>JAPDVR010000008.1:32518352-33210852 GCA_026230005.1 Gila orcuttii
ATAGAAGCCCAGTATTTATCTGGAGGTCTTTGTACAGGTTTATTAATGTAATTATATTTTACGCTTATGTGTTCTATGATATGCAATGGAAGTAAATTTTAATGTTTAACATGGGTGTATTCACAACACACAGCATACGATATAATATCTTAAGATTATTCATCATTATGTTGTCTCTGCCTTTTCTGTTTTAATGATATTCAGAACAGAAAAACTAAATGTTCCTTAATTTTAATTAACACTAACTTTATTCTCATCTGAATTATAAATAATTGATTTCCATATAAAATGATTTCTGCGCCTCTCTCTCTCGCTCTCTCTCACACACACAGTTCGATCGCGCCCGCGCCTCTCTCTCTCTCTCTCACACACACACACACACAGTTCGATCGCGACCGCGCCCCTCTCTCTCTCTCTCTCTCTCACACACACACACAGTTCGATCGCGTCCGCGCCTCTCTCTCTCTCACTCAGTCACACACACACATACAGTTCGATCGCACCCTCTCTCTCTCTCTCTCTCTCTCAAGCCTTGTTTATACTCGACGCGTCCGCAAGAGCGCGAAGGTGCGCGCGGCAAAATGACGTAATTGCGTGTGGGCGGTCGTGCGCGTTGGGTGCGCAAGACCCCATTTCGCCTGGCGGTGTGCACGGCACTTTTTGTAACATCGCGCGCGGCGCCGCATCCGAAGATGAACAACTTCGAGCCGAATCTGGCCGAACTGGTACGTCTGCACCAGCATGTTTATGATCCTTCTATAGACAGAGACATTTGCATTGATGGGCGACCATAAAAGCCTCTCATTTTGTGAATAGGAACACATTTGCATTAAGCACCCAGTTTGCACTTGTCTAAAGTAACTGCTTACATTTACAAAATAAGCCTACAATAGCAGAAGTAAGCCCTGCTGATTAAATTAAGGTTTAAACAATCTTCAATAAGGCTTCAGTTGTTTAACTAGTTTGTACAAAAAAGTATAATAAACCTACTGCATTTATTACTCTTTTAATATGGATCAGCTATTAATAAACGGCAAACTACTTCTTCACTGCTGATTCCTGGTGGTTTAGAGGAGAATTACTCCGAGTCGCCCCCTGTCGTTTCACAGAATAGCAAAACGGCGAGCGCGTCAAGTATAAACGCCTCGTCCGTTTGGAGAGGTGCGCGCGCAGTCAGCGGAGACTCGCGCTCGGGCGGACGCGTCGAGTATAAACAAGGCTTCACAGTTCGATCGCGCCCGCCCTCTCTCTCTCTCTCTCTCCCACTCACTCCCACACACACACACACAAAGTTCGATCGCGCCCGCGCCCCTCTCTCTGTCACACAGTTCGATCGCGCCAGCGCGATTACACACGCACACACACACAGTTCGCTCGCGCCAGCGCGTCTCTCTCGCACGCACACACACACTCCAGCTTGAGAGAGGCACGCACGTTCGAACTGTGTGTGTGTGCGTGTGAGAGAGAGAGAGGCGCGGGCGCGATCAAACTGTGTGTGTGTGTGACGGTGCAGATCCACTTGTCCGTGCGACACTTCTGTTGCGCCGCGCTCCACTTTATTCCTATGGGTGACGTCACGCGACTTTAACGCGCCCGCAAAGCATTCCGGGAAGGCGACGCTTCATTTGGAAAAATGCTGCGCGTCAAAAAGCTGGCCGATGCCCATTTTTATGCAAATTAATTCCGTTGAACGCGACGCGACTATTCAATAGACGCAGAGCATATGTAGACGGGGGGAAATCTCTCGCAGGTCCTGTGTTCTAGACTTGCCGCTGGCTCAAAACCACACCCATAGCGGTAAACTTGAGGAACGCCCATCAAAGTACAAATGTGGGGAGGCGTCGAGACACCACGCTACAGTCGTGTCGCAAAAGTGGATCTCTACCGTGAGAGAGAGAGGCGCGGGCGCGATCGAACTGTGTGTGTGTGTGTGTGTGTGTGTGTGTGTGAACAGTGGAAGCATACTCCGTCATTTTTTTCATACAGGACATCATTCAGACTGCAAACTGTTTACTTATATTTGTGTACACTCGCAATAAAACACAACATCCTCAGTCACATACGTAATATATTTATATATAAATATAATTTTGGACACAAGAGGGCAGTATAGCCCTATTTATGATTTTGTGTTTAAACTATCACCCGAAGTGACCCCCTTCCCCTCCTTCTCCCCCTCCCCACACAGACACACACACACACACACACACACACACACACACACAGACAGACAGAATGGCAGGGGACACTCTGTCAGAGAGGGAGAGAAAATTCTTTCTGTTGGTCGGAGATAATGACTGTAAATTAGAAAGTTGTTCGGCTTGACGAGAAAGCCAAGTTTTGTAACTCTAGGTAAAACTAACTAAGTTATAACACACTTTATGTGTCCTTTTTTAGTCATAAAATTCATTTCCTCGCCACGGCCAAACCGTTCGAGATATCAAAAATCCGTCCGCAATTTAGCATCCTCAATGTCTTGACTTCATGCTGACCGAGTTTTGTGGTGTTTGGATTAATTCTCTAGGAGAAGTATATAAAAAATAAAAGCATGCATTTTCCAAACAACCCATAATAGCTGACTTCCTGTTGAGCTGTCGTTAAACTTAGAGCACGAAAGTTGTTCGGCCCGAGTGAGATCTAAATATGTACCGAGTTTCATATTATTACATGCAAGCATGTTTGATATATGGACAAGTGTTCGAATCGCATTCCAGGGGGCGCTGTCGAGCCCCCCTGCCACGCCCGGGTACCAGCTTCAGCCCGGCCCTGATGGCCGTGGGTTCTGACCTGTGTGCAAAGCTTCAAGAGTTTTCGAGCACGTTAAGGGCCCCAAAACCTTGAAAAACAAAAATAAAAGCATTCTCACTCAGCAGACAAATCCCCCTCCCCTCAAACACACGGAGAGACGTAGGGTCAGAGAGAGAGGAAGAGAAAATTCTCCAAAACATCCACATTCAAACCAAAATATCTGACTTCCTGTTGGTCTGAGCTAATAACTGTAAATTAGAAAGTTGTCCAGCTCGATATGAACAATATACATACTGAGTTTTAAGATTGTAGATAAAAGTATAGACCTAACTCCCCCTCTTTTGTCAAAAGGGGGCGCTACTGAGCCCCTGCACCACGCCCGTTTCTGAAACTTTGCACATGTCTACTGGCTAATAAATGTGATGTGTCTGTCGAGTTTCATGCAATTTCAAGTATGCTAAGAGTCTCAAAAGCATCAAAAAATAATCTTAAAGTTTGATGCGTTACCACGGCAACAGTATCTAAGATATCAATAATCCTTTCACAGGTCTACATCTGCCGTGTGTTTACATTATACACATAAAGTTAAGCAAATCGGGTAAAAATAAGAGGGTGATTTAAAAGCATTTTGAAAGTGACACACTTCCTGCTGCCAGTTGAAGGCGCTATAACTTTGACTCACAATAGTCACATCCATGTGATCGGCCTCTTACAGCGAAAACACTGCTGAAGTTTCATCAAGATCAGTCAATGTATGCAGAAGTTATAACACACTTCCTTTTTCCATTATTCGCCATAAATTCGTTTCCTCGCCACGGCCAAACCGTTCGAGATATCAAATCCCCTGGCAATTTTTCATCCTCAATGTCTTGACTTCATGCACACCAAGTTTGGTGACGATCGGGTGAATTCCCTAGGAGAAGTGTTTGAAATTCCTGAGCATGAGTTTCCAAACAACCCATAATAGCCAACTTCCTGTTGGGCTGGCGTAAAAAGGAAGAGTACGAAGGATATATGAAACGATGAGATCTACATGTGTACCGATTTTCAGATTAATTCATGCAAGCGTGTTTGATATATGGACATGTTTTCGAATCCCGTTCCAGGGGGCGCTGTCGAGCCCCCCTGCCACGCCCGGGTACCATCTTCAGCCCGGCCCTGATGGCCGCGGGTTCTGACCCATGTGCAAAGTTTCAAGCGTTTTCGAGCACGTTAAGGGCCCCAAAAGTGCCCAAAAGGTAGTAAAATAATAATAAGAAAAATAATAAATAATCCTTAGGAAAACAATAGGGCCTTCGCCTTTTCAAGGCTTGGGCCCTAATAATAATCCTTAGGAAAACAATAGGGCCTTCACCTTTTCAAGGCTTGGGCCCTAATAAGAATAAATATAGCTGCGAGCAGCGATTGCGGGCCCAAGCCGGTGGCACCGCAACCCCGGTGCCTTTAGTTACCTAAAGGCACCGGAGTGGCGGTGCCGCCGGCTCTGGCCCTTCATCGCTGCTCGCAGCTATATATATATATAAACAAGCCGGTGGCACTGCCACCCCGGTGCCTTTAGGGTTACTGTGCACGACGTGCAAAAACGTAACCCCGCTTTCACTGTCGCCCTACGGTCCCATGGATTTAACGGACACATGAAATAAGTACACAAGACCGAAAATTCATATGAAGTGTACCATTTTGGACAGGGCCTATGATCGTGAATCACAATAGCCACATATGAGATAATTTAAATTTAGAATAATTTTTAATGTCATAGGATGTCATAGGTCAATCTGTTTTGCAGCACTTAAATGTGTAAATCCAGAAGCCCAGTTTTTATCTGGAGGTCTTTGCCCTTTGCCTGTCAACCTGGTTTGTCTCTGCCTTTTCTGTTCTGCCCTGTTTTCCATTGCTCACCCTGCCTGTCTTGACCTTTCTTAATAAAAAGCTGCAAATGGATCCCCCTGGCCTGACCCTGCCTCGTTACAACACATATGCTGCATCTGCTCACTATCTGCCGAACGGCTCTGGTAGTTCCGCTTCAGCACTGATGATGTTGTAGGAATAGTGCGCTCTGGTTGATCTGGATTATTCGGGAATTTTTATTTTATACAGAAATAAGTTATTTATAATTCAGATGATATATATATATATATATATATAAAGACACAGAGAATAATACTTGCCTTACCTGATTAGAACAATGAAAAAATAAATAAAAAAATAACTAGGGAATCACTAAACCAAGAGAATTATTCTGATTTGATGATACACTCAAAATATTACACAAGCAATCCTTTAAATTTAATGATATTCAGAACAGAACAAGAATTTAAAAAAACTATAAACAAGAAGTAACCGAAATAATGTGAAGCGAAAGTGAAAGTAAGTGGTGTTGGGCTCACGTAACTCTCTCATTAGAATCAAACTGTTTCAACATTTGCGATGTATTTGGATGCTAAACTATTCTTTATTATAGGCTTTGTACTTCACTCACGTTCCAATATGTGTGTGTGTGTGTGTGTGTGCGCGTGTGAGAGAGAAAGAGAGAGGCGCGGGCGCGATCGAACTGTGTGTGTGCGTGTGTGTGTGTGTGTGTGTGAGAAAGAGAGAGAGAGGCACGGGCGCGATCGAACTGTGTGTGTGTGCGCCTGTGTGGGAGAGAGAGAGGCGCGGGCACGATCGAACTGTGTGTGTGTGTGTGTGCGTGTGAGAGAGAGAGGTGCGAACGCGATCGAACTGTGTGTGTGTGTGTGTGCGTGAGTGAGAGAGAGAGAGATGCGCCGGCGTGATCGAACTGTGTGTGTGTGTGTGTGTGTGTGAGAGAGAGAGAGAGAGAGAGAGAGAGAGAGAGAGAGAGAGAGAGAGAGAGAGAGAGAGAGAGAGAGAGAGAGAGAGAGGCGCGGGCGCGATCGTGTGTGTGCGTGAGACAGAGAGAGAGGCGCGGGCGCGATCGAACTGTGTGTGTGTGTGTGTGTGAAAGAGAGAGAGAGCGAGAGAGAGAGAGAGAGAGAGAGAGAGAGAGAGAGAGAGAGAGAGACGCGGGCGCGATCGAACTGTGTGTGTGTGTGTGTGTGTGTGTGTGCGTATAAATACAATTTTGGACACAAGAGGGCAGTATGGCCCTATGTATGAATTTGTGTTTAAACTATCACCCGAAGAGACCCCCCCCCTTCCCCCTCCTCACACAGACACACACACATACAGAATGGCAGGGTGCATTCTCTCTGTCAGAGAGAGAGAGGGAGGGAAAATTATCAGAATCCACATTCAAGCCAAAATATCTGACTTCATGTTGGTGGGAACTAATGACTGTAAATTAGAAAGTTGTTCGGCTTGATGAGAACAATATACACGGCAAGTTTTGTAACTGTAGGTAAAATTATCTAAGTTATAACACACTTTATGTGTCCTTTTTTAGTCATAAATTCATTTCCTCGCCACGGCCAAACCGTTCGAGATATCAAAAATCCGTCCGCAATTTAGCATCCTCAATGTCTTAACTTCATGCTGACCGAGTTCCGTGGTGTTTGGATTAATTCTCTAGGAGAAGTATATAAAAGATAAAAGCATGCATTTTCCAAACAACCCATAATAGCTGACTTCCTGTTGAGCTGTCGTTAAACTTAGAGCACGAAAGTTGTTCGGCCCGATGAGATCTAAATATGTACCGAGTTTCATATTATTACATGCAAGCATGTTTGATATAAGGACAAGTGTTCGAATCGCATTCCAGGGGGCGCTGTCGAGCCCCCCTGCCACGCCCGGGTACCAGCTTCAGCCCGGCCCTGATGGCTGCGGGTTCTGACCTGTGTGCAAAGTTTCAAGAGTTTTCGAGCGCGTTAAGGGCCCCAAAACCTTGAAAAACAAAAATAAAAGCATTCTCACTCAGCAGACAAATCCCCCTCCCCTCAAACACACGGAGAGACGTAGGGTCAGAGAGAGAGGAAGAGAAAATTCTCCAAAACATCCACATTCAAACCAAAATATCTGACTTCCTGTTGGTCTGAGCTAATGACTGTAAATTAGAAAGTTGTCCAGCTCGATATGAACAATATACATACTGAGTTTTAAGATTGTAGATAAAAGTATAGACCTAACTCCCCCTCTTTTGTCAAAAGGTGGCGCTACTGAGCCCCTGCACCACGCCCGTTTCTGAAACTTTGCACATGTCTACTGGCTAATAAATGTGATGTGTCTGTCGAGTTTCATGCAATTTCAAGTATGCTAAGAGTCTCAAAAGCATCAAAAAAGAATCTTAAAGTTTGATGCGTTACCACGGCAACAGTATCTAAGATATCAATAATCCTTTCACAGGTCTAAATCTGCCGTGTGTTTACATTATACACATAAAATGATCTGCTTCAATAGATCATTGGAGCAGTGTGAAGTTCCCTGCTGCTTCAAACGCTCCACTATCATTCCTGTCCCCAAAAAACCCAAAATCACTGGACTTAATGACTACAGACCTGTCACTCTCACGTCTGTGGTCATGAAGTCGTTTGAAAGACTGGTGTTGGCCCACCTGAAAGACATCACTGGACCCCTGCTGGATCCCTTTCAGTTTGCTTACAGAGCAAACAGGTCTGTAGATGATGCAGTCAACATGGGACTGCATTATATCCTGCAACATCTCGACAGACCAGGGACTTATGCAAGGATCCTCTTTGTGGACTTCAGTTCGGCCTTCAATACCATCATGCCTGGTCTTCTCACAGCCAAACTGACCCAGCTCTCCATACCATCCTCGATCTGTCAGTGGATCACCAGCTTCCTGACGGACCGGCAGCAGCGAGTGAGACTGGGGAAACACACATCCAGGACTCTCACCACCAGCACTGGCGCCCCCCAAGGGTGCGTTCTCTCCCCACTGCTCTTCTCCCTGTACACTAATGACTGCACTTCTAAAGACCCCTCTGTCAAGCTCCTGAAATTTGCAGACGACACCACTGTCATCGGTCTCATCCAAAACGGCGACGAGTCTGCTTACAGACTGGAGGTTGAACATCTGGCTGTCTGGTGCAGTTATAACAACCTTGAGCTGAACACGCTCAAAACAGTGGAGATGATCGTGGACTTCAGGAGGAACAGCCCAGCACTCCCCCCACTCATCATCATGAACAGCACTGTGGAAGCAGTGGAGTCATTCAGGTTCCTGGGCACTATCATCTCTCAGGACCTGAAGTGGGACAATCACATTGACTCCACTGTGAAAAAGGCCCAGCAGAGACTGTACTTCCTTCAACAGCTGAGGAAGTTCAACTTGCCACAGGAGCTGCTGATTCAGTTCTACTCAGCCGTCATTGAGTCTGTCTTATGCACTTCCATCACTGTCTGGTTTGGTTCAGCTACCAAATCAGACATCAGGAGACTACAACGGACAGTCCGGACTGCGGAGAGGATCATTGGTGCCCCCCTGCCAACCCTCCAGGACCTGTACTCTTCCAGAGTGAGGAAGAGAGCAGGTAAAATCATCACAGACTCCACTCACCCTGGACACCTCCTGTTTGAACTGTTACCGTCAAGACGGCGACTCAGATCACTGGCCACAAGAACATCTCGGCACAGGAACAGTTTCTTCCCACAGGCCATTTCCCTCCTGAACAGTTAACATATCTCCCAATGCATACGCCTTTAAGTGCAATACTCCCACTGTTTAGTGCAATACCCTACAACTCAGGTGATACTTATATGTAGATTTATTTATTTATAATATTCAAAACACTGTAAATATGTTCATAATCTGTAAATCTGGAAATGTCTATTCTGACTAAACCCAACTGTGATACTTTTATTCTCATATATTTATATTTTTATTTTTTATTCTTATAATTTGTAGTATTATGTTTCTTGTTGTATTTGTATCTGTATATGTCCACTGGAGGCCTCAGTACCAAAAACAAATTCCTTGTGTGTGCAAGCACACTTGGCAATAAAGCTCTTTCTGATTCTGATAAAGTTTTAAGCAAATCGGGTAAAAATAAGAGGGTGATTTAAAAGCATTTTGAAAGTGACACACTTCCTGCTGCCAGTTGGTGGCGCTATAACTTTGACTCACAATAGTCACAACCAAGTGATCGGCCTCTTACAGCAAACACACTGCTGAAGTTTCATCAAGATCAGTCAATGTATGCAGAAGTTATAACACACTTCATGTTTCCATTATTCGCCATAAATTTGTTTCCTCTCCACGGCCAAACCGTTTGAGATATCAAAAATCCCCTGGCAATTTTTCATCCTCAATGTCTTGACTTCATGCACACCGAGTTTGGTGACGATCGGGTGAATTCCCTAGGAGAAGTGTTTCAAATTCCTGAGCATGAGTTTCCAAACAACCCATAATAGCCGACTTCCTGTTGGGCTGGCGTTGGTACCATCTTCAGCCCGGCCCTGATGGCCGCGGGTTCTGACCCGTGTGCAAAGTTTCAAGAGTTTTCGAGCACGTTAAGGGCCCCAAAAGTGCCCAAAAGGTAGTAAAATAATAATAAGAAAGAAGAAGAAGTCGGAAGAATAATAAATAATCCTAAGGAAAACAATAGGGCCTTCGCCTTTTCAAGGCTTGGGCCCTAATAATAATAATAATAATAAATAATCCTAAGGAAAACAATAGGGCCTTCGCCTTTTCAAGGCTTGGGCCCTAATAAAGAAGAATAAATAATCCTAAGGAAAACAATAGGGCCTTCGCCTTTTCAAGGCTTGGGCCCTAATAATAATAATAATAATAAATAATCCTAAGGAAAACAATAGGGCCTTCGCCTTTTCAAGGCTTGGGCCCTAATAAAGAAGAATAAATAATCCTAAGGAAAACAATAGGGCCTTCGCCTTTTCAAGGCTTGGGCCCTAATAAAGAATAATAATAAATAATCCTAAGGAAAACAATAGGGCCTTCGCCTTTTCAAGGCTTGGGCCCTAATAATAAATATGTCACGGTACACACACAAACAGGTAAGTTCCAATAGCAGTAATTTATTGAGGGTAATCCGTACTCACAACAGTTCAGGCAGGGGGTCAAAATCCATAATATCAATCCAAGGCAGAAACAAGAAATAGAAACCAACATCCGAAGTGTGGGACATAAAACAACGACTCCGTAACAAACACTAAAACAGACAGGGTATATATACACACACATAACTAACAAGGTGATAAGAAACAGCTGCGTGCAATGATGAGTGATGAGAACAGACAAAGGATCGTGGGAAATGCAGTTCCAGAATGAATGGTGACAGTAAGGGAAAGAGACCTCTAGTGTTTAACCCAGGAAATAACCAGACACTGTGACATAACCCCCCCTCTACGGAGCGGCTACCAGACGCTCCAAGACACCACACAAAACAAAACAAGAGTCCAGGAGGGAGGTGGAACGGTGGAGGACCAGGGAGAGGGATGGTGGGCCAGGTCCATGAAAGGGAACAGAAACAGGGGGTGATGGTTTAGCCGGCGGCCAGGGCGAAGCGGACAGTCCATCGGGTGGCCAGGGCGAAGCAGACAGTCCATCTGGCGGCCAGGGCGAAGGTGAAGACCCCTCGGGCGGCCAGGGCGAAGGTGAAGACCCCTCGGGCGGCCAGGGCGAAGGTGAAGACCCCTCGGGCGGCCAGGGCGAAGGTGAAGACCCCTCGGGCGGCCAGGGCGAAGGTGAAGACCCCTCGGGCGGCCAGGGCGAAGGTGAAGACCCCTCGGGCGGCCAGGGCGAAGGTGAAGACCCCTCGGGCGGCCAGGGCGAAGGTGAAGACCCCTCGGGCGGCCAGGGCGGTGAAGACCCCTCGGGCGGCCAGGGCTCAGGAACAGACACTGGCTCCGGCTCAGGAACAGACACTGGCTCCGGCTCAGGAACAGACACTGGCTCCGGCTCAGGAACAGACACTGGCTCCGGCTCAGGAACAGACACTGGCTCCGGCTCAGGAACAGACACTGGCTCCGGCTCAGGAACAGACACTGGCTCCGGCTCAGGAACAGACACTGGCTCCGGCTCAGGAACAGACACTGGCTCCGGCTCAGGAACAGACACTGGCTCCGGCTCAGGAACAGACACTGGCTCCGGCTCAGGAACAGACACTGGCTCCGGCTCAGGAACAGACACTGGCTCCGGCTCAGGAACAGACACTGGCTCCGGCTCAGGAACAGACACTGGCTCCGGCTCAGGAACAGACACTGGCTCCGGCTCAGGAACAGACACTGGCTCCGGCTCAGGAACAGACACTGGCTCCGGCTCAGGAACAGACACTGGCTCCGGCTCAGGAACAGACACTGGCTCCGGCTCAGGAACAGACACTGGCTCCGGCTCAGGAACAGACACTGGCTCCGGCTCAGGAACAGACACTGGCTCCGGCTCAGGAACAGACACTGGCTCCGGCTCAGGAACAGACACTGGCTCCGGCTCAGGAACAGACACTGGCTCCGGCTCAGGAACAGACATTAGCTCAGGAACAGACACCAAAACTGTAACAGCCACAAGAACAGACACAAACACGGAAACAAACACTGGCTCTGGCGCTGGAACAGGCACTGGCTCTGGAACATGCATTGGCTCTGGAACATGCATTGGCTCTGCCTCCGGCTCTGGAACGGGCACTGGCTCTGCCTCCGGCTCTGGAACGGGCACTGGCTCTGCCTCCGGCTCTGGAACGGGCACTGGCTCTGCCTCCGGCTCTGGAACGGGCACTGGCTCTGCCTCCGGCTCTGGAACGGGCACTGGCTCTGCCTCCGGCTCTGGAACGGGCACTGGCTCTGCCTCCGGCTCTGGAACGGGCACTGGCTCTGCCTCCGGCTCTGGAACGGGCACTGGCTCTGCCTCCGGCTCTGGAACGGGCACTGGCTCTGCCTCCGGCTCTGGAACGGGCACTGGCTCTGCCTCCGGCTCTGGAACGGGCACTGGCTCTGCCTCCGGCTCTGGAACAGCAGACACTGGCTCCGGCTCTGGGACAGGAGACACGGGCATGTCCAGGATCCGAGCCAGACGCTCCAGATAGTCCAGGTCCATGAAGGCAGACGGAACGTGAACAGTCTCTGACTGGGCAGACGTGACGTGAACAGTCTCTCGCTGGGCAGACGTGACGTGAACGGTCTCTCGCTGGGCAGACGTGACGTGAACGGTCTCTCGCTGGGCAGACGTGACGTGAACGGTCTCTCGCTGGGCAGACGTGACGTGAACGGTCTCTCGCTGGGCAGACGTGACGTGAACGGTCTCTCGCTGGGCAGACGTGACGTGAACGGTCTCTCGCTGGGCAGACGTGACGTGAACGGTCTCTCGCTGGGCAGACGTGACGTGAACGGTCTCTCGCTGGGCAGACGTGACGTGAACGGTCTCTCGCTGGGCAGACGTGACGTGAACGGTCTCTCGCTGGGCAGACGTGACGTGAACGGTCTCTCGCTGGGCAGACGTGACGTGAACGGTCTCTCGCTGGGCAGACGTGACGTGAACGGTCTCTCGCTGGGCAGACGTGACGTGAACGGTCTCTCGCTGGGCAGACGTGACGTGAACGGTCTCTCGCTGGGCAGACGTGACGTGAACGGTCTCTCGCTGGGCAGACGTGACGTGAACGGTCTCTCGCTGGGCAGACGTGACGTGAACAGTCTCTCGCTGGGCAGACGTGACGTGAACAGTCTCTCGCTGGGCAGACGTGACGTGAACAGTCTCTCGCTGGGCAGACGTGACGTGAACAGTCTCTCGCTGGGCAGACGTGACGTGAACATCTCTCGCTGGGCAGACGTGACGTGAACAGTCTCTCGCTGGGCAGACGGAACGTGTCTCTTCCTCCTCCTCCGTCCATGAGAGCGAAAGGGTGCTGGGTTGGACGGCGCCAGCGGTGAGAGCTCTGGGCTGGACGGAACCCGCGGTGGTGGTCTCGTGCTGGGCGGAACCAGCGATGAGGGCCTTGTGCTGGACCAGACCAGCGGCTCCAGATCAGGAACATGGCAGGGCGGAGGACGGTGTCGTGGAATTTGTCGACCACCTCCTCCCCTGCAACCTCCCCTAGTTCCGGAGAACTTGGCCAGACGAGTCCCCTCAAACAATCCTCCTCTCTCGAAGGAAGAGGCCTCGGGGGACTTTCCCGCCACGGTCTCCTCCGTGATGCGAGCCCACAGTGCAAAACAATCGAAAAGGTTCATTCGAGGTGGCACTTCTCCAGATTGCGATCTCCCCCCCTCGGTGGCTGGGGAAGAGGCCCGGAACCCCATACTGCTGGAACTATTCATGACGGAGTCGTTCTGTCACGGTACACACACACACAAACGGGTAAGTTCCAATAGCAGTAATTTATTGAGGGTAATCCGTACTCACAACAGTTCAGGCAGGGGGTCAAAATCCATAATATCAATCCAAGGCAGAAACAAGAAATAGAAACCAACATCCGAAGTGTGGGACATAAAACAACGACTCCGTAACAAACACTAAAACAGACAGGGTATATATACACACACATAACTAACAAGGTGATAAGAAACAGCTGCGTGCAATGATGAGTGATGAGAACAGACAAAGGATCGTGGGAAATGCAGTTCCAGAATGAATGGTGACAGTAAGGGAAAGAGACCTCTAGTGTTTAACCCAGGAAATAACCAGACACTGTGACAAAATAATCCTAAGGAAAACAATAGGGCCTTCGCCTTTTCAAGGCTTGGGCCCTAATAATCCTAAGGAAAACAATAGGGCCTTCGCCTTTTCAAGGCTTGGGCCCTAATAATCCTATGGAAAACAATAGGGCCTTCGCCTTTTCAAGGCTTGGGCCCTAATAAATAATAATAAATAATCCTAAGGAAAACAATAGGGCCTTTGCCTTTTCAAGGCTTGGGCCCTAATAAATAATCCTATGGAAAACAATAGGGCCTTCGTCTTTTCAAGGCTTGGGCCCTAATAATCCTAAGGAAAATAATAGGACCTTCGCCTTTTCAAGGCTTGGGCCCTAATAAATAATAATAAATAATCCTAAGGAAAACAATAGGGCCTTTGCCTTTTCAAGGCTTGGGCCCTAATAAATAATCCTATGGAAAACAATAGGGCCTTCGTCTTTTCAAGGCTTGGGCCCTAATAATCCTAAGGAAAATAATAGGACCTTCGCCTTTTCATGGCTTGGGCCCTAATAAACAGAGCAATTCCAAGAGGGTCCTCACACCATCGGTGCTCTGGGCCTAATAAACAGAGCAATTCCAAGAGGGTCCTCACACCATCGGTGCTCGGGCCCTAATTACGTAAATATTTCTATAACATATCAGTGGATTAAATTAGTCGCCAGAAAAATTTGTGTTACGGCGATTATACTGTATTTCTGTTATTGAGGAACTTAAAACTTAAGTATTAAAAGATATTGATGATATGATAAAAATATAAAATGAAAAACTGTTATAGAGAATTATCAGCACTTGTAAATATATAATTTATTACCTTTGCATTATATACTCCTGCTACATGCCCATTAAGCCCTACATATATACCCTACCATCTACTAAGCATGAATAACGTCCAATGACCAACTTGCTCTTAAGCTCAGCTTCTTTCTTTTAAGATATGGTCATGTATTAACATGTTTTTCACATTGTACGATTTTTTTTTTTAAGCTTGCAATCTAGGTGCAAGTAGAGATCTTCGTGATTGGGAAGTGATTTGCAAAAACATCTCCATAAATGCCGAAGCAATAACGAATTTAAGAAGGGCTTAAACAAGTTGATAGGTAGGCTACTGCTCCAATGCGCTCTCACAATGTTGAGTGAGCAGATGAGGAGCGCGAGCTGAAAATATATAGAGCCTAGTTAGTATTTAATTTGCTCTTAAACTTGTTTAATTCTGTTCGGCAACGCAGTTGTTAGTATTTTGCAAACTGCCCATATGTGCGTGGTGGAATCAACGACGCTGAAAATAAATTACCACTGCGCTGTGGCAGTTACATGAATCTGTTACATTTTGCTACAACAGTTCAGCGAGCTATCCGGTCCTACTGTTTAAGCGTTACGCCCGTTTCACACATACTCCGTGTGCAGTGGTATGCGGTGCGTGTTGCGGTGCGTATGCGGCGCAGGAGCAGCAAGTGCTATTGTGCTTTCACATTTGTTCCGTTTGCAGTGCGCAACTGATCCACGGCTGTACCACAACATTCATTAACAATTTTCGTTATTTTAATCACTATATCTATCAGCATCTTTTATAAACTAATATAAAAAATTGTTTCAGCATTTCGATTTTGTACACAGTTAGTTATGTCACTCTTTCACAGACATGTTCAAGTTTAAACTAAATAGATTTAAAACACGTAGGCTATCCCTAGTATTCAATGCATTAATTTTAGGCTAGATATATTATAAAACATTTAAACATGTACTTATGTTAACATCGCAAACATTTTAAATTAAAACTTAACATTGACAAAAACATACATTTTCTTTTGCATAATTTAAATATTTATACAATAAATCTTGCATGTCACAAATAACTTGTTTTTCCACCTCCACGAATGAGTCGAGTGTCATTAGCCTATGTCCTTGTTGAAGTAGGTTTCCTTACTTTACCCCGGTAAAAAAAACTGATCTAATTAAATGATGTAATTAAATGCATTTATGATGAAATTACTACATTTTCATGTCAATCTGTGTCCATTTTGACCACGAACTATGCGCTGTCACTTTAATTCAGCGCGTGCAGCACAGCAAAAATAGACTCGGTGCGTAAACGATCGCTGCACTGCTGCATACGCAACGCAACGGGAACGGATCGACGGACCGCATCCGTGTGCAGTGTGAAAGCTCTAACCTGTTAACATGGGTACGGAAAAAAATACGCACCGCATACGCACTGCACACGGAGTATGTGTGAAACGATGCGGTCCGTCGATCCGTTCCAGTTGCGTTGCGTATGCAGCAGTGCAGCGATCGTTTATGCACCGAGTCTATTTTTGCTGTGCTGCATGCGCTGAATTAAAGTGACAGCGCATAGTTCGTGGTCAAAATGGACACAGATTGACATGAAAATGTAGTAATTTCATCATAAATGCATTTAATTAAATAGAATGTAGTAATCTCACCATAAATGCATTTAATTACATCATTTAATTAGATCAGTTTTTTTTACCGGGGTAAAGTAAGGAAACCTACTTCAACAAGGACATAGGCTAATGAACAACACTCGACTCATTCTGGAGGTGGAAAAACAAGTTATTTGTGACATGCAAGATTTATTGTATAAATATTTAAATTATGCAAAAGAAAATGTATGTTTTTGTTTTTGTCAATGTTAAGTTTTAATTTAAAATGTTTGCGATGTTAACATAAGTACATGTTTAAATGTTTTATAATATATCTAGCCTAAAATTAATGCATTGAATACTAGGGATAGCCTATGTGTTTTAAATCTATGGCTGCAACTAACGATTATTTTCATAATCGATTAATCGGACGATTATTTTTTCGATTAATCGGATATAATTTCAATTTGATTTTTTGTTTATTACAACTAAATAAAACCCTTAATCATGGTATTTATGTGTAAAAGTGTACAAAAGCCACACATTGAGTTTTACTAATATCAATATTTGCATTGTTTTTAATGATAATTGCTGATGGCAAGTTGACAACCATAAAAAACAAAAAAATCTAAATTATATACAACATTGTTTTAACATAATTTTTGTTAAAAAATAATTTACACAGACATGTTCAGATGTGAAGATAGAAACCAAAAACATGTAAAGTACATAATTCATTTAATTTTTATTTAAGATTCAATTAATTACAAGGATAAATTGCTAAAATAAATATAGAAAGACTGAAAAAAAGCGTGTGAACGTAGTAGAGCCGCAGTAGATCGCGTTTGTAAAACAATTAAAACTTAATAGAAGACAAATGCTATAAAAAGAGAACGGAATGGAGACGCAGCAAACAGGCTTGATTAAAAGGACAAGAAAATGATGCATTAGTGCACAAGCATTCGCTGAAAACCACTGACTACAGTGACTAAAAAACAATCTTTTACTGCTGCTGTTAATAACTGCCTTTATATTTAGTGCTTCACTTTCTAAACACCGTTTTAATTTAGCCTATTTCTGCGTAGCGCTATTTTAATCCATCACTTATGTTGCGAGCGAAATGATTGCACAACCTGATGCCCGAGACAAAATACAGACATCCCAAGTCTCCCGGAAGTTCCGGGAGTCTCCCGCATATTGATAGCGGCTTCCTGATGCCCGCAAATTAGTTCAAACTCCTGGAATCTAGAGCGTGCAAGCAAGAGAGCGCATGCGAGACAGAAGAGAGTGCTCCAAAGTGCGCGCGCACGACAGAGCGGCACAGGGAGAGATACCTTGCGTGTGTGCCGCATCATGATAGGCCTGTTTCAACCAATCACCAGTAAATGCTCTCCGTGACGTAAGCAGAGCAACTAATCGATAATGACATTTGTTGACAACGATTTTCATAATCGATTATTATCGATTAGTTGTTGCAGCCCTTAAACTTGAACATGTCTGTGAAAGAGTGACATAACTAACTGTGTACAAAATCGAAATGCTGAAACAATTTTTTTATATTAGTTTATAAAAGATGCTGATAGATATAGCGATTAAAATAACAAAAATTGTGAATGAATGTTGTGGTACAGCCGTGGATCAGTTGCGCACTGCAAACGGAACATATGTGAAAGCACAATAGCACTTGCTGCTCCTGCGCCGCATACGCACCGCAACACGCACCGCATACGCACTGCACACGGAGTAGCCTATGTGTGAAACGGGCGTTACAGTATGTTGCGTTGCAGTCTCTGAATCAGCAGTTTAAGAAAACTGCTACGTCACCACATGTAGTCACCAATTTGAACTTTACCGCTGATGAAGTGAGCAGCTAAGTAACCAAGTTAATATACTTACCTGAATGAAGTTGGTCATGCTGCAAGCGCCTACTAAAACTTGGAAACCAACGTAAAAGCCTTGAAAGTTGAACTTGAAAAACCGTGTAAGGACATCATGAGATTTAAAGCCAACGCGCTGGTTTCCGACACGCGTGTCTCGCACTCGCGCACCGCTAGAGTTGGTGAGATCAAATCAACGATATGACTTGTGTTGTAACGATTGGTATCGAAACGCGAATGAATGAACGCTGCCTCGGTTTCTGCGAACTAAGTGAAAGCGTCAGCATCTGCGAACTCAGATGAGTGTAAATATGGATCTTTTATACTTCACGTATTAGAACGCGATTGGATAGATGAGAAGGTAATAAATGACGTAACAATTGAGTCTTCCTGGCAGAACTAACGCTACGCTTTCATTGATGTGACCCTCATGTGAGGTGACCAAAAGTCAGGGAATAAGAGTATTGAACATAAATAGAATCTCAATACAGCATACATTTAATGGAATTAGTGATGCAAAATAATTGAGCCTTGTCTCCTGTTGTTGTCGTTGTTGTTGTTTTTAAATGAAGCACCTAACCATGAAGCACCTAACCTGGCTTTGCTTAACACTGTTAAAAAAAACGTTTGTTTACATAAACAAAGCTGTAAAAATGCAGCAGTACAAACCCGTTAATTTATATGGTGGAAAATGTGAATGGTTTAACATTGCAGTAATGTATAGTATACAATATAGTAATGACGATATTGTAATTTTTTACAATATTTTTACATTATATGAAATGTGAAATACTGTGAAATGTATGTTTTTTGTAAAAGTGTTATTACATAGTGTGACATCAAAAATTATTATATTCTATTTAAATAGTTTTGTTTAATTTCATTTCTGTTATCAGTAATGTGCATTAGAGTGTTTTGTGTTACATTTTATATTATTTATGTAATGGTTATTGCATTGTTTTAGTGTCATGTGTTAACATGATGGTGTATTGTCTCTGTGTATGACCCAAAGCAGGCCGCACAAGTCCTGAAAAGTGAAGTCAAAGCTCCTCGTCATAAACAGTATAGATCATAAACCCCGCCTCTCCATGTAGTCTAATGGGAGCGATGGAAAGTAAACAATCAAATTACACTTCAAATATTTTTTTTCCAAAGAAGTTTTCTGTCATTTTAGGTAGTTTTTATCAACTTATATCACATGAAATAAGTTAGGTCTTTCTTAGTTATTTGATGCTATAAAAACAGCTTCAACAGTCAACAATTTGACAGCTGTGATTGACAGCTTCTCTAAACGAAGTAGTCACTGAGGCACCTACGGACTTTTGGGGGAATTCTTGAGATTGGAGCTTCAACTTTAATTTTCTTAATTTTCTTTAATTAACTTTATTTCACACGGACATAATGAGTTGTTCTGCAGTAAACGTCTCGGTTACGTATGTAACCCTCGTTCCCTGAGTAGGGAACGGAGACGTTACGTCGGATGACGACGAATGGGGTTTCGCTTAGAAAGCCTATCAGCTTCGAGTATTACAAAACGAGCCTATGGCAAAGAAATGCCATGGGTCTGCGGAATTTGCATGACGTAACTCCGCCCCACCTCGTGGGTATAAAAGGAGGAAGTCCGCAACAGCAGTTTATGTTTCTTCGCTGAGGAGCCAAGACTGAGCTCAGGCGATCCCCGCGGTACAGCGGAAAGTGGCAGGCAGACGTAACGTCTCCGTTCCCTACTCAGGGAACGAGGGTTACATACGTAACCGAGACGTTCCCTTTCGTTGTCACTCCGAGTTACGTCGGATGACGACGAATGGGGTTACCAGTCTAATCACGCCACCTTCTCAGCTGTCTTCCAGTGCCCTGCGTAAATCGAGATCCCTGTCATAGACTGGACGAAGGACTCCATTTAACACAGGAATACCAAGGTACACTGGGAAGCATATCCCAAGCTAGGGGAAGTATGCAATTAATGCCAACCCAGAGGGGGGGGACTTAGAGAATACACATATGACCCGAAGGAAACATATGGAGAACACTGGGGTGTCCAGCCGCAGGTGGAATATTTCAACCCCAGGGGTGGCAAGGTGGCTTGCCAAGGGAAAGACACATGCTCAGAGAGGCTTACAGTGGAAATACACATGTGGGGGTCGCTCAGGGGAGGGACCATGCACACGGGAGGCACCTAGCCGACGCGCAGGCAAGAGACACTGGCGCCGACGTCAGGCGTGCTGGAGGAGCTCAGGGCTTTCGGAAAAGCTCACCTGAGGAGAATATCGCACGTATCCAGTCCGTGGAGTGGAATGGCGAGCAAGCGAAGACACCTGAGCGGGTCCGGTACTAGCTAGTTGAAGCGAGTACATGAGAGGACACTGGCTCCACTCGGAGATTATAGAATCTGGTGACACGCCCAGCCTGCAGCTCTGCAGATGTCTGTTAGCGAGGCGCCATGCGCTAGAGCCCAAGAGGATGCCACACTCCGGGTGGAGTGGGCCGTCACACCAAGGGGGCACGGTCGACCTTGCTGCTGCTAAGCCAAGGCAATGGCGTCCACTATCCAGTGAGACAACCTTTGCTTGGAGAGAGCCTTTCCCTTCAGCTTCCCACCATAACAGACAAAGAGCTGGTCTGAGCTCCTGAAACACCGCGTCCTGTCTACATAGGCGCGAAGAGCGGGTACTGGACAGAGCAGTGCCAAGGCTGGGTCTGCCTCCTCCGGGGGCAGCGCTTGCAGGTTCACCACCTGGTCCCGAAAGGGAGTGGTAGGAACCTTGGGCACATATCCGGGCCGGGGTCTCAGGATCACGTGAGAGAAAGCCGGTCCGAATTCCAGGCACGCTTCGTCGACGGAGAATGCGTGCAGGTCCCCTACCCTCTTGATGGAGGCCAGTGCAACCAGGAGCGCTGTCTTCATTGACAGGAACTTAAGCTCGACTGACTGCAGGGGCTCAAAGGGAGCACTCTTCAGGGCAGTTAGAACCACTGAGAGGTCCCAAGAGGGAACGAGAGGAGGGCGAGGAGGATTTAGTCTCCTCGCTCCTCTCAGGAACCTGATGACCAGGTCGTGCTTCCCTACCGACTTACCTTCGACTAGGTCATGGTGTGCGGCAATGGCGGCAACATAGACCTTAAGGGTGGAGGGAGACAGCCTTCGCTCCAACCCTTGCTGAAGGAAGGAAAGCACAACGCTGATCGAGCATCTCCGGGGGTCTTCTCGGTGAGAAGAGCACCAGTCGACGAAGAGGTTCCACTTCAACTCATAGACGTGTCTCGTGGACGACGCTCTATCGGAAGTGATGGTAGCCGCCACCGCTGGTGGAAGGGTACACAAACCTACCTCGAGCCGTCCAGGAGCCACACGTGGAGGCTTCAGAGATCGGGGCGAGGGTGCCACAGGGTGCCCCGTCCCTGAGAAAGAAGGTCCTTCCTCAGAGGAATGGGCCAGGGAGGTGCTGTCGCGAGGAGTGCAAGTTCGGGGAACCAGGTCCGGCCGGGCCAATACGGCGCGACCAAAATGACCTGCTCCTCGTCCTCCCTGACCTTGCGCAAGGTCTGCGCAAGAAGGCTCACTGGGGGAAACGCATATTTGCGGCCCGGCGGCCAGCTGTGCGCCAGTGCATCCGTGCCGAGCGTGCCCTCGGTCAGGGAAAAATACAGGGCGCAATGGGTCGAGTCGTGAGAGGCAAACAGATCTATCTGTGCGTCCCCGAACTGGTCCCAAATCAGCTGAACCGACTGGGGATGGAGTCGCCATTCTCCAGGGAGGGGCTGAAGCCGTGAGAGCTCGTCGGCTGCACAGTTCAGGGCTCCGGGAATGAAAATGGCTCGAAGCGACCTCAGATGCTTCTGACTCCATAGAAGGAGGTGGCGGGCGAGTTGTGACATACGGCGGGAGCGTAGACCACCTTGATGGTTGATGTACGCTACAGTAGCGGTATTGTCTGAGCGGACTAGTACGTGTTGACCCCTGAGCAACGCCCGGAAGCGGTGCAGGGCAAGGCGTACTGCCAACAACTCGAGGCAATTGACATGCCATAGCCGCTGGGGTCCTGTCCAGGAGCCCGCAGCAGCATGTCCATTGCACATGGCGCCCCAGCCCGTGGTGGAGGCATCCGTGGAGACCACAACATGCCGGGAAGCTCGTTCCAGGGGGACACCCACCCTGAGAAAACTGAGGTTCGACCACGGGGTGAGGAACTGACGGCAGGTCGGAGTATCTGGTACCCGGAGCGTGCCTTGATGCCATGCCCACCTCGGGACTCGGTCGCGAAGCCAAAGCTGAAGCGGTCTCATATGAAGCAATCCGAGCGGCGTGACCGCAGCTGCAGATGCCATATGCCCCAGGAGCCTCTGAAAATGTTTCAGTGGAACCGCATTCTTGCTCCTGAGATGTCTCAGGCAAGTCAGCAGTGACTGCGCGCGCTCGCTCGTAAGCTGCGCGGACATGGCGACCGAGTCGATGTCCATACCGAGAAAAGAGATCCTCTGCACGGGGCAAAGTTTGCTCTTCTCCCAGTTGACCCGAAGGCCCAGACGAGCTAGGTGCCGGAGCACTAGGTCCCTATGTTCGCAAACCTGATCTCGAGAGTGAGCTAGGATCAGCCAGTCGTCGATATAACTCAGGATGCGAACCCCGTGTTCCCGAAGGGGAACAAGGGCAGCCTCGACGACCTTCGTGAAGGTGCGAGGAGACAGGGCTAGCCCGAAAGGGAGAACCGCGTACTGGTATGCCTGCCCCTCGAAAGCAAACCGTAGGAACGGTCTGTGTCGAGGAAGAATGGAGACATGAAAGTAGGCGTCCTTCAGGTCGATCGCTGCAAACCAATCTTGGGGCCGCACGCATTCGAGAACGCGTTTGGCGGAGAGCATCTTGAACGGCAGCCTGTAAAGGGAGCGGTTCAGTACGCGCAAGTCCAGGATTGGCCGTAACCCACCGGTTTTCTTGGGGACAATGAAGTAGGGGCTGTAGAACCCGGACCTCATCTCGGCTGGAGGGACAGTCTCGATTGCACCCTTCGCCAGCAGGGTGGCAATCTCTGCTCTCATGATAGGGGCATTGCCACCGACCAAAGTGGAGCGGACTCCCCTGAAGCGGGGAGGAGACCGTGCGAACTGAATCGCATAGCCGAGCCTGATGGTGCGCGCGATCCAGCGGGACAGACGGGGAAGCTCTAACCAGGCTCCCAGGAACTGAACCAGCGGGATCAAGCGGACGACAGGCGTCCCCCCGGAGGGGCAGCGAAGTGGAGTAACTGGCCCAGACGTGGACGGCATAGCGGCCCGGTGTGGGGGCACAGTTAGCAACCGCGCCCTGACAGAGGGGGCCAGGGGAGGACCAGGCTGGTCGTCCCGCGGGGGCCTGCTCTGCCAGGGGTCTGGCGACAGAGGGGGACAGGGGCGACGCGGTCCGTGGACGGCACGCCTTGTCAACCGCCTCTGGGACAGAGGGGGCGAGGAGAGCACGGCTTGTGGGCGGCGCTCTGTGTCGCCCGAGAACTCTGTGAGCTCAAGGAAGAGAGGGTCGTTTCTGTCTTTAACCACTTTAGGGTGCTGCCCACCCGTGGGTGAGCAGCGGGGAGCGGAGAACAAAAGATTCTCCCCCGGCCCTCCACCGGGGGAAGGAGTGGTCCTGCTACCATCTCCTGAAAAACGACCATCTTCCCTGAGCAGCCCGTCTCAGGAGCGCCGCTTGGCCCGGCGTTTAGCGGGGGGCGGGGCGGGAGAGGGCTGTGGCGCCTTCTTACGGCTTCCTCCGCGACCGGCCCGGGGTGGAGGCTGCTGCGTGGGCCGGGCGGGAGGGGCGGGAGCCGCAGGAGGGCGCCCTCGGCGGGAAACAGGACGAGGCGTCTGCCCGGTCGGCTGGGTGGAGGCAGCAGCTGGCCGGCGGGGCAGAATGTGTTTTATGGCCTCGGTCTGTTTCTGGGCGGTTGAAAACTGTTGGGCAAAGTCTTCAACCGCACCACCGAAGAGGCCGGCCTGGGACAAGGGGGCGTTAAGCAGACGGGTCCGCTCCGCGTCCCGCATGTCAGCCAGGTTCTGCCAGAGATGTCTCTCCTGGACCACGGCTGTGGACATCACCAGACCCAGGGAGCGCGCGGTAACCTTCGTCGCCCGGAGAGCAAGGTCGGTCGCGGCGCGCAGCTCATTGAAGAGCCCTGGGTCTGTCCTACCCTCGTGCATGTCTCTGAGCATCTGGGCCTGGTAGACCTGCAGAGTGGCCATAGCATGCAGTGACGCAGCCGCCTGTCCCGCCGCTCTGTATGACTTCGCCACCAAGGTCGACAAAAATCTACAGGCTTTGGATGGGTGCTTAGGCTCGCCACGAGAAGAAGCACTCTGAGGACATAGTTGCATGGCAACAGAGCGTTCAATCATCGAGGGGAGGAAAAGCGGATGAGACCAACGAGCGGTCACGGGAAGACAACGGGGTCTTCCAGGACTTCGAGATCTCATCATGCACATCCGGGAAGAAAGGTATTGGGGTTTGCCGAGGACGAGGGTCGGCGGCCTTACCCAAAAACCAATCGTCCAGCCGCGAGCGCTCAGGACAGGGTGGAGGCCTCCACTCAAGCCCGATGCTCGCGGCTGCCCGGGAAAGCATGGCCGTCATCTCCAGATCAGACTCGAGCACAGCCGTATGCACACCGGAAGGTGGCAGCTGTGACGAGCCCTCACTTCCAGAAGAATCAAACCCACCTTGTGATGTAGCAACAGACATGACATCATCCTCTGTAGCTTCAACCGAAACACGCGGGCCACCAGAGGGTAGACCCGCGGGAATCGGCAGTTCACTAGCGGGCACCGTCATTGAAGAGGGGGGCTGGGGTTGCGGACACATAGTCGGCGCCTTGTTCCAGACCGTCACCCTCAGGTCACCCTGGCCACCAGCCGCAGGGCGGGGGTGGATGAGGGGACTCTCACTCTTGCGAGTTCACCGGGTCTCGACCGTAATGACGCGATGGTCATGTTCCCACAGAGAAAACATGAGTCATCCACGAGCGCTGCTCTAGCATGATCAATGCCCAAACATACTATGCAACGCTCGTGCCCATCAGAGTCCGATACCAATCTGCCCTAACCAGAAGTACACGGGCGAGGCATCTTTAAAAAGACGTGCCGCGTGTAAGCTCTTTTAGTGAGAAAACTCAAGTGTTGAAGCGCCCGGGGAGAAACGCGCAGACTGGCAAATCACTGCAGCAGATCAGCAGGAAGCACGCTCTCGCCGTAGATCGCCGTCACACCAACACTCGAGGCACTCGTTCGTGAAGCTGACAATTCAGAGATGGCTTGTGGAGAGAAGAATAAACTTGGCTCTGAAGCGAAAACATAAACTGCTGTTGCGGACTTCCTCCTTTTATACCCACGAGGTGGGGCGGAGTTACGTCATGCAAATTCCGCAGACCCATGGCATTTCTTTGCCATAGGCTCGTTTTGTAATACTCGAAGCTGAAAGGCTTTCTAAGCGAAACCCCATTCGTCGTCATCCGACGTAACTCGGAGTGACAACGAAAGGGAACTGTAGCTACTAACCATTTCTGCAAGAGTGTGGGCGGGACCTTGATATCGGCTCCACTTCACGCTCACAATTTTTCACCATCGGAATGGTACGGGATGGAATGATACTGCGCTCAAACAAATTCTTACTGAAAGCTCATTTTTTGAGATTTCAACCTGGATCACAGCTTGTTTAGATTTTTAGATTAGATTTTCTCACAGTTTTGGAGTAAAACGTATTTTGGAAAATATATAGGCTATTTCATATAAAAATTGAAAATGGTATTTTTGTCCATTTTTCATAACAATAAATGTAAAACTTAAGTCTGTGATCCAAAGTATTTAAGTTTGTTTAAAGTTTAAGTTGGAAATTTCATTTTTAGGTCCATGCTCAAAAAGTGAATAAATAGATAACTACTGCATAGTTATAATTTTGTACTATAAAATTCCCTAAAAATACAAAATGTTAAATAACAAACATTATCAAACTAAAATATAGTACAATCATTTTTGAGGACACGATCAGTACCAGAGGGTTAACCCTGCCCATCTTGTTACCTGATTGTTGGTTCAGTTGCCCCACCTGCTCTCCCTCATTACCTGCCTTGTTTGCTCCCTATTTATTCTCCTTGTGTTTTCAGTCCTGTGCCAGTTTGACATCTTATGTACTGTTTGTGTCCTGCCCTGCCTGATTCTGTAATCCTGTTTTGGTTTATTTTTTATCAATAAAGCCCATTTCTCTGCATCTCTGAGTCCTCTCCTCATCCCTTTACCCTAAACCCTGACAATATAATAGTATTCCATATATGATAATATATATTTTCAAATCCAAAATATTTTCAAAATGTTTTTCTTTTTATTCCACTGTTTGCAAAATAAAAAGAACGTCTCGGGTTACGACTGTAACCCTTGTTCCCTGAGAAAGGGAACGAGAACTGCGTCAAATGACATTTTGGGGGAACGCCCTTAGCGTAACACATCTGAAGCATGAATGAAACTAATCCAGTCCTGATTGGTGTTGCGTCATGACGTAACATGTGACAGCATACACTGAAGCTACAAAGGGACGTCCAGACTATAAAACCTAATAAAGGTATGAGGGGTGGCCCATCCTGCTGTATCACAGACTTCCTGGATCGGGGCCCCAGAGAGGAGGGCTCTAGAGGACGCCATGCCTCTGCTTGAATGAGCCCTCACGGCCAAAGGTGAAGGCAAATTGCGCACCTGGTAGGCCATAGAAATAGCTTGGACAATCCAGTTGCTGATGGTCTGCTTGGAAGCGGGAAGCCCCTTCTTGGGTGACCCGAAACACACCAGCAACTGGTCTGACTTCCGCCATGAAGAGGACCTCTGAGTATATAATTTGAAGTCTCTCCTCATCCGCCGTCACGTGAGGTGGAGGATGAAAAACCTGAAGAACCGTAGGCCGTGCCACATTAAATGGCACCTTAGGCAAATAGCCCGGCCTGGGATGTAAGATGGCTTTAATGTTGCCTGGAGCAAACTCCAGGCACCCATGGGATATAGAGAGCGCCTGGAGATCTCCTACCCTCCTCAGAGAAGTAATGGCCAACAGAAAAACCACCTTTAGGGAAAGGTTCTTGGCCTCAGCTGACTCCAGTGGTTCGAAGGGGGCCTCAGCCAGCCCTTCGAGAACCACCGCCAGGTCCCATGTGGGAACCCTGGTACAAGCCGCCGGCCTCATCCTCCAAGCCCCACAGAGGAAACGTACGACCAACTGCTGTCTCCCCAGAGGCCCATCAGCCAGAGGAGCGTGGAAAGCCGCAATGGCAGCCACGTACACCTTGAGTGTGGAA
This sequence comes from Gila orcuttii, assembly GCA_026230005.1. NCBI lineage: Eukaryota > Metazoa > Chordata > Actinopteri > Cypriniformes > Leuciscidae > Gila > Gila orcuttii. Next base: position 32,545,215 of record JAPDVR010000008.1, read on the forward strand.
GGGGTAAGACCAGCTGAAAAGCGATCTTAGAGGAACTCCAGAACTGAAGCCACTGGGCAGTTAACTGGATCCACCTCACGCTCTCTACACCAATTGGTAAAGACATTACACTTTAAGCCATACAATTTCCTCGTGCAGGGAGATCTAGAGCTGAGTATGGTCTCCACTACTGCAGCTGATAGGCCGGCCTCTAGGTACTGTGTCCCCTCAGGGGCCAGACCCACAGTTTCCATAACTCAGGCTGAGGGTGAAATATTGAGCACTCTGCCTGTGTCAGCAGGTCCCTCCTGAGGGGAATCTCCCACGGAGGGCCGTCTAGGAGCAATATAATGTCTGAGAACCATACTCGGGCCTGCCACAACGGGGCTACCAGCAGTAGACTGATCCCGTCACGACGGACCCTCTCTAGAACTCCCGGGAGCAGAGCGATCGGGGGAAATGCATAAAGACGCAGCCTCGGCCACATCTGCACCATGGCATCCAACCCCAGCGGGGCTGGATGAGAGAGGGAGAACCACAGTGGACAGTGGGTCGTCTCTCGAGACGCGAATAGGTCCACTTCCACTGGGCCGAACCTCTGAGATATTGACTTCACCACCTCGGGGTGGAGTCTCCATTCCCCGGGCCTCAGCCCCTGTCTTGACAGGATGTCTGCTCCCTGATTTTGACTCCCTGGAATGTATGTTGCTCTTAGAGATAACAGTTTCCCCTGGGACTGATGGTTTATATAGGCCACTACCGACATATTGTCTGAACTCACAAGGACATGATGGCCCTTGAGGTCCGGCAGGAAGCTCCTCAGAGCTCGGGACACCGCCAACATCTCCAGGCAATTTATGTGCCAGGAGGAATGATGGTCCTGCCATAGGCCTGTCATAAATCGGCCGTCCATGACCGCGCCCCAGCCCGTGAGGGAGACGTCTGTCGAAACGGTTTTCCGGCGACATGGCGCTCCCAACACAGGATCTTGGGAGAGAAACCAAGCTTTCTTCCACATAGATAGGGAACGAAAGCATCTGCGCGTAACCCTGATCATGCGGAATGGGTTCCCCCTCGGGGAGAACTCCTTTGTTTTCAACCACCACTGCAGGGCCCTCATGTGGAGCAGGCCGAATGGAATGATGTTGGACGCTGCTGCCATGAGCCCTAACACTCTTTGAAAACGTTTCAGAGCGATTGGCCTAGTTTTATCCTGACACTGTGGCCAGGATGGACTCGATCCGTGCAGGAGACAATTGTGCCCGCTTCGTGACCGAGTCCCACACCACTCCCAGGAACGTGGTTCTCTGGGCTGGTATCAACACGCTCTTTTTTGTGTTGAGTCTCAACCCCAGGCTCTGGATGTGGGCGAGGATGACATCTCGATGCCGAACCACCAGCTCAGACAGGGCCAGGATCAGCCAGTCATCGATATAGTTGAGCAACCTGATGCCCTGGAGCCTCAGCGGTGCTAGAGCTGCATCCATGCATTTGGTAAAAGTGCGAGGGGAGAGAGCTAGGCCGAACGGAAGAACCCGATATTGGTACGCTTCACCCCTGAAAGCGAACCTCAGGAACTTCCTGTGAGATGGGAGGATGTAAATGTGGAAGTATGCGTCCTTGAGATCTATCGTGACAAACCAATCCTCGGATTGAATTTGACTCACGATGATGGGGATAGTGAGCATCTTGAATCTGAATCTCCTCAGAGAACGATTCAAGTGCCTGAGATCTGTTATTGGACGCAAACCCCCATCCTTCTTGGGAACTATAAAGTAGCGGCTATAAAACCCGGACTCCCTGTCTGGTGGAGGAATACGCTCTATAGCCTCCTTTACCAGCAGGGAGTTTACTTCTTGTTCCAATACCCGACCCTGCACTGGGTCGACTACAGTCCAGACCACCCCGTTGAACCTTGGTGGGCGGAAACCAAACTGCAGCCTGAACCCCTTTTGAATTGTGTGCAGGGCCCAGGGAGAAATATTCGTGAGATTTTTCCATGCATCTAAATATTTTACCAAAGGAACCAGGCTCTCGAGCCTGGCTTCGGGTATCAATCGGGATTCGTTCTCGACCCCCTGAAGCGGATCTCCGGCGGGGTTCGACCGAAAACGATTCTCGATGAGCGGACGTGATTGCTGCCTGGCCGCAAGCCTGTGGGGCAGACAGAGCAGCGTGCGTTCGCTGGAAATACAGACATCGGTTTCCTGAGGGCTCCCCAGAGGGGAGGCTCTTTCAGTTTCGTTCTCGACACCCTGAAGCGGAGGACCGGCAGGGAATAATCGAAAACCTTTTTTGATGGGCGAACACGAGCACTGCCTGTCCGCAAGCGCTTGGGGCGGACACTGCAGCGCGCATTCGTTGAAAACCGATGTGTCCCGAAGCGCACTTGACGCTGGACACAAACATCGATTTCCTGAGAGCTCTGCGAAGGAGCGATTCTTGCTCGTCCCTCCACGGGGGGGATAGCCTTGCTATTTTTGTCTCGTTTACCCTGAAGCGGAGGACCGCCAGGGAAAAATCGAAAAACGATATTTGATGTGCAGAAGGAACACTGCATGTAATTAAATAACAAGTACTTGTTATTGTCTTGTTCATTATATTTATTTTCATATAAAGGCAACAGAACTTAAATTACATCCAGTTTATTAGCAGCACTGTGCACCAGCGTGAATCCCGCAATATCCATCATTGATCCCGCAGGTGTCAGATCCACTGTGAGAAGCGAGAACTGTCCGGCTTGCCTGCGCTTTTTTCATTTCTCCTCTCACTGCAGCCGCAAGGCGCATCTCAAACAAGCCTATTCATACTTCAGATGCGTTACGCTAAGGGCGTTCCCCCAAAGTGTCATTCGACACAGTTCGAGTTCCCTCGAAAGGGAACTTGAGCAACTCTTTTTGGTTTTTTTTCAAGCTGCTCAGATTTAGATGAACTCTCATGAACTTTAATGATTTTGAGTATTATTTAAAAGTTACATTTTAATTGTATGGATGAACAGCTTTGGCACATTGATTACTTTATTTGTGCTATACAAGAAAATATTCATATTATTTTAGAGCAACATGAGGTTGATGACATGGTTAATGGTAAATGATGACAGAATTTTCAGTTTCTACTGAACTCTTGTCTCGTCAAATCAGAAAGTGAAATTACACAACAACATGGTCTGTTTTGTCAACCGTTTATTCAAATCATATTTGTAATGTTTGGAATTAGATGATACAAATGATACATCGGATCTTTCACAACAGTTTACAGCAACTTTTACTGCTCACAGATCATCCTCTAATATTCTGCTTCTAGCAATGCTACACTTTTATAGTTCATAAATCAATTGTTTTCCCCACATGCACTTCCATACACAAAATATAACATTTTCTTTTATAGACATGTAAAAAGATTATGCAAAATTGTATATATGACACAACTGCTATCAAGGCTATACAATTCACCCTCAGAAATGATTCCAGAAACAATATTTATCACTAAGTCATGCATAAACAATTTTTATCATGCATATTACATTTATTGTTTTTCTTTAACTAATGCTTGTGTTTATGCTTCTTTTCTGAATGTGGGCAAAATAAAAATGTACTTTAGAAACCAATTAATACATTTGCTGAAAGTTGATGACACTGGTATGTCAAGTCCTCAGTGGAGAGTTCCAGCAATCCACAAAGAACACAATGTAAAAAATGAGGAAAAGCATGAAACAAATAAGAGTTTGACATTTCCCACACATAAGTGGTTAAAATATTTAACCGGTTTCACAGCATACAGTATAAGCTCATTCATTGTGGGAAAATACCTGAAGGAATCTGAGATTTAACAATGACAGAGGATTGATTTCTCAAAAATTCAATGGGCGGATCATCATGGTGGTGGCACGTAAAGAGTAGTTGGGGCCTTTAAAGGCAGAGGAAAAGTCAATAAACAACAGTCTAGCATGAGTTTTACTCCTTTCTAGGTGTTTAAACTCAACTCCTCTGTGTGCCCTAGGCAAATTGCATAGGGTTGAGTGCTTGCTCAGTTTGCCTTGCCAGCTCTATCTTCACAAGCTTTTCAAAGTTTTCATTACAAGAGAAGTAAGGGCAACTGGCCTGAGGTCGTTTAAAACCTTGGGAATATTGCTATTGTTTCCACAGGTTAGGTAGCCTACACATTGTTGGTTATAAAGACATACCATAAGCCGCGTTTCCACCGCTAGGGAAACTAGGGACTTTGGGGAGGTACTCAATGTGTTTCCACTGCAGGAACCAGGGTCTAAATGAAGTTTCGGGTAAATATTTCCCACTTCTCTGCCTACTTTTTCAAAGTTCATGAAATTTCAGGGGTGGGACTTGGGCGCTGAACATGCTGATTGGTTGAGTTCATGCCACATTTTGATTGGTTGACTCCACGCAGCATTTTATTTCAACCACCATTTTTTTTAATCTGTTGCGGTGCGTGCAGTAACAGTTGTTTGCTATTCGAATCAACAATGAGTTTAAAAAATATGACTGATGGACCGAAAATGAGGTTTAGGCTTTATTAAGCTTAAATTCAGAGGATGAGACCCAGCAGGAACTGTGAAGTAGCAGTCTTACGTCACCGGATTAATTTGCCTAATCTTCACGGTACTTTAGACCGCGGTGGAAATGCAGACAGCAAGAGGTCTGGGGGAAAAAAGCTTCCTGGGAAAAATTGTTCCGGGTAATTTCGGTGGAAACGCAGCTATAGAAGATAGAACTTAATTGCCTAGCACAAGATTTCATTAGTTTGTCAATGATATAGTCAGGACCAGGACTTTTATTTATCTCAAAGAAAGGAAAGATTTTTCAATTGGTTTCTGCTCCAGGGCGAAATGGTGGTTTCCACTTGAGGTCTAATGTAAAATCTGGAAGCAAATCCAGTTTTTATGCTCTAGAAAGGCATTTCCACCCTTATTCTTCTGAGGCATGCTCTTCTTGCTTAACCTTTAAACAGGTCTGTCATGTCTGCTGAAGAGACTTCATATCTAGGATGTTAAGTAAAGGACAGAAAACCAACCCAATTTTACAGCATCTTCTGCCTTCTGCTGTTTGATGATAAGCATTGACTTTATGCTCACAGATTGGGCTCTTTACCGAGGGTGCTGGAGTCACTGCAGGGACTCAACTGTCACTCCAGAGTCCTTTCCAGTGAGTGAAATCTCAGTCCATTCCAGTGAGTGAAATCTCCCGGTCCGTTCCAGTGAGTGAAATCCCCTAGTCTATTCCAGTGACTGAAATTTCTGAGTCCATTCCAATCCAGTGAATGAAATCCCAGAGTTCGTTCCAGAGAGTGAAATTCTAGAGCAAGCTCTTCCTGTCAGTTTGGGCATGATCGAAGAGGGGATCCTTTCACTATAAGTTGCAGCTGCTATGTGTGTCTGGGCCAGATACATATGCGCTCTAACCCATGAGCTCCAGAGTCCGCTCCAGCACATGAGCCCATCCAAAGTCCGCTAAAGCCCATGAGCCCGCTCCAGTTAATGAGCTAGCACCAGCCCCAGAGCCCAGTCACGAGCCCGCTTCAGCCCCAGAGCCCAGTCACGAGCCGGCTCCAGCCCCAGAGCCCAGTCACGAGCCGGCTCCAGCCCCAGAGCCCAGTCACGAGCCGGCTCCAGCCCATGAGTCTGCACCAGAATCCGCTCCTTCCCCAGAGCTCGACCAGGAGGCCACTCAAGCCCCAAAACTTTTAAAATGTCAAGTAAAATGTCATCACCTCATGTCTTCATCCACACCCTGACAGGAGGTTTCTGTAATACAGCCCCAATTGAATGTAATACAGCTTTTCTAAAATCATGCCAGTAGTTAACCTCTTAACATGTTTTGTTTGAGCACATCTGCCAAGTCTGCCAAATTTAAGTCTGTGCTCCAAAGTATTCAAGATTTATAACAATTTAAGTTGGAAATTACATTTTGGGGTCTATGCTCTAGAAAGGCATTTCCACCCTTATTCTTCTGAGGCATGCTCTTCTTGCTTAACCTTTAAACAGGTCCGTCATGTCTGTTGAAGAGGCTTCATATCTAGGATGTTAAGTAAAGGACAAAAAACCAACCCAATTTTAAAGCATCTTCTGCCTCCTGCTGTTTGATGATAAGCATTGGCTTCATGCTCACAGATTGGGCTCTTTACTGAGGGTGCTAGAGTCACTGCAGGGACTCAACTGGCACTCAATGGATTAATGTGGTCCTATTCTCACCGGAAGTGAACATTTGAATACCAGTACTACAAAGAATGTCTATACTGTGAAGAAAACATGAGCTTTTGGTCACATTTCCTGATCCCCATCTCTCAAAGTCCACTATTAATAAGTGTGCATTTAGAGTGCAATAAGTGTGCATAAACATAAAGACAGAGTTATTCTTTTATCATCTCATTTATAAGAACAAATACTTCTGAAAGCACATGGTGAATGCTAACAAAGCAAAACTTCATAGCTTCTGAAATGTTTTGCAATGTGCTGATACCTTTTCATACTTTTTTTTCTCTCTATGTGCTATTTTGTATTTATTTTATATTAATAATACATTATTTAATGTATAATTATATCACTTCACTGCAACTGGGTTTGGTTAATTGTTTAGACTATATGTATGAAGAAGACATCGACATAGGTATTATTAATGCAACAGTGTGCTTTACTTTATCTCACTGACTTATCTCACTGACTCATTCACTGCGGAGCATGATGTTCGGATCCCCGCACTTCTGTTTAGTTTTGGTTCTGTGCCGGAGTTCAAACATTTATGCTCCATGTGTTTTTCTTCTGTTGTTCTCTGGTCTCATCGTGTGAGTGTGCGGTTTCGTGTTTGCTCGGGCCTTTCTTTCTGTGTGTGTTGTTGTTTTATGTGTTGCATGGGTTCATGTTTATATCGGACAGGTGCTTTCATGTTGTGATATTTTGTGTGGACACACAAATGGTGAGTGGCTGCATGTTTATGTCATGTTTTGTTTGAGCACATTGTGTTCATTGGCCATGTGCTGGATGATGAATTATATCAGTTTCTTCATATCAGACTTTTCCCATGATCATCATCCTGTCCCATCCAGTAAACGTTTGAAGACTATAGCTAACCCCAAGCCTGCGTCCAAGCCCTCCACAGACCTTATCATCAGGACCTCCACTCCAGAGTCTGCTCCAGAGTCTGCTCCAGAGAGTGAAATTCTCGAGTCCGTTCCAGTGACTGAAATTCCCGTGTCCGTTCCAGTGAATGAAATCTCAGAGTCCGTTCCAGTGAGTGAAATCTCCTAATCTGTTCCAGTGAGTGAAATTCCAGAGTCCGTTCCAGAGAGTGAAATTCTAGAGCAAGCTCTTCCTGTCAGTTTGGGCATGATCGAAAGGGGATCCTTTCACTATAAGTTGCAGCTGCTATGTGTGTCTGGGCCAGACACATATGCGCTCTAACCCATGAGCCCGCTCCGGAGTCCGCTCCAGCACATGAGCCCATCCAAAGTCCACTAAAGCCCATGAGCCCGCTCCAGCTAATGAGCTTGCTCCAGCCCCAGAGCCCAGTCATGAGCCCGCTTCAGCCCCAGAGCCCAGTCATGAGCCCGCTCCAGCCCCAGAGCCCAGTCACGAGCCCGCTCCAGCCCCAGAGCCCAGTCATGAGCCCGCTTCAGCCCCAGAGCCCAGTCATGAGCCCGCTCCAGCCCCAGAACCCAGTCACGAGCCCGCTCCAGCCCCAGAGCCCAGTCACGAGCCCGCTCCAGCCCCAGAGCCCAGTCACGAGCCCGCTCCAGCCCATGAGTCTGCACCAGAGTCTGCTCCTACCCCAGAGATCGACCAGGAGGCCACTCAAGCCCTAAAACAATTTTTTGTCAAGTAAAATGTCCTCAGATCATGTCTTCATCCACACCCTGACAGGAGATTTCTGTAATACAGCCCCTATTGAATATAATATAGTTTTTCTAAAATCATGCCAGTAGTTAATCTCTCAAAATGTTTTGTTTTAGCACATCTGCCAAGTCTGCCAAACTTGAGTCTGTGCTCCAAAGTATTCAAGATTTATAATAATTTAAGTTGGAAATTACATTTTGGGGTCTATGCTCCAAAAATGGGACTGAAATGTAATGTTTAACATCTGCCGTTTAGATACAGTCCCTGTCTGCTTTGTCAAACATTTGTGATGACATACTGTTTTTACTGTGACAGACGAACAAATGATAGTCAACTCTAACATCAGTCTGATTAAGCACGGTACCACAATAACATTATAACATTGATGCAATCAGTTGCATTACAATACTTGATTTAATAGTGCTGCATGAATGTTTTATCTTTTAAAGCATATTTTATGTTTTTCAAAGAGAGATACTAACTAAAAACATTAATTACATTTTACAACCATTTATACAACTTCTTTTCAACAGATGAAGAGATCGGGATTGTGTGTGTGTGTGTGTGTGTGTGTGTGTGTGTGTGTGTGTGTGTGTGTGTGTGTGTGTGTGTGTGTGGTTCAGGTGTGGGGACAAAATGTCCCACAAAGATGGCAATAGCCGAAATCCTTGTGGGGACATTTTTTGGTCCCCATAAAGTAAACCGCTTCTAAATCAAAGTGAATTTTTTTGAAAATCTACAAATGCAGAAAGTTTTCTCCTCTATCACATTCCAGAAATGGTATACAGTGTCACACTGCCCCCTGGCCAAGTAAGGTAGTAATAACTTTGCAAAAAGCCTCTTATCAACATATTTCACAACCTTATATAAGTTATATAGATTATATCTTTATCTGTTTTATGTCAATTTTTATGTGTTTATATTTTCAATGTTTAATTTTTATAGTTTTATGTCGATTTTGTATCTGTGGGCTAATCTTCTTTATAGACACATTATAGACGCATTTTTAGCTTAATTTAAAGTTGTTGTTTTTTAAATAACGTTTTTGAAACTAAGGTATTTGGATAAAAAAAACTGCAGGTCAGGCAAATACGAGAAGGGGATCTAATTGCAGCACTCAGGGCCATCGCTGGAGAGGTGAAAGGTGGTGTAGATTCTAAGGGCCCATGGCTCTCAGGGGGCCCCACACTATTTTGGCAGAGGGGGACCACACAACCTAACCCCCTTCCCTGGAATGGGATTCTGAGGGGGGCCCACAGCAACTTTCTGCACCAGGGCCCCCTATGGCCCTGGCAACACTTTAATTTTAAACACAAACTAAGAAGATAATCCAAAACGAAGAAGATCACAGGGGAAAAAACACATGGCAGCATAAACAATTCAAGATGAAGAACTGAACAAACTGAGGGATTTATTTACACATGGGAAAACACTATAAGAAACAGGTAACTAATTAAACACAGGTGCGACACATGAGGGAAATGGCAAAAACCATGGTAACTAATGAACACATACAAAGGAAACTGACGTAGAAATGGGGCAAACCAACTGACAGGATAACAACTCCAACACTGAACAACGACAGAGACAAACCATCTCAGGGGCTGTTTACACCATTTTCACCATTTTGTTTTGGCTGTTCATTTACATGACAACGGCTTTTTGGGGGCCTGAAAACACAAATTTTGAAAATGGGTTTCAAAGTGCAAGTTTTTGAAAACGACACCGTTATTGTCACAGTGTGAAGTACAAAAACAAGAATTTGTGAAAACGGCGAAGTCATGCGCATGCGTATTATGTGTTCAGTAATATGCATACGTGTGTAGTTTTTTTTTTACAAAGTGGCGTTGCCAACTACTGGCCTGGCAGCAGAATACAGCAGTTTTAGTCTTTTTCACTAATCCGTGTGAACGGGGATCGTTTTGACAACGTTGTCATCTTTACGTGAAAAACGGAAAGGGAACACTTCCATCGTTGTCGTGTAAAACGTACCCTCAAAGTCCTACAGAAACACAGAGCAAAACTAAACCCTGACAGAAACTTTATAGGAAGTTATTTAAACCACAATACACCCTATAACCATATATGAAAGCTTATTTTCGCTTCAGAGTAAAAAAAATAAAAGGTAATTGTGAGGTCTGAAATACGATATGAAAACACATTGCAAAATAAAATAACATTTTGCCTTTTAGGTTTCCATTTATTCTGCAGTTTGGATTTTGACTGATGTATTTGCATTGCTTTGTAACCTGCTGTAAAAAGCTTTACTAAAAAACAATAGTCAAAACTGGAGAAATTGTCTGTTTTGTGGTAATATAATTATGCAGCATAATTGAGATTTCCTCATGATAGAAAACATAGGTAGATTTGCATTAGCCTTTCTGTCTGGTGAGCATCTGTATGAAACATATATCACCTTCTCTACTGAGATCTAAAGTCAGACATACAGTATATTTAAAGAGGAAAAAAACATGCATGAGAAAATAACCTGATAAAAAGAGAAAATTCTAAGTCTCCCATATGTGAGATGAATATTGTAATTCAGGCTATTTTGTATTCACTTTTACAAAATATGTTTTCTATTACATATGGGTATAGTGTACTTTAAATGTTTCTTAAAACTAGAATGCAGCTCCATATTAACTGTTTTCTATCAACAACTGTTCACAAATGACTTGACCAGACAAAATGTGGAAGTGAGGGCTGTTAATATTTGTTTATATTTGCCCTGATAAGGACACATTATCCACAGCAACAACACTTCCATCTGTGCCCAGACAGAGAAAGAAATAAGTTTAATTAAACTTCTGTCAATATTGACCTGAATAGAAATCCAAATGTAGAAAATGTAGAAAGTAATGTTGATTATTGGTCCTAGAAGATATTAATATTATGAAATCCGTCCAGTTGGTCTAACTATGTCTATGCTGAAAGCAATGTAAACTTGGCAGTCAACATTGATGGAATTTAAGCTACATGTGACTTCAAAATGTTTATCAATTTGTTTTTAAATATATTTCCAAACACTGTAATCTTGCAGGGGATTTGGTCTGAACTATAAATTTGTTCTTAGGTAGCCTGTAGCCATGTTTAGGTAACTAATTATTGTTAAGCAATTTACAAATGCAACTGGAAGGGCAGCATTTACACAAGAAAATAAACGTAGTAGTGTAATATCAGCTGATATTTAAAATGTTTAAAAAATGTAATTACATAAGGGAAACCAGGGTTTGTTGTCATACATTTTACTGCAGTGAATATTTCTCATGATTAAAAAAAAAAAAGTCAACAAAAGCTACAAAAAGGCATTTAAACTTTTTCACTATTGCCCAAAAATAATAGGAACCTGCAGTATAATAAAAAATGTTTATGCTGAATATAGTAAAACAGCCATAAAAAAATAAAACTATTTTATATAGGCTAGTTTATATAGAAAATATATTAGAATTTTAGTTGGAGAACATAATTATTAGCCATATTCTAAAGTTTTTGAATAGGTTTCAAACATAAACATTTCTGAAAACTTTGACTGAAAACCTCAGATTTAGGAGTCAATACTGAAGTTGTAATTATATTGTAATATCTCTAAACATATTGATCTGTCATAGAGTCAACCACTGAGATGTTGAAAGAAAAGACATAATGTAGGCTAAAACTGTTGTTTAAATAAAAAAATTAAAAAACACCAATTACATCTTAAGGCAGTCGAACCCAACCACTTGACCCCATGGCCTGGATGGAGACCGTATAGAGCAGTCGACCGGTTCCTGTACGAGAGTCCATTCCGCGTTTTGCAGAAATTCTGTGCGTGTTAAAAAAAAAAAAAAAAGAAAGAAAAAGAGTCGCCTCACCTGCTGAGCGCTCCAGCATATCACTCCGCAGGGTCAGTTTATATTATTTTTATTTTACACTGGCGTTTGTAAACAGGATAATATATTATTTAAAAATACATTCTAATGTTATTATGGAGGATAATGATGTGCACTTCCTAATGAGAAGGTGTCGTTCCTTTGAGTGCCGTGCCTAATGTTGTGGCACTATTTAGCATGGTGTCGCTCACAGTGCGTGATTCGGCTACACTCAAATATGGCTACCATGGAGTGCAAGCTACAACTTTAATATTTGTACTAATGCAGAAATGTAACGTTTTACTTCATTCCCCGTTCTACAGCCGCGTCTAATTGTCGTCTTTTACGTGTACAAATTGTGAATACCCAGGCAAGGATACCATCTCGATGGGTTTAGCGTTAATAAAGTATAGCTCGACATTTGCAGCTTGCTCCGCGAGCTGATCGAAATCGTCAGGATTGAAAGCTTGAAAGCGAAATCTGCTTTCGGTTTTCCCTCATTTGGGGATATATTTTGGCTGTATTTCTCCGAATGTGTCCAAAGATTGGCTCCTGTCATCGCCTCGCAGGAGCTCAGATAGCGGTCGGTATGGCTTGTTTTCGGATGAGGGATGTAACCCGCGAGGATTTGGCGATGTGGGATGAAGCGGAATAAAGAAAAGTGATCCGTTCGAACCGAAGGAAAGCGGATGTGTTCTGCCTATGGATTAAACATTATAGTTTGTCTGTGGATTTTACTGGAATACGTGTACAATATCGCCGAAGATATCGCTTTGTCACGCTGGCTTATTTTCCAGAGGAATAGTGGTGTATTCCTCCCCAACCCCCCAGCGCCATCCACAAACACTAAACAAAAGTACTATATGTCACGTATATGACGGTTCTTGTCATGAAGGAAATAAATAAAAATTCTTAGGGTCGAAGAGGTAAGTAAATATCGATCTACGAGTGTGTTGTGTGTGTATCTCATAACCATTTGCGAGTGCTTTTGTCGTTTCTGTCGCCTTTCTGCATGCGAACACTTGATTTCGACCGAGTGTGCAGCTTTTCTTCTTGTACTCTCGCTAGCCTCCCAATTAACTCTAAAATCATCAAAACGTGTTTAAAAACGTCCTGCAGCTTTACTGTCCACTGCCTTTAATGGTCCGTTGTATGATTCCCGCATGGATAGGTGACTCCAAGCCTGAGTAATGTTCCCAAGTTAATCAGCCGGGCTGCAAGGCCTCTACTGTATCCACTTATAGCCTTTCTTGCGCATTTACAGTCATCTTTCCACTGTAACACCATCACATCTAAGTTGACACTACATTGCATGCGATGATCATCTGCCGAGCGAGAATTTTTGGACAGCACCTTTAACGTTACTTTGTATTCAGGTAGGTTTAGCCTTTGGACTACCCTAAAGAGTGCAAATCCGCCTCTCTCATTTAAAGTCGCCGGCTTGTCCTTGTTTTTTCCCATTCTATAATAAAGTATTAAGTAGGGAAAACGTATGAGTATAAGGCACGATGGTATTATTGGCACCCTGCGTATGCAAGGCTCTGAAACACAAAGCTCTGGAGACAACTGAACAAAGGCAAAAAGCTGGACATGCCCCCTCATGTGAAGAAGCACTTGCTTTGTGTGCTTCTGTTGTTTCAGTACGGCTATCCACTGGTCACTGTTTGTGTTGTGTTATTTAATAATTTACTTTATATATATACACATATATATTTATTTATATATATACACACATACACTCTCCATATAACTTCAAAAGATGTTCTCTATACGAGGCTTAGAAAATTTTCATCATTTCAGATCTATTGTGGCTATTTGTTTTTCCTTATCTTACCCTTAAAATTACTATTGTTGGTGTAACAGTGTAGTCAAGTTGGTTGAGTCATATTACATAATTTGTTGCTTGAATTTAACTAGTTAGATTAGCCTAGATGTTACCACATCAAGCACGTTTTATGCTACTTAGAAAAATGCTTACGTTATAGTTTATAGGGTTATGTAGATCTCTATTAACCCTGATGGGAAATTGCAAAATAGCAGGAGTATCAAGTGTAAACAGCAAGTATACATGAATGCAGTTATATGACCCAAATATAATTCACATGTGAATGCATTAGCTGGTGCTGCTACCATGTTGTGTGTCAGAAACACCTGTTCATTATCCTTACGTCTGATTAAACAGAAAACTTTAATTTGCATGTAGACATGCATTTGCAAACTGTATTTCTCAAAATGAATCCAAAAACATTAATAATTTTGCAGCAGCATCATTCTGTACATGTACAGCTGCGGTTTAATTGAGTTAACAGAAGGAACGATCCAAGAGTCTGTCTCTTTTTGTAAGCTTTAACCTTTTAATTTACTGTACTCTTATTTAATCTTTATAATTTCTTTGTAATACCTCCGCCATACTCTGTAAGAAAAAATCCTTTGCCCTTGCAGATGTTAACCGTGGGCTGATGTTGACTATGGACTCAGACTTCAGATCCATATGTTGATGCTTTCTTTTCTGTTAAAGAAAATGGAGTTTTGTTCATGTCTCATTTACTTCTAGTCGACCAAATAAACATTTAGCAGATGTATGCATTTCTAGTGTTTTTCTTCTGTGAAAAAGTATTAAAGTGTTGATGAGTCATCTTGCACACAAGGGCGTATCCAAATGTTTGTCCAATCAAATGTGTTCTAGAATGATAATGTCTCTCCCCTAATATTGCCTACATTTGGCTAGCAATAGCATGTAGCAAAATAATGCTTCTCAGCTGTGACTTAAACTAAAGCCTATTGGCTGTTTTAAAATAGATGTTTTCTTCAATATGCCCTCCCCCAACTTCCAGTTTCAATCAGAAATCTATAAAAAAAAAAAAATGGTTTTGAGCCAATGGCCACCACAGACAATGTGTATGTACACACTAATGGTAATGCACACGGCCTCAATGAAGGCTTGACTCAACCATGTGAGGTCTAATTGTTTACTCAAGGCAGGATACAATGAGCGCAACACTGGGAGGGATCCCATGTAGTTCCCGGAAAAGACAGCATCCCGTTGGCAATATGCCTTGTCAGCTGAGTGGACAGGTTGGCAGAAGCACCACGCAGAGCAGGCGCAAGGGTCAGCACTGGGGATCCTGCAGAGCAACAACTAACAATATGCACAACATTCAGAAAGAATACAACAACACAACCGAAACTTTGGTCTATCAGTGTCACTTTCAACTTTACTTTTTATCGAATTGTGAAGTCCGATGCTGTGCTAATATGTCACAAGTCAAAAACATTAGGTAGATAGATGCTTTTTTTTAAAGCTAAACTTGCCTTTTAAAAATTGCATAACTGATAATGATTTCATTTTTTTATTTTTTTTTAGTTGCCACTCTTAAATTGAGGTGGAAATGTGTACTAAAAGCGTGTCTAGTGTAACAAAAAACTTAATAGCATTGTGTGGATTGGTTTTATTGGAATTAATTAAGTGTGCTAACACTTGTTTTGAATTTTTATGGAACTTTTGCTGAGTTGTAAGTTAGACTCCACAGTCCACACTATAAACAAATTATACAAGCTTATTAATATATAGTTTTAGTATTAACATCAAGGATTATTTTCTCCTCCGGCATTACCAGTTTTTTTTTTTTTTTTTTTTTATAAAATCAGAATTAAAGCCTCACTGGTTGGAGAATGTTGTGTTTTGAAGGTGTAAATCTGCTGCAAAGCTGGAAAACGTGCTATGTTGAAAGCTTTCCTGGAAACAATTTTGTCAGCCTACAGGATAGCAGACATTTATGATGTTATATACTTATTTGTGAAAATAATCTAGTATGTGTTCACATCTCTTTCACAGAATGTCATCAGAGGAGAAAAGTCTGGACCCCTCTGACAAAGGACCCTCGCCACCTCCTAGCAGCTCTGGGGCCACTCCCACTGGAAGTCCGGCCCCCACGGATAAGCGGCCCCGGGGCCGCCCTCGTAAGGACGCATTATCCACGGCAACAACACTTCCATCTGTGCCCAGACAGAGAAAGAAGTAAGTTTAATTACACTTCTGAGGTGCTGTTTTTATTAACCTGAATAGCAATTTAAATGTCTTTAGAAAGAAATGTTGATTATTGGTCCTATAAGTTAAGAATCTTATGAAATTCATCCAGTTGGTCTAACTCTGTGTCAATGCTGGAAGCAACGTAAACTTGGATGTCAACATTAATGGCATTTAAGCTGCATGTCACTTTTTATCAACCACGGACCAATCAGTTTTGAGTTTGTGTGTCCCATTTAAAAAAAAATGGAAATCTGTTGGTGCAAAATAAAATGTTAAAGGTTATTTTTAAAGTAAAAACATTGCCAAAAATCATAAAAAAGTGTGTATTATATACCAGCATGGAGCAAGGTGGTTGAAGGAGAGGGGTTGAAATGCGAAACATTGCTGACATTATTCATTTTTTATTGAATAATTATTTTCCATTAAGATGCCTTTTCTGTCAACTAATGCTGGCTTAAACTTAAAGTCTTTAATAAACATCAATAATTTAATAATACTGTTAAAACTAATCACAAAACAAAGACATTTTCATTCTGTACATAATTTTGTGTTGCCTAAATTCACTTGTAGCATTTAAATGGACTGATTTTGTGTGTGTGTGTTTATTTTTAGCTAATCGCTATTAGCTAGATTCTCAATATCGATGCATAGTCTGCATACCTAAAAACATTACACATTTTATTTCAGATGTTTGCTACAGATAAAGTAGAAGGGTTAGCAGTGCAGCACATCGCAAAAAAAAAACTGAAGTAGAATGCACTGTTTTACGCCACGATGGGCGCTTTCCATGATAGACGTCTTTGTTGATTTATAATGGGAACATTCTAGTTTTGATGCACCGCTCATGTCCAGTGTAGGCATGGTGTAAAATTTTGATTCATGAAAAGCCTTCCTCCTATGCCAAAAGCAATGCGTTTGACCAATTTAGCTTCATGGACACATGGCAGTGGAGGTCTCCTCATCTGCTCTGATATCTCTCTGTGTCAGGCCACTTTAAATGACAGTGCGTTCAATTAACTCCTCTGAGCCCTAAAGCTATTTACCCATAGAACACATTAAAGAGAAGCACCTGTTTGCCTGACTGGCATCTTGATCCAGGATGGGACTTTAGGCTAACCAGAATCCATTGAATGTACAGAAGCAGTTTTTGAACGGTAATCCTGGCAGACTTCCTCTGTTTCACAACTGCATTTGAGAAGAGTATGTGTATCTTTCTGACTCAGATAACCGTCTAAATGGAGGGGAGGTGCTTGGCATTTTTCCTGAGGGGATTAATTATATAGGAGTCTTTGAAATGAAAAGCACAGGTGCCTCTGTCAGCTTAGGAGCTTTACTATGACTGTGTAAGGTGTGAATGTCAGTGGGACAGTCTGATGCAAGGTGCTTTCATTAATAGATCTCATAAAATCATCTTCTTCAAAAGAAGAAACTTCCTACTACCTACCATTCAAATGTCTACAAACTGATGGTTTGCTATGGTTCTTGCATAAAACAGTTGAAATAACAAGATTTTTGCTTTTTCTGACATGCTAGTGTTAGTGCATCATAACTGCCCACTTGTGTATCTTTTGGTTGTTTATGGTTGGCCAACGTCATAACTAGGCGTACACTACCTTCCAAATGTTCGGGGTTGATACAATTTGTAAATGTTTTTGAAAGAAGTCTCTTATGCTCACTGAGGCTGCATTTATTTGAACAAAATACAGTAAAAAAAGAAATACTGTTTAAATACTGTTAATATAAAATACTCTATGTTAATATATTTTAAAATGTAATTTATTCCAGTTATTTATAATTTTCTGCATTATTACTCCAGGCATTATTACTCCAGATCCACATGATCCTTCAGAAATCATTCTAAAATGCTGATTTGGTGCTTATTTCTTATTATTATCAATGTGGAAAACATTTGTGCTTCCTAATGTTGTTGTGGAAACTGTGACATATTTAAAATTAATTATCTGTAACATTATTAATATATTTATGTATTTATTTTTAATGCCAAAAATTCTTAATGACCCCAAAATTTGACATGGTAGTGTATTATTATAGAATTCATGTGGTCACATCATCACAGTCAGATGTCAGACTTGTGCTTGATGTCCATCAACTTCCAAATAAAAGAAACTAAGAGATAATAAAAAAAATAAGGACATTTTATTTGTAAAGTCAGGTGTATATATATAGCATTTTTTCACAACACATTTTTACAGAAAGCAATTTTACAGAAAAACATCTCTAAATGTCTTGAATGTCTTAGGCTGCATTTACATTACATGGTTCAAATGACCCAATTCCGATTTTTTTTCCTACCATGTGGCACAGATCGGATATGACCAACGAACGTGTAGCCTAAGCAGGAAAAAAGCACATGGTTTCCGATATTCTCAGATTGGTTTCAGGCATTATTCATATGTGGAAATAAACCTGATGTGAATCGGATACGTGCATTTACGTTTGCCATAAAAGCGGACATATTGGATAATCCCTTGCCAATGCCAGTTGTACGTCATTGAAAAAGCGCATTGGCCATCAAGACCTGCAGTGTAAATGCGGCCTTACAGGAAAAACATGGCTCTAATGCCTTGGGAAGTATTTAATTAAATGGATCACTTAAAATAAATTATAATATATATATACCTTAACGTATATAAAATTGCTTTGCCATAATATTTCAGTCATACCACCCACCCCCTAATTCATACCTGAGAAAAAGCTGCCACCATGATGCTATGATATTGTGGGTGGTTACTATGCAGTTGCTAAGGTAATACGAGGCTGATGCTTTGCTTACTTGCCCAAGACAACAGATCCAACCCTAAAGAATAAAATTCCACATTCTATTTAAGTCTATGGGGTTTTTTACTCGTCCACCAAGAAGTCTGATCACTTAAAAAATAATAACATACAATAACATATAACAAACCACATTATTTGAGGTATCATCCATGTCTACCACAAACAATGCGGGAAAAATGTTATTGGTTTGTTCAAATCCTAATAGAAATAGCTATGCTTGCCTTGGCAAACACCCCTAGTAAAGGAATTCTTCTGTTTATTGTTTTCCATTTTCCTTTGTTACATACTTCAGTTTTGTGGTTCTCTAAGGATTAAATTGAATTTGGCCCCATATTTTTGCCGTCGGATCGGTTTGCTTCACAGAATCCAGTCTTTGAAATCCATTGCATAAAACTCCACTCCAGATATTATACTGTAGTTGTGTGTTGGCTCTACTTTCTAAAACAGTCTCTCTCTCTCTCTCTCTCTCTCTCTCTCTCTCTCTCTCTCTCTCTCTCTCTCTCTCTCTCTCTCTCTCTCTCTCTCTCTCTCTCTCTCTCTTTCTATGGTGGGATCATGGGGATAAGTTATAGGTCTCTGGGCTTGGGGGTTGGGTGCCGAGCATGCCTAAATGGACCATGCAGTTTCTATGTTCTCTTTTTTTCTTTTTGCAAAAGCATAGACCAATACCAATGTGTATGTATATTTACACAAATATGCTTAATCTTAAACATGTGTGTTGCAGAACGATTTTTATTTTACCTGTGACATTTGATGCTTTGCAGAGCCAATACAGGATTTTAAAGCAAACAACGTCAGCATTACGTAGTGACACATGACTGGCAATTGCAGGTGGATACTAGATGACATCACAGCTGTCGGTCCTAAATGAGACCAAGGTCGAGTTTTATAAATTTGTACCTACATTTAGCTGCATCAGCCATCAGCATTGTCATGATTCCATATTCTTAATAAAATTTTTGTCTAGTTGCATTTGCTGTTTCACATATGGAAGTACGGAAGTAATATTGTTTGTGAATGGCTTTTCCTGTTGACTTTATTGTTCCGTTCGTTTAGATGAGTAAAGACTGTTCCTAAATAGGACATTTTCATGTTCCCTCATCCAGACGGAGATGATGTTTGGCTGTCTGGGAATTGTGTGCATATTTAATCCTCTGTCTACTACAGAGGCCTACTAAGTCATCTTGGGGTTGGGCGTTAACACAATTCATTTCTATAGTACCTCCATCCAAACGATTTGAATAGCTGTAAGCAGGGTTGTGGACTCGAGTCGCATGACTTGGACTTGACTTGGACTCGAGTCCCAAATTTGATGACTTGCGACTCGACTTAGACTTAGACAACAATGACTCGCGACTTGACTCGGACTTGAGCCCTGTGACTTGGAAAGACTTGACCTACCTTCTAAAACCACAGATCAGAGTTGTAATAATCACTGTAGTATAGCACTGTATCATTGACGCATGATCACAGCGCTGATTAGCGCTGCTTTCGCATGTTTGGCACTGAGCCAGAGAGCGCGTGATAGAGTGCGTTCAGCAGCGCTTGTCAGTTGTCATTTATCACGCGTTCAGACAGTTTTCAACCAAATAATGTTTTTTTCTTTTCTTTTTCAATCATTTAAATACACAAGTACTAGCGAATCATTTATAATTTGAGAAAAAGCAAACAAACTGATGTCTAAGTTAGCGGAAATAAATAGGCTACTAAACCTTTCAAATATAATTTTGAGACATGTTTTTTTTTCCCCCACAACAAACGCACATTTTAGCCTATAGGTAACTATAAAGTCTTCTCCTTGTTTACCAGCCACTCACTTTCATGTCTTTCATGTCTCCACTCACACCCATGTCAAAGAAATGGGTGGATTTATGTTTTGTAGGCTAAATGACAGGCACGTAGCCCCAAAAAGTGTCACGTGACGCTTGATACGTCGCCGTGGAAATAGGAATGTTCTACAATTAGTGTCGCGTTAACAAAATAATTTAACCAGGGACTCAATATTTTAAACTTAATGTGTAGCAAATCACGATTAATTTTCCCAATGAACAGTTACTTTTATTTTTAAATCTGCATTGCCACATTCTCTCTCACACACATACAAAATGTGTAGCAGTTATTTCTATTAAATGATTTTGCCTTTGTTACTGGGTTACCAATAATATATTTTTTTTCACTGCCTTTTCCTTTTTTTGTCACACGTAAGAAAAATCCCTAAATTGAACTGAGATAGATGGGTGCCCTTAGTGAAAATTTTATCGCAATAAATATGAAATTAAACAAGTCATGAACATATTTTAAAAGCCTTCCTGATATAAATTATATACATTAAATTTTTCTATAGTAATTAACACTGAGACACTAATTTGTGCAAAAAGCACTAATGACTTGTTTAAGACTTGAAGCTTAAACTCGAGGACTTGCAACTTGACTTGGACTTGCCTGTCTTGACTCGGGACTTGACTTGGGACTTGTCTGTCTTGACTTGGGACTTGACTTGGGACTTGAATGCAAAGACTCGAGACTTACTTGTGACTTGCAAAACAATGACTTGGTCCCACCTCTGGCTGTAAGAGATTTACTCGAAAGGTACACATACCAAACCAATCGAATCGATCCTAAAGTGCATCATGAATGACAGATTAATGACCTGTCAGAATAGTATAATCTTCATTGTGTGTTACAAGGGTATGCTAAATTAGCATGTTTGTGTTATATGTGTACTAAATGATTTCTTCTTGAAATCACAAAGGGACGTGCTACTGGCTACCTTGGTGCTCAGGTTACAATGTAACCTTTGTGGCCTGACAAGTGACATTTTGAAGACACATTGAGCTCAGACTAATGTGTAAACTTTGTTTAGGTATGGCTGCCCACTCCTCCGGGTGTGTGTGTTCACGCTTTGCAGTGTGTGTTCACTAATCACTGCTCTTAATGTGTGTACACTAATTTGGATGGATGAAATGCAGAGGACAAATTCCGAGTATGGGTTACCATACTTGCCTTTCACGTCACTTTCACTTAACATCATTTTGTTGCTTACAGTATCATATATGAAATCAGCCAGAGCAACAAAAACATAAACGCATTGTGATTTTGGTCTTCTTTCATTTTGGTGGCTTTAGGCGAGTAATATTCCAAAGTTCTGAAGAATACTTGCAAGTAATTCGGCAAAGCCAAATTTTGCTTGCATTTGGCATTTTCAAGTTCATTTTGGACCCTTTTTGGCATGCTTTGATTAAATGAGTGATCCTTTTGGCATTATCCGCAAAAGATCGCTAACCTATTGGTTGATGTGATAATCTTTTTTTTTTAATTTATTTTCGGCATCAACCTATAGGGATCCTCGCTTGATTGATAAACATAAATTGTTGGTCCTTCCATCTTGTGTCAGGTTTATCTACTAATAGCTTGGCAATTGTGGTTAATATACATTTTCTATTTGTTTTGTGTGTGTGTGTGTGTTCGTGTAAAAAAAGTAAAAGAATTTGAGGAAATATAGTATAAATATTTTTATTTTTCTTTGCATAAATATGTTCACTGTAATTCAGTTAATTTAATTTGATCAATTTAACTACTATAATATAATTATATTATTTTTTTATTTAATTGTATGTAAATATTTATATAGAATTTTGCCATGCCATATATATGACATCTCTCTCTCTCTCTCTCTCTCTCTCTCTCTCTCTCTATATATACATATATATATATATATTCAATGATGACGATATCTAGAGACATATGTAAAGGCATATATAAAGATTTCATCAACAATAATTTTATTTAATAGCTGTAATAAATGTTTTATTTGGAATATGTGTGTATATATATATATATATATACACACATATATAAATCATATTGGAATACTAATTTCATCTGATAGTTTCAACTAGATTCTTAAAAACGGACATGTGGTCTATGGTTCTGAAGGTTTTGCTGCATGTGTCTCTATAACCTCTGGGGTGAAATCCATCCCGTTTGTCAGCATTCAGCCTTGTTAACTGTCTGGTATAGGAAGTCATTTGCAGGGAGGAGTCATTTTTGGCATGGGACAGACTGTGATTTCTCTCTCCAGTGGCACTGGTAATTACCCATCCATCCCTCACACACTCCCTCCTTACGGCAACCCTAGAGAGGGGCTGGCTTCCCTTTCAACTCTGCTTGCTGTACCTCCTCCGTCTTCAAACTGTGTGACTTTAATTTGAATGCCTAACAATTATCACCCTGATGAAGTGATACATAGATCAGACAAGAAGAGCCCCCGTGGGAATCTGACAGCCACTGATCTTCACTGCGCATTTGTGGGGCGGATGTGTAAAAACGCAAATGGATGTTTGGCTGTAGATGGATGCGTGCTTGTTGGTTGGTTCTCAACTGGTGGATCGTGATCCAGAATGGGTCGCAGGTCTGTTTTGTTAGGTTCGCTGACAATAGGGGAAAATTATTATGCTACGCCATATGTACATGTTATAGGATTGGAATGGGTTTGAATTGAGATTAAGATATTGAATTTCTTGGAAATTAAGAAGGATTTACAAACAGAAACTACTAGCCATTGACACAGTTATGACCTGTTCACACCAAGCATTTTAATCGGGATGAATGCATCTGTTCAGACCGACACAAACATTTGCATGACGTCAGACCTCATTTCTTTTTCCATCACATTGCGAAGAAAACTGCCCAACCAGTAGGATGTGTGCTTTTGGTCACATGCCAAGAACATTCGTGTTGGTTTGAACAGGCTTTTAGAAACCACGATTTACAGTCTTGTGTCAGACTCATTTGGTTTGGTCAATTTCCGTAAGAAGAAAATTGTACATCCATAAAAATAAACATTTATTAATGGGGCTTTAAGAAACTATTAGTATTCTGCAATTGGATAACACCATCATGCAAAGTTTGAAATAACACAAAGGCTCACGTTCAAAGGCTACAAGTTCACGAACACAACAAATTGAGCAACATGGCCAAAAGGAAGTGTCAAACTAATTTCACACACTTGAGTTTGAACTAGAGGGTTCTCTTTTTGGGGGGAGGAAAGTGCAATAAAGCCAATAACTGTTCACAGTTACACCTTGATTGTGGCAGTCTGGTGAACCCTAAATCCTGGAATTTTATATCTTCAACTAAATTAACCATGTAGCCATTTATCACAAATTACTCCTATAGCAATAGTGTTAGAAATGGCATTGCTTACAGAGCTTTTATTATTGTACATCTTGTTGTTCATGTAGCTGTCATGTTGTTTTGCACACATTACATATTTGTTTTAATGAGCTAAACAAATATCACCATCATGGGGTTTAAATTGTTAACGTAACTTATTTGAACAACTAGGTTATGATTAAATACTACTATCACACACACGTAGCATTACACCATCATTGTTGCAAACATGCTGTAGATTATGCATATCATCCTCTGTAAAATCACTGGGGGACCCCTAAAGCTGGGGGGCCCTAGAATTGTCACTATCTTTAACCCCCTCAGTGACGGTCCTGTTAAAATATACCTTGAGATTTCAGTCTTTCCATTCAAATAAATAGTAGCTGTACTTGTATGGCTGGAAATAGCTGCCCGGGGTTGTAACCAAGATGGCTGCCGAATGAACTGTCTTCCTGTTGAAGGATTTTGACGTCTCACAGGGAAGCTTTACTATTGCTGTAAACACAAAGAGGAACTAACTAAATGTATGTGCTAACGGTTTCTAAATGTTATAGGGAAGCTGCATATAGACACGTACAACCAGGTTCAGATTTCACCCATTTTTCTATTGTAGCTGTCTGTGAGGTATTGGACCACCCAACCTGATCTGATGAGAAAATTTAACCATCTCATGAGGTGCCGATTTCATGTGAATTCGTACAATGTGATTTGAACGGAAATGTATGATTTTTTTTAGAGAAAATTAAGGACAAAAGTCCACCCCTAAACATAAACGTGGCCAAAAATGGCAAAATATTTAGTGGCCTTTACTTGTCTTAACCATTTTAATCCCAAATCACTGGTCAGGAAATTAGCAAGAATTGCTCAAATACTGTAGATAAAGTAACTCAGCACGGAATAGCCTTCCCCAACTTGCAGATGGCTTTTTACAAGAAGTTGTTCCACTCAATGATAATGGCTGTTCAACTGTTCATGAGTAGTTGAAAAATGTCTCCCAGTTTGTTTGTTTAATGTCAGACCAAATATTCACTATAGGGTTTAAATCTGGACTCTGACCTGGCCAGAACATGAGCTTGATGGACTTGTGCTCAAGCCACTTCTTGGTTGTCTTTGCAATTTGGAAGAAGCATTTTCTTGTTGAGAAATAACATCTGATCATTCCTCTTTATATAGCATCTTTTCAATTGTGGGAGGCAAGCCATTCTGCAATATTCTACTGTACTCCAAAGCATTAAATGACTTTTCACAGTGAAGCAGCTCCTCACACAATGACACAGTCTCTTCCTCCATGCTTCACTGTGGTAGAGATGCATTTATTATTATATTTCTCTGCAGATTTTCCAAGACACCGCTCTGGAGCATCACCATGCAACTCATGTATAATTGTGATTCATCACTCCACACACAATTATATATATATCCCAAATTCTGCCAAAAACTTAATTCTGTCTTTGATGTTTTTATGAGACAGCAATGGCTTTTTAAGTAGTGTATTTGCTTACATTTTGCTAATTTCCTGACCAATAATTTTTGGTTGAGATAGTTAAAAGCTTAGTGTTTAGCCATTTTGGGCTTGGCCCATTTTCTTTGCCCAGGAGTTCATACTCTACATCAGATACTGTTCTCTGAGTACTGCGTTTTCTGAAAGACTAGAGCGTCACGTAGCACCATAGCAACAACTTTAGGCTGGGCTCTCTCTGAGGCCAAACTCATGTGACTGGCAGCCTGTCATGCACTTCGTTGACACTGAATACATTGAAAGGGTAAGGAAAAAAGAGAATACTTTATTGGCTTCAATAAAGGTAATGAGATTTGCATTTCTATCTTTTCTTTCCGAAAACAAACATGAGTCAATAACATCATACACTAGAGAACAATGAGCTTTTTTAAAAGACACAACACAGAAGTCAGTAAAAATAGTGCCTGTATTAGTTGTTATTAAGTTCTCCTAATATCCCCAGTTCCAGACAGATCCTTGGTCAATCAAACCTTGAAAAAATAATAAAAACATTTTTTAACTCGTGGACATATTTGGTTTATCAGCAAAATGCAGCTGGTGAAGTAGGTTGACTAAGGGGACGTACACACAGAATTCGTTACCATTCCACTGCGCTAATTTTCAATCATTTTTTCTTTGAAAAAAAACACTAGATGGATGCTGCTTTTGAATGCTGCTTTTGCAGTGTCTTTCTAAAAATCTTCTGAACACAAATGAAGATCTTTTTGATTAATTCTGATAGCTTTCAGTCCCTCCATTGACAGCTACGCAACTACAACTTTGATGCTTCAAAAAGTTCATAAAGGGATCGTAAAACTAATCCAAATGAATTGAGCGGTTTAGTCCAAATTTTCCGAATAGACTCGATCACTTTAAATGATGATTAGATTGAATTTAGGCTTTTATTCACATTTAAACATTGATCACCGGACATAAACAGAACCTCAACGAACCTGCCTGACACACGAGAACAAACCTTTTCCTTACACTCAAACGCGTAACGCGAGAATGAACCTCATTGGTTCTTGCACGTTAAGCGAACATGCTTGAGCTTCTGTTTACCATAACTGATGTGCGAGTTGATGAATGTTTATATCTGAATAAAAGCCTAAATTAAGTCTGGTCATCATATAAAGTGTCAAAGTGTCAGTTGCATAGCTGTCAATGGAGGGACAGAAAGCTCTCAGATTTCATCAAAAACATCTTCATTTTTGTTCCGAAGATGAACAAAAGTCTTATGGGTTTGAAATGACTTGAGGGTGAGTAAATGATGACAGATTTTTCATTTTTGGGTGAACTATCCCTTTAAGTTTTTAGACCTTGCTAGGGTTTTTTGTTCCACTGACCTCCATCTAGTATTTTTAACTGCAAAAACGTGTTCTATGTGAATGGCCCCTTAGGAAGTCTTGCTGGTTAAAGTCAATTTAAATATTTTTTTTTCCTTTTTTTAAATACATGTTCTTGGTCTTTTTGTGCACAATTCTATGGAAGTCTGTTTTTGCCTCCAGATTAATAAAAGTTATGATAATAATAAGTAAAAGGTACAGTTTTGGGTCAGTATAATTTTTTGAATACATTTAGTCGACTAGGGTGCATTAAATTGATAAAAAGTGACAGTAAAGTGAGTAAGGTATTATATATTGTAAAAAAATAAATAAAATATATATATATATATATATATATATATCACTCTGCCTCTGAAATTAATTTCCTTTTCACCCAAAGTCTCCAAGCCCTCTTATTTTTCACCCCCTCCCCTCCAATCACCTGTCATATAGAGACCACTTTTCACTTTTCTGGTTGGTTGGTTGGCTATTTTCCTTTCGAGGCACATGTAACTGGCAAAGCTTTAAATATCTAGGCTAAATGAAAAAATATCTAGACTTTAAATAAAAAGGCTAATTAATGTCAAATTACTGATCACACAGACCACATTTGCACAAATTGGATGAAATGCAGTGATCAAAACCTGATCTGACTGGACACTGCTCGTGCGAATGAGTCACCAAGAAGATGAAACCCTGTTCAGTGTGTAATCTAGGTTTGAGTGGCGACACCAGAGCAGGGTTGTGTGTCCGCCCTCAGGGCTTCTGAGGATATGAGGAAATGTCATCTTCATGATGCTCCTATATTGAGCGGCAGCTTTAATGAGAGATATCACACCCGTTACTTCCCCCTCAGTGCATGTAAACAAATGTGCCCGAAAACACAAACACACCATTTTCACAAGGCTGTCCCACCCTTGCTCAGGGCCACGAACACTCAGTTGGGAACCATAGACAACTAGTACTGTATTTAAATAATATAATGCATTAGTGTCAATCTACTTTTTCAGCTGCGTTGGTATTTTTTCCATTCTTTTTTCCCATATGGATTTAAAACGTTTATTTAAAGCATTGATCCAAACCAGTAAGTTTCGAGGTGAATTACATTATTACACATTTTTATTGAAAGCAAAAAAGTATTTGAAAGGTGGACAAAAAGACAAAGGTACAAGGATTTAGTGAGGGAAAGAACTACAATCCCATGAAGCATTGCGAATGACAATCAAATTAAAAACGATGGTGAAACATAAAACTATTACAGTGTAACTTCGCTAATTTTCAACCCACTTTGTATTATTACAATGTCTGTAGTATGTGTAAATTAACATGTTTACTGGTTGTGGTTTGTGGTCAGTTTGAAATATTGACTACAAACACAGAGGTTTTTCAGATTTTCTGTTGTGGTGTTCTCTCCATGTTTATGATTCTTTGCAGCCTTTAGCCTCTGCCTACAATGCGCTGGTTCCTACACTCTTTGAATTCTTGCACCCGTCAACACCATTATTATCTTAGGGAGTTCAAACCTGTCTTGTTTGGTTCGATAGAATTGAACTCAAGTTCGTTTCCCCCCTTGGTGCAGATCTTTTGGGCAGGTGTGAATACAACAATCGCACTCGGGTGCGGACCAAACAACCTTACCGAGACCCAGCTGAAGAGATCCGGTTCCAAACGAACTCTGGTAGTGTTCGAATTTCTGTCCAATGAATGAATGACCTTAGCACACGTGTGATTTTGTTTACAAATTTTGGTTCACTTGCAAAAAGGGCAGTGTGAAAGGAAACCACACCAAACAAACGAAAATCAACATTGTATTTGGTCGGGACCAAAGTAAGTGAGCTAGCGGACTTTCCTAGCGTGAATACACCCTTAGTATGCTAAGAAGTATTTCCTACTAAAGCAAGGCGGTATTTGACTCTGGTCAAGCGTATCCATAGCACACTGAAGGGAGTGGCCTTGCCCGGCAACATGCCCAGTGCATTATGGGTGTTGACGTTTTCCAACCTATTTGACAAAAGGGAAGACAACAGCCTTTATTCCCAGTTTTTTCTAGTCAGGTATCACCAATTTAAATATAAATTCGTCTTTCTACTGTATAGGCAGCCATGTTTTATTGAAAGCCAATTTTGCCAGCGGTGAAGCAACTCTTTAATTTAAAGTAATGCAGATTAAAGGGATAGTTCACCCAAAAATGAAAATTAGCCCATGATTTACTCACTCTGAAGTCATCCTAGGTGTAGTATATGACAATCTTCTTTCAGACGAATACATTTGGAGTTATATTAAATGTCCTGGCTCTTCCAAGCTTCATAATGAGAGTGAATGGCTGTCTGACTTTGGAAGTACATTAAAGCACATCTATTCATGATTAAAGTGCTCGACACGGATGACACGTTCAGCGTCAAGTTCAAGTGTTACTCTTTCGGCGTAAATCGATGCGTACGACCGTCTGCCGGAAGCTAGTTATTTTAGTCGATAAAGTTTTAAATATGGAATTATGGATATTTGTCTTACACGAACGCATTGCTTCACTTCAGAAGACCTTTATTAACCCCCGCAGATCTGTGTCGAGCACTTTAATCATGAATAGATGTGCTTTAATGTACTTCCAAAGTCAAACAGCCATTCACTCTCATTATCAAGCTTGGAAGAGCCAGGACATTTTTTTTATATAACTCTGATTGTATTCGACTGAAAGAAGAATGTCATATACACCTAGGATGACTTCAGGGTGAGTAAATCATGGGCTAATTTTCATTTTTGGGTGAACTATCCCTTTAATGTGATGTAGTTTAAATGTGATTATTTTATTGAAAAAATTCTAATTTGAAATAATACGAACAGATGTCTTATATACCGTCTCTTATATGTCTTATAAACAATCAATTAACAACCTCGAAACTCACAGAAGGTCTGCCTTTGAGATGTGTAAATTATAGTTAAAAAATCAATATTTCTATGGAGAAAATTGATGAGTTTTTACTTCCGGTATGAACGTTGCACTCTATTCATGATCAACCAGTCTTCCCTGAATCTAGCTTGGCAATAATAAATGTCTCTTTCTCAGGAATCGGGGGCGAGGAAAAGCTCTGGTGGAGGATGAAGACAGCACAGATGGAATGGAGACAGCAGAAACAGGAAGCACACAGGAGACAGGTAACTGCAGACCTCTTTTCCTTTTCTTACTTTCACCTTTTTCTTCTGGCTTCCTCTCCCACTCTTTCCTCTCTTTTTGTCTCTCCTCCCCCACATATACCCTCTTTAAACTTCTTTTCCCACCGCTCTGGGTTTCCTGTGTCAGTCTTTTCTTTTCAGCCGTCACATCCCCCTTCCTCAAGAGTCAGAGAGCGAGGCTACTTCTCCTCTGAGGCAGTTCCAATGATAAACAAAATCACAATGTGGAGCCCTGAATTGATTTTCTTTCCCAGCTGTGCAGTCAATCTAACTCAAACCTTGGCCGGCCGAGGAGGAGCTTTCAAGAGGCTCGGCCGTCCACACTCCTTGAGCAGGATTGATGAGATTTTCGCCCGTCTCCACATGGCTCCGCTCTCTAGCTCTAATTGAAAGGATTTGACTCTATCCACAGCCTTTCTGCTCTGGAGTCTCCCCACCACCTTTCAAAGCATGTGATTGAGGTTCGCAGCAGCCAGTGGAAGCTAATGCCCACTGAAAGCCTTTTAAAATCTCGTCTTGTGCATTTTGTCCTCATTTTCTCTGCCCTTTTGCCTGCTTGTGGCTGGCAGCCTTCTGTTGAAGGTATGATGGGCATTCAGGTTCACAAGCAGCTTAAAGACTTGTTTTGGTTGTAATTATACAATTTAACTTTAGAGTCATTTTTAAATTAGTGGTGCTTTCTGACCACGTGAGCAGCGCGTTCTTGGTTCGTAGGATGCACATTTTTTTACAGACCTCCACATGAGAAACAATTACCATACGAAAAGAGCTTTTGACAGCATTAAAATGATACTGTAATTATTAACTGCAACGAACTAAACTGCAAATAAACTGAATAATTGACATATTACCAAATTTATATCACTGTTAAAAAGTTTGGGATAAGCTTTTGAAAGATGTCTCTTATGCTCACCGTGCTGCATTTGCTGAAAACTAAAACAGTACTATTGGTAAATATTATTTTAATATGTTTTAAAATGTATTTCATTCCTGTGATGCAAAGCTGAACTTTCAGCATCATTACTCCATTCCTCAGTGTCACATGATCCTTCAGAAATCATTCTAATATGAGATTTGATGCTCAAGAAACATTTCTTATTATTATCAATGTTGTAAACAGTTGTGCTGCTTAATATTTTTGTGGATACAGTGATACAAACACTTCAGTAAGCTTTGATGAATAAAATAACAAAAAAGTAATTTGAAGAGCTGTAAAGTTGACTAAAGCTACAGTGCAATGTAAAAAACAACCAGAAAAAGTATCTTGTTACTGGAGAAGCTACGCAATACACACAATCTGGCAGAGTTTTGCATGCTATTTTACTCATCTAAACCTTAAAGTAGTAACACTGTAAGGATAAAATCTGATTTTTTACAGTAGGTTATAGGCCATTATTCATTGTTGAATTAGATAAAACGGTCATAGTAGTTTCTTTCTTTCGTTCTGTGAAGCCTACATGCAGCTGTAATAACCAGCTAAATTGTCTTGACACTGCAGGAGAACTGACGCTGCCTTTGAATGTCAAGTCACTTTTACCTTGGAGGTTGGAACACTCCCTCACAGTCAATAATATGAGCTAGCATCATTAAAGGTGCTGTCAGTAACTGATTAGCCTCCTGAACCTAAGAAATAACCTTTGTGTCAAGGTCACCACTGAAGTAAATGGCACCATAATTATGAAAGACCTTTCAAGTACACAGAATTACTACACTACTAAAGTGCTGCTTCTTGGAGGAAGCTGTCTGTCAGTCGTTTTTATCCTTTTCTTAAGTCCACTACATTTTTACGTTTTCTAAAGAAAATTTGAGCGATGTTTGCCTGTGATGTGCAAAACTCACTGACTCAATGCTAGAATGTTGCAGACAGTTGCCAGGGCGTTGCTGTTTTGTTGATAAGGTGTTCTGAGTGTTTTAGCATGTTGCCATTCAGTTTATAGGGTGTTTTAGCACGTGTATGTGTAGCATATTACAGTTCAGATGCTAAGGTAGAATTTATTAGCATGTTGCTATAGAGGGTTAGCCTGGCAAGCCAGACCTACATCAAGATGTTAGGTCTGGGAACTCCTAATTGGCATACCTCAATCCGAGGGGCGGGATAAACGGTTGTCTTTCAAATTCCCTCTGCACGCAATAGGACAGCGCTACAACCAACCAGAGCAACGTACGGCTGTGGCTGAGTGAGTCTCATGCGTTTTTCCACCAGCGGAGCTAGTTGATATATTAAACTTTTGCCGTATCCGGTCGTCAAAACTCCGAACACATCTTCCTTTTTTTAAGAATGAATTAAGTGACGTCCTCTTAACTCCAAGTCATCCAGAGTCGCGGCCAAAGCCGATTCGAAAGACCGCTGTTCGCCAGCAGCATCATCTTTGTTTTCAAGTAGCAGGGAAATCACCTAATGGAAATCACCTAATGGAAATCACGCGCAACTCTGCCGTCATTATGTTAAGCCCGCCCACCAACTCTATACACGATGTGATTGGCCTGACCAGAGTTTGGTTTTTCCAGCTCGAATGCCAACGGAGAGTTGCTAGACCACACTTTGCTGCAAAAGAATTTTTGCTGCCGCTAGGGTGCGTCTAGATTTCTAGGCTAATAGAGGGTATGCATTGACATCACTTTCCTGCCGAAACACACCCCTCAACCGGACTGAGTTGAAAAACATCCTGCAGCATGGCTGGCTTTAATAGGGGAAACTGCGAAAACAGGAGTAAAACAAACAATCATCTTCTTAAACTAAAGGCAGTTGGACTCGACAGTGTTCCTCACAACTCACTGAAGAATAAAAGGAAATAAAGGAAATAAAGGAAAGCCAGTGAACAGATTATCTGCTAGACAACACTCTAAATACGATATAGGTAGATCTAAGTCCGCACGATTACTTATAACATTGGACATATCGCCCAGCCCTAAAACTTGTTATGGAACTAAGGCATTGTAGATATAACATTATGACTTTCTGTAAAGCTGTGTGGAAACGATGTGTATTTGGAAGCGCTAGGTTGTGCAAATAAGCTTGACTTGACGCTTGGCCATACTTTAAGATGGGATTTGTTGGTGAAATTAAAGGGGACTTATTATGCCCCTTTTTACAAGATGTAAAATAAGTCTCTAATGTATGTGAAGTTTTAGCTCAAAATATCCCACAGATAATTTTTTTAAAAGCATGTTACAATTGCCACTTTTGGGGGTGAGCAGAAACGTGCCGTTCTTGTCTGTGTGCCTTTAAATGCAAATGAGCTGCTGCTCCCGACCCCCTTTCTAGAAGAGTGCGGGGCTTCAAGAGCTCATGCAACAGCTAAAAAGGACAATATCACACACTGAAAATGTTAGAAACTGTCAGTAGCAGTGGTCCAGCCTTGTATGTTCAAACAAATGGGAGTCGGACAATGATGCCTACAGAGCCAGAGAATATGCTGCATGGAGATTGGTATAGTTTAGTTTAATTATAGTTATAACTGATGTTGTCATCTTGCTTTTATCCACTATTAGTACAAGCCTGTTGTAGTGGCCTCCGTTCGAATGATGGCCAAAATCATTCCGAAGGATGTTTACGTTTTGCTGCCTGGATTCCAGTTGCTTCTGCAAAATGCAGCAATCTATTTGCTTCCATTTCTTGTTGAATCTGTTTGTACAGTCAATCACTCACAGCTCTTTCCCATTTTAGATGTGTTTTGTGTGGTTTTTCACTGCATTCACGCTGAACATCAACCAGTCTTTTTGCCACTCAGTGGGTGTAACCGCAGTGACTCGCACCTACTGTGACGTTCTGTGCATAGCCTCTATTCTATTCAGCCTCTATACGTCTGATCGGACGTGACGCAACGGCCGGTAAATCTCATCTCTTCGTTATGGAGTCAGACATTGAAGAGGTTGCAGTAGGGGCTCATGTCAACTCTTCCGATGGGCCATTGCCTTATAATTATGAGCCACCTAGGCGAGAGAGGGGTCAGGCAGAGTTAAGAGGAAGGGTAAATGGACAAAGGAGAGAGATAGAGTTGTGGTGTGAGGAGAATCGGTGGAGGATTGGTCAGGTGTCTTGGTGAGTGACCACAGGCTATTGCTAATTGTGGCTAACGTTGTCTCCATGTTTATCACATTGCAGTGTCTTTAATAAATCATATTTAGCAATATTGCTGTCGACTTTGTTGTTTTTCAAGCATCCATGTATAATGTCACCATCTATGCTAGCAACATGCGTCTTAAAATGTTTAATTTAGATCCCAGATTTTCTGAACTTAGCCGGCTGTTATACTACTCCCCTAGTATTTCCGACGGACATTATGTAAATGAGCTCGCATGTACTGCGGAGTATGTGTATGAAAGCAGTTAGTGTTCTGGTTAGGACGGGAATATGCTGTTCATGTAAATATAGTCATTGTTACAAGGATCTTTTATTGTCACGTGGACTGGGTGTAAGGCATGCAGATAAATGCGTGAGTTTATCTTGGCACATTTTGTGTAACAGGTGCTTGTGTGGTAGATGTGAGGCTATGCCATCAGCGTTGGAGAGTGTGTGCTGTAGGGAGGTCAACGCCTATTGGTCCCTTGTCCAAAACCTAGATCCCCCAGAAGACATTACCTGCCTCACACTCCATCCAGGGTTTGAAGCATCCTGTTTGAATCCTTTTGTGCTGCAGATAGCATACTTGAACTTCAGACAGGAGCATGGCCCTCTCCAAGCCAGCAGGCCAGAGTATGTTTTGAGCAAAAATTATTTCACACTGCAATTTAAAGAACCAGCTTTTCTACACCAAAATAGTAAATCCTGTTAAGAAGGTTTTTAAACTCAGTGGTTTCCATATACTTACTATAAAAACAACTTTGGTGTTGTGTAGTACAGTAGAATATCAGCCAACAGGACATTCAATATTTACCATTGGAATTGTTTACTATGAAAACATGGTATGATCAAAATGTAATTAGGTCCCAATCTCCACCACAGGCAGTTCCGATACACAGCATACAGGCAGGTTGTCCGCTGGGCGTACGGAATACTAGGCAGGGACATTAGGAAAGCCATACCTTCATGTGTTGTGTCAGCAATAAGGAGGCAGTTTGCAGAGGAGGGACAAACATACAAAGGTTTCCAGTGGCCCCACTTGGAAGACGATTAATAAATTCATAGTGAAACAAACTGTATTGGTCAAAGTTATCTTTTATTACGTGTTAAAACGCGAGTGTCGTGCGAGATGGAGGCTGACTGCCTCATCCTTGGGAACCTTTTGGAGGGAATTGGTGAGGGGGGGCGGGGCAGCAGAGGACAAGACAGCACTGCTTTCTTGTAGGGCCTGTGGTGACTTGGAGTATTCCTCTACCAGAGAGACCATAAGATTTGTTTGCGTATCCTTGAGGAGAGATGTTTAGAACACATTTAATAAGATGGTTGACTCACATAAAAAAGGATATTGAGAAACTAAGTGAAACTACTAACCGTAAGATGGTTTCTCCTTGATGGGGTGGACTACCCAGCCACCTTTCCGAAACCGCGGGTAGCGAACGGCGTAGCGTGCCTCACCCTCACTGGTTCGAGCTACATCTCTGTGGCCATTACTATTGAAATGTAGGGCTGCCAAGAGAAGTCTGTAGGAGATAAGTAGATAGAACATTAGGTCTCCAAAGCTAACCCAATGCAGTGAAATGCAACAGAAATGCATGACATTAATGTTTTCAGTTCAAATGGGTCTAAGACAATGACTCAACTTTGCAATTATTTTTTTGCAAACAATATGTAATGCTGTTATCAATCAATAACATTTTGGTCTGCTATACAAGACTGCATTAGTTTAGCCATATTCATTCATTTACCTGCTACAAAAGTATTGCAATATCCTGAAATTGTTTTATTTTTTTTTACTGGGCAACGATTAATCGCATCCAAAATAAAAGTTTGTGTTTACATAATATATGTGTGTGTACTGTGTATAATAATTTTTTATATATAAATATACACATATGCATGTATATATTTAAGAAACATTTGCATGTATATACTGTATATATATTTACACATAATTAATATTATATATAAATATAATATTTTATATATAAATAACATATTTTCTTAAATATATACGTGCATATGTGTGTATTTATATATATATATATAAAAAATAATTATACAGTACACAAACATATTATGTAAACAAACATTTATTTTGGATGCGATTAATCGTTGCCCAGGACTAAAAAAAATACCTAATTTTATTATTATCGATACTTAAGTGATAACACTACCTGCTGTACATCCCAAGAAAAGAAAAGCCAGTGTGTTTGGGAGCAAAGTGCAGAATGAGGGAATGGTAGGCCTCCAGGGAGAATGTCTGATGCTGAGGCGACAATTGTCGAATATCCTTTACCAGTGCTTTCCTGGCAGCTACACTCTCCAGTTTAGTGGCTGCTGGTGATCCTGAATAAAACATATTCTGTCATATAGTCTGTTGCATTTCATAACACAAGTAATTATTAGTACACATGGGGTTACGTATTGATAAAACCAAACTAAACTTAACAAGCACTGAAAAAAGTTAAGCCTCAAAACATTTGACATCTTTTAACATGTAGGCTACTATGTTGTACCTTGTTCAAGCCACTCCTTGTTTCTTGCCTCTCCTTCCAACGGTGGATGTGCGCAGCTGGTAAATGCAGGAGTGCTGTGTTCATGTATGTCCTGTACATAATTAATCATACTCTGCCATTTTGCCTGCATCTCATCTGGATCTCCTGTAGGGGTGGAAGCTGCGGTCCAGTAGGGATGGTTGATGATGGCTGGCCTCCACAGCTTCAGATCCTCACAGTCCCTCTCTTTTGCAGCAGCATCCAGTGCTTTCTGTACACATGTTCCAGAGCAGAGCAAACTAATTATTAGGAAAGTGAACTTAACTACAAAAAACAAGTCTGTTATATAGAACTACCAACATCACAATACATACTTTTCCCAATATGCCAGACGTCAAAGAAATGCCTTGTTCCTTCTGAACACATTTTCTCACGTACCCACTTGGCCACCTAAAACAAAGAACACACAAATTGATTTTATAGAATTTAGAATTTATTTTGAGTGATACTGTGCATGTCAATACTGTTCAACTTTAGATCTCTCCTAGCATCATTACCTGCCGATTTCTGTCTGTTATCAGAGCAGACACTTGCATGTCTTGGTCCATCAGGAACTGCATACTCCGCTTTAGACCCTCTAGCTCACACCAAGAGCTGCTTGGGACTTCTGAGCTCTGCAAAACCAACTGATTATTACTGAACAGTATCAGTAATATCAGTAACTAAATCAGACACAAGATTTATGTGTGACATCAACTTACTTGGACAAGTTGAACATCCAAAACTTTGTTAATCCGATCCTCAATCAAGGAGTAGCTACCATATTTAGCACAGTGTCCAGGAGAATCTGATCTAAGAACGTCAAAAACAGTTACATTTAGAGGTTAATGCAAAAACACACTGACCTGTTCTACATCAGTGACGTGAGCTGGATCATTCTACCTGCAGTCACCAGACAGGATCAATCCACCTCCAGTCTCCTTCAACTCTCTGATGATCCCCCTCTGCTCATTCCTCCAGGCCTGCACAATAGTAGGGATAGTGTAATAGCGCTGATGGCGGAAAAAAGTGCCGGGACTTATGCACTGCAGTCCAAACAGCTTCAGCATCCTGATGGTCTGAGTAGCCATGCAACCTGAGAAGTGGATGGCACCGCTGAGTAAAAGGTTGCAGGCAGGCATGTTTCAATGCACCTTTTCTTGGTTTTGCCAGTAACGCTCATAACCACAAGTTCTGCAGGCCTGAAAGATGAGAGAAGATTCAAGACTCAACTAGCTTTAAGATGAGGCAGTGAAATGCCTGTATAGTTAAGACACAAATAATTCATATACATACTGTACATTCACAATCTATAATTCAGCTCCTCACAGACAGTTGACAATTAATACATTACCTGCTTAACTTTTATGAAGGTTCCTTCCGGGTGCATTATGTGTCCCTGGGTTTCCCCACAGCATGCAGGGCAAACCGTGAACAAGGACAGCAACTGCCTCTGGCAAACAATGAACTTGTCAACAGCACTGAAAACAAGAAAAGGAAAAAACACATTAATTCTGACTATGACATTTTTGATACACAATCAGAAACAGTTTCCATTAATAAAAAGGTTTTTACTTTGGGTCACTGAGAGATTCCAGCTCTTCTGGTTCCTCCTCAGAGGACTCACTCAACATCTCCTCCCCTGGACTCCATGACATATCACCAGAATGGTTGATGATATCAGAAAATGACCATTCATCATTACTTTGTTCAGGACTGGCCAGTGGTGTTGATCTGCGATGCTCAAACCTTTCGGTTTGAGTCCCTACATCCACCATTTGAGGCTTTACCTGAACAGCTTAGATGAAAGAGATTAATCTTAATAATTGTTCACCATTGTACATTCATTGGTAACAACACATGCACTATCTAATGCAACCCAGTACAAAATATCTTATTCTAACATTATGAAGTTCATAATTTTTAATGTTTACTGTCTGAAAAGTGTAAATTACAAAATAGTAACCATGGAGATCATGAAAAATGTTGACATGTAATCCTTATTTGTGATTGTATATGGCATGTATGGTGAATGCTAGATATAAGCTAACTACCTAATGAAAGATGTAAACATCTTATGTTGCACTGTGATCCACGATGGACCACTCCT
This sequence comes from Gila orcuttii, assembly GCA_026230005.1. NCBI lineage: Eukaryota > Metazoa > Chordata > Actinopteri > Cypriniformes > Leuciscidae > Gila > Gila orcuttii. The sequence continues at coordinate 32,583,590 of JAPDVR010000008.1, forward strand.
GGCTCATGGTCTATTGTAGAGATTTCTCCATCTCCATCATCTTCAGGATCTGAAGTGGCAGTTGCACCCGCCCTGTCTTTGCTGTCAACACTCTCTCCCAAAATCTGAAAACAGACCAAAATTACAACTTTGAACTTCAAAAAATGTAGTCATTTCATGAAAATCCCCCATTCGTGTATTATTTAAAAGACTGCTAATCTTTTCAAAATAGTCCCGAGCTGCATCCCCTCGCATGTGCCCTGTTGATACCAGCTTTGATTAGTCAAAGAAAACCAAGGCAACTTCGATGTAACTAAGAAAACCAGAAAACTAATATTGTAAAGCATTACTTGGATGCGTTTCCAAAAAGATTATCTTATTAACTCAATAAAATAAGTGTCAGTCTGACCATTACCACCCGTTCCCGCCCGCCGAATTTCTGACCATTACCACCCGTTCCCGCCCGCCGAATTTCTGACCATTACCACCCGTTCCCGCCCGCGCCCGCCGAATTTCTGACCATTACCACCCGTTCCCGCCCACCGAATTTCTGACCATTACCACCCGTTCCCGCCCGCCGAATTTCTGACCATTACCACCCGTTCCCGCCCGCGCCCGCCGAATTTCTGACCATTACCACCCGTTCCCGCCCGCCGAATTTCTGACCATTACCACCCGTTCCCGCAACGTATGTGTTACACTCCCGCCCGCAAATTTATTCCCGCACAATAATAGAGATGCATTGATTTTGTGTCTTATCCCGTCCTGCAGGAAAAAAACACGTATTTGTATTGCTATTATTAAAGAGATTCATGGGGTTAACGTAACAAGAGTAAGCTGACGGCGTGCCTTCATGGTGCCAACTTCTCAAGTCAGAACAGTTACAGTCAGCAAGAGTCATGCCAAGACTAATCCATTATAACGTCAAGAAAAATATATTTGCAGAAATTACATAGAGCTACATTTCGATGCAACATATAAGGTATTATAAGACTTACTGTGCAAAGCTCCCGTTTTCGACGCGCAGATTCTCTGCTAGTGCTAACATTAACGTTAGACTCTTCACTCCCGCCAGATTTTGCTGGTGGACTTGCATGCACCGATGGCACAGCTCCATTTGCCAGCCTAACCCACTCTCTTCGTCGAAATCCCATGCGAAATTCCATAAGATCTCCTTGGTTGTAGCTGTCCGGTGTGAAGTGTTTTTCACATACCACCGTGTGTCTTGTCACTGAGGAGGCAGCGAAATTGCTTCTCTTTGCCTGGACGAAACGTATCCAAGCACGGAAATCTTTGTGTTTCTTGTTTGGAAATCGGTGGACCCGATGACCAGACAAGTTGGAGTGGTTGCATCCAAAACAAACACAAGAATTCACCATTGTGACAATTCAAACCAACTCAACTATAACGATAACTCTATTTTCTGTTACCACCTCTCAGACTACGTAAACCCACACTGAGAACCAGGGCAGCAACGCCTACTTGTTTGCCTGTCGTTACGTCATATGACGCGTTCTCTGGAAAAGGGCGGTTTTTTGAGCCTAGCTTAGAATAGGTAAATTTTTTTCTTAATTTCTGCCTGTGGGAGTTGTTAAACATATGTATTCTGATGTATGTTTTTTTAAATTGACATTTTCATACAAGATTCTGTATAAATTAAGTTATACAATTAAATTGAAAGATGGCCTTTAACCCTCTGAGGTCGGCGCGATAGTCTCGCTTTTTTTCTTATCAGTGCAAAAGAAACTCAAAATACTCTGTTGATTTTGATCTTACATATTAAGTGTTGTACATCATTCGATCCTGATAAGTGTCTATTTTTTTTCTGGATACTCACAATAAAAACAAAGTGTTGTGCTTTTCGCCAAATAAAGAAAAACAAACATGATGCGCGTTCTGCCTTCTCTCTGTCAGTTAAGTCCATTCTGAAACGCGTCCGAAAATTAACTGTAATTTCGCGAATACTTGTCATACAGGCACGAGTGTTTTTCCATAATGAAGCTTGAACTCTCTTCTTTTAAATGAATTAATTTATATAAAAAACAAATATTCTCAGTTTATGTAATCTGTATGAAAAGAGAGAGATGTCAGTATTTTTCTTTCCAGCTCATTATACCTCATTACACGTTAATGCGCGCTTTGTTTACTACAGTTATACAGCGCGTGTCTGTGCCGTTCATTCACTCTCGCACCTACATTAGTAAACGTTATGTTTACATGAACACATCCAAACTATATTGCTATAGCCTATTAAGATGAGTAAAAATAGACTGAAATATGTTGAAATAAAATGTCTGTATAAGCAACAAGCTGCAAATTCACATGTATATACTAATATATCATACACAATGTTACAGACTAAATATGAATGTTTAGACAAGATTTTGTGATTAGTTTTGGATAGATTATAAAGTTTTGACTGTAAAAAAAGACTACTGTCACATTAAATAGTTAAGCTTTTGTTCACCAATTTCTGCTCATAGTTAAATATACTTTAGTATGATGTTTTGTCAAAAATAAAGTAGGTATATTGAATTATCAACTAAGATGTTATTATAGTGTTTGTTCCAATATTCAAACTAATGAATCCTTACCTTTTTTAATACGTATGATAAAATGTATACTTTTTACAAAGAAATACACTTGAAATATTGTTAAAATTGTAATTGTTGTTGTAATTGTAACCTATTTGTAATTGGTTACAATTTCTAATTGTAAAATATGTATATATAGTAATTTCTTTTGTCCTTGCATTCTTTGGGATCCTGTGACACACCTGTGTGAAAGGGCTAATTAATATGCAGCTCATTATAGGGCTCATTATCCGGCCTTTGTCTTCTCAGGTGTGAACACGCCTCCACGCATATTGCCTTTCCAAACAAAAGGTGTCTTATAAAATTTAAATCAATGTATTGTTTTGTGTAAATGATTAGGCAGGATGATTTTCAGATCATTTTGAAGCAAAAATTCTAGGCAACAACACTCATTAGTCAAAAGTCTTGTGGACACATATTTAGTATGTGTTTTGTGGCCTTATTTCAGAAACTTTAATTTTTAGTTTTTTCAATAACCATGCATAAGCAATATTCTCTCAAAAATACAAACATGTACATACATGTTGCTCACATATTACGGTAGCCCTGTTTGTGCTATATAGAGTGAATTTACACCTTTTCCATTAACATGTTTATAAATAACTGAAAAAAGCTCAAATGTCAGAGCATGTCAGAACACCTCAAGGACCCCAAAAAACACTTAGACCTCAGAGGGTTAAAGGTAGTGTTTTATTCACTGTGTTGTTAAGGTGTTCTGAGTTGGAGCATGCTGCTATTCAGTTTATAGGTTGTTCTGAGTGTTTTAACACATTCTCACTGTTTGTAGAGTGTTCTGAGGATTTGTAGCACATCACTATTAAGATGCTAAGGTATTCTTAGTGTTTTTTTAGCAGTTTGCTATTTAGTTGCTGAGGTGTTCTGAGTGTTTTAACATGTTGCTATTCCGTTTGTATGGTGTGTTTTAGCACATTGAGGTGTATGAAGTGTTTTTCGCATGTTCCCACCATGTCTTCTTGGATGTTCTGAGTGTATGAAGCATATTTTAATTCAGTGGGTTTTTACATTTTTTTTTTCGCATGTTGCAGTTTAGTTGCTATGGTGTTCTGAGTGTTTTAGCATGTTGCTATTCAGTCCTTGTGGATTGTTTACCCACTTTATCATCTGCCACATGGAGACTGATTGATTAGAAAAGTAATAGCACACTTCTCCACAACAACCCACACAACTTGAGAAATCAATTCATGTCTTCTTAGGTACAAACATTATGGAATGAGCTGCTGCAAGTTTAATACAAAGCATTTGGGCTTAAACATAAATATCCCTAACAGTAAATATGAGCTATATCAATGCTAATGTTGCCTTAAGAAGCACCAGTACCTAGTTTTCTTTCCAAATTGACCAGAATTTGTGGTGTCTGTTGTAGTTCCACTGAAGCTCTGTAAGATTAGACTGCACTGGATGAAGTGAGTAGCCTGCAGGAGGTGGTTGGCTGCAGCTGTGGTTGAATGCGGTCTATTTTAGACCACAACTAGATCTCGGCTCACTAGGCGCTCTTAGTCACAGGTGACTCACACCTCTAATTGTTCACATTGTGTACGTTCTGAGACAACCTTTTCCCAGTTTCTCTTTTATTAACACATGGCACATGTGCTCTGCATATTTCCCCATAAATCAAAATGGATAGGGGTACGTGTTTGTTTTTCGAACTGGGAAACCAAAGATCCTGGGTCTTTCTACACTTTTGCTTAGCAGGCTGCTGTTGACATTATACAAATTCAGCCATTGTTCACACGTCATTCGGGATCTTTAAAAATGAAGGATATTGGCCTGGATCTGAAAAGCTGGTTTACTGGAAACAATTAGCATGGTTCATAATAAATAAACATTTCATGGATGAAAATTAATTTGAGGCAAAGGTACACAGTCAGAGGTCATTCTGGCTTGTCTCTGTGTCAAGTCTCGGTGACATTCCTTTTGAGCAATGCAACACTTAGATTGACTTGTAAATATCACAGCTCATTTAAAAGAACCAGTTGTCTTTTTGATAGATGCATCGTCTGTTTTATTTACTCCAAAACGCATTAGCTTGACCAACCTAAAACTTACAGTGCTTTTGTGTCATTTGAGGTAAAGAAGATTTCTGTTTGTCCCAGGGGACAACTTAAAAATAGTAAATACATCTATTAATTTTAAAATTTAAATAATAAATAAGTTAATAACTTTTCAAATTGACTAATAGGCTATATAGACAATAATATAAAACATTAATAAATCACTTATTAAAAGGACATAAATAGACATTTAAAATTGATTAATGTTTAAAATGTTAGTTAAATGTCACTAAATTGTCATGCAATTTCAATAATGATTTATCAGTTTATTATTTGTTACATTTAAATAAATTAACACCTTTTATTAAGTGTATATAACTGAACTGCGTCTTTCAAATCAATATTTTCTTTTACTAATAAAATGATAATTTATTTTTATTCTGAAGTGATTTTCTGCCTGAGAGTGTCAAAAAGATGGCTGCTGAATGAACTAACTTGCCTAAAAGGACTTTGAACTTATCTCTTCCACCTAACAGAGTATCAGACTGCAATTAGCGATCCATGTTCTTTGATGCTGTTTGTGTTTGAGAACTTACTGAAGTGCAAGCGAAATCGTGATTGGCAACATAAATAAATTATGTGAAGTTTGTTTTTAACCGGATTTTGTTATTTTCCTCAATGTAGACCCACATTCTATTATAAATGACAAGTAAAAAATATAAATATACAAAATATTTTTAAATACTTTTAAACCTTGACAGTTTTACACTATCACCTGAAGTGTGTAGCTTTATTTTTATTAGATAAATATATTCAGTTGGCGAAACGATCATGCATTTAAGGCGAGACACGGCAGGCAAAAACATAGTTTTTTTTTCACTGGTCAATTTTGAGATTTTGGGATATTTGTCTTCAATAACATGTCTTCTTTCAGACTTGTGGTGAAAAAAAATCTGAAATACACATTTAGGTCTTTATTTTACTACACTTTGTCTGTTTGCGTCTGTAGATTTCTCATAAATTCATCAAAACTTGTCGTTATAAATCATCATGCTGCTCCGCGATCGCGATCTGCACCCTGTCATCACACACACCGTTAGAAAGCTCTCTCTCTCCTGAACAAGATGGCCGGATCCAAATATGGTCATTTCCTTTTTATCAGCAACCAATCGCGAAAGTAAAAGGGGGGATTTTACTCTAAATGCGCAATCTCATTGGCTGATGCTAAATCTTTAAAGCACGTTTTCTCAAAATGACTTTTCTCTCATACTCCCAAGTCCGAAATCTCCACTTCAGTAGCACCTATATACACCAAACTTTCCAGTCTTGTACCTAGTTATATTATGAAGACATTTACAGAGGGATTTGTAAATATATTATTCCTAGCCTGATTTATATAACATTTTATTCCCAAAAACATGGTGAAAATCATTTTTTTAAGGCTATTGGCAGTATATTCTGATTTACAGGATAACAAAAGTAGATATCCATAAATCCCTCTGTAATTTTTTCCCCATTTGATATGTGAACACAATGAAAAAATAATTTTGAACCTGGCTTTGTCCAATACTCAGATTTCCTTTTTTAAAATATATGCAAAATAGCGCATATTTAATTAGACAATGCCTCTTTTGCATATTTAAACATTAAATTACAGAAAACTTGTAATAAATTTTTTTCTCATCTTAATGTAGGTAATCAACTGGCAAAGTTTCATGGTGATATCTGATAGTTAAAAAAATTACCCTATTCACCTGTAGTGTCTCGCCTTAAGGGTTAATGATCAGTTTTAGCCAAAATATCGGTATTGGTGCAGCTTTAATTAACATGGATGCATCTCTCTTTCTGTGTCTCTTGTTAGTCACTAAAGGGAACCAGGAGGAGACGGAGGACGCCTCTGTCTTGGCAGTTTCAGCAGAGGGGGAGGAAGAGGAGCAGCCGTCATCCCCTCTTCCTGCGAGCTCTGAGACGGGGGCGGCACAAACATCATCAGCCTCTGGAGAAGCTAAAAGCAGGTCAGAGCAGCATCCTCTCGCCAGGCTGAGTCACAGCCGGGCGTGGGAAGCGTGCGCTTGTGGACGTGTGTGTATGTTTGTGAATGGCTTCGTGTTTTAAGCCTTTTTGACTGTTGCGCCTTTCCACCAAGATCTCAAAATGGAAGGTCAAACGATAGCACACGTGTGCTGAAGTATGTGTTGCTGTTGGCTACCGTTCTGTCTTTACATGGGGAATGGGCACATGATCAGCTTAATAAAAGAGCATTCTGGGTAAAGAAGACTGCAGTGCAGGAAGCCTGGAGTAAGTGCTGCTGTGGCACAGCCCTCCAGCTCAGAGAGTTCACTGTGTATCTAGGAGCACAAAGATCAGAAATGTGCTACATTAGGGCAACTGCATTAGGCCATTCATGCAGATTTTATGTTTACATTCCCAAAATGTGTAATATGCTGTCAAGTACTGTATCCCACAATGCAGTTTACTCATTTTGACCTCTAATTTCTAGTGTGACATGACAGAGAATTAATATTGACGATTTTTAGCATTACTGGCTATAAGTGGAATACTTCAGTCATTCATTGTTCAGAATAGAATAGTTGCTTACTACTTATACTGTATGTTGACTATAATTTTTTTGCATAGAAACCGTAGGCATTGTGTACAATAAATATTTCAAACAGAAGTATGCTACATCAGTGGTTGTCAACTGGTTTGGTCATGGGACCCAGATTTCCCATGGCCACTAAGCTGCGACCCAATTTTTTTTGTACACATCCTACACACTTTCTAGTTGTTTTTTTGAGTATGGGGTCTCTGTGGGAAAAAAGTTGGCGTTTCTAAATTTGTGGGTGTTTTCAAACTGGTGGGTGTTTATAAATCATGCAATGAAAATGATGCCCTTCACCAAACCCCACCCCTGTTTATTTATTTAAGTTTATTTAGATAGGGACAGATACAAAAAACATAGATAAACTTAAACGTCATCTGATGTATGTATTATAGTGTTTTTAGCTAAAGCTAATTCACAACACTTGTCCCTAATAGGGCTTTTAGTTAAAAATAAAAATACAGACTAACATTACTATAAATGAGATAGAGATTAAATTAAATGAAATGCAATGAAAAGAGCAAAAACAACAACAACAAAAAAACAGTATACAGAAAGAGCACAATGCAAAACCTAAATGAGAGAAATATTGTTCCTGAATTAACCACAATTTGGTATTTTTTTGATGGTGGGTAATGTTGGAATACATTTCAAGTGGTCTGGTAGAAAAGGCAGTTTGGGCAAATGATGTTCTACGGAAAGGGATACTACAATTGCCTTTTACCGCTGCTCGGGTGGTGGGTCTGGTACCACTTTGCTGTCTTGTTATTGTTTTGCAAAGGGGTGGAGGAGCAGCGTTATTTAGGCATTTGAAGACCAATTTAACAAAGTGCAGGGAGATAAAATTAGCAAAACTTAAAATCTTATATTTGCTTAGAATTTGGCAATGATGCCACCCCTAAACCCTACCCTAACTGCGACTTGGGCAAATCAGGTGACTCGGTCGAAAACGCCTCTCTGTTTATGGCCTCGCCCACTGATCTGGTAACTCTTATTACTCTCCTGCAGAGACCTATACTTGTTTTTTTCCAAGCGCTCAAGTCACTCACACATGCTTTGTTGTATGCGCACTGTCCGTACGGTCACAAAAATTGGGCTGCATGCGGACGGGGTGTGGGACGTCCGCTGACCCTCCTGATGAGGAAAATTACGTCATACGGAAAGTGCTTGGACGCGGATGGCCGAAGTATACTTTGGGCTATTAAATAGCTGTCCCAAACTAGTTTTTGTTGATACAATAAAGTAAATTGGTATGTATGAGCCACCACAGTCATTTAAAAATATACAAAATAACACAAAATTAAAATAAAGTTCCATTTTGGGGTTGCAAAAACAACAGTTCCCATGGTACTAATACTAACATGAACTGTTAATGAAACATATGGAAACTGCTCCTGATAAATAGAATGAAGCTCATACCTGCATGCAAATCCTTCCCAGTAATCACACGACACACCAGTTACGTAATATATTGCGTTTATTTTTGGTAATTTCATGACTTGCTAATTGACAACATAACAATTACATACATGCTCGTAATTTCTTTTGCGCTTTATTTATAATGAAGTGATATACAGCACGCACTGCCACATTTGCGTGTGCAATTGAAGAGTGCACGCTACAAACACAATATAACGTCTGACCGGACAGAAAAGTTAGCATTAAAATAGCATTAGAATAGTGACACTTGTATATAGCCTGACAACATCGTATCTGACCACAGATTCTGAATCAGGACAACCGTGTTTTTCTCAGGCACTCTTTACTTAAACTGTCAGACAGAAGAGTCAACAGCTTTCTTACACGTCTTTCAAAATAAAGGTCTTGCATCAGAAAAGTATAGAATTACGTGTCTTGTTATTTCTTTGACTGCACACTCCGTGACCCTCTGAAAACGGTCTTGTGACCCACCAGCTGAGAAACACCGTGCTACTTTGTCAAATCATGAGGGAAAAAAGAGACAGAGAGCTGAAATTACTTAGTTTCTTGTTTTTTTGTTTTTTTTTACAATGAAAATCAATGGTCAAGTCAAGAGCATTGCATGATGGGATACCATATGCGCTGTTGCATACTCCACATTTTGGCAAGTGTAATATGTTAGTATGCTATTTTAAATCCATTTAATTCTGGAAACATCTTTTTCTTGGAGTCCCATCTCTGGGTTTGTTGGTATGTATGCGCCGTGTCTGTTTGTTTATGCTCTCAGCTGAATGTTCCTCAATGTTGATGTTACACTACAAATTTAAGGTTCCCCTGCCACACATGCACAAACATACATAAACACACAAACCCCTGTCCAAACAGTGAACTCACCACGGCCGCAGGTCTCCCAGGCTTCAGTCCATGAAAGGTTGCTAACAGACTGAAAGATGGCTTTTTAGGATGGACTGTACTGCCCATGAGGGCCAATGATGTGAGACCAATTTTATATCTGAGGGCTGCTCAATATTTACTGTTTTCCTCCTTAAGCTGTGATGTCAACACAACAAGCCTCACTGACAAAAGTACAGAATTTTGAGCATTATTGCAGTGACACTTTTTACACAGAAATCACACACTCATCATCAAAAGAAATTTGATGTAGTGACATTGCAACACAAAATAATGTTTTGTCCATCAGTCTGTAGCAAATTTGTTTGTTTTTACATTGTGGCAGTTTTTTATGTTATGATGATCATTTTCATTTGAAAGTTGTAAAATAGGAATTACTCATATTGCTGGCCGTGATTTCACTGTTGAATCTGTTGTCTAAATGTTATGTAGCTATATTTTGTGAAGCTGTCTCCTCACTTTTATTTCAGTGAGGATATAGTGGAGTTCTGGTTTAATTGTTGAAAAATGTTCCATTTTCAGTTACCGAGTAACTGAAAATGAAAGACACAGCATGTGTGAATTCTAACACTACCACTTACATCTTAGTATTAGAAACTTTGGTTTTGCAACTTGCTTTTTTCTCCTTTGAGTGTAACAGTCAGAGACTCTCAGGTAGGCCTAGATATGAATCTATTGCAGTGTATTTCATTCATTTAAAATGTATGGTACAAATTTAAATATATCAAATATTTTATTGTTATTGTTGATATTATTCCTTAAATGTTTTTTAGAAAGCCACAAGTTATAAAAAAATATCTTTATACATATTTTGGTTTAAAACAAAAACAAAATCTGGGCATTCTAGGTTGCAGAATTTACTGTTACTGCTACTGTTATATTTAGGGATAGTTCATCCAAAAACGAAAATTGAATCCAAACACATAAGACTATATCATTTTAAAAATCGTTACAAATGTAAAAGAATGACAGAGATAAACGATATCGTAGGAATCACTTTCACAGCTATTTTTTCCCCCCAGTTAAACAATAAAAACTTTGACAGCCAATCAGAATCCAACAGTGTATTAAGAGCTTGAGCATTTAAAGCAAACAGAACGTTATCGTGCGTTGGTGTGGATACTAATACCTATAGTTCTGTCACAAAACTCTAGGTGGGGCAGACTTATAGGTCTTTAACTCATTTGGTAGCGATCACATCATTATCTACATAGTGCAGCAAATTGGTTGCTGTTGCATCAACAGCCAATGAGCTGCAGCTCAACATTTAAATACTGGTCATGTTTGCTGTAGCAGTCTGCAGTGTGTTTTCAGAAACCCTCCCCCTCGCCCAGCTCCACCTGTATATATATGCTACGGGGTTATTTCATGCATGTTACATGTGCAGCAGCAGCAGCATGTCTTACTTGCTCAAAACAATGTCTGTGAATGTATTGGCAGTAGCAAGTCTCAGTTTATTGCTCTGCAGCAGTAGTAGCGTAGCAGATCTATTCTGCCAAGATGCCAATCTCTATTACCATACTAATCTCCCAAGTGTTGAATGACAGAAATATAGTTATCGTTGTAGTTATGAACAGGCCATTACATATTATTGTAAACCATGGTTTCACTGCCCTTTTTGCTTTATTAAATATTGGGAATTATCACAGGTCAAATACCTAGACGATTTTCTGAATTTGATCCATAACAATTAAGCGTGAATTTGGCATGCTGGGAGATCCAAACTGTCCTTTCAATAAGCCCCACTCTAAAAACATTTCTGGCCAATCCTACCTTAGCAACTGTTCTTGACCGCCATTTTCTTGGACAAGCTTGTGTTCTTTTCTAATGCAAGTCTATGGTACATCTTTGTGTTTGGGTATTTTTAATAGCAATTTTATGGAAATCAACTAAAATATAATAAACTGTTGTTGACGCTCACTTATAACAGTGGTACAAGATACCTGGAAAGGATATAACTGTTTTTCTTTATTAATTTTTTTTTATCTTCAAATAAATCCTGAGAAGTGCATAGTGTGATTAGGCAATGTTTTAAGCCTCATTCCAAAGATACATTTACTCCAAGTTTCAGTTGACAGTGAGACGCATTTGACTTGATACACTGACTTTTTAATCATGTTATTGTGAAGTTTAATAGTTTCTTTAAATTGAAATGGCAGATAGAATGGTTTGCAATGTCACAATTTATTTTTAGCCCAACTAAAAATAATATCCATTCAATTTCACATGTTTATGAGCATATTTATTGAAAATTTCTCAAAAATCAGCTGTTCACTCCAATGGGATGTTCTGTAAAGCTAGTCTGAATTAGCACTGACTGAGGGGGTTGGAGTTTAGCGAAGGGTCAATTGTAAATATTTTCCTGCCGAAGTGTGAGCTGCTGTTATATATAGTTTGTATGTTAAAGGGATAGTTCACCCAAAAATGAAAATTCTGTCAGTATTTACTCACCCTCATGTTGTTCCAACCCCGTAAGACCTTCGTTCATCTTCGGAACACAAATTAAGATATTTTTGATTAAATCTGAGAGCTGGATCACTCCTCCATAGGCTTCTTAAGGGATTGACACTTGCCAGCCCCCAAAAAGTTATTAAACACATTGTTAAAATAGTCCAAGTGACTACAGTGGCTCAATCTTAAGTTTATCAAGCGACGAGAATACTTTTTGTGCGCAAAAACAAACAAAAATAACGACTTTAGTTAAACTATTCATTTCCTTCTCTGTTGGCCTCTAGTCAGTTGACCTAGTGTGATTGCGTAGAGCTACGTCACACGTAGGCTCACTATTGGCCGACGCTGGTCATGTGTGTGATGCGTGTGACGTACAACAACAGAAGCTTACGCTATTACACTAGTGAACTGACTCAAGGCCCACAGAGAAGGAAATGAATAGTTGAAATAAAGTCGTTATTTTTGTTGTTCTTTTGCGTACAAAAAGTATTCTCGTCGTTTGATAAACTTAGGATTGAGCCACTGTAGTCACTTGGACTATTTTAACGATGTCTTTAATGACTTTTCGGGGAACAAGTGTCAATCCCTTAGAAGCCTATGGAGGAGTGATCCAGCTCTCAGATTTCATCAAAAATATCTTAATTTGTGTTCCGAAGATGAACGAAGGTCTTACGGAGTTGGAACAACATGAGGGTGAGTAAATACTGACAGAATTTTCATTTTTGGGTGAACTATCCCTTTAAACATTGAGTGAATATTTTGTTGTTTTAAACAAAGTGTTGCAATTTTGCTACAGTGAGTCTCTGAGTGTTAAAGAGAACTGCAACATTTGCCATCTCGTTTCATTCGCTAACCGCATTCCTCTCATCTCCTCACAGCGAACAGCTCTGTGCCTTCTGTTACTGTGGTGGTCGAAGCCTGTTGGGCCAGGGGGATCTGAAGCCATTCAGGGTCACGCCCAGATACGACCCTCCACTCCGACAATCCTCGACAGAAGAGGGCCATGACCATGACGACAAGAGTGGGGCTGCCAGCCAATCAGGGAGACACAGGGGCCCAGAGAGGTAAGCTGATTGGCTGGGGCGAGTGGGGCTGTCGTATGATATCAGCTGTGATGTGTAGTGTAATGTTTAAATGAGCTCAGCTAAATGGGGCTTCTCTCTCGACAACTCTCACGTTTCTTCTTCTTCGTCGGCCCCTGTGAAATAGATCAGATGGTATTGGCCGTTGTCAGAGAGAGGAAAGTGTTACACGAGCCAAAGGATGTGCGTGTGTGTGTTTGCACGTCTGTGACAGTGTATGTAAGGGCTGTTCTGAACGGTAGGTCTGTTACAGGCAGCAGAGCGCTGATACCTGACGTCACTGGTTGAATCACCCTCATCTGGATGAAATTTCAGGCAGAGACTGAATACGGATCATTCCAGTTGAAAATTGCACTCATTGCTCTAGTATGTGTGTGTTTTTGCTTAATATCCTGGAGACAGACTCATGTGAAGCAAACAGTATTCGTCCTAAAGTGACCCTTTGTGTCGTCTTAGCAAATGGCAATGCTTATTTATCCCACATACTTTGATTTAAAGCACATTGTAGCTGTTCATTGTCACTTAAAGCCATGATATGTTTTTAGTAGTTGTAGTAGTAGTAGTAGTATATACTGGCTTTCACAAGTTTAGGGTTGGTAAGATTTTTTAAAATGTTTTTAAAGAAGTCTCTTATGCAATGCACTATTTATTTGATCAAAAATACAGTAAAACCTATAACATCATAAATATTATTACAATTTAAAAATGTAACCATTGTTTTCTATTTTAATACATTTTAAAATGTAATTTATTCCTGTGATGTCTAAACTGAATTTTTAGCAGCCATTACTCCAGTCTTCAGTGTCACATGACCCTTTAGAAATTAAGGCTACCCCCTAATAGTCCACTAAACGTTAATCGACGAGAAGAGGACTAGTCGGCCAAATTTTAATTAATCGGTAGGATGCAGAAAAAAACTCAACTGGAAGTGGCAAAGTCACGCCGTCCGTGACGGACAGATCATTAACAGGGTTGGTCCATGTGGTAATTATGTCGGGCAGGAAATCTAAACGTTCGCCCATTATTCATCAACTTCAAAAATGGCTTATCTTTTGAAACATTAACCTAAATAAACCTACATTACTACAGCACTTACTGCATGACATTTAACTCAACGTGCATTTCTCTCTATAGGCGCATGCACTAAACTGCGAAAGATGGCAAGTCAGCGTCATCAAATTAATCTTTGCAGCCGAAACACCAGTTTATTAATAAGATATCAAAATGTTCAGATGGTCTCCTTTCTTTCTTTTTTTCTCGACAGCACTTAATTTATATTTTAAAGGCTCAATTCGATGGTTTAGTATTTCTCTGTAACATAGAACAGTGCTAGCAATGTTACACATAATGTTTTTCTGAGCCATGAAACTTAAACCATGTTCCAAATCCACCACCCAGTATATATGCGAATAATTTAATGAATATCATAAATGTGCAACTAGTCAATTAGAAATTGGAGCTTGCCCATTTATTTATTTATTTTGCGATATTGACCAACTGACTGTATGTTATCAATTGCATATTTAATGGATAAATACAGTTAAACCAGTAATATTCTGAAATATTAAAAGAACTGTTTTCTATTTTAATATGTTTTAAAATGTAATTTATTCTTGTGATGGCAAAGCTGTATTTTCATCAGCAAATACTCCAGTCTTAAGGGTCACTGTAGGTGTACGTAAAAGGAATATAAAAGATTATTGGCATAAATCACCATTTATGTTGTCCTCCACATTGTGCACATAATCGACCCTGTATTATGCATGTATGTAAACAAATGCCTATCATGCTTAAGTTACATTTAATAACATAGTGCTTTACAACCTCAATAGTATGGCATTAGCCGGATAGATCTAAATCCTTCAGCCTGTGCTTCATTCAGAAAGGTATAAACACACACTGTTGGCTGTTGGCTATTTGCTTTTCATATGTGGCTCTCCCCTAGCTGATCATTACCCTGCAGCTATTGGGAGTCACAGAGCGAGATGTGAGACGCCGGCCCCAGTATGCGCTCAGTCCAACAAAGGGCCCTCTCCCTGCTCTCTCGCACAGCTGCCTAATTTGTCTTGGCTCTTTGGAGCCAATCAGCCGTCTCCCAGGGGCACGTGTGACGTAATGTGCTGCCAGTCTGATGTTGGCGGTTAGCCAGCCCTGCTGAGCTTTGTCATCTGCGGCCCGCAGTATCGAGCAGCAGGTCTGAATGTGGAGTAGCTAGTCGGAATGGTGGAAAAACACAATTTAAAGAGAAATTTTTGGTTCATTTACAGCAGCATGTTTTTTTTTTGTTTTTAATTATGAAGCCTATTTAAAAAAAAAGTTTTTTATTTCCATTATGACATTATTTTTATGTCAATTAGTCTATTTTTTTCTGTAGAAATTAGTATTTTATATATAAATATTCTTCCTACTGTTTTTTTGTTTTTTTTTGACAAACATTATAATCATTTATAGGTATGTGCCTGAAACCGAATACTTTATTCGGGCGCATCCCTAACCATTAACCTCATGATAAATAGTGTGTATATATATATATATATATATATATATATATATATATATATATACTGTATATATATATATATATATATATATATATATATATATAAATTAAACCTTTTTTAACATTTTTCTAACATTTATTTTACAAAAATTATTTTCCTTTAGACATTTGTAAGTTTGTTCCCACTGCTTTTTTTTGGGGGGGGGGGGGGGGGGGGTGGGGGATAATCATATTGTAATATTTACATTTAGGCACAATCGGTTCCGTATTGAATATTGGCTGATGTTAGAGATATTTTTTATAGTATTGAAACAAATTGAATATTTTATTGTTCATGCTCATTTAACGTTCTCACATAAAGATTCATTTTTCTGTCAACAGTTAATATAAAATTACACTAAAAAATTATTTAATACCACTATTAAATGTAATCTTTAGCCATTTAAAAATAAATATCCACTTTTCATAGGGTGCATTATAATATTGTTATACGTAAGTTCGATTGTAGCATTTAAAAGAATGTTAAACATGTTTTTATTTATTAGTGTTAGTGTGTTATTTTTAATTTATTTTGATAAAATTAATTGAATTGTAAAATTATTAATTGATCAACCACACCATCATTGGCATATCAGTTTTGGCGCATCCCTACTTCCGTTTTGTGTCACTGTGGTGCAAAGAATTTTTTTTTAGCAGGCCACATTTAGCTCTTTATAAATTTTCACCACTGCATGGTAGCTATGTGTTATCAAATGTGTTATTTATGGAAACCTGTTTGTTTGTGTTGGTTTCCATGCTCATGCTATTTATTTTGCCTATTGTACATCATTTAATTGCTTTGTTACTTTATGTAATATAGCATAAAACCCCATTTGTATTTACAGTATAAGCACTACTAGGTAAAATAATACGGCACTCAGAAGTTATATTTCGTTTCATCCTCATCTATTGTCATGGGATTACACAGAATGTCAGTCAACAGCACACTCTGCGTTTGAAATCACAGTTGACCCCTCGTATATGTCAGCTGTCCCAGCAGGTGGATAGAGGAGGGGTGTAATGAGATGCGCCGAGCTGTGATGGATGCATTTTTGCCCCATGATGTGTTTACGATGAGTCATTTCTGTATAAGTGGTTAATCAATCAGCACCATCCCACGCAACACCCCCCCCCCCCAACCCCCCATACTGAAATTAAAATGGCTGTGAGTCAAACAACCCCTCCAGTCCCTGAATGTCAAGAATAAATTAACACTCTCCTTGTGCCGGCGTTTCATGATAGAGGGCCAGCAGTTAAAGATCATGTACACATTCATCTCACTCTATATATGGTCTATAGAAATTAGGGCTGTGAAACTTTTTAATTGAATTTAGAACATGATGTGCTGTTTAACTAATATCAAATAAAAAATGGCTTATATATAATATTTTATTTCTATAACACTGTACAGCGACCTAAGAATTTGTAGGTGTTAGTAAAAGCTAATGTAGAAATGCAAATTTTGCTGCTTATTCCATCATAAGTGGTATAAATATAAAAGCAGAGCAGCCAGAGACAGATTGTTTGGGGAATATTTGGAATTAGATGCAGTTAGGTGATCTAATTTGATATTTGGCAGAGTGACATTGTAGCATATTTTGCAAATAAGCTGGTGCCCAACCAATAATGGTTCTGTAAATGTTCCACGTTTAAAGGGAATATATTTTGGAAAAGGCTGTTACTTGTTTTCTGTGACAGTGTGGTTGCACTATTATTATTATTACAGAAATAGTCCATTTGTATTGCTCCTTGATATAATATTTGATCTTCATTAACCCTCTGAGGTCTGAGGTGTTTTCTGGGTCCTGGAGGTGTTCTGACATGCTCTGACATTTGTGCTTTTTTCGATTATTTATAAACATGTTAATGGCAAAGGTGTAAATTCACTCTATATAGCACAAACGGGGCTACCGTAATATGTGAGCAACATGTATGTACATGTTTGTATTTTTAAGATAATAATGTTTATGCGTGGTTTGTGAAAAAACAAAAAACAAATGTCACTGAAATAAGGTCATAAAACCCATAGTGATTATTTCTTCACAAGACTTTTGAAAATTGTATTACGTAGCCTAGAATATTTGCTCCAAAACTATGTGAAAATCATCCTGCATACTCATTTAGATATTTAGATTTAAAATTTGTATGACGTGTTTTGTGTGAGAAAGCTTTATGCGAGTGTCAGATATCAACCAGGTCCCATCATCACACAATCACTGAGATCACTATCACCTGAGTACTAATCACCACACACCTGCACGTCATCAGACACTATTCTCAGTCAGTATTTAAGCACTCATCAGCCACAGTCACATTGTCTGGTCTCGTTTATAATTTTCAGACTCACTCCTATACTACCTATCCTGCTATCCAGCGATATCTCCTTTGATCTCCAGCGATATCTCCTTTGATCTCCAGCGATATCTCCTTGATCTCCATTCCTCACCTCAAGCTCCAGCGATCTCCTTACGATCTTCAGCGATCCATCCGTTCCATTCCTCAAACTTGAGAGACCCATCTAATACCATCACTATCACTCTTCTTCACCAGTAAGGACTGTCGATTGGTTTAACCATCATCCTCCATCCCGCGCTGTCATCTATTTCCTCATACTATTGTGCCTTATCATCTGTGTTTCCAATAAACCTGTTTATTATCAACTTACCTGTTTACTCTGGAGTCTGTTCCGTAACAGAAGACCAGACCTGCACAGCTGCAATATGAGTTCCCCCGAATCATTCGAAGAACTGGTGGACGTCTTCAAACATGCATTATCTTCAGCTACCTCCGCATCATCCGACATCGAAATGCAGTTAATGCAGTCCGGAACTGGCCCTCACCTACCACCATCAAGGAGTTACAACGCTTTCTGGTGTTTTCTAACTTCTACCGCCGGTTTATCCACAACTACATTTCCATCACGTCACCCCTAACCAACCTGCTCCGGAAGACGCCCAAGTCTCTGTCCTGGACACCTGCAGCCACCTTAGCTTTCCAAAGCTTAAAGGACTCCTTCGCAAGAGCACCACTCCTGACCCATCCAGATCCCAACAAGCCTTTCATCATAGAGGTGGATGCCTCCACTACTGGGGTAGGAGCGGTACTCTCACAGCAACAGGGGAATCCGGCCCGTCTTCATCCGTGCGCTTACTTTTCCAAGAAACTTTCCCCAGCGGAGATTAATTACGACATTGGCAATAGAGAACTCCTAGCCATCAAGCTCGCTCTGGAAGAATGGAGACACTGGTTGGAGGGTGCCAAGGAAAGATTCACAGTTCTCACTGATCATAAAAATCTTCAATATCTCCGGGAGGCCAAACGTCTTAATCCTCGGCAGGCAAGGTGGGCTTTGTTCTTCACTCATTTTAACTTTGACATCTCATATCGTCCAGGAACAAAGAACCTCAAAGCAGATGCTCTATCTCATCTTTACAATCCTGAGGGAAACACAGAGGATCCCGAACCCATCTTGCCCGAAAAGATTCTTGTGAGTCCCATTAAATGGTCCCTACAGCAACAGATCACTTCCTCCAGTGTCTCTGAGCCATCTCCGCCGGGATGTCCACCCGATCACATCTTTGTTCCTCGGTCACAACGTAATAACCTTATGCACTCTGCACACACTTCCGTGGGCACTGGTCATCCTGGGGCCAATCGCACTCTCTCACTGCTGCAGGATCGCTTCTGGTGGCCCAACAAGGCCAGGGATGTGAGGAGATTCGTTCAGGGATGCTCAGACTGTGCTATCACCAAAAACCCACGCCATCTTCCCTCCGGCAAGCTCCTTCCATTGCCCATTCCCCGACGCCCTTGGTCACACCTAGGAGTAGATTTCGCAACAGACCTACCACCCTCCGAAGGTAACACCTGCATCTTTGTGATTGTTGATCGCTTTTCCAAGTCTTGCAGTCTAATACCACTAAGAGGACTCCCTACTGCCCTGGAAACAGCTGAATTACTGTTCAACCACGTGTTCAGATATTACGGAATTCCAGAGTATATTGTTTCAGACAGAGGCCCGCAGTTCATCTCCCATGTTTGGAAAGCCTTTTTTAAACTTCTAGGTGTGGCCGTCAGTTTGTCGTCAGGTTACCATCCTCAAACGAATGGGCAAACGGAGAGGAAAATTCAGGAAATTGGGCGTTTCTTGAGAACCTTCTGTCATGGCCATCAGAACTCCTGGCACCAATTCCTTGGCTGGGCCGAGTACGCACAGATCTCCCTACGTCAGTCTGCTACTGGACTCACTCCCTTCCAGTGCGTACTTGGCTACCAGCCACCATTGTTCCCGTGGTCTGGAGAGCCTTCTGATGTTCCTTCTGTCGACTTTTGGTTCCGTGAGAGTGAAAGGGTCTGGGGCGACGCTCATCATCACCTCCAGAGGGCGGTGCGCAGACAAAGAGTCCAGGCAGACACCCGGAGAACCGAACCACCCACTTTCCAGCCTGGACAGAAGCTCTGGCTCTCTACAAGGGATATCAAGCTGCGCCTGCCCTGTAAGAAGCTCAGTCCCCGATACATTGGTCCCTTCATCATCACACGGCAAATTAACCCAGTTTCCTACCTGCTACAGTTACCATCACACTACAGAATTCATCCTACCTTTCATGTATCACTTCTCAAGCCTTATTACTCACCTGTTCCTATTCCCTCAACAGAACCTGACCCAATGGAAGAACCCCCCCTGCCTGTAATACTTGAGGATGGAACAGTCTACACTGTCAAGGAGATTTTGGACTCCCGACGTCGTAATGGTCGCCTAGAGTATTTAGTGGACTGGGAAGGCTATGGACCCGAGGAACGTTCATGGACACCCAGGGAGGATATACTAGATCCGACCCTCCTCACCACTTTCCACGAGACTCATCCAGACCGCCCAGCACCCCGAGGAAGAGGTCGACCACCGCGACGTCGGGTTCCATGGCCCTCAGGAGCGGGCCGTGGGGAGGGGGGTACTGTCAGAGATCAACCAGGTCCCATCACCACACAATCACTGAGATCACTATCACCTGAGTACTAATCACCACACACCTGCACGTCATCAGACACTCTTCTCAGTCAGTATTTAAGCACTCATCAGCCACAGTCACATTGTCTGGTCTCGTTTATAATGTTCAGACTCCCTCCTATACTACCTATCCAGCGATATCTCCTTTGATCTCCAGCAAATCTCCTTTGATCTCCAGCGATATCTCCTTGATCTCCATTCCTCACCTCAAGCTCCAGCGATCTCCTTACGATCTCCAGCGATCCATCCGTTCCATTCCTCAAACTTCAGAGACCCATCTATTACCATCACTATCACTCTTCTTCACCAGTAAGGACTGTCGATTGGTTTAACCATCATCCTCCATCCCGCGCTGTCATCTATTTCCTCATACT
This sequence comes from Gila orcuttii, assembly GCA_026230005.1. NCBI lineage: Eukaryota > Metazoa > Chordata > Actinopteri > Cypriniformes > Leuciscidae > Gila > Gila orcuttii. The sequence continues at coordinate 32,604,562 of JAPDVR010000008.1, forward strand.
ATTATGCCTTATCATCTGTGTTTCCAATAAACCTGTTTATTATCAACTTACCTGTTTACTCTGGAGTCTGTTCCGTAACAGCGAGGAGGCGTGGATCTCATTAATATGAATGCATTTTACACCTGAGAAAGACAAAGACCCTCCCCTAATGGCCCTATTAGGGGTTATCAGGCCCTATCATCATGAGAAGCCTTGCACAAAGAATGAGGAGAAATTAAAAAAAGAATGGCTTTTAGATTGTCTGGATTTATTTACAACACAACATAATCCAAAGATACACAACAAAGGACAAAAAGCACATTAGTAAACACACTGATGTAAAGACAAAGACTTAAACAGTCACACACCTTTGTGCCATTCCTGAAACATAGTAGCCTACATACCTGTCATGTCCAAGGTGTTTGACTTTTCATTTTACCATGTTCATGTACAGAGACTCATGTGAATGTTGAAGTCAGCAGGACTCATCCAGTGGCATCTGGTCCCTTTCTAAAAAATAAATAAATAAACACCTGTAAACATGTTGATATCAAGACAAACTATAGGGCTGCACGATTCTGGGAATACATTTTAGATTTTTCACTCACTCACACACACATATACATATATATATACTCACACAATATATATATATATATATATACACACAATATATATATATATATATATATATATACACACACACTGCCGTTCAAAAGTTTGGGGTCGGTATGATTTTTAATGTTTTTAAAAGAAGTCACGTATGCTCACAAAGGGTTAGGCCTAGATAGCAGGCAGCCTATAAATCGTTAAAAATGAACACTTTTCAGTAACACTACACTAGACAAACATATATTGTTTATCATATGTTACTTCAAATATTTCTATTCGTTATGAAATGAGATGAGTTTGTCGTAAAGCCTAATGTGTGGCGTGTTTTGCTTTTCAAACACACAGCGTGGCTCAGACCCAAACTCAGCGCGTGCAGCGATCGAGCCGCTCCAAACTATGAAACATTGTTGTTACATTATACATCTACGTTTGAGCAGATATCCACAAACACAGTATTTAACAGTAAACACAGGTCTAAACATTAAAATATTCACCATATTAGAATAAACACTCATACTAGCATAGGCCTACTTGTATCTCATTTCATAACATTTTAGGCTGCACCAGTTTGAGTTTAGTAGCTACAATGTAAAGTTTATGCAACAATAAAACACTTACTATTATGTCTCTTACCTTAAAAATTGTTCTCATAATAAAAATGTGTCCTTCTTAGGTAAATCCAAGGTAAATCCACAGCACAAACAGTCTTCCAAACTGATGAAAATTAGAGAAATACTGGAGTCGCTGATTCTTTGTTTAGAGCTGATGAGGGCGTTAACAGCTCTGCGTTCCTTCACGTGGATCATTTGAATGAGAACAGCTGCGCGCGTGGGGGTGTGGTCAAATTAAAGTTAATGAGCTCGGGCTGGAGAAACTGTACATGTCGTTGCTTTTATACAGATTTCTTAAACCGAGAATATTTGTTTTTGATATGATTTACTTCATTTAAAAAAGGAGACTTCGAACTTTGTAAAGACATTACTTTCATGTGTGGGTGGCAAGTATTGGCTGAGTTACAGATAATTTTATGTCGCGTTTCAGAATGAACTTCACATTGAGAGAGAAGACAGAACGTGCATCATGTTTTTTTTCTTTATTTTACGAAAAACACAACTTTTTGTTTTTATTATTAGTGTACACAAAACAAGAAGACATTTAACAATTTTTAAAAATGTATAACACTTGCCTATATGACAAAAATCGACGGAGTTATTTGAGTTTCTTTTGCACTGATAAGAAAAAAAACGAGACTATCGCGCCGGCGCGATAGCCGACCCCAGGGGGTTAACTTAGAAAACCATCGTTGGTTTGACGCATCTTCATTTGCTCTTCCTTCTCTTCTGATACCGTGTCCCAACAAGGCATTACAAAAACAAAGTGCACCCTAAGTTTTTGTCCAAACCAGCTACAACTGTGACAAGCGTTTTAGCAATGGAACATTCGGATGGTTTCCATTTTAGTCGCATCTTTCTGGGTAGCCCGTCCACTGTGAAATCTCATTGTTCCAAAATAATAAAATATAAGTTGCATTTTGCAACACTTTTTCTTGGCTGTGCGAGTCAATTTTGTTAGAGGTCGCACTGGTGTGATCACCACGTTGCCCAACTGATAAGAGCTGCCATTTCTGTTGTATATGAAAAACATGAAATGGCAAACGAAAACACGCTTCTCGTTTGAGCTGCACAGCGCTGACGGCTTATTAGCTCGAATGAATACTAAACAGTGCAGCGCGAGTTCAGAACAGGTTTACTCGTCGACCGATCTTGATCACGTGACACCGTTACTACACAGCGCTGAGAAATCCAGTGAGAAAGCTTTTGAATTCGTCGCATGATTAATAAAATCGCTGTGACATCTTGTGAGAAGCGTTCAAATTCGGCTCAGATTTCTGTTATAAACCATATCATATCAAACAGCGCAGACTTGGAAACCTGGAGAAACATTGTGCCGTGAACAAACAAGTTATAGATGGCTTTTCAGTCCACAAATCACCAACATTGACCATGGATTTAATGTAGGAATTGTAGCTAACTGTAACGGATTTAATGTAGCTGACTGTAACCTTGGTATTGTGGCAGAAATATTTGAATCTTTTGACGTTATTTATTTCAGGGTTCGTACAACCTTTTGAGAGTTAAATTCAAGGACTTTTCTAGGACTTTCAAGTGCTTCCCACTTTTTCTAGCTCTACAAAGCTCTAAATATGATCCAGTTTAAATGTTGTTTTTAATGTGATGACCAAAAATAAAATAAAAAATTATTGTATATAAATATTTTATAAGTTTTCTCTATAAAAAGTTAATATCATCTATCATCTCAACTCAAGCTCAGTGCTTTATTGTCAAATGTGCATTTCCAAGAAATAAACATGTATTATTATTAGTTGCTGCGCTTATTAATGCAAAACAATAGCCATTTTATGATTAAATTACCCTCATGATTAAAAATCCCCCAGCGCTACCAAATCAGATGCTGGTGCCCAGTGGCGTCATGCCCATTCAAAGAGAGGGGGCACGTGCCCCCTCAGATTTTTCCTCCCTGATAATTTTTTTGTCACAACTTTATTCCTATTATGCTCCATAATTACCAGAGCCTATAACGACTCAAATGTATTCTTCTGGATGTGTAATAAATCGGTCAGCATCAGCCCGCCCCTTTTTCCTAATATGGTGTCTGTGTATATCAAATCTAGAGCGCTACGCGTGTAGCGCTCTAGAATCTTTGCTGTGTATGTTCAAGCAACTCACTCGTCTCACACGTTGAGCTGGCAATGTTTTACAGATGGTCTTGAAGTGGTAAGTGGGCAAAGCAACACATCGGCAATTAGTTATCGGATGATATTAAAAGGTAGTGGGATTATTTGTGGTTGACCTGGAAATTTTAACTTGATCAAAAAGTTATGGATTTGATATTAGCTGCGAATTTAGAGCATTAACTTAAGTTGTGTCAGTGTGACGTTATCGATAGCTAGCCTAGTCTAACCGTAAACTAGTTGGCTAACGTTACTGCCTGCCATACAATTTGTACTCTTTACAAGTTCCTTATTTAAAATATAATAATGAGCAGTGTAACTACAGTATTTCAATGATTTTATTAAAGTAATGTTACATATTACATTTGATTACTTTTTTACATATCTGTCGAATATTAACCATTTTCAAATAAACGGGGTAGTGTTAACCTTATTCAGCACTGAAATCTGTCAAACTTCTTTCAAAGTCCTTCATCACATATTAATATTAAAATAACTTAATTTCAGAGCACCACAAAGTCAGACCTCAGCACCTTTATGTACCTTTAATGTAAGATCGTTCTTAGATCACATACCAATTTACAATCATAACATAAAAACTGCAATGGTACTGTTTTTAAAATCATGTGTAGTAGGCCTAAGTGTGCAGTAAGTGTGTGTGTAAACATGCTTTAATGAAGTAGACTTCAAAAGCTTTTGAATTTGAGCTTACAGTTCTTTCATCAACCTGTCTTTTACATAAACTTACAAAATAGATACTTTAACTTAGTCCTCAGATAGAGGAGGGTTGCTGCTACCTCCGTTAAGGTATTTCTGTCCCTCCCAAACTGTTTAGTAGCCAGAATTTAAAATTTTTCAGGGGGAGAAACCCCCTGACCCCTCCTAACATGATCCATATCACCCGTCAGAAAACAATCGCAACGTCTCAAATTGTGCCCCCCCAGAATTTTGGCTTGCATGACGCCCCTGCTGGTGCCACCATCTGTAGAACTTAGTGGCATTTGAGAACCTTAGTGGGTTCTCAAATGTTAGTCTGGAGCCCTGCAAGCCAATGTTGATTCTTGTTTTATTACGAGCTCTGTTGCATTCTCTTTTTGCCAGGAGATTTTCCTCTGTTTGGCGTTTAAAACAGGTGATTCCCAGAGGTTGGAGATTTAGCTGCTCCATGTCAACCTTTCTTGCTCGTTGTGACAACTAACCTATTCCACTCCTACACAAAACACACGTCAAAGTAGCCGGAGAAACGTTTCTATATTTACAGATATGTCGAGACACGTATAGGCGAGTGACTTATGTATGCAACTGCCCACAAAAACCATCCCAAAAGGTCTAAAATATAAACACTTATAATAGGCTTCCCATAGTAAATCAGGATAAGACAAACACACATTTTGGAAGAAGGATTGATGATGTGTTAACCCGTTATTTAAATTTAGTTCAGTTGTTACACAGTGTACCTTTAATTTCATTCACCAAATAAAAATGCAAAAATAATTACTGTTTTCAAACAAGATCACTTTCCCCTGTCTGCCATTGGTTGGACAAACAGATAATCATGGTTAGGACATAAGACTAAAACCTGATCACCACTAATCACTCTGTGTCTGTCTTCAGTGTCGGGGCAGAGGAACCACGAGGCAGATTCTGGGATGAGCTCCGCCACGTCGGCCTGCCAGATGGCATTGACGTCAGAACACTCTTTGAGGAGTCAGGTAAGCACTTGTTAAAAACTTCACCACGGCACATTCAGAGAAAAGCAAACTGTATAAACAATGTTGCCTTTTGAGTGTTAATTTTGAGTGTTACTTTTAAGTAATAAAGAATTTATAGAAGAAAGTGTATTTTCTATAAAGAAACCAAGGTTTCACTATCATATCAAGCGATTAAAAACAGGATTTAAAGAAACTAAAGCAGCCTAAAACTACAGTGTAGTCAGATACATGAAACTTATTTGAGGTGAGGACCAGAAATTGCTAGTCCAATAAAATGAACTTGAACTGCTGGTCTGCCAATAAATATCTGTACTACATTGGTCAGAAAGCTTAAAGGGATCATTCCAAATTTGGGTGACTTTCTATCTTCTGCAAAACACAAAGTGAGAGGTTAGGCAGAATGTCTCCTTTTGTGTTTAACAGATGAAAGAATATAATAACATTTGAAAAGACATGAGTAAATTTTGAAATTTCCCATGCTATCTTCTAATTCCTTGTCCAACTTTCTTGTGTTGGCAGGTCAGTGCTGGGCCCATCAAAGCTGCGCGTTGTGGTCAAATTGTGTGTGTCAAGCGGAGGATCAATCACTGCTAAACGTGGACAAAGCCATCCACTCAGGGAGCACAGAGGTATGCTGGGATAACTCGTTCATGTTCATCTTGGCTGAAGCATGCTAGAACTCGTGAATAAAATAATGACAGTAAACTTATTGCAAATATTACATCACCTCACTGGAGTACTTGAAAGGTTATGCAAATGAGGGTTAAAATGCTCAGCTCTCTCTTAATGGTGTTTTTCCCCCTTCTTTTATTGATTGACCATAATGTCCCTGTATTTTAATTTTATTCATGACAGCTATCTTTCCTGAAACTGTTTTTAGATTTTGTCCTTAATGGCTTCCAAAGATGGACAACAGATTATGTAGGGTTTTTGATGCTGGCCCCTATTATCTGCTTTTTGTCTATTTTTTTTTTTAAATATATTTCTGTGTAGCTTAAATTTATTTTTATTTCAGTTTTAGTGATTTCAACTTAATTTATTCAACTTATTTAATTTATATATTTTACTTAGTTGTCAAGGCAACATTTCTAATTTTTATAATTATTTTATCCCAATTACCAAAAACAATTTGAATGGTTTTAATAAAGAATAACAATTTAAAGTAATTAATCATTTTTGTGGAAATTAATTATTTCATAATTACTGTTTTTTGATTATCCAGTTCATTTAATATTCTACTAATTAAATTAACTTTATGGACACAAACCAAAGAATAAGATTACAATTCCAATATAATCCAAATTCCAACAGTTTGCAGAGTTGACTTATTTCTACCTCTTTCTGCATTCTACTGGCCAGCCCTATTTTTTTGTTTATATCCTGTTCTTGTTTAATAACTCTAATGAAACCTGTTAGAGTTTTTCATATACCTGCTGACTCTTATGGCCATGCTGCTGAGTTTCTGTGAAAGGCTAGAGCTGGATGAGGGATCTAACTGGCTGCTAAAGGTCGCCGCTGATCAGCTGTGAAATAGAAAAGGTCACGGCACTCAAAGGGGCAGCGGCGTCATCAGCTTCATCACTTAATACCCCCCATGCAGCAACCCCCTCGAATCACATTCCTTAATAGCGCTCTGCCATTTAATCTTATGAATTTACAGCAATGCTGCATTTAATGGTAAATGCCAGTTGAGAGCTCAAGTAATACGTGTGTGTGATTTGAACGTTTGTATGGGTGGCTCGCCAGATTGACATGCTTTAGTGGAATCCCCCTTAGATGGATGTGCATAAATCGCGCACCGCTCCATTTGAAGGCATGTCTTATCAAAATCCATTTGCTGTGGGTGCTGAACTACTTGAGGTGTGAAACAAATTGCGCAGTTAACAAGACGTGGAGAGCAGCTGTAAACATCATGGCTGAGGACATGTCAGGTCTGGACTCATCTCGCAATGTTGGTTGACTTTTAGCGTACATCTGGTTTCCGAGGAGCTCATTAAGCAGGACGATGGACAGAGACGCAGAACAGATCGATTCAAATAGAAAAAAAGGAACATTGGTCTAGTGCTGGTTTTCAGAGGGAAACATGTAAGTGTTTTCAGGAAGATGTTATGGGTTACAGTTATAGTTTATGCAAATTGGAACCTAACATTAGGGAAGAGAACACTTGGATCACCTGGCCCATGAAACAACCTGCAATGTCAGCAGGAGTTAATGAAATGCCACTGTAGAGCTGAGATTTGTGACCTCTAAGGAATTACACTCTTTTGCTCTCCCTGAATATTTATTAGGAATCGTCTAACCGCTCTCATAGTAAAGGTTTGAAAGGTTATGTAATTTGCAGCGAGGCCACAGTGACAGTTGTTTTTGTAAACAGACATTATTATTTGACAATTCTTGTGTTGTCTGAGGTCTTGCATGCTCCAGCTGCTGGTTTTTGCCAGTGGTTGTTGAGTGCTGCAGGCACTTAACGAGGGTAGATGTGGGTATTGTTGTAAAAAAAAAAAAAAAAAAAAAAAAAAAAAAAAAAAAGTCATGCATCTTAGTCATGCATATTATAATTTAATAACATAATTAATATGAAAATATTGAAATATTACTTTTTATTTTAGAGTTCATTTGTATTCAGATATTACTTATTTCTGTATTATAAAAAATAACAATATGATTATTATTATTATTACTACTTTATAATTCCACTCAGAGCAATTGAGTCTTGGAATTTCAGACAGCAGAGTTTCAGTTGATTAGAAAATACTTTAAATATAAGTAAATTAACGTAGATACTGCTCAAATTGAATGCCCTTAATGTTGTGGCAATTTTTCCCTGTGGTTCCGAAAATAGAATTGAATATTGATATTTTTCAAGGTATAATATCAAAATGAGAAATTCCAGTATTTTTGATAACACGAATACTGAGAGTTTGACAAGTATGGTGAAAAGTATGGAGAGAATATAAATATGATGAGAACTTTTTTTATGGTGATGAGAGGGAACTTTGAGCCAATGTAAATTTTGTCATCATTTTCTCATTTTAAGAGCATGCATTAAGTATGATAAAAGTTTAGGTATGATAAGAGTATGGCGAGAGTATGGACAAAAAATAATGGCTGATTTATTTAAACATGCTGACTGCGTTGTTTAAAGTCCCCCTGTGGTGAAAATCAAGTTTTTATTGTTGTTTATATGTCTATGTGGTGTTTTTAATATGCTTTAATACAAACCATGAGCAAATTCATAAGTAAACACCATTGCTGAGTATTTTCTCCTTAAAACTACGGTGAACCAAATGCAGTCTCAGAAACTTGCTTTAAAATCGCTGGTGTTTCTGACCTTGTAACCAATCACGTCAGTGCCGGGGGGCTTTAGCATGTCATTAACAGCGAAGCCCGGTTCTCCCGGTATATTTTTCTGTTGATGTGAAAAATCAAGTACATTTTTAGCGGGTGTATTATATATTAAGATGTTATGATGAACTATATGCATTTCTCCACTGACGTTCCGAGTTGTTCAGAGAGTTTCTGATGATTTTTAGAAGGCAGCTGTCTGACTCTGAGATGTCAAACGGGAACATGGTTTGTGTAACATTAGCAACACATTATTAGCTATTTGATAACATAGTCAAGCAAAAGGCTAATCATATTAATTACCGTTATCCGACGTTGTGAATAGCGATACCATTGTGCAGCGTTTACCTCCATAAGTTGGCCGAGGGAATCTGTGAGCTGGTGTGAGTGAGTGGAGACGGGGCTAATTAGTATATTCATGGCTCCACATATACTATATGAAGCAAGGGTGTAGAGTTACATTCAAGCTATTTTAAGGCATGTAGAATTTTTTTCCACTGGAAAAAAACTTTTAAATGTGTAATTTTGGTGATCAAAAATGAGTTTTAAGGGATACAATTATTGACTACAGGGGGACCCCCAGTTCACTAATGTAATTATGCAAATCCAGTAAATGCCCCAATTTGCTCGTCGCACTGTAAAAGATAATTTGTTGTTTCATCTTTAAAAAAAAAAAATGTTTTTAGGTTGTTTTAACTTGAAATGTGACATTGTATTGAGTGACTTGGATATTTGAGTTATCTCAACAAGTAAAAGTTATTCTAGCGTTAAATTTTAAGTTGTGATAGCTAATTGCAAAAGTCTTGCAGGCTGTTAAGCAGATTTCTGTGGAGGATGCAGCAGGCTAACTGCAATCTGCTGTACTTTACTCTGACTGTATACAGCTGCACCACTCTCATTGAGACACCAGAATCAGCTCTTTAAAATGAAGTGCACTTGACTTACTGCACATCTAGATCAAAGTGACTTAATTTCAATACACATGCCTCTGAGATACTGCACACAATAGCTACGCAACTGTTTAGTGGTCCCTCTCCTCTGTGGTCTGTGGGAGATTACAGGCAAAATAGGATAATTACACCTCAGTCAATCTGTCATCGATGTGGTTTGTCACAGCTCTCGCTAGCTGTAGTCTGACCACAGGCATTACACTGTCAGCTTTCATGTCTCATTGTATAGATTTGTTTGATTTAAAATTAGTTGCCAGAAATGGAAGCTTGAATGTTGATTGTGATGAGCAGTTAATGCATGTAAGGTTTCAATTAAGGACTAAAGACTGTGTTAAAATAATTGATGTCCCCTCTTTTAACATGTTTTAGCATCAAAGTCTTGATTTGTCAGTGACTCATCAATTATGTCTCATCTTTTATAGCATTGTGCATATTGTAAGCGCCTTGGAGCATCCATCAAGTGCTGTGAGGAGGGGTGTGATCGCTCGTACCATTACCCCTGCGCGGGGGCCGCCGGCACCTTTCAGGACTTCAGGAGGCGCTCTGTCCTGTGCACAGAGCACATTGAGTTGGCCGTCAGCAAATGTGAGAGCTGTCTTTATTACTATTAATTCATGCACTCTTGTAAAGCAACGCCTTGATGTAATATAAAAACATACTTTCATTTTCATTACATTAATTTTCTGACAAAAACACTCAAAATTATGTCAAAAATCCTAGTAAGCAGTGTCTTAAATTAGTTAAAAAGTGTTGTAAAGAGTCAGATCCGCGTCATGTGCGTCAGGTCTTAAAGTTACAGCAGCCTAATGAACCTGCTGCTGTCTGTGTCATTAATGTTAATCAAAGAACAAAAGAAAATCACTCTTGACTGAATAAGTTTTGTAGCTTTAAAAATTATTAATTTATAATTTATGCAGTAAAGACTGTGCAGTGTGCACTGTGCAGATACAGACATTATTATATTTCTTTATATTTATCTGTTAGACCTACCTGAAAATCTTAAAGCACTGTTACAAGGTTACATGGGTAAAAAAAAAAAAAGCAAGGCAGGTAAAAATCTGAACCGGCTCGACTGGGCCAGTAGAAAAAAAAACTTACAGTTGAAGCCCTGATATATTAAAGCCACAGCTAAATGTGACATTTATTTCAGTAGGTTTATTTGAAGATTGTTTTAAGTTCTCTTAAATTAAAAGTTGTTATAAAGCCTATTAAATGTTAAAAAATTATAACTTCAATTATACCATATCATATACCATAGTGCTTAGTAAAAAGATGCCATTAAACAAATATTTAAAATATTCTGTCTTTAAGATGTTTCTAGATTATTTCGGAGATTCAATGTGAAAGTATTACAACATAAAAATATATATTAAAAACTTAAATCAGGTTAGGTGCGATTCATTTGCGATTAATTACAGAAAATCTGTGATTAATTCAGGGTTTTTTTATCGATTGACAGCACAATTTTTTTTATTTTGAACTAAGTCTCTTATGCTTCAAGGCTGGATTTATTTGATAAATAGTACAGTAAAAAAACAGTAATATTGTGAAATATTTTTGTTTACTATTTTAATATATTTTAAAATGTCATTTATTCCTGTGATGGCAAAGCTGAATTTCAGCGCTCATTACTCCAGTCTTCAGTGTCACATGATCCTTTAGAAAACATTCAAACATGCTGATTTGATGCTCAATAAATATTTCCTATTAGTATCAGTGTTGAAAACAGTTGTTTAATATTTTTGTGGAAACTGTGATAGATTTTTTTCAGGATTCTCTTATGAATAGAAAGTTCGAAACAGCAGCATTTTGAAAATGCCTTTTGTGACATTATAAAAGTCTTTATCATCCCTTTTGATGAATTTAATTCATCCTTGCTAAATGAAAGTATTGATTTCTTAATAAAAAAATTAAAAATCTTACTGACCCCAAACATTTATTTTCCACAGTGTACGACTGGCCACATTTAAATTGATACTCGTCACTTTTTTTTTTTACAAGTTAATTTAGCTTTTTCGTGGCCAAAGAAATCTAATTTATCTTATCCTGAATATTATAGATGTTTCTGTTGTTTTTAAAATCCCATAGGATCTCCTTGGTGACCAGACAACATAAAAAATCCTTTAGAATAGGAATACACTATACCATATTGGTTATCGGCCAATATTACATTGTTTTTATTAATCGTATCAGTCAATATTGGATATTTAATTGGATATTTAATTTAATTGTATAAGTGATTGGAAATTGGATTAGATTAGGTAAAGTGAGTATAATGTGCATCATATAGTGCAAAATTAGACTAGAAGCTTGGATTTAGATGGTAAATAGGGTTCATGTTGATTTCTTGTCTCTGTCTCTCTCAGATGAAGAGGAGTCGAACTGTATATTGTGCGACAGCCCCGGGGATCTCCTGGACCAGTTTTTTTGCACCAGCTGTGGGTTGCACTACCACGGCATGTGTCTGGACATCAGCGTCACTCCTCTGAAGAGGGCAGGCTGGCAGTGCCCCGAGTGTAAAGTCTGTCAGACATGCAAGTGAGTTGCAGCCTTTTATTATCCTCAGTCTCTATGGCGTGCATGCGCTGTTACTCATTCCTGTAGATTAATCCTCAATACCTCATCTTTATTTGTTCATACATCCTTTGAGGTTACAGTAGTTTGCTTTTCAGTGGAATAAACAGACACCTTCTCTTCTTGTCTTATATGGTCTTCTTAATTTATAGTCCCTAATAAGACACATTCAATTATATGCTGTATAAAAATCTGATGTGTGACATAGGCTATGTCTACGTTAATCTGGAGAGTGGAGACATCTGAAAACTACCGTTTTCAGTCGATTTCCAAAAGCTTCTAATCCACGTTGGAAAATGCTTAAATCATCTTACAGCATATGTGTAAAATGTAATAAAAGCTCACTGAAGTGATACAGAAAGACCAGATGTAATAAAGTTCTCATGCTATTTTTCTGGCACAATCATTTTACTAGCAAAAAATATCCCACCACTTACTGGTGCATCCAGGTCACACTCAATCGCCATTCTATGTATGGTTGAAAACGCAATTGCCCCCAAGTTTTGCCCCCGAGTGAATTTTTCTGTCATCTTTGCAGAAATGTAATATGAAGATTGTACAAAGTGACATTTATCTTAAGCAACATGCAAGTGAATAGCACCATAGTATAACCATAGGTATCTATTGGTACAATATGTGTCACGTGACTAAAAATGTGTCATTGTTTTGGAATACTTCAGTCCACATTACAATGCAAAAACTACGTTTTTAAATGTATCCATTTGGGAGGGCGTCTTTAAAAAGCTCAGTTTTTGCAGGACAAAAAGGACGGAATGCCCAAAGAAGCGTTTTCAAATGTATTTGGATTAATGTAGACACAGCCATGGAGATTAATCAATTTAAGAAATTATGGGCCATTGGAATCAGTTGTACAGAATTGACTGTGTATTTGTATTTTTCAGGGAGCCTGGAGAAGACACTAAAATGCTAGTGTGCGATATGTGCGACAAAGGCTATCACACTTTCTGCATGCAGCCGGCTATGGACTCTATCCCCACCAACGGCTGGAGGTGTAAGGTATGGGCGGCTCTGGTAGACTTTGTTGTTGTCATGATAAAGTATGTCCCATTTCTTTAATGCAGTATAGGTAATCATAGCTGTGTGCTTTGTAGAACTGCCGGATGTGTGTTGAGTGTGGCACCCGGAGCAGTGAACAATGGCACCACAACAGCCTACTGTGCCAAAACTGTGGTGATCAACAGGACACTACCCTCCCCTGCTCATGTCCCAGCGACGTAGATCCCGAAGCCCACAAAGACCTGCTTTCTTGCCATCAGTGCAAAAGGTGCATTTACTTTAAAGATCTATGCTCTGGAACTGGATAGTTCAATATACCTTTAAGCCAATGGTGTCCAAACCTGCTCCTGGAGGTCCACTGTCCTAAAGTGTTTAGCTCAAAGTTTCTAGTGTGCCTAGGAAGACCTTGATTAGCTAGTTCAGGTATCTGCAGAACAGTGGCTCTCCAGGAACAGGATTGGACACCCCTGCTTTAAGCAGATCCAAACATTTTCCATTTCTGGAACCTGATTTTGGATGCAGTGAAAAGCTGAATCATTGGCTCCCTCTTTTTTTCAGGTGGTTCCACCCAGAGTGTGAGCAACCAGGTGAAGGTCACGCAAATGCCCAGCCCAAAGAAGATCACATATGTTCCAGCTGTAGAAACGCCGGCTTTGAATCTGATCCTGTGCGCACGGATGCAGAAGGAAACCAGGCGGAGACTCAATCACATGTGGACGTTGAGGAAGACGCACAGCTAATTCCATCAAACAACGATCCTGAGCCTGCCAAAGTTCAAGACGTAGAAACTCATCAGCCTGTCAGCGAGATGCCTAGTGAAGAGAAGCAAATGGATGAAAAACAAATGAGTGGTGAGACCAACTTTAGTGTCTTGATGTAATGAGCATTGGGAAGGCTTGCAGTTATCATTCTCTTTCCTGCCACTTTCCTGTAGAGTTTACCGCCAACACATTTGCCTGGACCTTTCTAGTATTCCTGGAGGCATTGATTAGCTGATTCAGCTGTGATTAATTGGGTTTAGAGATAAGCTTTGCTGGATGGTGGCCCTCCAGGAGCAGGATTAGACACCCTTGCCCTAAAGTATACAAGTCAAGTCTTAGGTTGCATGCTTAAACGGTCAAATACACACAGTCAAAAAAGGTTCCCGACCACGGTTCTCATCCGATAGTGTCAGTGCAGTCAAATCGATAACATTAGTGCCTAAATAGTATATTTTAATACCTTTTGATAGAGTACTGCCCCAGTGATAGAATTTGTACCATTTTTTTTCCTGAGAATGTTTAAATTTACAGATTGGGTGCTTCATTACCTCTTTTTGAATGGCCCAACAAATCTAGTTTTTGGCCTTAGCATGAATCATTGAAATTAACCGTTTTTGTAAAGGCTATTTACTGGTTTGGTTTCTAAGAAAATATTTGTGGTTTTGGAATGGAATCTTTAAAGTTTTTATCCGATTTTAGTGTCTTATTGGCTTGGTGTTGGCTTTTTACCGTTCACTTACTTTCACAGTGGTCCAGTAACTGTGAGTTCAGCTGGGAGTCTTTGAAACTTGAGGACAGAGCTTGCTCTTTGAAGCACCCCAGTCCTTCAGGCCAGAAGTTGCTGAAGTGGAAGAGTAGACCAGAGCATCCCATAGGCCCACATGTCTCAGATCTGTCTGGATTAGTCTGGACTGGTCTTAAGGAAAGGGGTATTTGAAACTTGCCTGGGCTTACTTTGCCTGGGGAAGGCTTAGACTCAATGAAAGTATTGCTTATGTGATATTTTCTGCTTATGTGCTTTCAAACATCTGGATAAAGTCTATAGTGGTTCATTGAAATAGCTCATTATTTAACAAAAAATGACAGTCATGTCATCACGTTCCAAACCTGTATGTCTTCCGTGGCACACAATTCGATTTTCCACCTAAATACTGAAGACCGTCTCACTTTACAGACCTGCAGGAAGTTTTACTTTCCTGCCAATCTCCTTCATGTGTAATATTCCATCACAGCTTTGCGTTTAACCAGCTTTTGGTGTGCGGTACATTAACACCTCGCTGTCACTGTACAAATGCTCAGCACAGTGTCAGTAACTCAATTCCTCAACCTTTAGGAGAGCAGCTGCCCACAGGCCTTTTACAGCATTATTCGTCCTGGTGCAAATCTCTAGGTGAAGAGGTGAGAGATCTGGCCTCATCCTACGCTGGGTTCATGGTTATTTAGGGTGCCACAGGGCGGTCTGAACATGTGTGCTTGCATTATGCTGTGTGTTGTAGCTGTACTTTGAAATGGTGCAATAGTGGAAAAAATAATTCGGACAGAATGTGATATAAAGCATAAAGACTTGGTCCAAATCCAAGTTTGATTTCAACCTGTGCCCAAAGCAGGCCCCTTTTAATGCATTATTTGGGTTAGAGCCGCAGTATGGTTTCATCATCAGCCTCAGTACCAGGATGAGGACTAGTGGCAGCTGTTTAACTATATATCTAGATAACTAATCAGGTGGAAGGGTGCCAGTTGCACCATGGTATTAAAGTATTTGGCTTTTTTTTCTCTTAAAGGACAACTCCGGCGCAAAATTAATTTATATAAAAAACAAATATTCTCAGTTTATGTAATCTGTATGAAAAGAGAGAGATGTCAGTATTTTTCTTTCCAGCTCATTATACCTCATTACGCATTAATGTGCTACGCCCACGGAGAGCGCGCGGTATTCAAACGCAAATGATCTAAGGCAAGCCATTCAAACATGCCAACGCCCACCAGCTGGATTATAAAACACATTGTGTTTAGTAAGTATCTTGTACAGCTGTGTACACAGCGTATCCTTTCGCTGTGAGGAATAATACTATCTAATAACCCTGGAAAATGTACAAGAAGTGCTGGTAGTTTCATTTCGAGGAGCAACGGATCCAGCTGATGTAGTAAGTCATTTATTCTTAAGTGCTTTGTTCTAATCGCGATATTGAATAGTGTCTGACTGTAAACCGCAAAAAGACTGTTTAAATATGAATTGCGTGTCTGTGTGTAGGCTAAATGATGAATGAACGGCATGCAGGCGCGCGCGCTTTGTTTACTACAGTTATACAGCGCGTGTCTGTGCCGTTCATTCACTCTCGCACCTACATTAGTAAACGTTATGTTTACATGAACACATCCAAAACTATATTACTATATTGCAAACTATATAGCCTACTAAGATGAGTAAAAATAGACTGAAATATGTTGAAATAAAATGTCTGTATAAGCAACAAGCTACAAATTCACATGTATATACTAATATATCATACACAATGTTACAGACTAAATATGAATGTTTAGACAAGATTTTGTGATTAGTTTTGGATAGATTATAAAGTTTTGACTGTAAAAAAAGACTACTGTAACATTAAATAGTTAAGCTTTTGTTCACCAATTTCTGCTCATAGTTAAATATACTATAGTATGATGTTTTGTCAAAAATAAAGTAGGTATATTGAATTATCAACTAAGATGTTATTATAGTGTTTGTTCCAATATTCAAACTAATGAATCCTTACCTTTTTTAATACGTATGATAAAATGTATACTTTTTACAAAGAAATACACTTGAAATATTGTAGGGCTGCAACTAACGATTATTTTGATAATCGATTAATCGGACGATTATTTTTTCGATTAATCGATTAATCGGATAAGGTTTTTTTTTTTATTTTATTAGATTTTTTGTTTATTATAATTAAATAAAACCTTAAATCAGGGTATTCATGTGTAAAAGTGTACTTTAAAAAGTGCAAATGCCACACATTGAGTTTTACTAATATAATCTTTATTTTTGACCTTTTAAACCTTAATATATTGATAATTTAAATATAGAAAGACTGAAAACAAACGTGTGATTGTAGTAGAGCCGCAGTAGATCGCGTTTGAAAAACAATTAAAACTTAATAGTAGACAAATGCTATAAAAAGAGAACGGAATGGAGGTACGCAGCAAGCTAACAGGCTTGATTAAAAAGACAGGAAAAATTATGCATTAGTGCACAAGCATTCGCTGAAAACCACTGACTACAGTGACTAAAAAAAAACCTCTTTTACTGCTGCTGTTATTAACTGCCTTTATATTTAGTGCTTCACTTTGTAAACACCGTTTTAATTTAACCTATTTCTGCGGTAGCGCTATTTTAATCCATCACTTATGTTGCGAGCGAACTGATTGCGCAACCTGATGCTCGAGACAAAATAGATCTAGTGTGACTGTTCCGAAGTTAGTAAACAAAGCTGTTTACACAGTAGCATTGTTTTCTCAGATCAGATAGCTATCGGATCGTGAAAAGACCAGGTGTAAAAGCCCTTCTAAACGCGCTCAAACCACTTCAGGAGGAGATCTGAGACTCATTCCATACGAAACTGGAAAAGTGTAAATGCATCTAGCCTAGTTGTTGAAACCACATATGTACATTTTACTCCTCCCAAAAATGCTAAAAAAAATAAACATGTGAGAGTGTGTTATAGGCAATGTAATGTTATAGCCGGATATGACGACGCTACTGCAACACGCATTACCGCAGATGAGCGATCTATTCATCAAGCCAACGAGCAAACTATCGCAAATCAAAGTGAAAGTAAGTCGCAGACGCTTAACGCACAATCATCATCATTAAAAGTAAAGAAACGAAATGATCTTACCAGTGCTGTTGCCGCTCTCTCTTATTGCGGTGTTTGATTTTGATTTTAACTGCTAATCAATAAAATGCAGCTCATATCTGTTGCTTTCGGTGACGTGAACTCCATTAAATCTGCATATAGCGTGGGAATTGAAGAGCGAAAACACATTTATGTGACCAGGTGTAAATGGAATCGTTTTGATAAATCAGAGCTATCCGATCTGAGAAAACGCATGAAGTGGCCAGGTGTAAACAGCCCCGGCTTGGGGTGCACACTTTTTTTCTGCCGTCGATTGATCTGTAGGTACTCACTGCCATTTCGCGATCGACTGTGTTGTCATGAAAGTGACGTCATCAGTAAACGCTCCCCGTGACGTAAGCAGACCAACTAATCGATAATGACATTCGTTGACAACGATTTTCATAATCGATTATTATCGATTTTATCGATTAGTTGTTGCAGCCCTAAAATATTGTTAAAATTGTAATTGTTGTTGTAATTATAACCTATTTGTAATTGGTTACAATTTCTAATTGTAAAATATGTATATGTAGATAATTTCTTTTGTCCTTGCATTCTTTGGGATCCTGTGACACACCTGTGTGAAAGGGCTAATTAATATGCAACTCATTATGCGGCACATTATCCGGCCTTTGTCTTCTCAGGTGTAAACACGCCTCCACGCATATTGCCTTTCCAAACAAAAGGTGTCTTATAAAATTTGAATCAATGTATTGTTTTGTGTAAATGATTAGGCAGGATGATTTTCAGATCATTTTGAAGCAAAAATTCTAGGCA
Source organism: Gila orcuttii (assembly GCA_026230005.1). Taxonomy (NCBI): domain Eukaryota; kingdom Metazoa; phylum Chordata; class Actinopteri; order Cypriniformes; family Leuciscidae; genus Gila; species Gila orcuttii. The sequence goes on from JAPDVR010000008.1 coordinate 32,622,928, forward strand.
ACAACACTCATTAGTCAAAAGTCTTGTGGACACATATTTAGTATGTGTTTTGTGGCCTTATTTCAGACACTTTAAGTTTTATTTTTTTCAATAACCATGCATAAGCAATATTCTCTCAAAAATACAAACATGTACATACATGTTGCTCACATATTACGGTAGCCCCGTTTGTGCTATATAGAGTGAATTTACACCTTTGCCATTAACATGTTTATAAATAACTGAAAAAAGCACAAATGTCAGAGCATGTCAGAACACCTCAAGGACCCCAAAAACCCCTTAGACCTCAGAGGATTAAAACAGGGCTTTAAGTGTAAAATACCGAACTTGTCCTTTAAAGGACAACTCCGGACAAAATGAACCTTTGGTCTAATTACACATTGGTACATAGTCAAACGTTCTGAGATTTGTTTTCTTGATAATCGAATGTAAAGAGTTTTATCTCTAAAAACTGTTTAGCTTATAATGCTAGTATATAGGGCATAGAGTAATGAAAATAAAAATCGCTAGTTAATACCACTAACAAGGCTGAAAATAGCCCAACACTAACACGGTAGCATAATGAGGGTCCCTACCTACAAACTGAAGCATTGAGAACGTTGTAAGTGTACAGACAGTTTAATAAGAAGATATTTTATAAAGACAGTCCACTTCGCTTATACAGGCAGGAGCCATCTTTGGAAAACAGTCTCGACCAGTCGAACCACGAACGCCATGCTACGTGAGCTGAACTGTGACTATCGACCAGCACATAGCATGGCGTTCGTGGTTTGACTGGTCGAGACTGTTAAAGGGTTAGTTCACCCAAAAATGAAAATTATGTCATTAATGACTCACCCTCATGTCGTCCCAAGCCCGTAAGACCTCCGTTCATCTTTGGAACACAGTTTAAGATATTTTAGATTTAGTCCGAGAGCTTTTTGTCCCTCCATTGAAAATGTACGTACGGCACACACTCTTTGTCCAGAATGGAAATAAAGACATCATCAAAGTAGTCCATGTGACATCAGTGGGTTAGTTAGAATGTTTGGAAGCATCGAAAATACATTTTGGTCCAAACATAACAAAAACTACGACTTTATTCAGCATTGTATTGTCTTCCGGTTCTGTTGTTGATCCGCGTTCACGATTCCGCAGTGACCCTGCTGACGTAAGACGATGATGACGTGTTATCTGGTGCGCCCGAGCTTCGTTTACAGTCTCGTGTATTCGGGTTCAAATAAATATGGCTGGGCAAAAAAATGCAAGTCTTCCTCTGTTTCGAAATCCTTAGACATGTTTGCGAAGATTGTTTTGTTTACAGCGCCCGTCTCCCTCAAACTGTAAACGAAGCTCGGGCGCACCAGATAACACGTCATCATCGTCTTACGTCAGCAGGGTCACTGCGGAATCGTGAACGCGGATCAACAACAGAACCGGAAGACAATACAATGCTGAATAAAGTCGTAGTTTTTGTTATGTTTGGACCAAAATGTATTTTCGATGCTTCCAAACATTCTAACTAACCCACTGATGTCACATGGACTACTTTGATGATGTCTTTATTTCCATTCTGGACAAAGAGTGTGTGCCGTACGTACATTTTCAATGGAGGGACAAAAAGCTCTCGGACTAAATCTAAAATATCTTAAACTGTGTTCCAAAGATGAACGGAGGTCTTACGGGCTTGGGACGACATGAGGGTGAGTCATTAATGACATAATTTTCATTTTTGGGTGAACTAACCCTTTAAGATGGAAAGCATCTTTTGCAGTGATTTTTGTGTGAGCATAGCAGTGAACACCCCAGACCACTCGTTGAGTTTCACGTCTTTGTAAACTAAAGTTTAATGCGTTTTATGAATGATTATTCCAGTGCACATATGAAAGAATTGTGGAGGTGGCGTGGTGCTACCAAGGAAACCTAAAATTCTCAGGCCAGCAGCATGTGTCCAAATTTTAATCTTAACCGTTCTATTTCATCAGAAACGATCTTAAAACAGGGCTTTAAGTATAAAATACCGAACTTGTCCTTTAAACTTAACAGAAAATGCTACTTGCATTGCAGTTCATGTCAAATGAACAACAGAGCCCCTTTTCAAATAGACTTTCAGCTTCAAATGATGGCTTTTTACACCACTCAGACAGACCAAACTTTATAGTCAGGCTCGGCGTTTAGGGCCATATGAAATCCATTTTATTTCCTGCTAAATTCTGTGTTTTCAGTTTTATTTCTAATGCCCCCGTTTTCACAGACAAAGCCTATGTCAGTACCATGGTTTTGTCTCAAGATGCACACCAGCAATGTATTTTTCTAAGGCACGTTTATAAACAGCTACTTAAATGCCTTAATTGAACTAAGGCCTAATACTGACTTAATCTGTGAAACCGGGCCATGAATTCTATGTTTAGTGATTTAATACAAATTTATCATCAGAAATGGTGTCTAATGAAATGAATTCATAAAACTTTAAGATTTTAATCAATCTTTAAAAAATGTAGTTAAATGAAAATATAACAATTAATTTAAAACATATACTTTTTTTGTCAAATACAGTGCTGCACAACATAACTTATATACTGACATAATGACATATATATACTGTATTAATGACATAATACAGACATAAAACATATACATTGATAATTTTACTATACAATAGTAATTTATTTCTGTTATAATTTCTTCAAGCTAAACCAAACTTTTATGTTGGTGGTTTGTTAGTTTTCAGTTTAATCTTTTATCAAATGTTTATTATCGATATTGTGGATTTATTTGTGTTGATACATTTCGATATCGATTTATCGGCCATCTACTTTATGAAGTTTATAATATTTTTATAATTTTTTTTTTGGTATTTTGAAATTTGTTATGTGGCCATAGGTGGTGGTGTGGATGATGCTGGATGAAGATGATGCCTTTACCGCAACTAGCTTTTTAAAGACTTCAAGACTTTGACCCTCACATCGATTTTAGAGTGGCTTGTTTACTGCAGAGTTAACCTTGTTCACCTTTGTAGATGATGCCCAATGTCTCTCTCTCTCTCTCTCTCTCTCTCTCTCTCTCTCTCTCTCTCTCTCTCTCTCTCTCTCTCTCTCTCTCTCTCTCTCTCTCTCTCTCTCTCTTTCTTTTTATCTCTCTTACTCCATTACATTACATTGAATTACGTTACATGTTGTGATCTACTAGCAGTGTTCACCTATCAGATAAAGTCCCCATATGTGCCTAATGGATAATGAATGAGAGACTTATAGCAGAATAAGAGATGTCAGAAGCAAACCTTCCATGAAATAAACGTTACAGTTTATTTAGTAATTGTTTAATTACTTTAACTAATTAATTACAATTTTAACAGCTTTCTTATTAAATGTTTTTAAAGACAAACTTAAAGGGTATGATGGATGAATGGTAAAGGCAATCTAAATGTAAAAATAGAGTAAATGAGCAATTAAATATCCAATAATGTCTGATGCCAATAAATTAAAAACAGTTCTAAAATCGGTCATTAACCTATATGGTACCTACTGTGAATTTCTAACTCAAGAAAAAAAATTATAACAACAAAAATACATGAAATGGCCCTTTAACTTGACATTGACATTGAATGAATTGGGTGTACAACCGTCGTCTATTAGCCAGAACCGACTTCATCTGACATAACAACCCATAAGTAGCAAGTATCACTTCTTCCCGTAATTAAAAGATGTGCTGAATTACCGAAAGCACGAGTCATTATTGTATGCCTGTATCTTCTCTCCATTATAGCAGTCACAGGTCCAGATAAGAATCATGATCTATCTCTGCTCTTCTGATTAGAAAGAAACCTGCCCTCTAATTACTTCCGATGGTGCTCCGCTAATGTCAGCCGCTCCGCACAATAGTCATTTAGTCTTCTGTGATTATGTGATTTTTGTAATGGCTGGTTATCTGTTCCTAGTGGAGATATGAGGTGATTGATCTGATAAGGCCCTCAGGATCAATGACTTAAATTGCCTGAGGTGGAAATTTGTTGTTCCAGACATACATTGAACAGAAGAGCGCAATGTTATAGACAGTAAGAGGACAATAAAGCATGCTATAGTGTAGTCAGATGCACAAATCAAACGTACAGCGTGTATATAGGGAGACACTGGATAAATTGTCCTAATAGGAGGCAAAGATTACCGTCAGTATTTGTGTACTGCTCAAAGCCATTGTATTCTCTTGAGCACAGCGTTTTCTGAAAAACACACATGCCATATGTGCCTGCGTTCACACTTTCCCCCTGCACTTTTCTATCCTGTTGAGTTGTTTTTCCAGTCCTGTAATTATTTCCACTAGTGCTTGGAGCAGTTTGTATTACATAACATAAGTCGGGACACTCTATTGATTTTTTCCCCCCCTCCTCTAGAAATTGGTGCAGACGCTAGTGGCGATTTAGCCAAGCCAGAGTCCAGCGAGACCTCACACCACAGCACAGAAAATGAAAGGACTTCAGGTACTTCATCTACTCTGTTTGCTTTCAGTGACACATACATATATTTGATATTCTTGAGGATGTCCTTATCTTAACCATAACAAAGATCCTGTACATGTTAGTTGTTCAAAACAAGTGGTTGAGAATGAATTTGTTGAAATATTCAAAAAACCTTTGACAGTTAAATGAACATTTGATGATAACATCCGAAGACACAAGTCTTCCTCAAGCAATTAACTAGTCCATAACCATTAATTCTGAAATAAAAATTGAAGTCAGCATAAAACCGCATTCACATCCCATTTTATTTATGTAATCTGACATATTCAGGGCAGGATATTCACCGAGAGAAAATGTTATCGGACGGATGTGATTTTGTACATTGCGATTCGGTCGTGAAAAGTGGATGTTGCATATGAGAATGGTTGATAAATATACATTTTGATAAAGATTATGAAGAAACACGTTCTTCCTTTGCTTAGTTCAAGTAGTCTATAACAATAAATAAATTACAAATAAATATATAAACAATTACTAATACATTTTAAATTGGAAAGAAAAAAATGCTATTTGACTTCTCTAGTTCTGTACTTTCCCTGCTTTAGTATTCACATTCTTATGTTTTTAATGGCTCCTGTATGGTAAATTGCTTGTGTTTTTCCACTTTGGATAAACACATCACCTGAATAAATAAATGTGCATTTAATTTAAGGTTGACTTAATGGAACATTAACATAATTTTTATTGCATGTATTTAAATGCATAACATTTTCTCTAATGCTGAATACTCCACTTTTCTTTCACATGCCAACAAAATACAATTTATTGTATCTGACCAAATGTATAAGGTCTCCATTTCTTTTCTTTTCCTTCTTTTTTTGCCATTTCTATTCACCAAGTTATATTTACAAGACCATTTTTAATGATTTTGTAGTGTCTAATGTACAAATAATCCATTAACTCTCTCAATTAATATTTTATTTGAATCTGTCATTAAAGCTGCATTCATTGTATACCATTAGTTCTGCATCAGTTCTATACCATAAATATTTCAGCTCTGAATCAAGCAGTAGAAAAATAAGCCCAAACAGCCTGCTTCTTTATATAATTATAACAATATGGTCAGTATTGTAATAATAATAATAACATTATGGTTCAATTTTACCTTGTGACCCGCAGTGGAAAATCCCTGTGTATTTTTGTAAATCTTTGGAAGTCATTTTGAATGTTGATTTTGGAATTTTCCATGTTGCAGTTACATCTCCTCAAAAGACAAAAGATCCTGAAGATTCAGAGCCGCACGAGCAGAAACTGGATTCAGCTCCAGAGACGTCCACGGTCCAGCAGCTTGTGACGTCTTTTAAAACAGAGGAGCTTCCAGAGACTTCAGCTACACTCACGGAAAACATTTCCAAAAGTGAGGATGACAGCAAGCCCTGCCTGGAGGAGCAGAAATCCAACCTATCACCCACCAAAGAGCCAACTCCAGCCTGTACTTCCCATGAGGAAGAACCCATGGAGGTTTCCTTCACAGAGGAACCTTCTTCAAAGGCGCATGGAGTTACTGTAGAGCCTGAGGTCAGTACTGATACGACTACGCCAGTAGTTCAGAGCCAGGAGGAAATGGATGTTATGTTGCGGCAGCACGACATAATTCCTGAGAGGTGCACAGAGGAAATGGACATCTCTATGGATGTTGATCAGCGATGTTTGGCCAAGCTGAGCTCACTGGTGGAGGAGAGGACGTCTTTACAGCAACCTCCATGCAGGCAGCCTGAGGGGTTGCCCTCGGTTGGGCAGGGGGCGTCCCAGCTCCATGCCCTGGTCCAGGCTGTCTCAGGAGAAGCCATTAGCAATGTGCCTTCATCCACCTTCATACCATTCACTCCAAAAATCGGCATGGGCAAGCCGGCCATCTCTAAGAGAAAGTTTTCACCTGGAAGGCCCAGAGTCAAGCAGGTCAGTCATATACTTTATGATCAAAACATTATCTGCAGATTTTTTTTTTTTTTGTAGATGAATTAATAAGCATAATGTTATGTTCAAACAGACAATTAAATACAGTTCGGTTCAATTCAATTCAATGTTTTTGCCGTGTCCGATTCTGATTCGTTATTTGTGATCTCGACAGCAAATAAAACCAAAGCCACAACTGCGACTTTATTTCTTGTAATTGTGAGTGTATATCTCATAATGTGACTTTATATCTTATGAAATGTTTATATCTCATCATTTGATTGTATATCTCACAATTGCAAAAGTATTTCTCGTAGCTCTCGTAATTGCAACGTAATTTCTCATAATTGCTATTATATACCTACGTATATACATACGTATCTCACAATTGTGAATTTTTTCCTGGAATTGTGACCATATATCTCACAATTGTGACTTTATTTCATGATTGCAACATTATTTCTCGTGATTGCGACTATATTTCTCTATGACATTGTATTTCACAATTATTTTTAAAAAATGTTCCTGTAATTGTGACCATATATCTTACAGTTGTGACTTTATTTCTCATAATTGCAACGTTATTTCTCGTAATTGCGACTTTTATCTCAATATGACGTATCTCATAATTGCAATTTTTCCTGTAATTGAGACCATATATCTCACATTTGCGACTTTGTTGCTCGTAATTGTGACTTTATATATCGGAATGACATTGCATCTCACAACTATGATTTTTTCCTGTAATTGTGACCAAACGTATATCTTACAATTGACTTTATTTTTTGTAATTCCAATGTTATTTCTTGTAATTGCGAGTTTATCTCAATATGACATGATATCTCACAACTGCAAAGATGTTTCCTGTAATTGTTGACCGTATATCTCACATTTATTTTAAGCGTGACTATTTCACAATGTATCCCAATAATATATATAGTGTGAAGTTATTTCACATAATTGACCCTTCGCTAAGCCCCGCCCTCCCTAGTTACTGTTGCTACGCCTGTCAAGCTTTCGCCTCTAGCACGTCTATTACAGTGTGTGTGCACCGGTGTCAGACATTCCCAATGAGATAATTAGTCATTTTTGGTGACCGTGAAATATCTGAGAGATCAAGACAAAGGGGACTGCAGTATGCATTCAAGGGATATATCCACGACATAATATGCAACAGATTAGAGAATAATTTCATAAAAATTGAAGCTAAAGCCTATAGTCCCAGCGCAAGCAGCAGCGCCTCATACGCTGACCATTCAAATGAGGAACAGCTATGTTTGTGCACAGCAGGGTAAGTGAAATGTGAAAATAATCTAATAATTATAAATCAAACAGTTTATCCATAAATCTTGTGGAATAACACTAACACCGGGAGAGCCGCGATCGGATTGGGTTAAAGTTACTCAGTCAGGGGTAGTAGGCCGTCGATTAACAAAATGCTGAAATATATTTTAAAGTATGTCAGTGAGCCTCCGTCTTGTCTTTAATCGTCTTATTTTACGTTAAAATATATGCATTATGAACAAAGAACAGTCATTATTTCCAACTTCCAAGCAATAGGTGTTTTTGTTAATCCTGTTGACATTTAGTTGTGAATGGGGTCTCTCACACTGCTGATCCACGCACATCATTTCTCCCCTTGGCTTTTAGATTTTCAGGAAGGAAAAAAATTCCACTCCCCCGTCCAAACTTTTAGTATACCGGGTATCAGATTTGCACAATCCATACGCACAACGCTTCCCTCGCTCGAAAGCTTGCCAGACCTCCCGCGCCTAGTTACGGTTTCTAAGACAAGATTGGCCAGTGGCGGTTTTCGGGCGTGGCTTAGCGAAGGGTCAATTGTGACATTGTTTCACAATTGCATATTTTTTCATAATTGTGACTATTGCTTGTAATTGCTACATTATACCTCACAATTGTGATTATCTGTTCATTTTTTAAGCGTGTTTCGATATGTCTCAGTCTAAACACTCAAATATGCTCTCTACTGGAAATATTGGTGATTTGTGAATGTAAGTTTAATTTTGTGCTGGAACACAATAACAATAGGCAACTCATGAGAAAATGTGAACTTTCGTGGTTGGAAGCCTGATTATAGACAATATGTGTGATAAATTGAACATTTTATGAGATATGACACAGGCTTCAAATATCAGTTCAAAGGGAATTACCTCAGCATCAGACTTCTCACATACATGTCATACTCAGCCATCAGATCATCATTCATGCATCACATCCTGTTTATGATTATATTTTCCTGTTAACCAAACGGACTACCTTCCTACGTAAACTTCCTAACAAGGCAGCGTTTCTCCTGACAGACATGGAGAAAGATGCACCCAGAATGCTCCTCAGAGCAACTACATTCCAACAAGCGTATATACGCATTTGCATATTTGTTTAAAAACAGACGTGTTAATTTCACTTCAGGCAGCTTTACGTTTTAATTGAGCAAGTCTTAAGTCACAGCCATCATTGTGATTTCCGGATGATCGCAAAGTATTAATTAACTTTATAGCCACAAACTAATTAGAGGAATTAGGCGGCTGTAAGAGGCCTGCTCTTTGCACCCTTTGTGTACTCAAGTCATGTGTTGTTCTGGCATAATCACATGCGTTTATAAACAAGACGGAGAGTGTCTCTGTTGTCATGGCAACAAAGGTAGCACAAACATTCTGATGCCAGGCCTCTCTATAACAGTGAAGGCCTATTCGCAAGCAAAAGTGAAACGAATCGCAGACGAAAGGTCTATTGACAGCAAGAAAAATGAAAGTCATTCCAGTGCTTTAATGCAAAATGCAACTCACCTTTATTCAAAAATATTAAATATTAATTCATTATTAATTAATTGTTAAATGTGTGTATATATATATATATATATATATATATATATATATATATATATATATATACAATTAAATATTATTACATATAAATAATTCCTCTATGAGTTAAGAGTAATTAAATCAAGAGTAAATTATGTAATAGTAATAAAATAAAAGAGTAGAAAATTACAAGCAATAAAGCAAATATAGACAATAGATATACATTGTCTACCGTTCAAAAAGTTTAGGGTAATTTTTTTTAAAAGAAATTAATACTTTTAATTGTTATTTATTTCATTATACATTATTTATTTAATACATTTATCAAAAGTGACAAGTCTTATTTGCTCACCAATGCTGCATTTATTTGATCAAAAATACCGTAAAAAAAACTGTAATATTGTGAAACATTATTGAAATTTAAAATACCTATTTTCTATTTTAATGTATTTTTTCAGCATCATTACTCCAGTCTTTAGTGTCACATGATCCTTCAGAAATCAGTCTAATAAGGATTTGATAAAATAAACATTTATTACTATTATCAATGTTGAAAAATATGTGGATTCCAGGAGTCTAAAATGAATAGAGAGTTCAAAACAATAGCATTTATTTTTGTAACATAAAAAAAAAAAACCCATTAAACATTTTTACTGACCCCAATCATTTGAGTCACAAAGAATGTGTTTGGACACACTTGACCTTTAAATATTGTCTGTTAAGGCACTGATGACATTTAAAAAAACGCGTCTCATCTTCCTAGAGCAGAGGATTCTGTTTCGCTGGTCCTTTCCATCATTTGCGCATGCAGTCTTTCAGAAAACAGTCTTACCCTAGAAGCAATACTTCTAATTAAAAGGAAGTTTTTTTGTTTGCATGCTTGAGAGCAATTTAATCAGATGTATTTTTTTCAGGAAATGCTTTGTCTCAAATGTCTTTTTTTTTTTTTTAGTTCATTCACAGCTCTAATATGTCACATTCTCTGTTAACCATGTCTGTTCGTACATGCATGTATCTGTATGTTTCTTTGCTGGCTGTATTTAAGTTGTTGCATGTTCTCGCCCACATCTCCTCCTCCTCTTTCTCTCTAACCCACCCCATCTTCAGGGAGCATGGAGCGCCTCCCGCAGACCGAGCTCCCCCTCATGGTCCCTTGACCCAACTGAGGGCTGGGACGGGCCAAAGAGCAGGCAGCCCCACAGCATGGCCGCCTGGATAATCCGTGTGGTAAATACAGCTAAATATTACACAGACCCTCAAGTGGGAGTTCAGCTACAACTTTGCGACATGACAATACTAAATTGTTCTCATTATAGTCAGTCAATAAAGCTGTCTACACTGGAAATAACCGATTCCGCACACCTTCAGCTGATGGACTTCCCTCCTTTATTTATATTTACAGTTTTTGTTTTATTTATTTGATGGATTTTATTTCTTTTATACCTTTTAGTATAGTTTTTATAAATTAAATAATACAAAATTACAAATTATATATATATATATATATATATATATACACACACAACACACACACTGACGTGAAAAGTTTGGAATAATTAAGATTCTTTATGTTTTTTAAATAAAAATAACTTCATTTATTTATGTATTTTCAGTTGTTGTTTTTTTTATGGATTTCTTTCTTTTATACATTTTAGAATATATATACATATACACAGCACTGGGGTGAAGAAATTTGAATAATTAAGATTTTCAATGTTTTTCAATAAAAAAAATCCCTTATTCATTTATTTATTTTATCAGTTTTTGTTTGATTTTTATTTATTTTTTTATATACATTGCAATATAGTTTTATAAATTAAATAATAAAAAGATACCAATTTTATTATATAAATTATAAATAATAGTATACATTTGTATAGAAAGACATTTGTTTATACTTATATATTTTTTAATTATAGTATTTTATCATTGAATTAGTAACGTTACAGAGTTAGTATATAGTTATAGAGATAAAAAAATAATATATATATATATATATATATATATATATATATATGTATATACATACGCACACACACACACACACACTAGGATGAAAAGTTTTAAATAAAATAAAAAAACGTTATAGTTATTTAACCCTTTTACTGTGGCTGGAATCTAACATTAAGTTTATTGTGCCATCAGAAATAAAAACTGCCTGCAGGTTTCCTCTAAACCTGCTGTTTGGTCTGTGCTTAGTGGCGTGCCCCTTCAGCACTTCCAGTGCAGACAGTCTTGAGTTGATATGGATATATGAATATGAGAGTCGCTGCAGGGCCAACACATTGAAAAGTTAGTCATAACAATGCTCATCTTGGAAAGATTTGATTTGGATTTTGACTAGACAAATTCTATGTTGCATCTTTCATGTCAGAAACAGCTGCAGCACTTTATGATTGTCACTAACATGGTCAGTGGCTAACCGATTTTTTTTTCCCAGCATGCACAGTGCTTTTCTTTCTATGACCTGGCTTGACTTGGGCTAATGAATGAAAATGAGTTCTGAATGTCTTCACGTTGTGAGCCGTAGCCCATGGGTAGGAGCAGATGTGCTGCATGTTGAGGGGTCAGGGGCTTCGGAGTGGCCATGTTGGCTCTGGTAGGGGTCTCGCTGGCCTAAAGGTCCATCTGTTCCTGAGCTGCTGGAGCCACACGGATAATCATCTGGGCACGGGGCCAGACCAGGTCCTATTATCATGTCTTGACAATGAGCGTGTTGGATAGTATTTGGCACATGCGAAGGGTCACTTAAAAAAAATAGCATCTACTGTGAGATTGAGGCTGTGTTTACACTTGCCATTAACATGCGATCACCGTGATCTGATCAAGCAGATCGGGTCATAAGCCAGTCAGGACACGATGAACCTTTTTGTTTTTGTAAATTCAGAATCATTCTAAGTACAAACTAACTGATGATTTGTATAATGAGTAATACTGAGTAATATTAATTAACATGTACTATAGGGTTTGGTTTATAGGTAGTTGCATGTAATTATGCATAATTTACTGTAATTACTACTGCAATTACATGTAACAAGGACACTGTGAAATAAGGTGTTATCAAATATTATATATATAAATATTAAAATAGATACATTTTAAATGTATTTAAATATCTAAATAAGCATATTTTAAAACCTGACTATAACAATAAGGACATGATATTCTGGTCTCTTTTTAAATTTAAAGCATCTCTATTTTTTTCTAACCATATAATAATATATAAATTATAATACAATTATAACATGATATATATATATATATATATATATATATATATATATATATATATATATATTTAAAACATTTCTGTAACTATTTACATTACTACGAAATTTAATAAAAAATAACGGTGAAAGTGAAACCTTGATATTGACACATATCTTGAATATGATGCAACAGAAGCTGAAAAATAATTAAACCGCATCGCCTAGCCCTAATTCAGGGTAAAGCTACATCACAGTACCATCCACTGTACAATGGTACCCCCACAGTCTTTTTTTGTAAAGTCAGGTAGAATAAAAAAGATGATGTAAAGACCCATTTAAAAAGCATCAAGTCTAAGTGGCAGAGGCAGAACGAGTGAAATTAGGGTCCAGTGAGAAGAACAGTAGATGGGGAGGGAAGGGAGGGAGTGTAATTCTTGGAAAGGGTTTTCATTGTGACAGTCAGAATGGCAGCCCCTGAGGAAAGGAAACGTGCTGACAGCGTAATAGAAGTGAAATCGCTAGAATAACACGGCCGAGGCCTCTCAACAGCCTGATAGCTGTGTTGGCAGCTCCCTCAGATGCCATCTCACACACAGTGTCACAGTCTCTCCAAAATTGGTGTCATTATGGGGAATGTTGCTCCACTATGACAGCTAGTTAAATTGAAGGAGAGTCGTGTTTGGTTCTGGTTGGTTATTTGATCGCAGTGCATTAAAGTTGAGCTGGTAGGCCATTCATTAAATATAAACGCAAAGAGAAAAGAAAACTTTGGACATTTGTTTCCTGCTCGAGTTAAAATTGCTTCAGTCCTGTCAATGCAAAAGACCTAAATTGCCAAGAGTGTTTGAAAAAGGTTTTTTGAAGTGGTATATAAAGAAATTAGTCTTCTCCTTTGTTTGACCAACTTCAAGATGACAGGAAAAGTAGTTGAAGGCTACACCGTTTGGACCATTACATAATGTGCCTTTCTTTTATCGCTCCATTTAATCATATGTCAGACATGTTTGTTAATCTAGTCAAATTATTTAACAAAGTACTGAGTATATTTTTTGGGGGGTAGCTATAGCAATACTGTCATATACTTGAAAATCTTTTCTTTGCTTTGTAGAAATCCTCTTCACAGAGTTCCCACCTTCATCCCACGCTCATGTCATTAAAAAATTCACTTTGGTTGGAAATGTTATGCAAATTAATACAAAAATCATGGAAATTTCTATAGTCAATAGATTTTTTTTGTACTTATGCTAAGCTGTAAAGTATTTAGTAACAAAAAAGGTTTGGGGTCGGTAAGATTTTTAAAGTTTTTGAACGTTTTTGATGACTCTTATGTTTACCGAGGCTGTATTTATTTGATAATAATTTAGTAAACCAGTAATATTGTGAAATTGTATTACAATTTAAAATAACTGTTTTCTATTTTAATATATTTTAAAAATGTAATTTATTCCTGTGATGGTAAAGCTGAATCTTCAGCATCATTACTCGAGTGATCCTTCAGAAGTCATTCTATTATGATAATTTGCTGCTCAAAAAACATTTATTATTATTATCAATGTTGAATATTTTTGTGGAAACCATAATACATTTTTTCCCAGGATTTCTTTAATGAATTCAAAATTCAAAATTACACATTTTTTTTGTAATTTACTGTCACTTTTGATCAGTTTAATACATCCTTGCTGAATAAAAGTATTAATTTCAGTATTAATTTCATTGATTTTTTTGCTTGTTTTTTACTGACCCCAAACTTTTAAGCAAATGTTGTTAAATCCTTACCCAGTAATTACAAGATTGACCATGTATTTTCATAGAAAAGGGATTAGGATCTCTTTTTTTAAAAACTATCTGAGATCTTTTGCAGAAATGTGAAATTACCCCATCACAAACAAAAATGTTGTTATTAAAGTGTAATTACATATGTATAAGCACACACAATTGAATTGTTTTGTAATTTATCACACTTATAAAGCTACTACTAGCTACAGGAAGCTCCCGGTGGGCAAAGTAGAAGCCAATGCGTAAACAAAACCTTTAGCCCCATCTTCTCGATGAGAATCACTCTCTGCCAGCAAGGATGACCCTGATGGTATCTCTATTATGTCACCAGGGCAGAGGATCTGGCTTCCCCGGGAGGAGGCGGCCCAGGGGTTCGGGTGTCACAGGCCGGGGAGGACGTGGCCGTGCCAGAATGAAAAATGGAGTCCCTCCAATCCCAATACCAGGAGTATGTCACTTTAACTGTCAGCTAAGACATTTGTTTGTTCTGATATGTGGATATATAACTATAGCGTGACATAGCGTTTTTCCATTTATTTGCATGGTATGTTTGTATCTCTGCAGGTCAACATCATGGAACCAATGTGCATATTCAAGGAAGAGGAGGAAAGCGCCATGCACAGTACAGTGGTGATTTTCTCTAGTACAGACACGTTCACACTGAAACAGGTAAAAGTGAATGTTTCTGAGCAGTCGGTGCTGCTTACAGCTGTATATGTGGAGTCTGCTGCTCTCTTACAGTGGTATGTGTCGGTGTTTGTGTTCTTTTCCTTAGGATATGTGTGTAGTGTGTGGAAGTTTTGGACAGGGTGTGGAGGGTCGACTCCTGGCCTGTGCTCAGTGTGGACAGTGTTACCACCCTTTCTGTGTTAACATAAAGGTTAGCACTTTTCAACGCCACAGCACAACAGAGCACTTTACAGGATGAGGCCATTATATCCTTCCCTTTTTCTAAATGTGTTTGAGGTGATGATTGTAGCGTTAATTATGCCTGAGCAAAAAAAAATAAAAAATAAAACTTCTTAACCTTATTACAGGACCTGGTAAGAAAATTAAATAAAAAATTACTGAAATGACTTACCTGAAATTACTTAAGGAGACATATATAGTAGTATTGTGACGATACTGGAATTTCCATGTTCGATGAGATATCTTGAAAAATATCGATATTTGATACCACAGGGAAAAAACTGCAGCACCATACAGATCATTTTGTTATCATCTCATTTTATTTATTTTTTTTTTATTTTTTTGATAATTAAGGTCATTTTATTGTAATAGCTTACACATAGCACAGAATAGCTTTTAAAAGTAAACAGTCAGTAATAAAATAAGAACAAATAAACACAAATTGCACATTATTGCACAAATAAATACAATAGAATAAAGAGACAAATGAAATAAACATGGCTTTAAGTTTTTCAGGTGGGTCTAACAGTATTCAGATGAGAAATACTACAGAAATGAAAGTAATCAAATGAAAAATAACTTGATCGTTTTCATTGAAAAAAATATACATACAGATTAATGCTTAAAACTAAAGTTACAAAAGTTATTCAGTCAAGAGCATAGAGTGATTTTCTCTGTCTTTTGTTCTTTGATTAACATGACAGCAGCAGGAATATTAGATTGCTGTCACTTTAAGAGCTTATGCACAGATCCAATGTACTGTTACACAACATTTGCGTTCCAAAACTGACTATTTAACTGAATACTCTACAAGAATACTGCATTTTGACATTTACTGTATTTGACCATTTAAGTGCAATAAGCACATTGCATAACACTTGCATTGAGAGTTAAGGCATTTATAATGCTACAAAAGATTTCTATTTCAAAGTTATTTGGAACTTTATTCATCAAAGAATCCTAAAAAAAATATCAATGTTAAAAAATATTAAGCAGCACAACATTGATAGTATTAAGAAATGTTTCCTGAGCACCAAATCATCAGAATGATTTCTAAAGGATCATGTGACACTAAAGACCAATGTATGAAGAGTAATGATGCTGAAAATTCAGCTTTCTTTCTTTTCTGTGAAACAAAAAGAAGCGGTCTTTTTGAAAAATTTTTTAGTTAAAACGATACTAAAAACTACTGTTCTTTTGTTTTATGTAAAATTCTTTGGAAAGTCTTCATATGCATGCTGCCTCATGTTAAATTAAATGTATTGGTTGTCAGATCACTAAGGTGGTGTTGAGTAAAGGCTGGCGGTGTTTGGAGTGTACCGTGTGTGAGGCGTGTGGTCAGGCCAGCGACCCGGGACGTCTGTTGCTCTGTGACGATTGTGACATCAGCTACCACACCTACTGCTTAGACCCGCCCCTGCAGAATGTGCCCAATGGGAGCTGGAAATGCAAATGGTATTCCACATTGTTTCACTCTTTAAAATACATATTGAAATTAATATAATGGAGATAAAAATCATAATTTTTTACATAGGTTTACAAAATTATTGTATTTCAACTGTGCTTTGAAAACTGCTTCAAATGTTGTTGTTGTTTTTAATGTTTATGGTTAATTTAAGTATACTTGCTAGTTACAATGGAGAACCTTTTATTGACAACTTTTTTATAAGACTTATTAATGAGAATTATTTTACTTGTCATGTATTGATGTGAGCAGTTATTAGGGTGGTAAAATTGGTGGAGTCGTGTGGTGTGTGATTAATGTCATTGTGCCTGCTTGGGCCTCCCACAGGTGTGTGTCCTGTACGCAGTGTGGCGCCACGTCTGCGGGTCTGAGGTGTGAGTGGCAGAATAATTACACTCAGTGTGCCCCTTGCGCCAGCCTGGCATCATGCCCACTGTGCCAGCAGGACTACAATGAGGAGGAGATCATCCTGCAGTGCCGCAAGTGTGACAGGTGAGCTGCGGTTCAGCACTCTGGGTCTGGGCTGTGCCTGAACCTGCTGGTGTGCTTGGATTCCTTTCAACTCAGCAAATCGCTGCCATCAAACATTATAAAACCTGTTTATATGCAGTTACTCCGATGTTCTGGGTGATTGCAAGGTGGTTGCTTACTGGCCCACGTGAAAAGCGGCCCAATGATTTTCTGAACTCGTATCCCTCCTTCAACATAAATCAATGGAATGTTTGCCCGTTTATTGCACAATACAGTTGTAAGTCCCAATAGTAGAAGATAATGAAATGTAGAAAAGTAATAGCACGGCTCTCCTCAATACATACACAGTTTTAGGCATCATTGATATCCGTAGCACAAACGTGCTGTTACCGTGTCTGCAGGTGGATGCATGCCTCGTGTCAGGGGATCTGCTCGGAGGAGGAGGTGGAGAAGATCGCAGAGACCAGCTTTGACTGCAGTCTGTGCCAAGGCCAGACTCCTCTCTCTCCTGGTACACATAAGCACTGCTTTAGAACAGTCTGTTTTACATTTATAAATCTTTTTTTTTTTTTTTTTTGGTTAACATTGTGTATTTGTGTGTTCATTACACAGCGCCTGGAACTCCGGCCAAGTCCAGTTTGGATTTTGTCGAGTCGGTTCTCATACCACAGAGATTCACAAAAACAAGAGATCCTGGTAAAGTTGATGTCATTTTACTAAAACGTTTATTTTTCGATCAGAATTATAAAAACGTCAGCTTATAATAATTAAAAGTAATGGAATTTCAATTAAAACTTTACAATAAGGTTAACTAACAAAGAAAAATCTTCAGGACCCCACTTAATACACGGCTACATAAACTTGCCACACAGTTAATAATTAGACATTTAAATATTGATCCGGGTCGAAATATTTTATTAGCTCTTTAAACGCAAAGCTTCCAAGGAGAGAGCAGTTGCGGCAAGTTCAAACTAGACGGCATTTAAAGGATATACAGTCATACCACTTATTACACGGTATTTCACAACATAAATAATTATGGGGATAAGAAATATTGATTTGAGATTAAACTGTTTTAAAATTGTACCTGTTTGTTATCTTATAATCCATTACAAAATGTTTTTTTTATGAAACAAGAGAGAGTCTGTGATACTGGATGATTTAAATAAATAACTGTACACAAAATATTGATTTGAGTTTTAATATTTTATTAGCTCAACCAACACAAAACTTTCACGAGGAAAAAACGTTCCTAGCAAAAGAAAAGCGCCGACTCAGTGACAGTTACGCGGATGAGCCTGTGTTATCGTTTTTTACCGGTTCTTATCAGAATCTAGTATTCCACAGAGCCGTGTAATCATTTTATTTAATGGACCTGAATTAACATGAATGAACAATGAAGAGTTGTATTTGTTAACTAACGTTAACAAAAGGAATTGTTTCTTGTTAGTTAAACCAATAACTAATGTTAACAAATGGAACCTAGTGTTGCTTAAATTTAAATGTTTCTGGTTATGCTTTGCTATGAAATATTTCATCAACTAGATATTGTTCTTTGTAAAATATTCTCCGTAGTAATGCCCAATTTGAGAGTGAATTGTTCTTTTGAGTCGATTCTTCGTGTTTCCAATGAGGTTCCTTAATGTTTCTGCTCCACAGACCTGTCGAGGACGTACACCCAGGACGGTGTTTGTCTCACGGAGTCTGGTCTGTCCCAGCTACAAAGTCTCGCCAATGCAGCCTCTCGCCGGAGACGCTCCAAACCCAAACTCAAACTAAAGATCATAAACCAGAACAGTGTGGCCGTGCTGCAGACTCCTCCAGACCCACAGACTGAACTCTCCAGAGATGGAGACGTTGACGACATCAAAAGTACTGCTTCCTACATCTCGACCGTTTACACTTTTTTTTTTCTTTTCAATAGTTTCATATCCATGGATGATAAGCGAATTAATAGATGCAGTATTGTGGGGTTCACAACCTTAAAAAAAAAAAAAAAAAGTAAAATAAACATTTTCGTTTATACATTAAAATCTTGATGTCAGTTTTAAAATAAAAGGGCCATGCATATTAACAATATATCATTTCTATCATCTTTTAAATGTTTTGGTGAGTTAATGGCACAGCATTGTGGAATTATCCATAAAAGATCCAGGTGATTTTGCCTCCAATTGTGAGGAAAATTAGGTATCGTAAAAGGTAGTATACTTTTTCTATCTACAATTTAAAGCAGCCTTCACATGGGGAGTGCACATGTGATACCATAAAACGAGTTATCTAGCCAGGCAGCTCATTATAGTGATTTAAAATTTTATTTTTTAACACAAATGGACTGCAGTTTGCTGAACATGTTGCGTAAAACATATTAAAGTGTCTCATATTCAGTTACTCTTTTCGCAGAGTGAAGTTTGCTTACCTGTGTGTGATTCCTGACAGCTTTGTGTATTTGTTTGCCTGTGTGTGTTTTGCAGCAGAAGTGGAGATGGTGGATGGTGAGGGGAAGTCAGATTCAAGTCCTGAAAGAGAAGTCACAGCAGAAGATGACTCTAAAGACACAGATGCCTGCAAGAAGAGAAAGAGAAAGCCCTACCGCCCAGGTGAGAGACAAATTTCAAAAATCAGTTTTATAAAGTGTTACATATTTTTAACTTCGCTGTGCTACTTAAAGTTATTGATGCATAGAGTGTTATTAATCACAATACGCCGCAAAAAAGGAGTCAATGTGGAGCACAGATGCCGCCTCAGATGAATGCGATCCCTAATTCAGTTCTCTTTCACAGCTTATTGCTCTTGAATGGTCAAATACACACACGATGTAAAAATGCACATCATGTGAAGTATTCACATAAACACAGCCTGTTATGTCCAACGTGAACATAAACAGTTGGGAACAAATCGGATGTGTAACAGTGTATTAGATCCGTAAATTTGTTCTTAAAGGGACAGCAGCCTAATAAACTGTTGCTGTCTGTTTTGTTAATTTAATCAAAAAGCAAAACAAAAAAAACAGAAAATCACTCACTGCTTTTGACTGATTCACTTTTGTATCTTAATTATGAATCAATTTATATTTAACAGTGAAGACTCAATCAATTTATTCCATACAGTGAAGACTATACTGTGTCTTATTTTTACATTTGATTATTCAATTTCTGTAGTATTTTTAAGACATGTTAAATAAATCTAGTAATAATATTCGGGGTTGACTAAAATGGGGGAGAAAAAACAATACATTTCAAATATTTTTTCTTCAAAACCTATTAAACTGTCTCCTGCAGTCAAGTATGAAAAGTAAACCAAAACAGTAAACTAGAATCAAATCTATGCATATATCGAATCGAAATTTAATTCAAAATGCTGATAATTTCAGCAGAGGTGATGAAGCACTTCATTTGAAATGTTAAACAATATTGAGGAGTTTCTGCTTTTACTCAGGTATTGGAGGTTTCATGGTCAGACAGAGGAACCGGATGGGTCCAGGCAGAACCAAACCTGCCTTGGTCAGGAAGGACTCCACTGGTTCTGAGACCCTGCAAGGCAAAGACGAGGGTGAGTATCATTCAACACTTTCAGTAAGATGACTCTTAAATCAGTCTTCAGTCTTTATTATTTTTGAATGTATCAACTGCTGTCAAATGTCCACAACCACTGCATTAGTGCATAATGCTGGATTGGGCTCATCCTGATCGCCATGTATTTGACACCTCTAATATAGACTGATCTATTGATTAATATAGATAAAAGTTATTATTACAACAAAAATACATTGCGTTGATGTAGATGTAAAACTCATCTGCATAATTTTTGGATTATATAGAATTTTGATGTAAAAAATGAATATGGTTTCTCTTTTCTGTCCTGATAGGCTGGGGTGACCAAGCGCCTGACACTCCAATTGATGAAAAACCTCCTTTGTCTGATTTTCACGACAATCCTGAGGTTAAAATAAGGAAACGCTATAGGAAAAAGAAGACCAAACTGGAGGAGGCTTTCCCCACTTACCTACAGGTAATGGATTTTGTCAGCTATTTTTTATTATTATTTAGTCTTGTGTCAAATATACTTTTTAGTTTTTATCATATTTAGTCAACTTTGTCCTGTTTTTGTTTAGTCTATTTTTAGACGATTAAGGCCTGGTTTCACAGACAGGGCTTAGATTAAGCATGGAATAGGCCTTAGTTCAATTAAGACATTTAAGTTGCTTTTATAAAAGTGCCTTAGAAAAAAAAACATTACTGGTGTGCATCTTGAGACAAAACAATGGTACTGATATATTTTAAGATTTGTCCGTGCAAGTTGCTTTCAGTTAAAACAGCTCAAACATGCATTTTAGGCTTAAGCCTTGTCTGTGAAATGGGGGATACATGTCTGGGCATTTTAGTCTAGTTTTAGTCAATGAAAACTTAGTCAAATTTTCATCGTGCTGCATAATGGTTAAACTGATAATATTGTTTATTTTGCTCAAAATTATAATTGCAATGATTGTTGTCATTTGAGAATTTTATCTTTATATTTCATCAGAATTATTGCATTTTCACCTATAATCACAAATCAAGAGATCATTTAAATTAACACTCTGTCTACATTCCTAACAGTAATTCCAATTATTCCAAATTACATTAATGTTTTCTAAAACTATTGTAAATTCAGCAACCACAATCGCAAACAATATAGTCGAGATCTATGTTTGGATTTATTACAGTTCATCACTGGGAATGTTTGATTGCATATTTAGTCACAGTAAATAGCGCAAGCGGCTCATGACAGAACACCGACTGGCTAAATTACACTTTCATTTAAGCAGAATATGGGTCATTCAGTGTAAGTTTGTGGGGTGTTTTTCGCTCTGTTTTTCATCCACCAGTCAAAAGGCATAAGTCACATCTACTTAGAAAAGCTATAGCACATCTCTCCAAAACAAGCCCGATGATATGAGATCATTTCTAAGCCACAGTCCTCTGGAATCAATAGAAACTTTTCAGCTGATGCTCCCTTTTATCTCAAGTAAATTCCAGGGATGTCACTGGGCAACTGCTACAGATGCACTGGGAGATGCCACAGCTTTTAGTGGACTTTAAAGCGCTCTGCTAGGTGAACCGGGAGCTTGTCTAGCCGTGTTTGATGTGGACTCTTAGGGAGATGATGTCATTTATCCAGCTCAACCTCCTGTCGTTAGTTTCAAACTGATGTTTCTAACAGATCAATTTTTTTGGGGGGGTATTTAAAAAATTTTAGGCCTATATAATGGTATGAGTCATTAATATCATGGTCAATCTGTAAACCACAATACAGTATTTTCTGCTGGATATGTTACAGAATTTTTGTTGGTATATTAATCATGTGGAAAGCCTATTTTGGGATAATCCTGTGCATCGCACTAAGGATGCGTCAAATTGATCAAAAGTGGCAGTAAAGACATTTGTAATGTCACAAAATTTACTTATAAAAATGTATAAAAGAATCCTTTCACAAAAATAAAAAGCAACACAAATGTTTTCAACATTGATTATAATAATAAGAAATCTTGAGCATCAAATTATCATATTAGAAGGATTTCTGAAGTGACACTGAAGACTAGAGTAATGATGCTGAAAATTTAGCTTTGACTTCACAGGATTACATTTTAAAATACATTAAAATAGAAAAGAGTTTTTTTCACACTACAGTTTTCACTGTATTTTTGTATTTCAAATAAATGCAACCTGGGTGAACATAAGAGACTTCTTTCAAAAAAAAAAAATTGAAACGCTTGAACAGTTGTGTAAATAAATACTAATGAAAGTCACATCATCTTGTCAGATCATTTCCACTTTCTATCTGGATGATGATGGTTGAAACAAAAAAAGATTTATGAACATGAATAATGAATAAACCAGTCACCATTGTTCAAGTAAAAAAATGAAGCAAATAATTCTGACTCTAAATTTGAATTAAATGAGCCACTTTTAAAGTTTCATAGCTGATATACACATCAGTTGAATTCTCTATTAATGCGACCACCGTAAAAACAATTAATCTTGTGCTGTACTTATCAACACGCTTAAATATCGATTTATTTGGGACCCATCCTGCCTTGTATTTTCATATTACTTCATGTTTCTGTCACCCACTCGTGTAAATAGCATAAAGCAGGTCTGCACACTGATAGCTGCACAAATGTATTTACCACTGTATAAAAGATCCAGCAAAATTGATACCGTCACACGTTGTATTACACCATCATATCGACCAGCTCAAGAAACCAAGAACGGATGAGATGGGAATGACGTAATTGGATGGTTGAGCTAATGCTAGCTGTTCACGCTAGCTCCTGCATCAACACTGAGAAAATCCACCCTAAAGGTGCTTCTCAGAAGAGCCACTTCAAATCAATTATTGAAAATGGAGGCTTTTAATGTCTCAGCCAGGCAGGTTCCTGAGAGCTGGAGGCTGTCAGGTCAGCTGAACTGAAATGACAGAACAGACGGTGTGTTGGGAAGTCGTATTACGGCCGATACAGCACGCATGTTGTTTTCATGCTTGTTCCTGATATTGCACACGTGCAACGGCGTGTGTCTTCGTAGATTGTGCGTCCTGTGGGACTGCGCTGGAGTGGTACGAGACGGGATGAAACATGAGCTCATTTTGAGGGGCTCCCATAACGTGACAGTCAGTGCAGTGCAACGCCATACGAGAGCCAGACAGTCAGCTCAGACAAACACAGAGCCATCTGGAAAATCTCCTCTGTACCCAGAAAAGATACTCTATCAACAATGCTTTCATTACAAATGATAACAGCACAATGTGATTCGAGTATTCCTCTTCAGAAGATTTGCTCTGAATGTCATTATCGTCCGAAGTGCAATACTGTTGTCTTTGACATGAGCGATGTTGTGTTTTCCAACACTGGAAATTATGACATTTAGAAAATAAATCATACAAATACTTAAAAAAAAAAAATATATATATATATATATATATATATTAAATGTTAATAATAGTTAAAGTCTTCTATGCTCACCATGGCTGCATTTATTTGTTCAGAAGTACAATAAAAACAGCAATATTGTGAAATATTATTACAATTTAAAATAACTGTTTTATATTTTAATCTATTTTTATGTCATTTATTCCTTTGATGGAACATCTGAGTTTTCAGCATCATTACTCAATGTCTTTAATTATTAATTTGATTACTCTCTTTTGATTAATTTAGTGCATCCTTCATGAATAAAATTATTAATTTATTGTAATTAAAGCCAAAAACAGTTCACATGAATCAGTCTGAATGATTCATTAGCAAATTGGTCTGAATTTGAATGTTTTTAAAAAACAAAAGGTCATATTGACAGAAAACATCCACTTGTTTGATTAACATAAGTAGGTCAAGGGTTTCCTTTTTGAAATACTCTGTAGTATACTGGATTACTGACTTGTTACATTTTCGTGTATATCCCTTTTGTTATCATTAAATTGTATTATATGCAGTATCTGAATTTTATGGGCCATGAGATGCTCTCTAGATATTGGCATCAGCATTCAACATTAAAAAACCCATAATGGTTGACCACTAGTCTGAACAGTTATTGCTCAATTTATGAAAGCCATATTTTTTTAAAACCCACATCATCTTTACTAGATGGACAAATCAGTCACCTTGCACATTTTATACTGAAGTACTCTCACTCCAATCTCTTCTCTTACAGGAGGCCTTTTTTGGGAAAGACCTGCTGGACAAGAGCAAACAGAGCAGACAGGAAACCACACGGCTGCTAGAAGATGACCGAGACAGGAAACAGCTCACGGCCAATCAGATGAAGCCATTGTCAAACGCATCACTCAGTGCATCAGCGGCACCACTGCCCAGTAAAGCAGTAGCAGCACGTACGTTTCTCACAGCTACTGTTGCAATCACGCACACACACATGCGGCCTGTTGCAGACTTTTTGTCTCTTTCTGTTTGTGTCTTTTTTCCATTTGACATTCAAACCCAGTCTGGCTTATAAATATATTTCCCTTAAAGTCAATAGGAAATTTAAATAGACCCAATTTACTTTCTTTACACACACTGCTGGTATGGGTGCAGGCGGATTCACTCCACAATTAAAATGGGTTGAGAGTGCAATTTCATGTTGACTTTAAATTTGTCTAAACAATTTAGACCACTTTCCTGGAGTACAAAAGTCAGGGTTCTGATTAATCCTAAGTTTATTTTCCTGTTAATTAACTCTCCCTGGGTATTTAAGCCCTTAGTTTCCTTAGTTCTTTGTCCGGTGTAGTCTATGGTTTAACGTAGTTGTGTTCTCCTAAGTTTCTCCCTGGAGTTATTATAGACTGTTTATTTTATCTGAATCTCCTGCGTCGTGCGCTTCGTACCACACACGTGACTACAATCATTAGGCCCTTATAATTACTTTCCTGCTTTATCCGCATCCACAGAAAACTCTGTGGAGCCTCTAGTGGACCTCTCCGAAGAGCTGAAATCAGACACAGAGCTGCTGGGAATGTTTTCTGATAACATTGGAAAGCATACAGAGGAGCCCGGTAGGCCATTATGACTGTCTCTAAACATATGAGAAGAAATGACAGCACATGTTTGCTGTTCTGATGAGCCCCTTCATAGGGTCCAGCTCTCTAACTCGAATATTGTCAGTGTCTGGGAATCTGCTTTGAAATGGGAAGTTCATAATGTTCTCGTAAACTTAAAAACCCTGTGATATAAAGGCATGTGCTAAGATGACAGATACAAAGTATGCTTGTTATTAAATGTTCATACAAAAGTTATGTTTTTTTTGGGTTGGTAAACGTAGCATGTTGGCACATGCAATCTATTTAGCATCGTTAATTATTTTTGACGCCGTTAGCACATTAACGCATAACTCTTTTCATTTGTTCTGTGTAATTTATAAACATCTCCCTTTATCACACGCATACAATAAAGCGCAGTATGCATTTCTCTGTAAATGGAGAAAGACTTGCGTTTAGTTTATTTATATATCAAACCCAAATAGGCGTTTAACAAAAGTCATTTGCATTGTATGGTGGGACCATATTATTATAAACAAGGTAAACACTGTCATTCATAGAAATGTTAATGCAAACAGGTCAGCGGCAAAAACAACTGTACACGTGTTGGATTTTGTCCATAAATTGTGTATAAAATAGTTTTATTCCATGATTGCACATTTGCAATTTCTGTACGTATTTCCCGTGAGTTTAGTGCGGTTTGAGAAATATAGAATATATTATTTGTGTGACTCTATAGCAGAAATACACCTCTAATGTCTTATAGTGTACAGTCAGATGTTCATATCACAAAATAAACTTTGTTTAAAATATATAATAAAATGTTTAATATCTAAATATTTAATAACCTATAAGATATTGTCTTTTCATTTTGTTAATTTTCTTGGCATTTCCATATTTCATTCTTAGCTCATTTTAATTTACATTGTGTATGAATCATCTGCAGAGTCTTTCTTTTTCTCTTCACTGTGCTGATCCCTCATTGTGTTTGGTTTGGGTCTTTGTAGGTCTTGATTTTTGCCCTTTCCAAGTTGAGTACTCTCCTTCACCATTTGGTAAGAGCTCATGATCATGTTTTTTGATTATTTTCTTTTTCTTCTATTCTTTCACACCCTTTTGTTTGCTCTCACAGGCTTTTATTGGCACATTTATGTTACTGTTTGATTGTTGACACATCACTCACAATGTTTACTGCACCTGAATCCAACCATTATGTATCTGCAGTCTATTTAGTTTCACTAAGTAAAACTTCCCATAATGGACAGCAGCAATCCAGTGCTAGATTATGTGGTCAAGGACGCTTCTCTTATACCCGCACAGAACTGAGATGCTCTATAGACCGGCATTTCAGAAAACCGAAGGCACTGATAAATGGCCTTCCTCCCATGAACAACAGTCAGGGCCTCTTTCTGAATGTATAAGTGAAGAATATGTGCTCTGTTCCTCTGAGATCCACTGAGTCCTTGGTTTGATGAAAAGGAACCAACCCAGTAATTTGTGAAAGATGTTGAGCTATCATCCCTGCTGTAAAAAAACAGCCTTGGAGGACGAGGCGGCCTGTGTGCGAGCCCACAGTTATATTTCTAGTTGAATTATTTAGAGTACTAAGTTGTTTATTCAGTTTTGTCCATGTCAGATATGACGGCAGATAACAAGATCCACAACCTGCTCCTGTCCAGTTTTGCTTATTAGATTTAGTTCAGTGTTAGAGGAATAGTTTACCTAAAAAGTTCTGTCATCACCTACTCTCCCTCACTTATTGTCATTCCAAACCTGTATAACTTTCTTATAGATATATAACAAAATATATTTTTGAAGAATGCTTAAATTGTTTTTGTTTGTAAAACGAAACTCAATGGGATCCAAAATAACATTGGACCCCACTGACTTTTGTTAAATGGAAGAAAAGAATACAACATGAGGGTAAGTAAATGAACATTTTTATTTTTGGGTAAACTATTCCTTCAATTTTTGAAGATCCACCGTGACAAACCCAATTTCAGGACATCGGGGTCCATTGGCATGTTTTGTTTGTTGAGGTGAGCGTGACAATAGTTGTGTGCTTTTCTGTATATGTGTTTGTATAGGTCTGGACATTTCTCCTTTAACAGAAGATGCATCTGCCTCATCTCAAACTCATCTAGGCCGAACTTACCCACGTCAGGTGCCCGAGGAGCCACTGGACGGCATCCTAAGCCCTGAACTGGACAAGATGGTCACTGATGGTCTGTATATAACAAATGAATGCATTGTTGAATAGTAATATTTGTTCCTGACACATCTAAATGTAAACACTGAATCTTTCTGCCATACAGAATCAATACTCAGCAGACTCTACAAGATACCAGGTAGGTTACATACTCAAAGCACCAACTGCCAGAGAGCATGTTAATTAATTGTGTTGTTAATAACAGACCTGTTTCCTTGCAGAGCTTGGTGGGAAGGATGTGGAGGATCTCTTCTCAGCTGTCCTGAGTCCCAGCACCAGCCAACCTCCTCAGATGCATCAACAGATCCAGGGAGCTCAAACCCTGCATGGTCCCCCAGGCCATGGTTTACATCCCTCCCAACCAAACTCAGGTTTGTTGTAGGAAATTAATCAATGTTATGCTTGAGTGATATGGTAATGCTTGTCTATGTAATTTAAAGGTGATGTGTGTCATCTTTTCCTTGTTAAAACATTCCCATATTGATTTGAATTTGCACAGAAAACTATAAGTGTGACGTTCAAAAGTATGAAAAAAAAATCTTAATTATTTGATTATCCCCATCCGGGATGCATTTCCCATAAGCATTGTTAGATAACTGTGGTCGCAAGTTCCATCGTTTACATAAAAGTTTCAGTGATTCCCCAATCCATGGTTCCAATGAATATTCGCAAACAGCATTGCAAAGTTTTTTGTTTGGAACTACTGCTCTCAACGTGTGTTTAGACGCATATTTTTGTTGCTGTAGATAAGGTGGACTTGCATATATCATGGTCTTGAGCAAAATAAGCAAGCAAACATGCAGTACAATCTTTATTGTTCATTTCACATATATATACAAATTACATTCTACATCTTTTAGTTTGTCAAGAAAATAAAAGCACCGTTTTTAAAGAGCGATGTAATTGGGAACCTGTCAATGAATCAAAGATCTCTAAATAAAGCAAACAACGGACAAAAAAAACAGTTGTAACAAAGCTGTAAACAGTTCTTTATTTACAGCAATAATCTGACATTAATTCGATCTTGAATAGATTGACTAGCAGATTAATTACTCAACCACTTGCATGACGTCGGTAACGACAGGTGTATATTGTTGAACCAACATAGTTTGAATGATGGATGTGTGACAAAGTTTATACAGTTTCGGGAAACAGTCAATGCAAACTAGTTAATTTCTCCAGCAATGCATCTTACTGTGGTAGTCAAGCAGCAAGTTACATTGCTGTATGGGACATTGCCCAGCAATGTTTGGGGCTGGACTTTCTGCTTTGACAATGGCAAACTGTTTGACAACAGTTATTGTTTTTGTATTGTTTTTCGTTGGGGATGGTAGTTGTGCAAAAATCACACATTTCACCTTTACCAGAATACTCTGGGTTTTGTACCAACTCAGTTGATGGTATCTGTGGCATTTTGTATAATTCCTCAAGTGCATTACTGTAAACACGTTTTTTTCTGAAGATTTTCATACTCAGGTGAACTAAACTGACACATTACGTTGTGATAAATCTTGAAGGCCAGGCATTGTTTTATGCACTGTTGATCATTTGTATTGATATGTTTTTGTACAGGAATGTCTTCACGAATGCCAGTGATGAATGGTTTGATGGAACCCAAACAGGAGTTTTCACAGTCCTCGATTGGTCCTGGAACAGGGCCTGATATGGCTCGAAATATCCCCTCAATGCAGCGCATGCCTTTCTCAGACAATCTTAGGTCAGTTATGAGTATATTTGTTTCAGACAAATGCACACCCACACATATCTAAATTGCAGTAACATGTTCTTGTTCAGTAGGTAAAAATATTGTGGCCTAGTTAGATAAAATCAGTATTTTAGATGACTGTTATTATATCCACTGTGAAGGGACAGGAAGTTCAATCTGATAGCACAGGAGACTGCTGGTCCGTGGTCCGCTACAGGGTCATCTTCTGCATCTGCTCCAGCCGCTGCCTCGGAGGTGGAGGGAGACTCCATGTCTACTGCACAGAAAAGCACTCTGAAGTGGGAGAAAGAGGAAATGCTCGGAGAACTTGCCACTGTTGCACCCGTCCTGTACACTAATGTCAACTTTCCAAACCTCAAGGATGAATATCCAGGTCTGAGAAGAGAATTTAAAGTGATCGGTCAAATGCAGCTTTGAAAAATCAATAAAATACTGTTACAATAAACATGAATTACCATTAGCAGCCCATTTTACTATATTTAATATGGAAATCTGACATATTATATATTAAAGTAAATAAGATCTATTTTGATTTACATGTTGACCTTAAATGACACCATCTCTTCTTAATGTCTCTCATTGTTATTCTTCTAATAGATAATTTTATTTGTATGTTGTAACCTTACAGATTGGTCAACACGAGTAAAACAAATCGCAAAACTGTGGAGAAAAGCAAGTTCACAGGACCGGGCTCCATATGTGGTAAGTTGCACAGTATCAGCTGTAATACAACAAGGACTTCATCCACACATTATTATGCTATGACAAAAAGTACTTTATAGTTCAGCAGCACTGTAAAATGCCTCTCTCTTCGGCTATTAAAGGCCTACAAAATGTAGATAAATAAAAAATAAAAAGGATATGATTAAAGGGAACATTACCTTGACATGAAGGAGTCTAGGCCGACTTAAAATAATAATAAAAAAGCTTTTAGACAATCCATCTTAAGGCGCTACAGGTGAATAGGGTAAAAATTTTAACTTACAGATATCACCATGAAACTTTACCAGTTGATTACTCACATGAATTGGAGAAAAAAATGTATTGCAAGTTTTTTGTAATTTTTTGTTTAAATATACTAATCAGGCTATATCTAATTAAATATGCGCTAATTTGCCTATATTTTGAAGTGACGTTTTTTGAAGATGAAACAAACAAGGTTCAAAATTATTGTTGCATTTTGTTGATATATTCAATAAAAAGACATTTTCAGAGGGGATTATGAATATCTCCTTTTGTTACCCTGTAAATCAGAAAATACTGCCAATAGTCTTAAAAAATTGATTTCCGCCCTATTTTTAGGCATAAAATGTCATATAAATCAGGCCAAAAATGATATATCAACAAATCCCTCTGTACAAACCTTCACAATATAGTTAGGAATAGGACTGTAAAGTTTGGTGTATGTAGGTGCTACTGAAGTGGAAAATCGTCACTAGGAGTGTGAGAAAAAACTCATTTTGAGAAAACGGCCTTTGAAGATTTGTATGGCAAAATTCCACTAATTTCTATTGAAAGCCATGAATTACAGACAAAATATGCTTTAGGTCCAAGTAAAATCAATGCATCACACTGTTTAACATCCAAAACTCATCATTGCTTCATCCATCACTGATCATAACATCCAAAACAACACTTCAAAACATCAAAACAACACATCAACAGTCCATCACACAGGTGAATATGTTTCTGCCTGAGGAACTCACAACCACTTTAGGATCCCACAATTACAGATTTGTTAAGTATTATATAGTAATTATATTATACAAAAACTGAAATGTGTTGTGTAATGTAATTGTTTTGTATATATAGCGTGTAAAGTATAGTATTATGTGATGCATGTATATGATGTCAGCGCTTGTCACGTGATGATTCTGAACGAATCACGTTGTCAGAAATTGGCATCAGCCAATGAGATGCGCATTTCGAGTTAAATCGCCGGTTTTACTTTCAAGATTGGTTTCTGATAAACAGGAAATGACCATATTTGGATCAGATAGCGTTGCAAAGGAGAGAGAGAGCTTTCTAATGGTGTGTGTGATGACAGGGTGCAGACAGCGATCGCGGAGCAGCAGGATGATTTAGAACGCCAACTTTTGATGAATTTATGTGAAATCTACACACGCAAACAGACAAAGTGTAGTAAAATAAAGACCTAAATGTGTATTTTGGACTTTTTTTCAGCACAAGTCTGAAATAAGAAGAATATTGAAGACAAATGGCCCAAAATCTCAAAATTGACCAATGAAAAAAAAACGATGTTTTTGCCTGCCGTCTCGCCTTAAAACCATGTAATTTTAGCAAATGTATGCAACCATTGAATTTCAATGGTCTTTCTTTGATATCAAACCTTCACGACTACTCTACCATTCACAGCAAAAGGCCAGAGATAACAGGGCAGCCCTACGCATTAACAAGGTCCAAATGTCCAACGAGACCATTAAGCGGCAGCCGACCCAGCCCCAGCAGCCTTTAGAAGAGTTTGATCCTGCTATTCCACCACTGGACCCAGAGTTACTGTTCAAAGATCCACTGAAACACAAGGAATCAGAACATGAACAAGAATGGAAGTTTAGACAGGTAAGTCTAATATAGGTATGTGCTTGTAAAATGGCTAAATGACCGTTTGTAAACTGTTATCTCAACAAACTAAACATACCACTGGACCCTGATGTCCTGAAATTGGATTTTTCATGGTAGATCTTCAAAAATTAAAGGAATAGTTTACCCAAAAATAAAAATGTTAATTTACTCACCCTCATGTTCTTCCAAATCTGTATACCTGTTCCTTTTGTGGACCACAAAGTAATATATTATATATATTTTAAACTGTTTGCAACACATTTTTCAGCTGCATTTTTAGCTACAGTTTTTAATGTTGAAATGTTTGCAGAAGCGACCTTCAAAATAAACTCTACTAAAGCATTTATTTCACAGGGCAAAAAAGAATATGAAAATTTTTTTAAACGTCATGTTCTTCAAGCATAAAATCTCGAGATCTCCTCAGAACTTCAAATGAATTACATCCGTGTACTCTTTTGCCTAAAAAATAAACTGATCATATGACAAAAAATATAGGCTGCTCGATTATGGGGCAAAAATCATAATCACAAATATTATGGTCAATATTGAAATCACGATTAGTTAACACAATTATTGGTGGGCGATATGATCAATGGTTATTTCATGATATGAGTAATTTTAGTAAATCAGTAAAATTTCTCAATTTTCGATAGGCTGCTACCTAATAGTAGGTTAACTAGTGTAGCTAAGTAATAGGCCCTCAAAACAGTTACAAAAGACAAGTAAACTATCAGTAATACAATCAGAACAAAGAAACTAGTTACAAACAAAATTGCAGTGTTCAAATAAATACAACCGAACAAAAATACAAATTAAATAAACAGTGCTTTAAGTTTTTCATGAGGATGTATTTGGAAAAGTAATAGCCTACAACAGAAATTGAATAATCAAATGTAAAATAACTCTGCATAGTCTTCACTGTTCACATTATATGTATATTAATACATTAAAATACGTCCCGCAGTTTAGCAACAGTAGACTGCATATTACAACACTCACGTATTTGGCTGATTTGAATGATTTGAAGAAGTTTGGCTTAGGGAGGAACGAAAGCGCACGGCTGTGAAGGAAAGGATGGTGCGCTGGTTTGAATGTAGCAGCGGCACTATAATCCTTTTACCTCGATTATCTTGTTTTCATAATCGTTGAAAGCCATAATTGAAATTGAAAACAGTCCTAATATAGATGAATCTAGTTGTTTTGAACTCTTAAATAAAAACTTCATTAACTCTAAAATACTTTATTAATTCTCACTAATTGCTATTCCATGATTTTTATTATTACTGTGCTGCATTGTATACTTTAAATGAATCATAAATTGTACATTTTCTTACTATTTAATCATTAGAATATATATATTTTCGCTTATTGTTGCAGCAAATGAGACAGAAAAGTAAGCAGCAAGCTAAGATTGAAGCTACACAGAAACTGGAGCAGGTGAAGAATGAACAACTTCAACAGCAGCAGCAACAACTCCCATCAATCAGCCAATCTGAGGAAGACTCTTGCAGTGGCCTGAAGAGTCCAGTCTCTGTGCATTCTAACAATGAGAACATGTCTCCCAAGCAGCTCAGTTCAAAGAATGGGGTTTCAAAGTCACAGCTGCCTGGCACGCCTACATCATGTTCCCCTGATGATGTATTTTTGCGCCCTCATCCTCCACCCCCATCTTCAGGATCTCAGCCTCAATCCCCTCAGATGTTCTCCCCAAGCTCCTCTGGCTCTAGACCATCCTCACCCTGGGATCCCTACACCAAAATGGTTGGCACACCCAGACCACCACCAACTGGGCAGGGAACTCCACGCCGTAACTCGGAATCAGGGAAATCTCCCAGGGGTCTTTCGGAGCCAATTGGCTCTCCAACAGCCATATGTAATGATCCCTATGCCAAGCCCCCAGACACTCCAAGGCCAACAGGAGCTACAGATCCTTTTCTCAAGCCTATGTGCCCTCCTAGAGCAAATCAAACTTTGGAAGGAAGACATCTTGTTGGCTCCCCAGGCCACGATCCTTTCTCTAGGGTGTCTGTGAGAAAGGAAGCCTACCAGAGGATGCCTCAAGGCAGGATGATACTCTCAGACCCTTATGCTCGTCCTTTGCTCACTCCTATCCCAGGCAGCAATGAATCGGGGTCCGTCCAGGTCTTTAAAACCCCTATGCCACCTCCTCAGGCTCAGGAACAATATGCAGGTATGCATGCACGGAGAGTAAGTGGGGATCCTTTTGAAAGATCAATGATGCCCCCTCGTTCCTCTGAGGGATTCTCTCAGAATCAACATAATGATCCTTATGCACAGCCTCCGCTCACTCCACGTCCTGCAGTTAGTGACGGCTATGCAAATCAGAGGGTTTCACGGCAGCCCCAAACCCTCCCATTTCCTCAGTCTGGACCAATTGCACGCCAGCCTTCCTTTAATCCATATGCTCGAGCACCCTCTACTCCTCGACCAGACTATTCTCAGTGTGATCCCTATGGACAACAACCTGTTACACCAAGACCTTCGAGTGACCTTTTTGCCCAATCTCCATTTTCTAACCCCTACGCCAGAATGCCAGGCACACCTAGACCACATGACCCTGAACCCTACACTCAGCAGCCTGCATCTCGCCATCCAGTCATGATGAATCAACCCTCTCAGCAGCAGACTCTAAACCCCATAATGTCCCCTATGTCAATGGACCCTTATGCACAACCCCCTGGGACCCCACGCTCAGGAATGGCAGACCGGTTCCCCAAGTCTCCAAGTCACCAAAGGGCTGCTGATCCTTTTAGTCAATCTCCTGTACTGCCACGCTTGGTAGGGCCCGATCATCATGCACAGTCAATGGGAAGGTCCCAGCTATTACCTAATGATTCATGTGCACATCTAACACAAACACCTCACACTGGAGGTGTCGGACAGGGATTGGGACCTGGGCCCATGTCCAATCAAGATCCATTCTCCCCTCCTCAAGTCCTGATGCAAAACACATTTGCCAGTCCAACAAAACATGGACCTCAGACCCTCAAACATCTAGGTATGACAGATGATACCAGATCTCAGCAGCTATCCAGTCAACCTAATCAGACTCCCATCCATGACCCCTTTGAGCAGGCCGCCATAATTCCCCATTCTCAGTGTGGAGAAAATAAGGAGCAACAAGGATTAGTGCAGAGTATCAGTTCCCACACCATGGGGCAGCCCAGCACCGGAGTTCAAACAGTACCACTTGCTGAAGCTGAGGAAAGACTCAGACAGGTGTTGTTTTATTTTATTGCTACTCTATTTAAGATGGTTTTATTTCTAATGAGGTGCATTATATCAGTTACAGTGTATAATTTGTACAACACCAATTAACACATACCATTAATTTGTTCACAGCGTCAGCGTATTCGAGAGCTAATACTCAAACAGCAACAGCAGAAAAGTGCCATACGTCAAGACAAGGGTGTACAGGATCATCCACTTTCCATGCCTCCAGGAACCCCTCAACACTGGAGTCAGGAGTCTACAGGCCAACAGAATGAAATTTTTAATCGCCCACCACCACCATATCCTGGTCCAGGAGCTGTAAGAGCCCCTCAGAGATTTCATGGGCCATACCCAGGGGATCAGCAGGGGCATTTCCCTGAAGGCCACTTTCCTAGACCACAGTTTTCTGGGGATGCCGACTCAAATATAAGGCAGCTTGGGCCAAGGTGGGTGAATTTTCATACTACCAAACTTGTAGCATTTTGCATTAATGAAGGGACTACATTTTTTCAAAAATGCAAATAAGGTAATCTTCTTTTTTTGATTTTAGGATGCCCCTCACTTCTAGTGTCCAAGGACCTATGGGAGCTCCAAGACCTCATCAGATGCAGGACTCAATAATTGAAGCTCATCCACAGATGAGAAGATCCATGTCTATGGACTTGGGAAAATCAATAGGTGGCAGCCCTTTAGTAACCTCACATTTGCCGCCTCGTGGTATGCACATGCAACAGCATAACATTATGGGGGCTTTCATAGAACTGAGACACAGAGCACCAGATAACAGACTGCGGCTTCCCTTTGGACCATCTGTTATGCAGGGAAATCGAATGGAATCGGCCTCACACCAAAGACACCCAGGTTTCTTGGTGGGCCAAGAAATGGGATTCCCCTTCAATCAGGTTCCAAAGACCATGAACACAACAATGAATCAGTCTCAGGTAGCTGTTTCACAGATGCAGGCATCTCTGAGCTTGGGGAATTTACAGCAGGCCAATATTCCGCTGAGAGCTGGACATCCACAAATCCCCCTGACAAGGTCTATTAGCCAACCTGCTTCCAATGAGACTCTCAGTGCTCCCTTACTCACAAATATTGCTACATCTGCTGTACAAAATGATGAGGTCCCTTTATCCTCAAATGAAGTACCCGAGGAGAAAATTGATACTGATGAATCTGCTGTGAAGGACCTTGAAGATGTTGAGGTGAAGGACCTTGTTGATGCCGATTTAGAGAACCTAAATCTTGACCCAGACGATGGAAAGGACTTGGATCTCGAAACAAATGACCTGCATCTAGATGACTTCTTAACATCTGGTAAATTTGATATTATTGCTTATGCTGATGCTGATTTAGATCTTAGTGAGGACCTGGATCTCAGTGATCCTATGGAAGACCACCCTGAGACGTCTGATGTCCAAAAGACCAAAGCTGAGAAAAAGACTGAAAGTTTTGATGACGCATCCTCATCATCATGTTCTACAAGTGGTGAAGTGGTGGACAAAACTGCTCAGTCTCAAGGTCACATCAGTAAAGATGTTCCTCAGGATCAGGTGTTGGTTTCTCTGAAAACAGAGGATAGCAAAAATGGAATTAAAGATTGCTTGTCCCAAAACACTTCTTGTGAGAATCAGATAAATGATAGTGCTGCCATTAATCAAGCGGGCTTTGAAAGTGATATTGATGCCAGTTTACAGGTTTCAAAGACTGCAATTCACCCTGATGCTACTCCAGTGCTTTCAAGTATGCTGGTCAATGTACAACCAGAAGGTGAATCACTAAAGCAGGAACACTGTGGTCAGTCAGTGGCACAAAGCAACCCTGCAAATCAGGAAGCTACAATGTCACTCAGTAGTTCTGTGCTGGGGCAAGGAAACTTCTCAGTGCAGGGGATGGATTCTGGCCTCAGTATTGGCCAATCGTTGGTGTCTTCTCATGGCGAAAGTGAATTAGAAGTCCCGGGCTCCATTCAGGAACAGCAACAAAGCCATATTTTCGGTATGGATCAAAAAGATGCTGTACTCTCAGGGGAACAACACAGTATTCTTACACAACAGGCAATGTTGTCACAGCAAGGTCTTCTGAACAGACCACTGCTTCTGGAGGAGCAGCCACTTCTTCTCCAAGATCTCCTGGATCAGGAAAGACAGGAGCAACAACAGCAGAAGCAAATGCAAGCGATGATAAGACAACGTTCCAGTGATTCATTCTTCCCCAACATAGGTAAGGTTTAGATAATATAAAACAATGTACTGTTGTTCTTACTTGATGCCTCAAGATTAGGCTTTTCTCTGTTTTACATGTAGTAAACAGCTGGTCAAAAACTGAAAAGATAAGAAATATATATCATAAACCTTATAAAATCAAATTTCTTAAAGAAAAAAATTAAGTTATGTAATTAAAGGAATATTCCAGCAGAATATTCTGTGCATTTCCACAGAAAATAATTTGAACTCGTTTTTATACATTTACACGTTTTTTACCATTTTTATTTTTTTAAAACAAGCTTATTAACAGAAATGCACTCATAATTAAAGTCTATGGGATTGCCCCATAAACTTTGATTTGATTTTTTTTAACACTTTTTTACCTGTTTTTGCAAACTGAAGTCTAAAATTATTGTTGTGATAATTAGTAGCATGCTACAGATGCAGTCAATAAAGTTTTGCTTCTATTTAACCCAAAATAATAAATTAAAATGCATTCTGTATGTTTTTATCACAAGCTAAATCATTTATATATTTGTACTTTATATTTTGTAAGAAACATATTTTACATAAATGTGCATACTTTTTTTAATGATTTATTCAGATTTTGATGCTATCACTGACCCCATAATGAAGGCAAAGATGGTTGCATTGAAAGGAATCAATAAAATGATGGTTCAGAACAACATGGGAATGACTTCAATGGTCGTGAACAAGTGAGTTAATAGTCTTGTTTGTTTAACTGAAATATTCTTAGATTTATTTCAGTGTGTATGTGCATGTGCACTAATGGCTCATCCATTATTTCCTCTTTTCACAAAATCGCAATTAGTGTCCAGACAGGGCAGGCGCTACCTGGCCCTGATGAAGTTGTATCTCCGATGCAGTTGGCTGGACAGGTGAGACTCTTTGCAGATTAGAATGTCTGGTCTACACATCCTCCACCCCTTTTGTGTTTGCTTATTAAATATTTTGGCTAATTTGATTTTCCTTTAGAAACAAATAAGAGTGGCATATTCTCAGCTGTAGTTTCAATGCATTTCTCATAATTTCTTCCTTAATCAATGCATAAAAGGTGTGCAGATCAAGTCCATAATGATTGTGTAATTTTGTTGTAAATCTCACATTTAGGATGGCAAACTAGCTCCTCAAATGGCACTACCCAATCCTCCAAATTTTGGAACAGGATTTGCCCGTAAGTTTTTAATAGTTATTGATATCATTATACAGTCCATATTGTTTATCTTCCAGTTATAGGGCAAACATTCTGAATATGAATATGTAATTCCAGATTCAGCATTTACTGAACATATTTAAATGTTATTTTACCTTTAATCACAAAAATGTACTCTTTAAACCAGTAATTAATAATTCCAACTCTTCCCCCATTAAGATGACACACAGAAGGTTCAGTATGAGGACTGGCTCAGGGAAACCCAGCAGCTGCTTCAGATGCAGCAGAAATATTTGGAGGAGCAGATTGGGGCCCACAGAAAGTCAAAAAAGGCCCTGTCAGCCAAGCAGAGAACTGCCAAGAAAGCAGGACGGGAGTTTCCTGAAGAAGACGCAGAGCAGCTGAAACATGTGACAGAGCAGCAGGGGGTTGTGCAGAAACAGCTGGAACAGGTAAAGCACACACATAATATCAATCATCCATGGTTTTATCTTCATGAGCTGATTTGT
The DNA here is from genome assembly GCA_026230005.1 of Gila orcuttii. Classification (NCBI taxonomy): domain Eukaryota; kingdom Metazoa; phylum Chordata; class Actinopteri; order Cypriniformes; family Leuciscidae; genus Gila; species Gila orcuttii. Next base: position 32,662,121 of record JAPDVR010000008.1, read on the forward strand.
TTAAAGGTGTCTCTGGCCTCTCTTTCTGAGAACTAAACCTATTAAAACACTTTTCATTTCATACGATAATCCCAAAAAGTATTGAAAAGTACATTTAAAATACATTTCATGATTGTCCTTTAACAGAGAACTATTCACTTTGTCATTTGATTTAAGGCCCGTTCACAACAAGAACAATATCTATTGAGACAACTATAATGATAAATATATTAGCATCCTAGCTAATGCATCATAACCTGCCAATTTAAATGCTCAAGCTTTTTAAAGTAAGGTGGATTCTGATTAGCTGTCAATGTTTTTATCTCATCAGATGAAAAAAAAAAAAAACTGGAAGTGATTGTTATAGTGGTTGTGTGGACTTCCCTATTATCATAGAATTAGAACGATTATTAAAACTTTATAGTTATAGATATAGTTATAGTTGGCGTCCTTGGTGTGAACAGGCCTTTAGTCATCTCACCCTTCGGTAGTTTTTCAGAATGTTTTAACAAGTGAATACAAATTCCTTGAATCCTTAAATATGTGTATGACTATATCCTTTTGTAATAGTCAAATAAAGAATTTTAATAAAGTACTGTAAGATTTTTTTTTTGCAGTAATCAAGGAAAGAACATGTTCCAAACATTTTTTAAATCATTTAAATCTGTGGTTCAACTATGGTCTTTACAATTTGAAAAAGTAATATTCTATGAAAAAAAAACATTTTCTGATTTAAGAAATACTATTACGTTTACAAACAATTCATGTCTAATGAAGAGTAGTAGTATTATTTCTAATATACAGTTGTTGACATTATATTAATTTAGATGTCATGTCATTATCTAGCAACAATACTTTATCATACATTGTCTTTCTGATATATTGTGGTGAATCCTTGAAACAAGGACATATTCTTAAATCTTCCATTCTAGTTCTTTAAAATTTCCCTCAAACTTTGTGACATTTTCTTGTAAATTCAAGGACATTTTGGAATGAATGGGACAAGTACATGTTGTAAATTTTTCAGTCCAATTTAAAATGATTTTTCTCTGCTTTTTCTAGATTCGCAAACAGCAGAAGGAGCATGCAGAGCTGATAGAGGAGTACAGAGTTAAACAGCAGCAACAGGGTGGCATGCAACCCCCAGTGATGCCTGGAATGCCACCAATGCAGCCTCATGCTGGCATGATGCCAGTTGGGCCCCCCATGAACCAACCTATGATGGGTCCCATGATGCCCATTCAGCTTCACCCTGGCCAACCAGATGCAGCTAATGTGTCCAACACAGCAGGCTGGCACCCTGGTGCACCTGTTCCTAGTGGAGGACCTCAAATGCCAGGAGTAATGCCTGCTCAAGTAGTGCAGGCACAGCCTCCAGCCACAGTGGCTAGGCCCAGTCAGGGGCAGGCAGGTGGCGAGTCTCCTCACGTGAATTTCGATGATACCAACCCATTTAGCGAAAGTTTCCAAGAGCGTGAGCGCAAGGAGAGACTACGGGAGCAGCAGGAGAGGCAAAGAGTTCAGCTCATGAAGGAGGTGGAAAGGCAGCGTGTGAAACACTGCATGGAGCAACAGCAGGTTCCTAACTGCCAAGATGGTACCATGAGGGCCCTGTCCCAGATGCCTTTTTACAACCAGGACCTACCGCAGGACTTCATGCAGCCACCCAGAATGCAGCAGCCGATGCAAGGGCCACCATTTCCACAGCAACAAGGCATGCAACCAGGGTTCATTGGAGGACCTTCCAGACCAATGATGGGTAACGGTCCATTCCCTCAGGAAATGGGACCAGGATTTGTTTCTGAGAACCTAGCACCCCATGGGCCTAACTTTGTCCAGACACAAGCTAGACCTCAAAGATACCCTGGGCCAAATATGATGCCTCAAAATGCAGCTCAAGGGCATCCATTTCCAATGGATGGACCCACGCCCTTGCCTCCAAACTTTCCAGTTCCCGGTCCATCACTTATCCAGCTGTACTCCAACATCATCCCGGACGAGAAGGGTAAGAAGAAAAGGAACCGCAAGAAGAAGAAAGATGATGATTGTGAGTCACTGAGAGCTCCTTCTACACCTCACTCTGACCTGACAGCCCCATTAACACCCTGCGTGTCAGATACGTCATCCACACCGACAAGGAACCCAATGGTCTTCGGCGACCATGAGTTCTGCGAGATGTCCCAACCTGGATCGTCTACACCAGGCTCCATGAGCAGCCAACCGCACTCTGAGCTGGAGCGCCAGCTCTCTGAAGGCAGCTGTGGTGGAGGGCCAGAGATGACCATGAGCCATCAGGAGATGCATGACAGGATCCTCTCCAACATCAAATTGGAGAAGGTGGAGGCGAGTGACTGTCATGGACATAAGGGAATGGGAATGGAAATGGAAATAGGAATAGGCATGGTCAAGGTAGAAGGAGAGAGGGAAGGAATGATGTTTCATCATGCGAATCAAAGTCCAGCCAACAGCTTGAAAGGAGAAGCTGGGAATGAACTCCTTAAACACCTCCTAAAGAATAAGAGGACTCCACCTCACCAGAGGTCTGAAGACAGTCTGAGGTCAGAGGAAGAGGGATCCATGGATAGCAAATCATTTCTGCGACAGTGCTCCATGGATAGCACTGGGGTGAGTGATTGAAGATGCTTAATTTTCATTTTAAAACATGAAACATGTAAATACATGACTGTTATTTTCCCTTCCCACAGGCATTCTTGGATTCAAACCACCCTGATTTCCCTGGACCATTACTTCCAGAGGACAAGAAGAAACAGAGGAACAAGAGGGCACCCAAGAGCGGGGACAGACCTGCCCCCCGCTGTAAAAAGAGGAAGAAAGAGGAGGATGAGAGTCAAGCAGTGTATTCCTCGACTGAGACAGTAATGACCCAATTAAAACAGGTAAGATGCAAAAAATTTTCAGTCTTTTCAGTCTAGTTGAGTCATATTTACTTCCACTTTTTTGACTAATTTTATACTGGTTAACATTTAGCATTTTTAGCAATGTGATGGCTGATTTTCATCATGTCATGTGATCCTTCAGAAATCATTCTATTAAGCAACTTTCTTGTTATTATCAATGTTGAAAACAGTTGTGCTACTTCATATGTTTTGTGGAAACCATGATTTTTTTTATATACTTCTTTGATGAATAGTTAATTCAAAAGAACATCATCTCTTAGAAACTGAGTATTTTGTAACATTATAAATGTCTTTACTTTCACTTGTTCAATTTAATGCGTCCCTGCTGAAAAAAACATTGTGTGTTCTTGAAAGTCTTATTATCGAAGGCATTTTTATATTCTAAATTAATCTTTTTCTTTTAAGGATATCTAGATATTTATTTGGCCGGGGGGGACCAAATGCTAATTAAAAAGTTGTTTTTTGCAGTAACTTAAACTTGTTTCATTGCTGAAACATTTCTTTAGTTATGCACAGTGGTCGAATTTATATGTGTAGGTAGGTAATAACAATTTTGTCATGCAGTTTGAAAATTACGGTGGCCCAGTAGTGCACGAAATTAAGCCACAACACAACGAAATGAATCCACAACACAACGGAAATGAGCCACAACACAACGGAAAATGTACAACACAACGGAAATAAGCCACAACAACAACGGAAATGAGCCACAACACAACGAAATAAAGCCGCAACACAACGGAAATGCTCTCGATCACTAGAGGGCTCTCGGAGCGAGATAAAGTTAGTTTACCTTGCCAATGTTCTATAGAGTCGGCAGTCTTAATATATCAATACCACGATTAGTTTTAACAGTATGCAACCATTATATATCGACATAAAATTACTTCAAAATCACCTACATGAATTATAGCTGCGTATTTATACTTGAGAATGCTTTGACGCGCTACCACAGCGCATGATCCCTAAGGTAACGTCTGGCAATTCCACCAAGTGGTTAAAACATAAAATTATAATATAATTTAATAAATAAAAATAAAAACCTTTTGGTGAATTACAGAATTACAGGAAGGTATTGGCACAATTTCACCTGTAGTAAGTCAGTCTGGTCACTAGGAACCTACCACAAGCTTTGGGGCATAAAAAAAAAACCTTTAAGTGAATTACAGTAGGCCTAATGTTTTTATAAAAATAAATTGTGTACTGTGCATACAGGGAGCTATTGGCACAATTTCACCTGTTGTAAGTCAAGCTGGTTAATAGGAACTACAACCTTAAAAACATGATAAAAGAAAAAAAAACTTTTATTATATTACAGAAATTTCCTAAAAAATAATTGTTTATTGTAAATACATAAAGGGAGGTATTGGAAAAAAGTCACCTGTAGTAAGTCAGTCTACTACCAATACAATCAAGCTTTGGATTTTGAACATGTCTGTTTTTGAATGATTAAAGTAATTTTAATTAATACAAATTATACGTTTAACAACTTGGACGAATTGGCACACGCTGGTATGGGATGTGCTGGTAGCACGTCAAAGCATTCTAGAGTAAAAATATGCAGCTATAATGCACGTAAGTGATTTTTTTGAATCAATAAATGTCGGTATACAATGGTTAGCTACATACTGTTAAAACTAATCGTGGTGTTGATATATTTTTTAGACTGCTGACTCTATAGAAAACTAGCTTTATCGCGCTCCGAGAGCCCTCTAGTGGTTGGGAGCATTTCCGTGGTGTTGTACATTTTACGTTGTGTTGTGGCTCATTTCCGTTGTGTTGTGGATTCATTTCGTTGTGTTGTGAACTTATGTTTGCTTTTTTAAATTTCGTTGTGTTGTGCACTACTGGGCCACCGTAGAAAATGAGTCTAGCATGTTTGCAGACATGATTAAAGAGAGGCTGTGCCAAATTAACTCATGACAAAAGGAAAATGGTGTTGTGAAACATTTTGAACGCTTATCACATGAAAGAAAGTCACTGGTGTAGACAATTAGCTCTATGATTGAGGATCCTAAGGCCATTACAGCAGTTTTGCTCCTGACTGAAAATAAAGATTTCTCAATCAAAAATAATTTGTTTGTTCATTGCATGTGTATTTTTGCAGATATCACAATTGTTACGAATTTAATAAAAATAAAACAAATCAGGAGTCAATACTTTTATTTAAAAAGGACAAAGGATATTTAGAAATGACAGTAAAGACATTTAAACTGAAAAAACTTAGAGTTAAGACTGTTTCAAATAAATGCTGTTCTCCTAAACTTTATATTCATCAAGAGTTAAGAAAAAAAAAATATTTCCACAAAAATTTTAAGCTGTTTTCAACATTGATAATAATCAGAAATGTTTATTGAGCAATGTTTATTGAAAATATATTGAAACAGAAAACTTTTGCCATTTATACTGTATTTTTGATTGAATAAATACAACCATACTATTTTTGATAAAATATTTTTTAAGTGTATTTGATCTTTTATTATAATAAATGCTCATCACTTAAGGCGAGACACTACAGGTGAATAGGGTAATTTTTTTAACTATCAGATATCACCATGAAACGTTGCCAGTTGATTACCTACATTAAGATGAGAAAAAAATTTATTACAAGTTTTCTGTAATTTAATGTTTAAATATGCAAATGAGGCATTGTCTAATTAAATATGCGCTATTTTGCATATATTTTAAAAAACGAAATCTGAGTATTGGACAAAGCCAGGTTCAAAATTATTTTTTCATTGTGTTCACATATTAGATGGGGAAAAAATTACAGAGGGATTTATGGATATCTACTTTTGTTATCCTGTAAATCAGAATATACTGCCAATAGCCTTAAAAAAATGATTTTGGCCATGTTTTTGGGAATAAAATGTTATATAAATCAGGCTAGGAATAATATATTTACAAATCCCTCTGTAAATGTCTTCATAATATAACTAGGTACAAGACTGGAAAGTTTGGTGTATATAGGTGCTACTGAACTGGAGATTTCGGACTTGGAGTATGAGAGAAAAGACATTTTGAGAAAACGTGCTTTAAAGATTTAGCATCAGTCAATGAGATTGTGCATTTAGAGTAAAATCCCCCCTTTTACTTTCGCGATTGGTTGCTGATAAAAAGGAAATTACCATATTTGGATCCGGCAGTCTTGTTCAGGAGAGAGAGAGCTTTCTAACGGTGTGTGTGATGACAGGGTGCAGATCGCGATCGCAGAGCAGAGGGATGATTTATAACGACAACTTTTGATGAATTTATGAGAAATCTACAGACGCAAACAGACAAAGTGTATTAAAATAAAGACCTAAATGTGTATTTCAGACTTTTTTTCACCACAAGTCTGAAAGAAGACATGTTATTGAAGACAAATATCCCAAAATCTCAAAATTGACCAGTGAAAAAAAAACGTTTGTTTTTTGCCTGCCGTGTCTCGCCTTAAGAAGTTGTCAGGTTTCTGACAGGTTTTTTACATTTACATAGGACCTCAGTAGCAAGTTTCTCTCTTCTAACGCTTTTTTTAAACATAACCTTTATCTCCCATTTCCCATATGTTGCTCTTTTTGTCTTATTGTTTCATTGCAGCAGCAGCTCTCTCTTTTGCCCCTAATGGAGCCTCTGGTGGGGGTGAACTTTGCCCATTTCATGCCCTATGGGGGCGGACAGCTGGATGGAGAGAGCCGTCTCTCGGGCACATTTGGAAGCGCCTCATTGGACGGTGTCTCAGACTATTACTCCCAACTGATTTACAAGGTAATTAAAAATAGCTAATAAAATACTCCATGACTGTACATTTGCTACTGAAGCATCAAGCGATCACTTTTATTACTTACATCAAGTCTTGTGATATCAGCAGTAAACTTCACTTATTAGATATAATTTATGAGATGTGCAGATGGTCACTCATATTTGTATCTCTACAGCAGAATAACCTGAGCAACCCGCCCACCCCTCCTGCCTCCCTGCCCCCGACACCTCCTCCAGTGGCACGGCAGAAGTTGCTCAATGGCTTTGCCACAACAGAAGAGCTTGTCAGCAAAGGTGGTGTCATTGTTGGACATGATGGTGAGTGGCAACTTTGAATTTGATGTTGATAGTGATCATTTTGACTATATACTGTATGAACAGGCCAATGAACTGTTTACTCTTGACTTAAGATAATAGGTTTGGCCAATGCCTTTTTTTTTAGCATTAATCACATATTTATATTTTTCTGGTTATCGGTTTTTGGTCAATATTGAGTCTACCAAAAAACGCTGCCATTTAGAAACATAGCAGTTTATAGTAAAAGCCCAAAACAAAGATAAATTTAGATCACAAAACATAATATTTCTAATGCACAATGGGAGCTAATAAAAATACAATACTGACGCTGTTTTTTTTTTGGGGGGGGGGTTTGTTTCAACAGTCACCAAAGGGTTGCTTTCTCGACCGCTGCAGTTTAAGGCTGAGGAGGAGCTGCTGGCTCGAGCACTGGCTCAGGGGCCCAAAACTGTGAATGTGCCGGCCTCTCTTCCCACCCCACCTCATAACAACCAGGAAGAGCTCAGGTCAGTACACGGATACCGAGAACTGGGATTACAGTTAGTAAAGTGTTAGTATTAATGGGACAAGTATTAATGAAAAAGATGCCTATTTAGCCGTTTCTTAAAGATGGCTAAGGACTCAGCAGCTCTGGTTGAGTTAGGCAGGTCTTTCCACCAGCTTGGAACAGTCAAGGTAAAGGTCTGTGAAAGTGATTTTTTGCCTCTTTGGGATGGCACCAAAAGATGTCGTTCACTTGCAGAACGTAAGCTTCTGGAGGGCACATAGGTCTGAAGTAGTGAGTTTAGGTATAGAGGTGCAGAGACAGTGGTTGTTCTGTAGGCAAACATCAGTGCCTTGAATTTGATGCGATCGGCTATTGGCAACCAGTGAAAACTGATGAAGAGAGGCGTGACGTGCACTCTTCAGCTCGTGACATCATGTAGATGTAGAAGAGAAGTGGTCCAAGCACTAAGCCCTGATGCACCCCAGTAGCTAGATGATGTGACTTGGATACCTCACCCTTCAAGATACCCTGAAGACCTACCTGAGAAATAAGACATGAACCACTGGAGTGCGGTTCCTGAGACGCCCGTTATCATTAGGGTTGACAGGAGGATCTTTTAAAATTTTTAAACCATTGTGTAAAGAACACATATTTAAACCTATCTAACTAAACAACAAATCCTAGGGTTGATTCCTCAGTTAGGGGACGTTTTCTGTCCTCTAGGATGATTTTATTGATAATTATTCTACTTTTAAATGAAAAAAAAAAAAACTTTTAATTAAGGGCAGTGTTGAAAGCTGACATTTCTCTATTTTTGGCTTGTCTTTTACCCAGACCTTTTAACTTCCCTCTAATAAATGTAGTGTTATAATCAGTAAAATTGTATCATCATCATTACACCAAAATCCACTTGAAGGTTGATCAAGGCCTTGATCAGGTCTTTATTGCAGAGCAAATGTTTTCACACAGATGAAAACTTTTTTTAAGGAGTTTAATTTTTCAAAGCTATCAAAAGTGCGTAAAGGTAATGGTGGACAGTACTTTGAAATGCGATTGTGTATAAACATGGCACACAAATATCTTGAATTATGTATTTTCTAATTTCTACACATTAGTCTGTTTTCAGTTTCTCAGTTAAAATGTAACCAATATATTCTCTCGTACACACAGGGGACAGGAGCACTGTGAAGACAGAGACACCCCAGACAGCTTTGTCCCATCTTCTTCCCCAGAGAGTGTCATTGGCATGGAAATCAGTCGCTATCCTGATCTCTCATTGGTCAAGGAGGAACCTCCTTCTCCAGCCCTGTCTCCAGTAATTCCAATGTTTCCTGTCTTTAGGGGCAAAGGTAACTAGCTCATTCCCTTTTGTGCCTACAATTACATTATAAATGTTCTGGGTGCTGCTGAGTGTGGATTTGATTGATTAAGCCATTTTTATTTATTCCTCTTATTTTCAAGGCTCAGAGGTCAGGTTACGAGAGGTCAAGACGGAGCCTTCATCTGTGTTCTTCGGCTCTCCATTTGGATCGGTGCAAAATGGTTCCAACACTGGGCTGGTGTCCATCGCCATCACACTGAAGCCAGCCGCTGCTGAGGTGAGAAACAGTGTTGGTTTACCAGAGAAATCTGTTTCTACAGAGGTACCTGTAGAATTTGTTTCGATAGACACCACAAGAACAGTACATAAAAAACAACACAGTACAACAAAACATGGAATAACAAGTACAACAATTTCCATATTTCAGAATGGGTGCAAAGATGGGTGTCTTTGACACAAGATTTGACAGATAATTTAAATTCACAGAACAAGAAGTCAGTACAAATGATATAAATAACTAGATTTTTACATTTTCTGAAGAAAATGTGAGTTGTTTTTGCCATTGAAAAACCTTGCTGCCTCAACTCTTAAGTATGTGTACTAAGAATAGTGTTGCTTGCATCAGCAAACACAAATCTATACCGCTCTCATTCCTAACTGTGTGGTTTCCCTTTGCTCTTTCAGAACATCACTGACGTTGTCGCAGCCATTGCTGACCTGATCCGTGTGAAGATCCCCAGCAGCTATGAGGTCAGCAGTGGCCCGGGCTCTATGGGGGCCATCAAGACCTCTGTGGATGCAAAACGTCTAGCCTCTGCACTCCACGAGCCGAATGGACCACGGGCCACACGGCAAGCGCCTTACCACCTGCAGCTACAGCACAACCATAAGAAAGGTGAGGTCATAATTGCCTCTTAGTGTCACATAATCTTTCAGAAATCATTCTAAAATGACTGTAATCTAACAATTAGATCAGGATCTAATTGTTTATCCATCAGTTGCTAAATGTGCAGTATTATGTCTGTGTCTGGCTCAGCTACTGACAGAAAATCACTATTGATTTTGTGAACGATTGGGGAAGCTACTTAAACACAGTAGTGATCTTGGCCTGAACTATCCTGTTGAAGTCTGCGCATCTGTGTCAGATACTCACTTAATGAATGTACTGAATCAGATTAAAAGCCTCAGTACAAGATTACATCTCATTCATCACAGGGAAATGACAACGCTCTCTATTGTCATTGTGTAATTGCTGTTTTTAGGCTAATCAGAGCTGGTAGGAGGAACTTTTTCAGTTTTTTGACAACTGTGGATCTCTTTCAGGTGTTGTTGGTGACAGAGAGCAGTATAAGAAGGGACAGGGCAGCCCAGGACAGAGGCAACAATGGTGTCAACAATGTAAAGTGGTAGTCCTGGGGAATGGCGTGAGGAAAATGACCAAAGATGGTCAGGGCAAAGCACAGGTAGGAATATGTGCCCTTTATTTGCCCTTAATGTATTCAAAAATGCATTTGCAACACATTTTATTTATAAAATTTGATTTGAATTGTAAAGTCTGACTTAATTTGATTGATTTTGGGAATTGGATTATTGTGGATGTTCTATGTCAGAATGAGGCCAGACTAATGCTAATGCCTAAATAGTTATTTTGCCATTGGTTAACATTACCCAATAGAAAGAATGGCCTTGGTGACATCAGCAGGAAAGTTGTTTCAGAGGCGAAGCAAGTTACATTATTATGTCTCATCCTCTGATTTCTCCCAGGAGTCCCAGTTATGTTCTGATGGGGGTTTGGTGTTCTGCAGTCATAGCTGTCTCATTCTGCACTCATCATCCACTCAGTCCAATGGGAACACCGACACCAAGGTTTGTTTTCTCAGTCATAATCCAAGACTGAGCATGGCTGATTTTATTTAACTGATAGATGAATTGCTCTTGATTACGCATGATGAATGCATATGTTTCTGTATTGTATTTCCAGACATCTGTTGCTCTACTTTCTGAAAGTGCTTTGAAACAGAGTCCTTCTAAAGTCCAGCACCAGTATAGCAACAACATGTCCTCTCTGGATGTCCACTGCCTGGCCCAACTCCAGCACAAGCCATCCCCTCCCTCTCCGAACCTTCACGCGGTTTTTAACCCAGCTGGTCAATTGATCAAGACAGAATCCAAACCTGAAAGCATATCGGAGAGCCATCTTAAAGTGACGGTTAAGCTGAAACCGTGTTCAGAGGGCCACGTGGAAGACAAACCATGGCATCATGGCAAACGGTGGAAAGGCCTGCGCTGGCGAAAATGGACAATACACATTGCAGTACCAAAAGTTGCCACCAAAGAGTCAGAAGTTGAGGAGTTCTTGAAGCAGCTCAACTCATCTCTGCGGCCGTGCTCAACCACCCGTGACTGGCGTCGCTGCTGTTTTTGCCAACAGATTGGTGATGGGATAACGGATGGCCCCGCCAGGCTGCTCAACTTGGATTTGGACACCTGGGTGCACCTCAACTGTGCCCTTTGGTCCTCTGAAGTCTATGAGACTCAAGCCGGCGCCCTGATCAATGTGGAACTGGCGCGTCAGCGTGGTCAAACGGTGGTTTGTGCGTTTTGCCAGCGCTTAGGTGCCACTAGTGGCTGCCATCGGTTGCGTTGCCTCAACATCTACCACTTCACCTGCGCCCTGCAGGCTGGCTGTACATTTTTTAAGGATAAGACGATGCTGTGCCACCAGCACCGGCCACGGGGAGCCGGCGCTGCAGCCGGCTTGCACTTAGAACATCAGCTGCGCTGCTTCTCTGTGTTCCGCCGTGTCTTCGTACAGCGCGATGAACTGCGACAGTTAGCATCGGCCGTGCAGCAGCCTGAGCGCGGACATACTTTCCGTGTGGGGAGTTTGCTTTTCCATGCAATGGGTCAGCTGCCACCTGCCCTGATGCCCACCTTCCACTCGTCTACGGCCATCTATCCACCTGGCTATGAGGCAAGCCGTCTCTACTGGAGCATGCGGCACGGTCAGAAGCGCTGCCGGTACGTCTGCTCTGTTGAAGAGCATGAGGGGCGTCCCGAATTCAGCATACGTGTGATTGAGCAGGGCTATGAAGATCTGGTGCTAACAGACACCACTGCTAAAGGTACAGCTGCCACAGTCTCCATCACATATACTGATATAATAGCAGATAGGGTTCCCGTGGGTACTGTATGGACATACAGTATTTGGGCAGGTCTTAAATAACATCTTCAAAAGTCCTACATTTGATTTAAAAAAACTTGAAATGATAAACATTCAACCTAAAACAACAGTTAAAATAGCAAAACCAAAAGAATAACAAGACATAAAACACCAGTTTTCATGTTCAGCAGGGGTGTAAAAAAACTACAAACTTGCAAGCAATGCCTTTTGTCTCCAAACCAAGTCATGTTTTGCCCACAATCTGCTGCCAATACAACTTAAAAAGAACCAAATCAAAGCGCTTTCAATTAGTGTAAAAGGACCCAGTTCTTTGTGCATTCACATTGTAACTGAACTGACAAGTGGACTCGGATGTCTTTTTGTTGTGCATATACAGGTCCTTCTAAAAAAATTAGCATATTGTGATAAAGTTCATTATTTTCCATAATGTAATGATAAAAATTAAACTTTCATATATTTTAGATTCATTGCACACCAACTGAAATATTTCAGGTCTTTTATTGTTTTAAAACTGATGATTTTGGCATTCACCTCATGAAAACCCAAAATTCCTATCTCAAAAAATTAGCATATTTCATCCGACCAATAAAAGAAGTGTTTTTAATACAAAAAAAAGTCAACCTTCAAATAATTATGTTCAGTTATGCACTCAATACTTGGTCGGGAATCCTTTTGCAGAAATGACTGCTTCAATGTGGCGTGGCATGGAGGCAATCAGCCTGTGGCACTGCTCAGGTCAGGAGAGTTGGCAGGCCAATTGAGCACAGTAATACCATGGTCAGTAAACCATTTACCAGTGGTTTTGGCACTGTGAGCAGGTGCCAGGTCGTGCTGAAAAATGAAATCAGATGGAAGCATGAAGTGCTCCAAATTCTCCTGATAGCTAGCTGCATTGACCCTGCCCTTGATAAAACACAGTGGACCAACACCAGCAGCTGACATGGCACCCCAGACCATCACTGACTGTGGGTACTTGACACTGGACTTCAGGCATTTTGGCATTTCCTTCTCCCCAGTCTTCCTCCAGACTCTGGCACCTTGATTTCCGAATGACATGCAAAATTTGCTTTCATCCGAAAAAAGTACTTTGGACCACTGAGCAACAGGCCAGTGCTGCTTCTCTGTAGCCCAGGTCAGGCGCTTCTGCCGCTGTTTCTGGTTCAAAAGTGGCTTGACCTGAGGAATGCGGCACCTGTAGCCCATTTCCTGCACACGCCTGTGCACGGTGGCTCTGGATGTTTCTACTCCAGACTCAGTCCACTGCTTCCGCAGGTCCCCCAAGGTCTGGAATCGGTCCTTCTCCACAATCTTCCTCAGGGTCCGGTAACCTCTTCTCGTTGTGCAGCGTTTTTTGCCACACTTTTTCCTTCCCACAGACTTCCCACTGAGGTGCCTTGATACAACACTCTGGGAACAGCCCATTTGTTCAGAAATTTCTTTCTGTGTCTTACCCTCTTGCTTGAGGGTGTCAATGATGGCCTTCTGGACAGCAGTCAGGTCAGCAGTCTTACCCATGATTGCGGTTTTGAGTAATGAAACAGGCTGGGAGTTTTTAAAAGCCTCAGGAATCTTTTGCAGGTGTTTAGAGTTAATTAGTTGATTCAGATGATTAGGTTAATAGCTCGTTTAGAGAACCTTTTCATAATATGCTAATTTTTTTAGATAGGAATTTTGGGTTTTCATGAGCTGTATGCCAAAATCATCAGTATTAAAACAATAAAAGACCTGAAATATTTCAGTTGGTGTGCAATGAATCTAAAATATATGAAAGTTTAATTTGTATCATTACATTATGGAAAATAATGAACTTTATCACAATATGCTAATTTTTTGAGAAGGACCTGTATTCCCAATCACCCTGAGACCACCAAAAAAAAAAAAGAAAACGCTATTATGAGCCCCACATGTGTAGTAGAGGACAAAACAAAGCTGCCCCAATATGCCAAGGGACTTCATATTTATTTAAACAATTTCAGTTGCAGCTTTTTGAGGTTCAATAATTGCACTATGCCATATCGTAATTTAAATTGTAATGTGATTAATTGTGTAAACCACATTTATCTCATTAGTCTCTCATTATCTCATAATCTCATTAGTCCTACTGCCTGACAGACAGCAGTGTGATGTTTTTTATTCGCTTGTGTGCTCATTCTCACCCATGTGTTCTAGGAGTCTGGGACAAGGTTCTTGGGCCCGTGGCTGAGAGGAGGGCTGAGACGGGCATGCTGAGACTCTTCCCTGTCTATCTGAAGGGAGAGGACCTGTTTGGGCTTACCATCTCAGCAGTTACCCGCATCGCCGAATCGGTATTTACAATAATTACAACCTTAATATCACTCACTGCATATTTTAAAGTGAAATGCCCAGTTATGTACAGTTTGTTACGATGCGCTCATTTTGTGAAATGTAACTGTTGTAGCTGCCGGGTGTGGAGGCGTGCTCAAGGTATCGATTCCGTTATGGACGTAATCCCATGTTGGTGCTTCCACTGTCGATCAATCCATCGGGCAGCGCTCGTTCTGAGTTGCAGACGTTCCCCCATCATGAGAGGTCAGTATTTTGATAAATTATGGTGTGGTCACATTAATGAAATTTAAGTTAAATTTTGCGTGCAAGAACAGGTTCATTGTCCATTATCATTAGCATAGAGATGTATGACACACAGCTCACACAGAAATCACTTTCAAGCCAAGCAGCTTTCTGTTGGTCAGTGCGGTGAATTTGCCTGACCAATTTAAACACAAAATATAAGTTTTTCCGTGTTCACACAAAACTCCCACTCGTACAAATTCCTATTGGAATGACTAAATTTCCCCTGTGAAATTTCACAAAGCAACAGTAAATCTTTGTTTACACTTACAGCGTCTTTGCATGTAGAAAGTGGCTGGCAGTGGGGATGCTACTGGGCGTTCCCACTAAGGAAAAAACGAAATATAAATGGAATCAGTACATAAAATGCTTAATATTAAAGATTAATCGAGAAACAGCGAGTGCTCTTTGCCATTACAGCTATTTATCTGTTGCGCAAGCACCAGTCTTTCTGGGTTCTAGAAACCATTCAAACTCTGAGTCAGCATGTCTAGTATACATGTATGTACACAGAGACATATCATAAGTTGCATAAGGAAAGTTGCTGACTGCTGAAATTAACTTCCTCTCCAACTTGCCACTCACTTCACTCCTATTGGTTTTTTCTCCCAAAAGTCACATACTGTATCTCAGTTGCATAAACATATCAACTTTGTTGCATCGCTGGACACATCTACATGCTGTCACCAACGTTCACTGTCGCTCGTGTCGCTGGAAATCACCAGTTCTGTAGAGAAATCAATGACATTTTGTTGCTGGTACTATGCGCAGGGCTTAAAGGGTTAGTTCACCCAAAAACAAAATTTCTGTCATTAATTATTCACCCTCAAGTCGTTCCAAACCCATACGACCTTTGTATCTTCAGAACACAAAGTAAAATATTTTTGATGAAATCTGAGCGCTTTCTGACCCCCCATAGACTGCAATGTAATTGCCACTTTCAAGGCCCAGAAAGGTAGAAAAGACATCCTTAAAATAGTCCATGTGACTACAGTGTTTCACTCTTTATGTTATGAAGTGACGAGAGTTAAAAATTAAACAACTTTATTCAACAATTTCATCTCTTCCGTGTCAGTTGTAAACTGCAGCGCTTCAGGTGTTCTACGTCAGAATGTATTTTTGCACAAAATAATATTGTCGTCGCTTCATAAAGTTAATGTTGAGCCACTGTAGTCAAATGGACTATTTTAACAATGACTTTACTACATTTTTGGGCCTTGAAAGTGGCAATTGCAGGGGGGGGGGGGGGATTTACGGGTTTGGAACGACATGAGGCCGAGTAATTAATGAAAGAATTTTCGTTTATGGGTGAACTAACCCTTTAAATGTGACCGCACCTTTTCATTTTGCGTTTGTTGGAAGAGTAGTATTAATAAAAGACTGTTTTCTTTCTCTGTTTCTGCCATGTTCTCTTATACACTCCGACAAACTCGCACAGGTTAAAGATCCTCTCCGTGTGGGCCAGAACATCTCGCTGCATTCAGAACTCCTCCATGACGGAGACTGGATCATCTCACAGCAAACACTTTGTGCACTCTAAGTCATCTCAGTACCGCCGGCTGACCAGCGACTGGAAGACTAATGTGTATCTGGCACACTCCCTCATCCAGGTGAGTCCGTTCACTGACCATCTGATGCATATTTGAAAAGCTGGCTGAAATTGCCAGGTTCATCTGATACTTTGAAAATGTAAAGTTTTAAAGGGATACAGATGGACCTCGCTGGATTGAACTCAAGGAAGCCTTAAAATACTCAGTGTGCCTTGAGTGACTACAGTACTAATCAGTCTCTCGAAACTATGTCCAGGTCATATTTTCTCCCCAAAAAAAGAAAAGAAATTCGATTATATTTTGCATATGAAAGTGAAGGAATTATGAAGGTGATTCTCATTACATTTAGATTCTCATTACTGTATATTTTTAAGGTGCACTACAGTACAATAAATATTTTTACAGTACTGTAAAAATATTTATTGTATTGTACCTTAAAAATACTGTTCTACAATAATTTTGAAATTACTACTACTACGATGATGATAAATAATTTGGTAACACTTTACAATAAGGTTTCATTTATTAACATTAGTTTCATTTAACTAACATGAACTAACCATGAGCAATAAATTTATTACTGTATTTGTTCATCTTTGTTAATGTTAGTTAATAAAAATACAGCTGTTTATGTTAGTTCAGAGTGCATTAACTAATGTTCATAAAAAAATACTTCTTTTGATTTTAATAATGTATAAGTAAATGTTGAAATTAACATTAAAGGTGCAGTGTGTGGTTTTTAGCGGCATCTAGTGGTGAGGTTGCAAATTGCAACCAACAGAAGTTACGGTGGCCGACAGGAAAATATATCGTTGACTGAGACAGCAGAGAGTAGCTAGTTAAGCAATGAGGTTTCTTTACAAAGATGAATTAAGAAATGATGTTTACTTTATTATTCAGTAAAACGATATATTATTGTTACTTGTTCATCATTGTGTCAGTGTTTTATTTGCTGACTTTAGCTAGAAGAAGCTTGCACGAAGAACAACATAGTGACGAAACGCGTTTGTCCGTTTAGGGCTACTGTAGAAACATCAATGTAAGGGGACCCGCGGTGTATGTAGATAGAAATGGCTCATTCTAAGGTAATAAAAACAACGGTTCATTAAGTAAGGTCTTTATACACCACTGAAAACATAGTTATGTATATGATATTGCATTTCTGTCAACAGATCCTCCTAAATATTACACAATGCACCTTTAAGTAAGATTAACAAATGCTGTAGATGTATTGTTCATTATTAGTTCATGTTAACTAATGTAGATAACTAATGTTAACTAATAAAACCTTATTGTAAAGTGTTACCAATAATTTAAATAATATTTTCCTGCATTACATTAATGATAATAATGCATGAAATGAGCTTAACAGTCATAATAATGTCATAATGCAAAAAAAAAAAAAAAAAAAAATGGTTTTAAATGACCTTTTAATCATTGTGTCTATTTAAAAATATAACTGCTGAATTTATTTATTCAATTATTAATTGAGAAAACAGGGGACAATCATTTTCAGGGGGAATTTTTTTTTTTTTTTTTTTTTTATCCAGAAATGAACTAAACTTGACAAAAACTCCCTTTTCAATTTATTATCTAAAAATGCAGAAAGTTTTCTGTTAGGGTGTGGGTTTGGGTTAGGTTCATAGTATTAATAATTAGCTGTACAAAAACAATACAAGTGTACTGAATGTCCCAAGTAAACATGCATGGAACAGCTTGAGTAATGCTATTCTAATGCAAATACTCATACTCAGAAGTGAGCTAAACCTGACAAAACCTTATTTTGGGGATGTCCGCATCTGTAAAAAACAGTATAAAAATTAAGTAAATTGCAAAAATGCAGAAAGTTTTCAGTTAGGGTTAAATTATAGTATTTGTAACTAGCTGTATATAAAAACAATAGACGTATATGGAACATCCCCACATTCCCCAGTGTGTGTGTGTGTGTGTGTGCGCGTGAGAGAGTGATCTGTAGCCTTGGGTGAGGATGCATGTCTAATGCGTCTTGTGTCTGCAGGGTCTTGGGCTGTTTGCAGCACGTGACATTGAGAAGCAGACCATGGTGATTGAATACATGGGGGATATTCTGCGCACTGAGGTGGCCATGAGGAAAGAGCTGATCTACAAGGCTAAGGTAAAGCTCGCTCAAACAATGAGGGAATAGTGCTGGGGATAATGTTACCTTGACATGCTGTCTAAATGCATTTGTCTAAATCTGTGTGGATTTCTCCCACAGAACTGCCCAGCGTACATGTTCCGCATCGGCAGCGACCGAGTTATCGACGCAACCCACTCTGGAAGCCCTGCAAGGTACAAAAATGAACTTGATGTGTCATATCAGCTTTCAGATGTGTACATTACTTGATGATGTAATTACTTGATGAGATGATGTACATTACTTGATGAGTAATATCTCAAACCTGACATATTACTGTCATTTTTACTGTCACATTTTGCACTATTCAGAACACCTGTGAACTCAATGTTTAATATTGCTGTTTTAGGATAATAATTTTCCTGTATAATAATATTACTGTTTGAAGCACTAATATTTTGAAAGAAGTCTCTTATGCTCACTAAGGCTGCATTTATTTAATCAAAAATACAGTAAAAACTGTAATATTGTGAAATATTAATACCATTTAAAATAACTGTTTTCTGTATAAATATACAGTATTTAAAAATGTAATTTATTCCTGTGATGCAAAAGCTGGATTTTCAGCTCTCCAGTCTTCTGTCACATGATCCTTCAGGAATATGCTAAATTGATACTCAAGAAACAATTGTACTGAATCAGAACAAGCGTATAAACTTAGTGTGTCATTGCTTTTCTCTGAAATTTGAATCACAATTTTGCCTAGTGAATGACAAAGTGTTTGATAAAAATTGCTGTGTGAAAGCGTGCACTTGGATGCAATTATTATAATTATAAGTTATAATTATTTTTAATTGGATGTTTCCCTTAGATACATCAATCATTCATGCTCTCCAAATTGTGTGGCTGAGGTTGTTACGTTTGAGCGGGGCTACAAGATTATCATCAGTGCCGCCCGCAGGATTGAGAGGGGAGAAGAGGTAAGACTGTACAAGTGTGTCATTTATTTTCATGCATTTGAATAAACGGCACAAATATGCCAAAAATATTGCTTTGCGATGCACAGGACAATCTTTCAGGGCAGTTCTGGTAGATTGTGAAGGATGCAGCAGACTAATGCAATCTGGCATACTTTTTAGGGGTACCAAATTGGTTATCGGCTGATAATATAGATTTTTTAATTTACGTGTATCGACCGATATTGGATATTTAATTGTTCATGCTCATTTCCACTATTTGACATTTGGATTTCCTTTACAGTCATCTGACGCTCACTTAAAGGTGCACTATGTAACATCTAGGTTACTAATGAAATCCCTGAAGGAGGAAACGGAGACGTTATGTCAGAGCTGAACTGATGAATTGGGATCCAAATTCGTCAGTTCAGTTCTGACGAAATGTCCTCTAACTGTTCAAAAACAAAACTGCATGTATTTTGCGAAAGAACATTGTTTTGGTTGCGCTAGCATGCGCTAGCTAGCATTTGGTTTAGTAGCATTCACTACTAGAGTTAAGAGATATAACCAGTTTAGATGGAAAAGATATCAAGCTGACTAGCTGAAGATGTTACTGTAGCTATAGCCATTAATAAACACGGCACTCACTTGAAAATAAATTCCAGCTCAGCGCTATAACAGCCATAGTGGAATGACGCTTCACAAAAGATAATACTTTACAATGAACTCTGTTAGAGAGCTACATATGGCAATTTATCTTTTCAATAATATGTTACTCACTTGTTGAGTAATAAAAACACCATCTCTGCTACGCTTTTACAACATTTCAAATCCCTCAGTTCTCGCCATCTATGAAAAGCCAAGGCAATGTTGATTCTTGTTTTATTACGAGCTCTGTCGCGTTCTCTTTTTGCCAGCAGACTCTCCTCTGTTCAGCGTTTGTTTAAAACAGGTGATTCCCAGAGGTTGGAGATTTAGCTGCTCCATGTCAACCTTTCTCGCTCGTTGTGTAACCTATTCCACTCCTACACCAAACACACGTCAAAGTAGCCGGAGAAACCGTTCACTATTTACAGATATGACGAGACACAAACGGGCAATTGACGGGCAAACGAATGTACACAATTTCCCAAGAAAACCATCCCGACAGGGCCAATATATAAACAACTTATAGAAGAAGAAGGATTGAGGTTGTTTGATGTCAGTTTTGAACAAAACAAAAAAGTTGCATAGTGTACCTTTAAAGTTCATTTCTAAAACACCAAGAATTTAACATCACTATTAAACATCAGTACGAAGCAAAATTTTGTCTGTGAATGTTCATTCAGACACCTGAGACGACCCTTTAACCCTTTCACACGTGAGTTTAAAATATTCTGGCTGACCCCCCAGTGTGAGTTTTTCAAGGCGACCGTTATTTAGAATGTGTCACTTTATGGTTTCCATGGTGACGCGTCATTGCTTGTCACGTGACACACCGCAGCAACAACAGAGCTGAATGAATGATGATCTGCTTTTATGTCATATTTCCTTTTTTATTCAAAATATTCACAAATTTGTTTGATATGGCATGAAATATCTGATATTCCGGTTGTCAAATATATGCAAGTGGAAGTGTTTTGTTGTTTAAACACCTTTATAATGATCGCGTTAGTTGAGCTGTATGCGCGATGGGCGCCGCCATCTTAGTTTGTGCTGCAGAAGCAGTTCAGAGAATCGGATCTGTTGGATTTACAAAACGTTCATTCATCCACTTCTCCCGAAATACATACAAGTAAGTGGCTGGTGAACTGGGAGAAGAATAGAGTAAACTTTAAAATTACTTACACAATGTGTATCTGATATGAATAAAACTAATTATAATGGAAAGGATTATTATTGCCTCTTCCTTTGACATCAGTGTGTATTTTACGAACTCTAAATGTATTGTTTTTTTAGTACTTATATGTCTGGAACCAAAATAAACATTATGTGGTTGAAAACACTGAAAAGTTGTGATATATGACAGCTCTGAGCGCGCCTGTCTCTGGCTTAGCGCCAGCCAACGCGCGAAAGCACATTTGAATTTAGCAGTTGATCACGTGATGCACTGACCGTTCTAATCACACCGGTGTGATCGTACGCTCCAGGGACCAGCCTAGACTGATCACACCGGTGTGATCGTACGTGCGAAAGGGTTAAAAGTCAGAAAGTGCTCTCGACTATGTTCCCCGTTAAAATGCTCTTCTCAATCGTGATTTTTAGAGTGTCTCATAAGACCTATCTGCACAGCTTAATATGATTTGAACCACCTTTGAATTATTATTTTTTTTTTGCAGCTCTGCTATGATTACAAGCTCACCCCGGTTGAAGATCAGAGCAAGATCCCCTGTCACTGTGGAGCCGCCAACTGCCGCAAGTGGATAAACTGAACAACTCAGAGGTGCCAATTTACCAGAGGAGACATAAAAATAAAGGAAACAGCCAATCCTGGAAGTTGTTTTAACGGGCGATCATTTTTAAAACGTGCAAAACTAAGAGGAAAACACAACGCTGGAATACAGCATTGTGTGAGAGCCATTCGTATCATTTTCTTGACTTGAAAGGAAAAGGTTCCGTTATGTGCATGTGCCATGAGTCTGTGTGTGTGTGTGTGTGTGTGAGTGTTTGTTTGCCAGCTCGAATGCGTGTGCGTCACACGGGGCAGATTTCACCAGCGAATGAGGACGGAGAATGAGCGAGAGCACTGTGCCGGGTATGCCTTATAGGTCGATGGAGAGGGCAGGCCCATCTGTATGACGTGATCTGTACCGTAGAAATCAATGTAGAACATCACTGAATGGAGAATGTACGGAATTGACTTCCGCAAAGGGAAAAACATGTTGCACTAAAAAAAAAGAAAACGAAAAAAAAAAGAAAAGAAATAGAAAATGAACTCACGAAAAAAACTCAAAAATACTTGATTCCATGAGTCAGTTTTATCCTAGATATCTCTCATTGTTTAGTGTAAGAAAATAAAGGTGTTTTGTATTTATTACTGTGTGAGTGAATGAATGGGCCTATTTTTAAAAGCGGTTTTATGCCGATAAAAAGGATGCCCGACTGCGATTCTTGCACGCAGTTTGAGATTCTGTTACATCTGTAAATACCGTGTAAATATAGAGAAATATCAGAATGATTGACCAAATACGACCTTATTCACTACCTTATTCATATCGATATTCAGATATTTTAGATGTGCTTGTTCTGTTTTGTTTTGTTTTGCTTTTTTTTTCCTTTCCGGAATTAATTAACAAAGACACATCACGATACCACGTGTACACGTGTAATTACGAAACTGTACTGAATTACAAAGGTGATTTCACAAGAAAAGTATTTTCTCTGTGCTTAGGATGCGGTATTTGTAGTGACTTTGTGGTTTATTCATTATTGCTGACCATTTTGTTGGTTTTCATTTCATTTTATTCCATTTTATGTTACGGATAGCAGCGACACGGAATTCAAAACGAGAGACATTCTAGTAAATCAGGTGGGATTGTAGATGTAGGGATAACTGTGAAATGAACTTTAAACCTCGAAAACCGGTTATGAGATCACAAGCGTAACCTGAACAGGCACAAGTAGATCATGCTCATTTTTTATATAAAGGCTGCCGTATGGATTTTATAAACATGCAGCGTCGTAAAGAGACGTCGTCGTCGGACGCTTTGTGTGTAATCGGTGGGAGGAAGGGTCAGCAGAACTCTCTAAAAAAATGTGTACATACGAAAAACATATGCTTGTATTAGTTTTATTGATTGAAGTGAAGCATCTGTTAAGAGAGCGCTATTCATTTTGTAGCCAAAAACTGTTTTTCACACTTCACATGCCTTGTTATTTCAATTTGGGAGTTTCTGTGTGCACAATTTCACGTTGAAAAATGGGACAGTTTAGACTTTGTATTGTACTGGGCATGAATTTTTTCAAAAGAGTCCGTTGTATATATTTTTTCTCAATGAACAGCTGTAACAAAATTGTTTCATGGATATTTTCCTTGTCTTGTAAAATACATCAATTTCCTAGTGTTTTTTTTTTTTTTTTTTTTTTTTTTTGCTCTGTATAGTAGTCTAAATTGTTTTGGAAACTGAAGCTTTTTTGAAGTACACAGAGCGATATAGGGTTTGGTATTTGAGGAATTGAATTTACATTTACAAAAAAAATAATAAAATATTTTACATCATTAATTGATGCACAACTTATTTTTCTTCTGGTAATGTGTTGCAGTTTTATTGAGATGCTATTATACTTTTGATCGATATTTTAAATTATTTTTTATTATTGTGTTTTCTGTTTTCGTTTTAATTTTAAAGTTTATTGTGTTTTTGTCATTTGTATGTCTATAGTTTTTATTAATTATTATTTCAGTTTTAATTTAATTATTTTAGTACATCAACTTGAAATGAAAACGAGAAATGTTGCAATTAGCTGAAATAAAATAAATTTAAGTGTTGTTTTTTTTTTACTTTTTAATCCATTTCTGTTCGAATTTATTTTATATTAAGTGACAGGTTTTTTTCATGTTTTTAGTTTTAGTTAACTATAACCGTGATGTGTTGATATCTTTGGAGGGATGCAAGCTATGCAAGATTTAAAAACATTTAAAACAGTTCAGCCTTCAGCAATTTTATTCTGTGCATTAAAGGCATTTTCGCACCTAACGGCACAAACAAGATTTGAAATGAAAACAATGGAGCTTTTGACAGCGGGGGACAATCATTCGCCTAACAACAGATCTTCATTTTATCTCAGGGAGGGGGCCAGATATAGGTATATGATGTTAAAAGACCCTCTCGCCTTCCTGGGACAGAAAAACACTACAGCACACCCTGAGGCCTCTGGTAACTCATGTTATACTGACTGTGTTCTTCAACCATAACAAGGTCCATGTCACACCCTGATCTGACAGTGAGGAACTAGTCTTATTTCATGTATGTTACAGTCTTTGACAATGTTTTCACGTTTTGTTATTACTAAATGGTACTTGATTATTGTTTTAATTAGTTTTCTTTAAATATCAACATCAACAAATGGATCTAATACCATGTGTGTACAGTGGTGTTAAACGGTATACCCCAATACAAAGGTCACTCTTTAGTTTGAATCTTTTTTTTTTATTATATTATATTTTCTGCTACCATGATGTACAGCTTATTGTGACCCGGAACTGCCCATTTAGACAGGAAGACAGTCTGAATGACATGACAAATATTTGGGCCTAAATTTAAGATTTATGTATTTGAATTGCATAATATTTCCATTCATTTGGATTGCACAGTTTTAAATAATCTAATAAACTTAATGTTATTTGCATTTGTCAGTTATACATAAATTAATCAAGTCCCTTGTGTGTGTGTGTGTGTGTGTGTGTGTGTGTGTGTGTGTGTGTGTGTGTGTGTGTGTGTGTGTGTGTGTGTGTGTGTGTGTGTGTGTGTGTGTGTGTGTGTGTGTGTGTGTGTGTGTGTGTGTGTGTGTGTGTGTGTGCGTGCGTGCGTTGACCAAAAAATATTCTTCCAATTTATCTAAATTTTTAAACTCCAGGCAATTTATTCATAATCAGGAGGTTGTCCCACCAATTTCATCTTGAGAGCTGACTGAACTGGAACAATGCGCGATGCTGACCAGAATAAAGCAGGCTGTTTGGCCAATGCCAGAAATCATGTATGAAAATGATGAAAACTAAAACCTTTGACCAAACATCATGCTGTATGTCAGTCATGATGGAAGCATTTGGTTTCAGGCTGATTTTCAGGGGAAACCCTGTTGTTGTTTTTTGTTTGTTTTTTATACAGTCGTTTATGGTAACCTTTGTCATGTGGATCATTTACAACACACTATAGGTTACAAACTGAGGCAATTAGCTCAATTAAAGTTCTTCGTGTTTAACTTGAGGTTGACGTCCCTGCAAATAATAAAGGATTATACTTCTGCTTTCCTTAATTAAGACAAAGCCTCACTGGGTTACTGTGTGGAATCATTAATAAAAGGCGCCACCTGCTGGTAAACAGAAAATAAACTGGGAGAGTTTGAGAAATTAGAAAATAACTTAATGAAGGAGGGAAGAAAATATAAAACATAACTGGGCCAAGTTATACAGTTATCGTAACACTGTGGCCAATAAAAAACCTGAAAACTGCAACAGCTGATTTTAAATGTCCATAAGATTTTATGATGTCTAACTGTTTTTGTCACAATTACATGTGTCTACTTAATAGTATTAACATTTTTGGGGAAGTTATTATACCCTGTGTGAGCAAAGTCAGTAGGTTTTAGTCCAATACAATTACATTAACTAGCATTTTCGGGGAAAATAAAATTCTCTCCGGTTCAAAATGACCCGAACACAATGTAGGGGTTTCAGGTATGACAAATAAATTATATTCATTTAAAATTCAGATCTACACTAGATGACGTTTTATGGCTTTTCTGAAAGAGAACACTGCGTAGGGACCCTGTGAATCAGAAGATGACTTGCGTTTATGAATAGGATTGAGGGAGAGAGAGAGAGAGAGAGAGAGAGAGAGAGAGAGAGAGGAAGAGTGGAAACTTGAGCCTGTTGACACTCAATTTTACACGACTGGCTGCAGAATATCAAATGAACTACACATCAACACAGCCACGGTGCTCTGAAGGGCAATATTACATAATGATGAACTAGAAGAAATTATCACTTTGTGGGATATGAAACATAAGAGTCATTGTCCAAGTGCACTAAATTCAGTTTGCTCTACATTTGGATCCATAATGAAGATCGAATTGACAGATCAATCTAACATATCCTCAGGCTCAGACACATGAAAACAATGCAGAAATGTAATAATTATCTAACTGATTTTAGCAAAGTGTTATGTTATGTTATGTTTTAAAGCAATTTTTGTGTTGCAAATCTAAACAATCCCTTCAACTCACAATACTGTATCTGCTTCCAGGTATTAAACCTGGCAGAGAATCCATAATGACACAGGAGTCATTAGGTCTGTTGATTGCTCTACAGAGTCCTATTACAGCCAAGCTATGAGTCCATTTTGCAGAACCAGCTGCACCCCATATTCAAACACTGCTCCATTATGATGGTCCTGTATTCCAGGATGATAATGTCTTTACACACACTGCTACACAAATACAAATGGCAGGACGAAATCAGACACCTCCGAAGGCCTGATCTAAACATGAATAAATCTGAGGAAGCGCTGAGCAGATGTCCAGCCTCTATGTAGCTATTCAAATGCAATATTTATAAGTTTATGTAAAATACTAAAAGCACTGAGTTACTGCAATGTTGAACTACATATAGCCTATTGTTCATATTTGAAGACCAGATTTGGTATCTGGTGCTCAAAGCGATGTCACGCGTTTTTTAGGCCGAAACATTTTTTGTCACATACAGCAAACATCTCCTCACTATGCCGTATAGATTATTGCAACGCTCTTTTTTATGGACTGCCTTCAAAGGTAGGCCTACTCCACAACTCCAGCTAGTACAGAACTCGGCTGCTCGAATCATCGGCAGAACTCCCCTAGCTGAACACATTAGTCCCATATTACAACACTTGTACTGGCTCCCGGTTAAATATCGTACTGCTGCCTAGTGTCTATTTAATAGATATCTAATAATTAAGAACTAATAAGTAGTCGTATCTTTTAAAAAGGTAGCCTACAAGCACCCAAAGAATAAGTAGCTAGTTAAAGAATAATCAGTAACTAATAAAAAGTAGGCTAGTATGGAATAGAGAGCTAGCCTATCTAAAAAAATAAGTACTGGTAGCTTGAAAATAAAGTAGGCTACGTTTTAAGGATTAAATGTTAAAACGGCTTGCCATCACTAAGCCTACAGATAGCACACGTACATGTCTGCAAGATGTCTGTTAAAGATCACTTCATCTGGAAAGCATAGATGCTGCAGCATGTTTACTAACATCTAAGAGATCTTTAAGATGTCAGTTGTAGATTCATTCTAAATCAAAAACATCTTAAAGACATTTTCTAAACGTCTATTTGACATCTGACAGGAAACGTCCTATATAGACGGATTGCAGATGAGCAAACACTCTAAAAAAACCGTCTTCCAGATGTAAACACGCACATCAAATGCTATTGGTCACTAACACTATTGGTTACCATACTCACAATCTGCAAAATATCTAATAAAGTCATACTGGTTCGAAGCGATGGTGAACTAGCTCTTTAAGAACGATTGTGTGCGATAACGGCGTTTTTTCGTTCCTTTATATTGGTTCTTTATAATGGGCTAGGCTAGGCCTAATATAAAAAAGGCTACACATACATACGCTTGAATTAATACGGGTGGTCTTTGTAAAGATTTAATAATTTTGTCATGACTATCTTCTATTTGAGTGTATGAATGGAGAGTGACTGTCAGTGGAACTCCGTCAGCTGAAACCAGTTTTTACTCTCGCTCAGGCAGGTGAACTTCTGAGATAAAGTCTAACTGAGGTAAATAAAACTCTCTTCTTTGTAACAGTGTATTCTGCTACGACTTTACAGCACTCCACCATGCAGTGGAAGGGTGTGCGCAGCTCCGGGCGAATCGCTTGCTCAATGCGGGAATCGAACCCATGACAGAAGCGGAGTTGAATGCGGATGTCCTCCACGGCGCGCTGACACTGATAAGGAACTGGAGTGTCGGGATGTGCTCGTTTTAAGTCAGACGAGCTTCTGCTAAATCTCCACATTACGGACAACGACTTAGGCTAATCGGTGAACTGGAGTGAATCAATTCGCGAGGGAAGAGAGTTTCCCTCTTCATATTAAGAGAAGAATTATAACTGCAGAAAAACATGGGAAGTACAGTGATGGACTCCAAGAAAAAGGATTGTACTAAGAAATTCTCAAAGAAAAAGCGATCTCTGCACCTAAACATGCCAGTGAGTTTTTTTTTTTTTTTCGCAGTGTCGACAATTCCGCGTGAGTGTTCGTAGGCGCCTGCACTGTCTTTAAAGTTGGCTGTTGCACTATGTGATCTCATTGTTCACATTTAAACGTTCTGATGCAATTTTGGAATGCTAGATGTTCTATTTTCAGAACGTCTTTATGTTACCTGTTGTCTAATAAGTTATTGCAAATTATTAACTTAACATTTCAGTCGATGTGAGTTGAGATGAGATTTGAGTTGCTTTATTACTCCTGCGCTATTTATATACTTACAATCGTGCAAAAAGTATATATATTTTTAGTAAGAAATCAGTTCTGCTTGAGCTTTTCAGAGCTGTCAAAACATGAGTTGCAAGGAACCCCGCCCCGATGCGAACGCGTGTCGCAAACATGAACTCGTGTGTTGAACAGGCCTATGTATGTTTGTTTGCGTACGACAACAAAACAGAGCGCACGCGCTAGTGTATTGCTAATGTTATCAAGAGTAGCCTATTGCCCGAAATATACGCTTGAAATATTACTGTACATGGTTTGGTACGTCATGCTCCATGAGCCTGGCTGTTTAGAAAGCTGAAAGAGGAAGTGAGGAGGGAAACAGCTGTAAGAGAGCCGTGACTCATCATAGCGTTACATGCAGAAAATAACTCTCTCTCTCTCTCTCTCTCTCTCTCTCTCTCTCTCTCTCTCTCTCTCTCTCTCTCTCTCTCTCTCTGAGATTATGATAAAAAAAATATTTCTTGAAGATATTAAGTTTAGTACTGAAGCCATGGCACCTTGCGTTCTTTATCTAAGTGATTTCTTATAGCATGCTTTATATATCCCTCTCATGTTTTCAAAGGGATGCAACATCGTCTATTACTTATAGCTGACAATATTATTTTCAGGCACCATGCTGCTTAGAAATTAGTTCATAAAAATGAAGTTTCAATCTTTACTGCCCCTCATGTTATTTTTCCCAGTGGAACATTAAAATAATTTTTAAAGAATATTCACACAGCTCTTTTCCAAGATTTTTCTTAGTGATTAGTGGAATTAGTGGGGGGAAAAAACAGTTTGAACAAGTAGGCCTATATGTTACGCTTGGTCATGAGGCATGAGAGAATCAATGGCCTTTTGGCTTCAATGATGTCAAACCTGTAACGCTGACGCACCATTTTTGAATAGAATTCAAACACAAATGAAAGATTCAACAGAGAGAATACTGTTAGTGTCTTATGTCACTTTCTTTCTGTTCCTTGCAAAACGCTGTAGTATAGCTACAGAAGCTTAAGGATATAATACAGAAGTTCTATGGACTATTTTTATGGGCATTTTATTGGACCTAATAGCAGTGGACTTTCGATAATGACAAAGAGCTGTGTAAAAAATCCTCCCTTTAAAGTTCTGATGAATCGGAAGTAGCGACAGATCTTTTCTTCCTTGTTGTGACGTATATCAGACAGAAAATTGTTGAGTGGATTTTAAGATGTCGATGTTGTTGTCAAAAGTGGAGGCAGATGAACCTCATTTTTTAAAATAAAACGTGCACGTATACATTTAAGAAATATATAGGGTGAAATTCCATTTCATGACAACTTTAAGCTTATCCTTTTTTGTTTCACAGAATAAATTACAGCACACGGGTTTGGTACAACATGCGCAGGAGTAAATATTGATTGAGATGATTTGTGAATGAATTGTTCCTTTAAAATGACCTACTCTTTAAAGCTATTTTTTTTGCTGAACACTGCAAAAAGCTGAAAAAAAATTCCTCTTCCAGTGCTGCAGAATAGCTAAAGTTCTCTGTTTCTCATAAGAAAAACACCCATTATGCTTGACTAAAGTCTCTCTCTTGTAAATATCAAATCATGTAGGTCTTGTTTGTAGTCCATACAGCAAAGGTCTTCTTTTGACGCCTTCCAAAGCTATCAAATGATATGAACAAAAAAAGCCGCCTACTCTACCTAACAGTTTATCTACAGTTTCATGTTTAGTTTCGGTTTAGAAAAAATAGTTTTTTCGATAGATTAGCATGCTGATCATTTATTTTCTAGAAACAACACATTTTTTAATTATATTTCTGTACCTGTACTGTAGCCTAAAGATCACTTCATGTTTGTATATCATGAAAAGTCCCTTTGGAAAAAACAAACTGTAGCTCTTTTGTTTGTTTGTTTGTTTTTACAATAATGACCACTGCTTTAAAATGTGGGATTTCCATTTATTCATCTGCCTCTATATTCATAACATTTCTGTCCATATGAGAGGTGTGTCCTGGCTCCGCTCATAAAGGACTCTCTGTTCAAATGCTGCAGTTTGGGACGGGGTTGGAAATTAAGAAATCTAAAATCTTGGCCTTAAGACAAAACCATAAAATCCCTGGCACCTGAATAAAAATATGTGCTTATTAATGAATAACCTTGAATAGAACGCTTCAGACATAGTCTGGAATGTAATATTTTGGTATTGTCAGAGGCGTATCTTGACTATGATTGCTACAGTGGTATGTAGCGTTTGGTAGATTGGTTCTGGTCATTGTCTGTGAAGACAAAATTCCTACTTGTCAGCGGTTGCTATGTTTATTTGTGGTACTTGTTAATACAACTTGTTGAGGTCCGAGGATGGCAAGCAATAGCAACCATCTTTGCATCATGTCAAAAAATGGATTAGTAGAACAGTTCATCATTTGGTGCAATAGTGTTCTGCTATTCCAGTATATTCATTATGTAAATATAATGCACATCTTTCATAGATGACATGTTAAGCACTGCAGTAAAGGAAGTAGTTTATCAATGCAATGTCAGAAAGTGAAATTTAGGTACTTTAGCATAACAATATAGTTACAATAGTTTGTCATTTTTATTTTTAAAATGTCAGTATGCATTCGGAGGATTGGTCTGGACCTTATGATAGTCCTATACACTAGTTGCTTAAACTAGTTGGACAGGAGTAGCAAGTATTGTGAACTGATAATGAATTGAATATATTGAGCATGTAAATGCGTCATCGTCTGCTTTCATTCAACGTAGCCTTGGCAACTTTTGACAAGTTGAAGGACCTGAAGTAAACAAAGGGTGTAGTGTAACTCACTGCTGAGTCAAGGTTATTAACAGTGTTGGGGAAAGTTACTTTTAATAGTAGGCCTAATGCAATCTAATATTGCGTTACTACCTAAAAAACAAACTGCGTTTCTTAGTTACTTTTTATTAATACTTTTTCTCATCTGGGCTGGGCTTGCTTGTTTGTTTTTTAATAAAAAAAAACATATTTGGCAAATGTACATGCCTTTTCACACCAAAAGTTGAAATGAATAAGCCTCAGGCTGAAGGATTCAAATTCACGCCTGTACAGTAGAGGACACAGCTCAAACAAACCTTTCAGTTTCAGCTCTGCTGCCATTCTGGATCGCAGAAGAATAGGATGCAGGAGAAAAAAGTCCAACACTCAAGTAATAAAAACAAAAGAATGGAACACAAATGTCATCACTTTTGCTTATTATTATGGTTGAATTGGATCATAGAGGTCAGCAGCAAAGACATTGGTTAATAAAGTGAGATTAAATACATAAAGTACATTTGTGTTATTTAGCATATTTAATCATTGCTGGTTTGCGTGATATTCAGAGTTTGCATTTCACTGTTTTATTCATTTTGAGGAATACATTTGTGGAAGTGAGATGAGTAAATGCATGCTTACATTTAGTCTACATAACACACACACAACACCTCTGCATCTTACTCCTGATTTCTCTCAACATGCAGACAGGACAGCTGTCAGTCAATAAATTGGAAATCAAAGTAAGTTGTATTACTTAATTGAAAAAATAACTCAGATATTTTCTTGTAAATTTAAAAGTAATTAAATTAAAAAAGTAATCTGATTATGTTACTCACATTACTTGTAATATGTTACCCCCAACAATGGTTATTTCAGACAAATACTTAGCTTAGTTACTTTAGTACTTATACTATTGTGAATTTGAATGATTGTTGCTTTTTGTGTGCAAAACTATTTGCATTTAGTTTTTCTCAGTTTTCCGAGTTACATTACTTTTACTAAATCATTCTCAGTATGAATGCAGCACATATTGTAGTGCCATAATACATCTTTGTGTACATTGTTTGAAACGCATTGGGTCATTCTTTTGTGGAAGTGAAACATCTAAAAACCAATTGTGTTTGAGCTACGCTTTGTTCAGAGTCTACTCTTTTAAGAATGTTGAATAAATGTTGAACAGTTGCCTAAAACATGTCTAAACTTTGACATGACCCCCACAGTGAGGTTTTTTTCAAGCCCAACAAAAAGGCATGGTGCTACAAAACCAACCAATGTTTGATCCTGTTCCCAATCTGCCGTCATTGGATAAAAGAGAGAGTCCATTTTGTCTTTCTTTATGAGTATAAGAAATGTCTGGCAGAGCAATGTATGCTTGCCGAGCGTCTCACTTACATAGCGATAAATCATATCTTAAATAGCTGTTTAATACTAATTTAGTACATTATTTAACATCATCTGTTTAAGAAAGAATGAGGTTAACGATAGAAAAATCACATTGATTCTGTTAAGCTTCAATGATTGTTTCTTCATTCATTCACTATTTTCTGAAGTCATTGATTTAAAATACTTGTTTTCTCTTTAAAAGACCATGTTTTGAGTCATATGGTTTGGCTTTTATTGTTAACTCTGATGTTTTGTCTTTTAACAGGATTTGAGCACATTTGCATCCTCTCATATGGACGGAGAGACTGACAGATCAGATAAAGATGAAATACAAAAGGTAAAATATATTGGAATCTTTTACCACTTTTTGTCCATGTAGAGCGTTCTAAATCATTAATTTCAGCATGCTGCCTTACTGTATAAAGCTGCTGCATGTAGAGAGTAGAGAGCAAAAGTCACAAGGTTTTGGAACAGAGCCTTTGCATTCGCGATTTGAAGGCATTATATGTGGATTCTTACATGATGAGTTAAATTACACATAAATGTTACTGACTTGTTCAAACATATACTTTGTTGGTTTAAAAAAAACAACAACAACAAATGGATGGTGTTGCCCATGCTAGTTTTGTTGTTAGATTGGCATAGAACGGTTGGGCTGAAACGTTAGGGAAACCTACTCATGAATAAAAGGCGAGGCAAACTTTCTTTTCACATGCTGTTCTTTCAATTTCATACTCAACAGTTTAAATACTGTCTCTACGTCTACGGCTATGAATGATGATTTTGCACAGATTTTGACACGACAAAATCTCCTCAACAAACTCGTCCCCATACGCGCGTGATGACTCCGATCTTCAACCAGATGAACTGCATAATATAATGTTCCAATCCAGTCTGACTTCTGACCTGTAATGCTGCCTGAATCATAATCATACACTTTTCGTTCGTTGGCCAGAGGAGAACTGTCCATTCTGTCACCTGATGGAGTTTTGGTTCCTTGCCACTGTCGCCTTTTTCGCATTTGTCGCCATTGGCTTTTGGCTTGTTTAGTTGGAAACATTTAATTTTATATTTAACAATATTATTACAACATTATTTTCCTACTTTGAAACAATCTGCACTGTAAAAAGCGCTATATAAATAAAGGGTGACTTGGCTTGGGAAAAAAACCATGCCAGCACTTAAATGTGCCAGAATTGCTAAGTGAAGTATATAAATGGTAGTATTTGTAATAGGTTAGAGTGAAATGGTCATGCCATGCACAAGTAGTTCTGCATTATTTAGCAACATATTACAGCTAACTCCAATGGCTTTTTTATTTATTTACCTTATACATGTCTAATTGTAAACTAACTGTGCCAAATATACAGTGTCTATAAAAATGATTCACCCCGCTTTGGACGTTTTCACGTTTTATTATTTTAATTACAGCATCTAATATTTATATCTCACCCACTCAGAGCTAAGCTTGAAGGTGACGCCTACCCCCTTCCCCTTGTAATCAAAGGCCAAGCAAAGCTGGGCCAATGAAAACAGCGTGTGAAGCAACCGCAGCCTAGTGAATGGGCACATTAGCAAATAAACAATCTAAGTGTTTGCCAAAGAGTTGAAGGTCAGTACTTTGAAATACTAACTATTTAGGG
This sequence comes from Gila orcuttii, assembly GCA_026230005.1. Lineage (NCBI taxonomy): Eukaryota > Metazoa > Chordata > Actinopteri > Cypriniformes > Leuciscidae > Gila > Gila orcuttii. The sequence goes on from JAPDVR010000008.1 coordinate 32,696,207, forward strand.
CACTAGAGGTACTGCTGGCTTAACTTGAAACTGATTGTTCATTGTGCAATGAGGTTTGAGAAAACATGTTTGCTTTCAGGTTGCCTTAGATCAGCCACACAGAACAGCTAAACTTTGAAATAGTTAATATACTGATATTTGCATAGTTTTTTGTTTTGTTTTTACTTTCTTAATTCTCACAAAATTGTAAATGTGTATAAATACTGAAATGCAAATATATAATTTTGTGAGAATTAAGAAAGTAAAAACAAAACAAAAAACTATGCAAATATCAGTATATAAACTATTTCAGGGTTTAGTTGTTCTGTGTGGCTAATCGTAGTACACAAAGGCAACCTGAAGTATAGAATAGTTAATTTATTAGCTATACTTTGGCAGCTTAACAAATCTTTTATAAAGTTGCCAAAGGATAGTTAATACGTTAATCTATAGTTAATAAGTCAGTACACTTAATATTACAAGATTGTTTTGAAGCCTTGATTTGACTTGAAGCCTTGAGGAAACTGCACTATCTCTTCTCCAATTCTTGTTGAAAATATTTCTCCTTCAGCATGTGTTGTGCAATGTTTTGGCTTTGTCTTGCTATTTTCAAGTAGTATGCTGATGTAGTGACATTCTCATCCTGTTTCACCCTGGTATCACATCAATGCATTGAAGCACTTCATTCTCACTTCAACTTTATGGCAAAGCTCTCTGTTCTTGTTCCATGGAGATACCATGTTATATACAAAATGAAGAGTGGAATGTTGGACACTTCAATTGTCACAGATTTCCTTATGTAGCAGAAGCGGAGGGAGGGGGAAGTATAATCTAAGTATAGTATATAGTGTATATTGCGTAATTTAGGACATACCTACAATCTATTTTCTCTTATAACCTCAATAACTCTAAAAGTTCATTTAATGAAAATATTTTCTTTTGTCCCACAGGGTGACAGAAGTGACTCGGCTAGCCCATGTTTGAGGTCTCCTGCCAGTCAGCCCAGTACCTCAGTTTCAGCCCCCATTTTTCCCAGGACCAGTCCAGGATCTCCTAAAACCATCTTCTCACGTCCACTATCTTCTCACCTGGACTCACCTCCCAAATCTCCCCGCCGTCTCAGTTTCAGTGGTATCTTCCGCTCCTCGTCCAGCTCAGCCCCTGCCAGCATCAAGCTCTTCTCCAGATCTAGAAAAAGTGAGACACAAGTCTACTCATTTAATATTTTCAATTGATTTGAACCCATATTCTTTTCCATTAATAGAAAATACTGCATATTCCAGCCTTGGTGATTAATGAAATGGTTAATGCAGTATTCACATTTATTCTAAGTCTTATTGCAAAACATTTCATTGTGGCTAAATACTGTACCATGAACAAAAATCGACAGGCTAAAGAACACTTACACAAGGATTTAAAAATACCATAGCAAAAACAACTAGCCTAACTAATATCAATTTCAAGCATTATTAAAGGCAAGTAAGCACTCAGTAATTAAAAGAGAACAAATAAGCAATCGCATTCCCTTTCGTTGTCACTCCGAGTTACGTCGGATGACGACGAATGGGGTTTCGCTTAGAAAGCCTATCAACTTCGAGTAATACAAAACGAGCCAATGGCAAAGAAATGCCATGGGTCTGCGGAATTTGCATAGCGTATCTCCGCCCTACCTCGTGGTTATAAAAGAAAGACGCTGGCAACATGCAGATATGTTTTCGCTTCGGAGCCAAGTTAATTCTTCACTCCCTAAGCCATCTCTCATTTTGTCAGCTTCTTCAAGACGAGCAAACTCTCTGGTGTTGGTGTGACGGCGATCTCCCGGCGAGTGCACACTTTCCTGCTTATCTGTGCGTGGTTTGCCAGTGAGTGTGTTCTCCGCGGGCGCTTCAACACTTGAGTTTCTCTCACAAAAGAGCTTGCACGCGGCACGTCTTTTTTTAAAGATGCCTCGCCCGTGCACTTCTGGTTGCGGTCGATTCGTGTCTGACTCTGATGGGCACGAGCGCTGTCTGGTGAGTTTGGGCGTTGATCACGCTAGAACAGCGCTCGTGGATGACTCATGTTCTCTCTGTGGGAATATGACCATCGCAACACTAAGATCGAGACTCAATGATCTCTCACGAGAGAGAGTCCCCTCATCCACACCCCGATCTAGCGCCTCCACGAGAGGCTCTACTTCGGCTGGTGGCCAGGGTGATCTGAGGGTGACTGTGTGGAACAAAGCGCCGATTATCTGTCCGTGCCCCACAGCACCTTCTTCTGTGTTGCAACCCGCGAGTGTTCAGGGGATTCTCGCCGGACCATCGTTTGATGTCCCGCGGGTTTCCTTTGGCGCTCCAGAGGAAGTTGTGATGTCGATCGCAGCATCACAAGGCGGGTCTGATTCGTCTGGAAGTGACGACTCGTCACAGCTGCCACCTTCGGGTGTGAATACTGCTGTGGCTCAGTCTGATCCAGAGATGACGGCCATGCTTTCCCGGGCGGCCGCGAGCATTGGTTTAGAGTGGACCCCTCCACCCTGTCCCGAGCGCTCGCGGCTGGATGATTGGTTTTTGGGTGCAGCTGCGGCTTCCCGTCCGCAGCCTGCCCCAATACCTTTCTTCCCGGACGTGCATGATGAAATCTCGAAGTCCTGGAAGACTTCCATGTCTTCCCGCGACCGCTCGTTGGTTTCATCCGCCTTTCTTCCCCTTGATGGGGAAGCTGCCCGTGGGTACACTGGGCTCCCCCCGGTTGAACGCTCTGTTGCGATGCAACTGTGTCCTCAGAGTGCTTCTTCTCGCGGCGAGCCTAAGCACCCATCCAAAGCCTGTAGGTTTTCGTCTACGTTAGTGGCGAAGTCCTACAGAGCGGCGGGACAGGCGGCTGCCTCTCTGCATGCCATGGCCACTCTGCAGGTCTCCCAGGCCCAGATGCTCAGGGACATGCACGAGGGTAGGACGGACCCAGGGCTCTTCAATGAGCTGCGCGCCGCCACCGACCTTGCTCTCCGAGCGACGAAGGTGACCGCACGCTCCCTGGGTTTGGTGATGTCCACTGCGGTGGTCCAGGAGAGACATCTTTGGCTGAACCTCGCTGATATGCGGGATGCCGAGCGGTCCCGGCTGCTCGACACTCCCATATCACAGGCCGGCCTTTTCGCCGGTGCGGTCGAGGATTTTGCCCAACAGTTCTCGACCGCGCAGAAACAGACTGAGGCTATTAAGCACATTTTGCCCCGACGGCCCGCTGCTGCCTCCACCCAGCCGACCGGGCAGAATACTCAGTCTGTTCGCCGCCGAGGGCGCCCTCCTGCGGCTCCCGCCCGGCCCAAGCAGCAACCTCCACCCGGGCCCGGTCGCGGAGGAAGCCGTAAGAAGGCGCCCCAGCCCTCTCCAGCCCCGCCCCCGCTAAACGCCAGCCCAAGCGGCGCTCCTGAGACGGGCTGCTCAGGGATGACGAATGTAACTTCTCAGGAGGTGGTAGCAGGACCACCCCAGCCCCCTGGCAGAGCAGACCCCCGTGGAACGTTCATCCTTCCCTGGTCTCCTCTGTCAGGGCGCGGTCAATGACTGTGCCCCCGCACCGGGCCGCTATGCCGTCCATGTCTGGGCCAGTCATTCCGCCTCGCTGCACCACCGATGGGAAGTCTGTGGTTCGTATGACCCCGCTGGTACAGTTCTTGGGGGCTTGGTTAGAGCTCCCCAACCTGTCCCGCTGGGTCGCTCGGACGATCAGGCTCGGCTACGCGATTCAGTTCGCGCGGTCTCCTCCCCGCTTCAGGGGAGTCCGCTCCACTTTGGTCGGTGGCAATGCCCCTATCATGAGAGCGGAGGTTGCTACCCTGCTGGCGAAGGGTGCGATCGAGACTGTCCCTCCAGCCGAAATGAGGTCCGGCTTCTACAGCCCGTACTTCATTGTCCCGAAGAAATCCGGTGGGTTACGGCCAATCCTGGACCTGCGCGTGCTGAACCGCTCCCTTCACAGGCTGCCGTTCAAGATGCTCACGGCCAAATGCATTTTCGAATGTGTGCGGCCCCAGGATTGGTTTGCAGTGATCGACCTGAAGGACGCCTACTTTCATGTCTCCATTCTCCCTCGACACAGACCCTTCCTACGGTTTGCTTTCGAGGGGCAGGCATATCAGTACACGGTTCTCCCATTCGGGCTGGCCCTGTCTCCTCGCGTCTTCACGAAGGTCGTCGAGGCAGCCCTTGTTCCCCTTCGGGAACACGGGGTTCGCATCCTGAATTATCTCGACGACTGGCTGATCCTAGCTCACTCTCGAGTCCAGGTTTGCGAACACAGGGACCTGGTGCTCCGGCACCTAGCCTGTCTGGGCCTTCGGGTCAACTGGGAGAAGAGCAAACTTTGCCCCGTGCAGAGGATCTCTTTTCTCGGTATGGAAATCGACTCGGTCGCCATGTCCGCGCAGCTTACGAGCGAGCGCGCGCAGTCACTGCTGACTTGCCTGAGACAGTTCGAGGGCAAGAGTGCGGTTCCACTGAAACTTTTTCAGAGGCTCCTGGGGCATATGGCATCTGCGGCCACGGCAACGCCGCTAGGATTGCTTCATATGAGACCGCTTCAGCTGTGGCTTCGCGACTGAGTCCCGAGGTGGGCATGGTAACACGGCACCCTCCGAGTACCAGTTACTCCGACCTGCCGTCAGACCTTCACCCCGTGGTCAAACCTCAGTTTTCTACGGGCTGGGGTGCCCCTGGAACGAGCTTCCCGGCATGTTGTTGTCACGACAGATGCCTCCACCACGGGCTGGGGCGCCATGTGCAATGGACGTGCTGCTGCGGGCTCCTGGACAGGACCCCAGCGCCTATGGCACGTCAATTGCCTCGAGTTGCTGGCTGTACGTCTTGCTCTGCGCCGCTTCCGGGCCGTGCTCAAGAATCAACACGTACTAGTCCGATCAGACAATACCGCCACCGTAGCGTACATCAACCGTCAAGGTGGTCTACGCTCTCGCCGTATGTCGCAACTCGCTCGCCACCTCCTCTTTTGGAGTCAGAAGCATTTGAGGTCGCTTCATGCCATTTATATCCCCGGAGCCCTGAACTGTGCAGCCGACGAGCTTTCACGGCTTCAGCCCCTCCCGCGAGATTGGCGACTCCATCCCCAGTCGGTTCAGCTGATTTGGGACCACCCTATGGCACCCTCGTCCCGATCTTTGGAACCTCCACGTCCCGATCTTTGGAACCTCCACGTGTGGCTCCTGGACGGGACGAGGTAGGTTTGAGTACCCTACCACCAGCGGTGGTGGCTACCATCACTTCCGCTAGAGCGTCGTCCACGAGACACGTCTATGCGTTGAAGTGGAACCTCTTCGTCAACTGGTGCTCTTCTCACCGAGAAGACCCCCGAGATGTTCGATCAGTGTCGTGCTTTCCTTCCTTCAAGAAGGGTTGGAGCGAAGGCTGTCTCCCTCCACCCTGAAAGTCTATGTTGCCGCTATTGCCGCACACCATGACCCGGTCGAAGGTATGTCTGTTGGGAAGCACGACCTGATCATCAGGTTCCTGAGAGGAGCGAGGAGACTGAATCCTCCTCGCTCTCCTCTCGTTCCCTCTTGGGACCTCTCAGTGGTGTTAACTGCCCTGCAGAGCGCTCCCTTTGAGCCTCTGCAATCAGTGGAGCTTAAGTTTCTGTCAATGAAGACAGCACTCCTGGTGGCATTGGCCTCCATCAAGAGGGTAGGGGACCTGCACTCATTCTCCGTTGACGAAGCGTGCCTGGAATTCGGGCCAGCCTACTCTCACGTGATCCTGAGACCCCGGCTCGGATATGTGCCCAAGGTTCCTACCACTCCCTTCCGGGACCAGGTGGTGAACCTGCAAGCGCTGCCCCTGGAGGAGGCAGACCCAGCCTTGGCACTGCTCTGTCCACTACGTGCTCTCCGCACCTATGTAGACAGAACGCAGTGTTTCAGGACCTCAGACCAGCTATTTGTCTGGGAAGCTGAAGGGAAAGTCTCTCTCCAAGCAAAGGTTGTCTCACTGGATAGTGGACGCCATTGCTTTGGCATAGCAGCAGCAAGGTCGACCGTGCCCCCTTGGTGTGACTGCCCACTCCACCCGGAGTGTGGCGTCCTCTTGGGCTCTAGCGCATGGCGCCTCGCTAACAGACATCTGCAGAGCTGCAGGCTGGGCGACACCTAACACATTTGCCAGATTCTATAATCTCCGAGTGGAGCCAGTGTCCTCTCATGTACTCGCTTCAACCAGCTAGTACTGGACCCGCTCAGGTGTCTTCGCTTGCTCGCCATTCCACTCCACGGACTGGATACGTGCGATATTCTCCTCAGGTGAGCTTCCCGAAAGCCCTGAGTTCCTCCAGCACTCCTGACGTCGGCGCCAGTGTCTATTGCCTGCGCGTCGGCTAGGTGCCTCCCGTGTGCATGGTCCCTCCTCTGAGCGACCCCCACATGTGTATTTCCACTGTAAGCCTCTCTGAGCATGTGTCTTTCCCTTGGCAAGCCACCTTGCCACCCCTGGGGTTGAAATATTCCACCTGCGGCTGGACACCTCAGTGTCCACGACAGTCTCACGACAGGGATCTCAGATTTACGCAGGGCACTGGAAGACAGCCGAGAAGGTGGCGTGATTAGACTGGTAACCCCATTCGTCGTCATCCGACGTAACTCGGAGTGACAACGAAAGGGAACGTCTCGGTTACGTATGTAACCCTCGTTCCCTGAGTAGGGAACGGAGACGTTACGTCTGCCTGCCACTTCCGCTGTACCGCGGGGATCGCCTGAGCTCAGTCTTGGCTCCTCAGCGAAGAAACATATCTGCATGTTGCCAGCGTCTTCCTTTTATACCAACGAGGTAGGGCGGAGATACGCTATGCAAATTCCGCAGACCCATGGCATTACTTTGCCATTGGCTCGTTTTGTATTACTCGAAGTTGATAGGCTTTCTAAGCGAAACCCCATTCGTCGTCATCCGACGTAAGGTCTCTGTTCCCTACTCAGGGAACGAGGGTTACATACGTAACCGAGACGTTTCTGTTACACATGCGTTTTCTTTGTCAACTGTTTACGTTCACTTAAGACATAACCGACTGTGTTTACGAGAATATTTTGACATATTTTTGTGTATGTTTGTCCGTTCAAGTGCAAAAAGGGAAGAGAACTCTATTCAGTATTTGAGACACTTTCTGTGTGCACGTTTTGGATGTGTGTGCAGCACAGAAAACAGCGCGCGGGTCTCTTGTGCCCAGATGGTTTAAAGTCATATTTAAATGCTCACAAAGGAATCGATAAGAGGAATCGTAATTAAATTTTTATAACAAGTATCCGATTCCTGACCGATTTTCAATTCCCAACCCTAGTATTGACCAATCAGTATCCAGGACCAGAACTATCCATTTTATAAATACAAATTATCTATTTTATTTATATTCTTTTTACCCTCATAAAACATATCAAATTATGGCCATCAAGTGTTGAAGCACTGTATGAAGTATTTAGGCCGCAAGTGAGAGTAAATGTATTCATGTAAGTGATCTGATGCTCACTGCAGTCTCAGCTGTCTCTATGAGCATATCAAAGCATGCTGTAGATCAAGACCAAAAGAGGTTACACTTTATTTCGATGATCCACTTTAGACATTCTACTAACTTATAGCAAGTTCTAGTAACTTTGCAACTCCATGTCAACTGCCAGTCATTAGAGTATTAGTGGACTGTCAGCTTAATATCTGCTAATATGTTATTTTGATGCTCTCCAACCATTCTACTCATAAGTAACTTTGCAACTAAATGTCAACTTATTTTACTAACCTGAACCCTAACCTAACAGTCTACTAATACTCTAATTAGAGTTAGTTGACTATCATGTATTTGACAAGTTACTTATAGGTAGTAGAATGTCTCAAGTGGACCATCAAATAAAGTGTAACCCAAAAACAAAACCAGCATGATAAGAATTCAAACAGCAACTTCCTCAGTTAGTCGGTTCCCTTTCGAGGGAACTCAACACTGCGTCGAGAATCGACACTTTGGGGACGCTCCCTTAGCGTGCGCCTCTGAAGTAAGAATGAAACTAATCCAATCCTGATTGGTGTTGCGTCATGACGTAACACCGGGCTATTCAATTGGCGGCCCGCGGGCCAAGTCCGGCCCGCCAATCATCTCCATCCGGCCCGAGGGCACCTCAACCTCCCTCCTCCTCTTTTCCTGGCGGTGCGGTAAAATTTGGTTAGATATGCGCGTGACAACAGTGGCGCCTGCAGCTGTACGGCTATACGCACTGTGTGTGTACCATGAGCGCTCCGACTGACCTGAGAAACGGTTTCAGTTCGAATATTTCAGCAGTTATTATGTGTGTCCCGTATTTCTGTCGACTGAACCAGCGATATCAATCATTCGTGAATTAATCATTCTTTGGTTCGAGTATTTCCTTTCCATGAATTGGCCAAACGCACTTGCATAACGGTCTGAAACGATTCGGCTTCGTTCGGACCGTTCTGTCACTGAATCATCTGAAGCGGTTTCTCGGTCAGTAAGAACAAATAGAGAACAAATAGCGCTGTTTTCAGTTTCACTAGTTTACTTTGAACTACGCAGCACGGTCCAGTGAATAACGGAACGCAAGCTTAAAGGAGTTGCGTTTACTCCCGGTCCCGGACACTATTATTAAACAGTGTTGCGACATCCAGTGAGAAGCGTTTCAATCTGACACATCTCTCTGTTACAAACCACAAATAACTCAATGATTTTAACTAGTTTTAAATCGGATGAAACAGCCTCAAAATTCCCAACATGACTGATGAGGTAAATAGCAGAAACATTGTGCCATGAATGAAGTTACAAGACTATAAATCCCTAATCACCACCCTTTCAAACATTTACTGTGAATATTTATATTGAATACTATGTTATAGTCATTTATATTGCATTAGATTTATTAGGGGGGTAGAGGAATACATAAGTAATTGTGTGTATTTTTTACCTGTTAATGCATTTTTTTATTGGGAGTGAGTAGCCATGGTTTTACCAATGGTTACGAAGTCTCACTGTCAGTATATTTTAATTTAAGCCTATAATAATTATTAATAAAACAATTATTACCAGCTATGATCCAGTATAATTATTATATTTGTACATAGCTGTAAATAAGTTATTTATTATGGTCTTATAAATCTGCATACTGTTGGGTACCACATTTCCATACAATACTTTTATGTTTACTTTAGCTTACTTATTGATACTGTTATGTTTTAATAAGTAAGCTAAACCCACCGGCCCACCTCAACTTTTCAATTGAATAATCCGGCCCTCGAATGAAGCTAATTGAATAGCCCTGACGTAACATGTGACGGCACATAAAAGTAACGCCGGCAAACACACACACATTAGCTTTTCGCTCTTTAGCAAGCGCTCTCTGTGAAACTGTCTGTCATATTTGATGTTGTTTGTCTGTGCTAAGCTCTATATTATGGCGAGTGAACAATACACTAAGTGTGTGCACCCCTGCCCAAGATGTATGCCAAAAGCGGGTGGGGACACGCATCAGCTGTGTGTGTGTGTATTGTTTAGGGGCGCAGCACCCACTGTCAGCTAGAGAGAGAGCTGCCTGTGCACACTGTGAAGCACTTACTTTTAGAGTGCTGCGCTCCTGCTTGGCTATATTATTTCCTGATGATGGCCAGGCTCGCGATCCCCGCGATTCGGGTCCCGCGTCCGTTGAGGAATAAAAACGGCGCGACGGCTTAGATCGTGGAGATCGCAGAAGGATCTCGCGGATGAGAACGAGACTGCTGAGGCACCTTTTCTCTCATCATCCGCAGATTCTATGACACTCGTTCACGACGCAGAAGCCCGCGATGCGGCTTCTTCTGCCCGTGACGAGTGTCCAGTGCTCGAGCTATCTGTTTATAAGGAAGTAGATGTGCTCAGCATCGGGAACGAGCAACATGAGTCACACTCGCCAGCTTATGTTTCTGCTTATGTAGAGCTCGTGGAGGTTGTGATGCGTGCTGTGGCCAGATTAAATAAATTAATAAATAAATAAATATATATATATAAAATATATCAGCTGGCCACAAAATAAGCAGGATGATCCCCGTCAATATGAACTAGACGAGAGATTCCTGCAGCACCGTTCACAACCTCAGAGCCGGGGCTTACTGTTTTTCCCAGATCTTTATAAATATATATATATATATATGTGTAGATCCTGGGAAAAACACCACTCTTTACGTATCTCACCACATTCATTATATGTTCATTATATATTTATGGTGCAGGAAATCGATGTTGCTCTTCCGCCGTTAAAAACGTTTCGGGACACATCGGTTTCCAGCGAACGCAGGCTGCACTGTCCGCCCCACATTTTTGCGGCCAGGTAGCATTCGCGTTCGCCAATCGAGAATCATTTTCGGTCCAGCCCTGCCGGAAACCCGCTTCAGGGGGTCCAGAACGAATCCCGATTAATCCCCAACCAATGGGGTTACCCCAATCCCCGATTAATTAACCAATCATACCATTGATCAGCTCTACCAAACTTGGATGTCTTTTTTCCAGTAATAAACAAACATTGTTAAGTTGTTTTGATTGATACTGTGAAGCAGCTTTGATACAATCTGTATTGTGAAAAGCGCTATACAAATATATTTGACTTGACTTGACTTGACTTAATACCCGAAGCCAGGCTCGAGAGCCTGGTTCCTTTGGTAAAATATTTAGAAAAGAAAAGGTCAGGCTGGTGCGTGCCTGCACTCTATGACATTTTGCAGGCGTACCAGGCCGATCTTCTTAAAGATCTAAGTAAGGCAAATATTTCCTGTTGGCCGCTCCGCTATCTCCTTCTGGCCTGTTTTCCAACGCTGTCACTACAGTCGTTGACAGGTTTCAGGAAGCGAAAAAAAAAAAAAAGAGAGCGTTGCCTCTAGAGCCCCTCCTGCGGGAGTTCGGCAACAGAGGAAGCACTCTCAACCAAAGTCCTCCAGCCAGAAGGGTGACCTGAGGGCCGTCCTTCAGGCGAAGAGGTCCTAATGGTAGTGTAGGACCTCTGAGGTTCGGTCACCGACCTCCCTAGTTTGCTGGGGTGGTACCGACTGCAGTGGTTCCAGAACAGGCTCGGGCTATGGAACAAGAGGTACAGACTCTACTGGAATTAAGGGGCCATAGAATGTGTTCCCCTACCAGACAGGGAGTCGGGGTTTTACAGCCGGTACTTTATAGTTCCAAAGAAGGATGGCGGACTGAGGCCAATTTTAGAACTAGGGCTTTTGAATCGTTCTTTGAGGAGATTCAGGTTCAAAATGCTTACTATTCCACATTATCGTGAACCAAATCAGATCCGAGGACTGGTTTGTCACGATGGATCTAAGGACGCTTATTTCATGTCTCCATCCTTCCATGTCACAGGAGGTTCCTGAGGTTGCTTTCGGGGGCGAAGCATTCCAATATCGGGTTCTTCCGTTCGGCCTAGCACTCTCTCCCCGCACGTTCACAAAGTGTAGGGATGCGGCTCTCACTCCACTGAGGCTTCAGGGCATCCGTATACTGAATTACATCGACGACTGGCTCATATTGGCCCAGTCTCGAGAAATGGCAGTTCGGCATCGAGATGTCGTCCTTGGCCACATTCAGAACCGGGGGTTGAGGCTCAACACTAAGAAAAATGTGTTGGACCCAGCTCAGAAGACTACTCTTCTGGGCGTGGTATAGAATTCGGTTACGATGCCGGCACGTATGTCTCCCGCTCGTATCGAATCCATCCTGGCCATGGTGTCCAGGATAAAGCTAGGCCAGGCCATCACTGTAAAGCAATTTCAAAGACAGCTGGGCCTCATAACAGCGGCATCCAAAATAATTCCTTTGGGGCCTGCTTCACATGAGGCCCCTTCAGTGGTGGCTCAAAGCCAAGGGTTCCGTATAATAAAGGTTACGCACAGATGCCTTCGTTCCCTATTAATATGGAAGAACCTTGGTTCTTCTCCCAAGGGCTAGTGTTAGGGGCGTCATGTCGCCGGGAAACCGTTTCGACAGACGCTTCCCTCGCTAGCTGGGGCGCGGTCTCGGACGGCCGCTTTGCCAGGGGTCTGTGGCAGGACCATCATCATTCTTGGCATATAAATTGCCTAGAGATGTTGGCTGAGTTCAGGGCTCTGAGGAGCTTCCTCACAGACATCAAAGGTTACCACGTCTCAGTGGTAGCTTATCTAAACCGACAAAGGACACTCAGATCGCGCCCTCTATCCAGATTGGCGCATCAGATCATTTTATGGTCCCAAGGGAAAATATTATCTTTAAGAGCAATATATGTCCTGGGGGTTCTGAATCAAGGAGCAGACATCCTGTCGAGGCAGGGGCTGAGGCCCGGGGAATGGAGACTCCATCCAGAGGTGGTGGAGTTGATATGGCAGAGGTTTGGACCAGTGGAAGTAGATCTGTTTGCGTCTCGAGAAGGGCAATGTCCACTTTGGTTCTTCCTCACACATCCAGCCCCGCTGGGGTTGGATGCCATGGTACAGGCCTGGCCGAGGCTTCGCCTGTACGCTTTTTCCCCGATCGCTCTGCTCCCAGGAGTCCTGGAGAGGGTCCGTCAGGAGGGCATCAGTCTTCTTCTGATAGCCCTGTTTTGGCCAGCCCGAGTATGGTTTTCAGACTTAATTTCACTCCTGATAGCTCCGCCATGGCAGATTCCTCTGAGGAGGGATCTGTTGTCTCAAGTGGAGGGCACTATATTCCATCCTCATCCAGAGCTGTGGAAATTGTGGGTCTGGCTTCTGAGGGGGCTCAGTACCTAGATGCCGGTCTATCATCTGGGGTGGTCGAAACCATACTTATCTCTAGGGCTCCGTCTTCTAGGAGATTATATGGCCTCAAGTGGAATGTTTTTCTACTTGGTGTAGAGAACTTGAATTAGGCCCAGTTAACTGCCCAATGGCTTCAGTTCTGGAGTTTCTTCAAGATCGTTTTTCTACAAATCTCTCCCCATCCACACGTAGGGTGTACGTGGCTGCCATTGCGGCGTTCCATGCACCACTAAATGTTGGGCCTTTGGGGAGGCACCAACTGGTCATACTATTTCTCCATGGTATTGGAGGATGAGACCGACAGTCAGGTCCAGGGTTCCTTCCTGGGTCCTGGCTGTGGTTCTCGAAGGGCTATCCCTGGCTCCCTTCGAATACCTCCAGTCGGCTGGAGAGTATTCGAAGGAGAGGTTCCTTGCTTTGCCAGTCAGAGTTCCGAGTATTTACCTTGAGAGGTCCTCTTCTTGGAGGAGGTCGGACCTACTGTAGTGTGTTTTGGATCACCTATTAGGGGCCCCGGCTATACAAACCATAAGTAGGCCTGCAAGGTGTGCAATTTGCCTTCACCTTTGGCCGCAAGGGCTCATTCTACTTGAGGCATGGCGTCCTCTAGGGCCCTCCTCTCTGGAGTCCCCCCTCCAGGAGATCTGTGAGGCAGCCGGTTGGGCTACCCCACACACTTTTATCAGGTTTTTAGTCTGCACCTCCATAGTATGCATGGCGCACATGTGCTCTCGTCCTAGCTAGTGCCTGAGATCAGTTTCACTCTAGGGCAGGCATGTTTTTCGGTGCGTGGCCTAGTGGGCATTCGTTCCCCAAAGTGTCGATTCTCGACGCAGTGTTGAGTTCCCTTGAAAGGGAACGTCTCGGGTTATGACTATAACCCTTGTTCCCTGAGAAGGGAACGAGACACTGCGTCGTCCTGCCACGCCCCTCGAGGCCTGAGAGCGTCTTGCTTCATCGCTAGGCTAATGTGTGTGTGTGCCGGCGTCACTTTTATGTGCCGTCACATGTTACATACACGTCACATGTTACATGACGCAACACCAATCAGGATTGGATTAGTTTCATTCTTACTTCAGAGGCGCACGCTGAGGGAGCGTCCCCAAAGTGTCGATTCTCGACGCAGTGTCTCGTTCCCTTCTCAGGGAACAAGGGTTATAGTCATAACCCGAGACGTTTTCTCTGTATACTGATTACAGACCCGTTTTGTATCTCTTCTTTTGTTAATGGTTTTGGGAAATGTGATCGTGCATCAGTGTCAATGGGGAATTTTAACAAGAGTTTGACTTCCTGTTGACCTGCTTTCTAAATCATCTGAACAGGAAGTGGTTAGATCATGATTTGGGTTTTCTAGCCTTTGATTTTTGAGCGCACGCTATCTCCTGCAGTGTCACAGTTATGCAAGAGATAGGACCCAAACGCAAATGAGCAGACAAGGGTTTTTATTAACAAGACTGAAGACTTGAGACAGCAGGGAGAGTGAAGTGTAAACCAGTTCAAACAGTAGGGCAGGGCAGACGACACGACGGATGGGTGACCACTGAGACCGTTAGTAAGATGGTGATGACGCGAGTGCAATAGAGGCAGCTCTGAAGGAAAGACCAGGCAGGAACACAAGGAACACGTAGCTTGATGTAGATCTCAGATGTAGCACCAGTCTTGCCACCAGGTAGAGGCTCACAGAACCTGACACAGGGGTTAGATAGCTGCACCAGTCAGGCAGTTAAGAGTCAGTGGCCAGGGAACTCGGGATACAGGGCAGGAACACACTGAAGAACATACAAGACAAGACAGACAAGATATAGCAACAATAAAGAGAACAAAAACTAAACCGATAAGATCAAATGTCTAGAGAAACAAAAAGTAGAGAAATATATAGCAAACTAATGAAAAAAGTAAAAAAAAAGTAAAGATTTAAGATAAAACCCTGGAGTTGCTAAAGAGAAGCATGACTTCCACTTGACAGGGAAAATAAGAACTGAAGAAAATAACTAAAAATGAAATTCTAAAACAAGAGAACTCACACTAGATTATAAAGCACAAGAGCTAAAGCTAAGCAAAACAAAATAGCAACAAGGATAATCTGATACTGGGAATAGGATAAAACCAAAAAAACAGCGTAAGCGCTAGGATCATTTCAAGAGCACACACCGGAAAACACCACAAAGTACATAAACAAAACAAACCAGCAAAGACATGAGGGAAAGAGGCACAGTGTTAAGGGACCGGAGCACATGAGGAACAGGTGAGGACAATTGGACTAAACAAGAGGCAAGACGTGGACTAAACAAGAAACAGGAAACAAGGAGCACATGGCAAACACAGACCAAGACAGAGCCATGTGCTCAAACACAAGACAAACACAGAAACATGAAACAAAGACAACACAGACAATGCTGCCAGGGCAGAACCCTGACAAGTAGGCCAAATATGCCCATTAAGCAGTTTCTTAGATAAATGGGTACAGACATGGGCCCACATTACTGTTTCTCAAGTCAGAGTCATGTCGTGGCTTGGAAATGACTTCTTGGAAGAATCAAGTTATAAATATTGTAATAAATGATATACAATTCCTAAAACGTTCTTATTTAAAGCAATTTCTTTGGGCTTGTTACTCTGAGTAAAGTGCATGTCAGTATCAAGAGGAAATTAATATATATTTATTCACTTGGTCCATGGCTTTCTTTAGAATTTTTCATTTAATATCCATTCTTCATTAGTTATTATTTCCTATTTCTTAATGATGTCAGATTTTAGGCCACAAATATGTTTTTGATGTTTTTAATATGGCAAAAAGAAAGACATTACAAAGTGATAGGATTGAAGTGATAGGTATAGAACTATACCCCAAAATGAAAATTGTCATAATTTGCCCACCCTCATTTCTTTCTATACTTGACTTTATTTTTTCTGTGGAACACAAAAGATGATTGTAACAATGTTCAGGGAAGAAGGAGGCGGGAACCGGCAAACATTTAAACAAACTTTATTAAAAATAAAATAAACAAACTAAAATACCGCCAGCAGCCCCTCGCGGACGACTGCTGGCTTACCCAAAATAAACATAACGGCCAGCAGCCCCTCGCGGACGACTGCTGGCTAAAATAAAACACAAATACAAAAACCAAACAACTAAAATCAGGCCTGTTCCTCTCTCGATCATCAACTTCGTCGCTCCCCCTTTATGCTTCCGCTCCTCCGTGAGAGATGCGAGACCGGTGTGCTCAACAGGTGTTGCTCATTAGCAATCGCACCACCGGCCTCGCGCCGTTCTCTCACGTCCCTCGGCCGTCCTGTTCGCCACAATGATACTGTAAATAAAGTTTTTTTGTTGTTTTTTTTGTTCGTTTTTTTGGAAATCTGTTGGAAATGGAAAATGAAAATCAGTTGTTTGAACCTCAACATTCTTCAAAATATCTTTTGTGTTCAGCAGAAGAAAGAAAGTTGGATTTGGAGGGACACGAGGGGGAGTAAATGACAGAATTTTCAACCCAAACCTAACCCTAACTATTACTTTGAGAGTCATACTTGTTTCCAACATTTATAGTGTCTTGCAGCTTTACATAACTAATTTAAGTAGGCTACATCTACAACACAAGTGGTTAGTCTTAAAGGTGCAGTAAGCTATTTCTGAGAAACAGTCAACAAATCAACTGCTTTTACATTAATAGTGTGGCAGAAAAAACACAAAACCTTCTCAGTCTGGTTTCAAGTGTTAGTTCCAAAAATCTGCTGACAGTGAATATGTGCACAATGATTTTCTTAACCATGATATCTGCGTGTTAATAAAAATAAAAATACCCTACTAAATCACTGATAATAGGTCTGTAATAGTGGGTGTATTATGTGATGTTGTTCATGCCATTGATCTACTCTAGCATTCTCTTCTCTACATTTGAAACATGAGCTAGTTATACTTTTATTAAATTAGATAGCCATATATTCGTGAGCCAAGGACTGACAAATCTCCCTCTCTGTTTTTTGAAGGTTTTAGTTTGAGAATCCCCCCACAGCTCTAATAATGAAGAAGAATGACTGGATTGTTTTTTTAATGGTAGCTTTGTCTTACAGTAGCAGTATTTAAAAGCTTTTATATTGCAGTACAATATCAGATCTCATCTAATTTTCAGTATATTGATAATGATAACACTGAAGAAGTATGCAACCGAAATGTTATGGTAAATACAATAGTATATAAACGTGATATTTTCAGGGCAAGAGCCAATATTAGGTACATTTTCACATAATCACCTGCTCTTAAGAGTCTGAAGCATGTTTTCTCACAAACAAAATCACTGCGAGCAGTTGAGACATAAATTGTCTCACATAAATTGTTAATCACAGCTGAAAAAAAACAGACAGCTGATCTTCAGAGAAACTCCTTTATCTCTAAACTGCAGCTATAATTTCTAGTTGAAATGTGTTCGAGACATAAAAAGATTTTCTTAAGAAATATGGTGGTGAGTGAATTTAAGCACTCAAAAAAAGAGCAGTGAGTCATTCTACCCTGATAGTATGAAGAGGTTTGTTTGCATCTCAGTGAGAATAATATTCCATAAATGTGTCCAGCGTTAGAGATGGGGGTGGGAAGACTGAGTGCCTGTTACTATGTTCCACACTGAATCTAAATGAATACACCTAAAAAATTCTGGGTGCTGGCCATGTTTCCAAATTGTTCTTCAATAAGAGGACTCTTCTGAAGCCTGTTTCCTTTGCCTCAGGGTCACGGGAACGTCTCCATTGACAAAAAGCTTTTAGAACAATGAACAAATTGCAAGTTCAGTTTTAAGAGCTCTTTTGTATGGGCGCATGCTGATGATTGTGGTGACACATTGATGCTTTATGAATACATGTCTTTGTGCACTTTATTTGAATAATATGAAACCTGAGCATTTACATGCACTGAGATACCAATTCATCTGTTTGACCTCCTCCACTTCTGTTAAATCATACAACAGTACATACTGCACTTATATATTGTAAGGGTGGTTTGCCTGCAGTGGTTCAGGCTGCAAGACTGCCAAATGACTAAAGAAACATTATCAGCAAGGTGGTAGAAAACTGTACATTACCACCCACTGCTACTTATACCAACGATGGAAATAAGCGTAGTTACAATAACTAAATATGTGGGAGAGTTTTGCTTTAGTGTGACAATATTGTATTGCAATAGGTAGCACTTCAAACTCAATACCAAATCAAAACTATTTTGCACATTATTTGTAATTGAAAGGGTTTAATGACAATATGGTTATGGTTACACTTAAAATAGTTACAAAATAGCTGTATGAGATGATAAAAACTAATACCATTAATCGTACCCAGCATATAGGTAAAATGTTACCTGAGGGATAGAAAGAGAAAGTGAGAGAGAAAGAAAGTGTAGAGAGAAAGAGACAAAGAAAAGAGGAGGCAAAGAAAGAGTGCCCCAAGAAAGGGACCCAGAGGAAAAAAGAAGACCGGGAAAAAGAAGAGACCGAGCAACTGTTACTGAAACGGTCACCAGCTGGAGTGCCCTTGAGAGCCACCAGAGGGCACTCCACATCAGACTATTGTCATTGCCTCACAAACTACATCTCCCATAACTCACTGCCCGTTTGACCCTTTGCTTGTGTTTGATTACGATTCTCTATTACTCAAATAAACTGCATTTGGATCCTCAACCTTTGTGTCTCAGAGCAGTTTGTGTCAGAAGACTTCGCCAGTATGGATCCAGTAGTACGTCTTGTCCGCCTTTGTCAAGGAACTCGCTCGCTCGAGGACCGCATTCAGGACTTCCTAGATATTGCCAATTTCACTAACCTCCCAGACTATGCTGTCATTGACTTCTTTTGTTATGGAATCAACAACCTGTTACAATCCACATTAATCCGCGATGGTCCTCGAGGATCACTGAGCAAGTTCCTTGATTTTGCCCTTCATTTGACTGGTTCCTCCTTCACTTTTGGGGAGTTTGAGGAGGACGTTCCCCTTAGAATTTTTTTGGGAGGGGGAGTATGCACAAAGCATCGGTGGCCGCGGAGCTTGGCCCCCCACCAAGTTCACCACCATGTCCAGTGAAGATGCATACCAAGCCTGAGCCTCTTCACGTCATGCATGCCGAGCCTGAACTTCACGTCAAGGCCGCCATGCCTGAGTCAGCTCCGGATGATACAGTGCTGATCATCATGGCCACGGCTATTTTGTGTGTGTGGGCAGCACACACATCAACTCCATCCCGTGACCCCTCAGCCAAGATGGCCACCCCCATACCGAATCTCGTCCCATCATGGCCGCCCTTCCAGAGTCTCGTCTCGTCCCGTCCCGTCCCGTCATGGCCACCCTTCTTGTGTTTCAGAGCAGTTCATGGCAGTTACAATCTTCTTTTTATCCCTTCCTTGACCATGTGACTGTAACACAGGGAATGTGTCTCCCTCGTCTACTTGTGATCCGATCAACCAAAACCAGGTGTTAATACCAGGTGTAAACAAGGCCTTAGACACAAAACAAGGCCTTAAAAGTGTCAGCTATCTCCTTTACTTCCCAGCAGGAGGCACTGTGAGTCAAACATTCACCATATATCATATATCACAGTTTGAAGAGTTAGATAATAATTCATACTTCAAAGTACTTAGGTTATGTAGTTGCTGTTTCCCCTGACGTACATCACTCCTTACGAGTAAGAGAGCATTGCAGCTTTGATTAAACACAGTTGTGTTAAATTATAGTGAGACAGACATTGATCTCATAGAATAATATAGTCTGTTTTGATTTACCACTGAATCTTTCAGTTTCTCTCTGAACATGTTTAGAAGGCTTTATTCTCTTTATTGGACTGAAGCGTTCTGTGGCAGGGTGTAAACACCAGGAATCACATGAGTTGCAGGCTCACAAAGACACAGAGCTTTCAGGATCAGCACTTTTTTAAGGTCACTGCTGTAACGTTTCTATATTATTGTCTGCCCTGGAAGAGAAGGCAGTACTGAACAATCAGGAAGAGATGGGATTTTAAACTGCAGAAGTAAAACTATAGGATTAAGATCACAAACAGCTGTTCAGTTGCTCTCGTTCATATTAAAGGGTTAATTCACCCAAAAATGTTGTCATCAATTATTCAGACTAGTTTTGGATTAAGATTTACAGTCTCTATATTAACTTTTTAAAGCGTCAAAATATTATTATTATTAATAATAATAATAGCATATATATATAGTAATGTTTACTGTAGTAATTAAATGTAAGAATTTTATTTAAGAGGAAGTAAAATGGCATAGCATAACTGAAAATTTTAGAAATAGGAATATCAGAGGGAAAGTGGGAGGGCGACACAAAGACCAAAAAAAAAAAAAAACATTAGCAGAGTAAAATAAATTTAGTATCCAAATTCAGTGGCCAAGCAAAAAGGGCAACATCGTGTGGAGGACTAAACCAATAGTGTGGCTAGCTTGTGTTGCCTGGTCTCCTTTTACAGCTTCCTGCCATGTATGCTATTTTAAAGACACACAGCTGCACCTGACAATTTCCTGCAGAGAGGGCAGGGCTGCACGCTCCGCAAACAGAGAGTGAGAGAGAGGGAGGAGAAGAGCAAAAGGCGAGAGGAGAGAGAGACCAGACAGATGAGTGAAGAGAGGCATCACTTCTGAGACAATCTGCGGCACTGGGGGTCCTAAGCAGGTCTGCCTTTCATCAGCAGGGTCTGCTCAACTGACACAGAGTAAGCAAAGTGACGGACTGCATTGAAGTGACAGTGCATGTTCCATGGAGACAGAAAATCAGGGGATCAATAGCACTGGAATACAGCCAATGCCGGGATTTCTTTTCTACAAAGGGTACTAAAGCAATACAAGTGGACTTCTGGGACATGTGGCAACTGTGAAGATCAGACTGAAAACACAAAGAGACTAGCATAAACATCTATAAGAGACACTTCTGAAGGCACAGTTCTCCGTAGCTCTGCTCCATCATCTAGAACTGGTGGTTTCATTAAGACCGAGAACCTCTTCTGGAATCCAGGGGATTTGCTTTGGCTTTACTTGTGTTTAGTTCTCTGCTATTCTAACAGGATCTCTGTGTTGTGCAGTTAGGAGGGTATGGTTGATCTTCAGGTCGAACAAGAGGCCTGCTGGTTCCCATGAAGAGATTTGACAGTTTGCGTCGGACAAAGAGGCGCAAGGACGAAGAGCTGCTCACCGGGAGACGGCAGTCAGAGTCGGCATGTCTCTATGGTACGGTACTAATCAGGATATGTCTCTGTATAGAGCCTTCAGCTAAACATAACAGTATTGATATTTGTCTGGCAGTGGATGTTACAATCTGCCTTGTGCTATTATGAGGCAGGCATTGACTGTGTTGTTTGTCAAATAATCTATCAATTGGTCAGATATGTACAGTATATGTTGTGTAAAGTGCCATGACACATGTTGTTTGGACTTGATCAGTCATTCTGCTGACTTGGCCACTATTTTTGTGTGTCAAGATCATTGAAATAGACATTCCAGTGTAGAAGTAAAGGCAGTTACAGTTGGTCGCCATGGTCCACATTGAGCCTGTGTATTATGTATATCTTTATTAATCAATTGGAAGGGAAACTCTTTTCTAAACTAATTTGGTTCAGGGTTGACCCCGAAACCGTCAGCTGATGCCTTCGTCACAGTGATGCAAACACAAATGTGGCTGTGTGTTCCATTAGGACATTATGAGTAAAGCTTTAAAGGGACACCACATTCACCTGTAAGGTTTTAATGTGTTTCCTTGATGCGTTTTTTTAATTTATTGATTACTAAACTTAAATTGAACTGGGAAATAAAACTCATATGTTTTGAAATGCATACTCAATTAAGAATGTAAGAATCTTGAGTATTGCAGTCATGTGACATGAAGCTGTAAAACTTGACTTGGACAGACTTTGAGGTTATTGTAATTGTTTGAATGTTAAAATACTTTCTCGTATCCCATCTCAATATGCAGAGACAACTAAGTAAGCTGTTCCAATGAGGTTACGTTGATTTTATTTAAAAGTATAAACACATTATCTTGCTTGTTTTGGTTGTCCCGAACAGCCCAACTTAACGATAGCGATATTAGCTCAACCAATGGCATGAGTTTGGGGCGGGACTATCTGTTGGCTGAGCAATGGAAGACAAGGGTAGTGTTTGGTAAATCTGTTTGGAAAGCCAATATTTTTGGAATACTGTATGACACTGCTAGTAGAGTAGAAATGAAACACTACACGTTTAAAGAACACCTTTTAATTACTTTCTCCCGATGTATTACGGCAGTCAGTTTGTATGGATCTACTACATGTCCAGTATGTCTGGATACGCGTACACATGGAGTGAATCATATGATGGGTCACATTATATCAGCCTGACTGGAGAGTTGTATTAGAGTCTTAGTGGTGTCCTAAGGGGCTTCACTGTGTGTCACATGAAATAGTGTTCCTGACGCAAACCAAACAGGCTCAGGTTGCCTCACCACACTTTCAGTCGAATCCAAAGTTTGAATTAGGTTTATGTTTAGGCTTAGGATATACTGTAGATTAGGATTAGTTTGAAGATTGATTTTCAGAGGCAGTATGTTTCCTGACTGACTCTTGACATTGATTATTTGCTGAATAAGAGCCATTGAAGTGTCTGAAAGTGTTAGCCTCCGTTTCTCAAGTTCCAGCAGTTGAAAGCATGACAAGCATAGTCTTCTTGCTCAATATTGTTATTGTGGTGAAGTTATTAGGATGTGCTGTGTGGAATAGCATTCAGGTGATATCAATGTACCATGACAGTTACTCAAATAACTGACAAGGATGAAAACATAATGTAAAACAGCATGCACACAATTAGATTAAATGACACTAATTTCTTCAAATAGCTCAAAGGCTTTGTGGCCATATTTCAAACTATATCATTGCATTATTATTATTGAACTGAATTAAGACATGCAGTCATCCTTCAGGTCTCACAGTAAATGGTGCCATCAAATAGTCTAAAACCAGAATCCCTCACTTAAAAAAATCATAACATTACCATGGAAAGAAGTCGAACTGGTCTGAGATCAGCATGCCAGCATACACACTAGAGGTCTGACCCTTTGCTGTGAGTGAGTGTTATCTGCCCTTGTGGAATGTGTAGCAGTGGCAAGGCTAAAATAAGAAGCTAACGCAGCAACACACCAAACAGGTCTAAGCCAGCTGGGAGAATGTGGCTAAATGTCAGGAGATAGTTAGGAACCCAATCTCATGTTCATGTGCACACATAATGGCTTTTCATGCTTACTGCCCACATATGCTTTATAAGAAGTGTAGTTTGGGTCCAAGCTCAATAGAGATTGATATTGGGTATTTACTGTAGTGTACCTTCATCCAACAAGCATCCTTCAGTGTGCGTTGCTACTAGTGTAGCATCAGTGATACAGTACGGATCTCAGCAAAACTGTTCTTATAAGCTCCTCACATTTACCGACATAAATCAAGGGGTGACAGAGAAAGCTTGTAGTGTATTTCATGCAACCACCTAGCCAGTATGCTGGAGGAATAGGCCTGGAGGGATGGAGAGGACTTATGATGTGGTCAGGCAAAAAGGTCCATTGTCAATGTGTGCTGCAGGGATAAAAAAACATTTTTTCGTAGGCCAAAACCCAAAAACAAGTTAGCATTTTTTTTTTACTTCCAGTTCCATCAACCTGAAGTCAGTGGGTATTTTGAAGTGGTTTTGGTTAAATGACATAAATATGGTCTGTGGTTATCACAAGCTTTTTTGATTTATTTTGGCATAGATGCATCAGTAATACCCCCTTGTGATTTTTTAAAGCTTTTACTTGTCTTGAAAAAGGCAGTTGCTTACAAGTGGGTAAATGGGACTACAGATGGACATTAAACTAAATAAATAAAGACTGAAAATAAATACTGAAAAGCCCTGTCTCAAATGGCACCCTAAAGACTTGCAGTCTTTCTACAAATCCGCACTTTCGTGCACAAAAGTGCACATCGAGGGCCACAAAGGGCACTCTCGAGCACCTTTCTGAAACCTAAAATGACATATGGGAAACCCTATGGTCTCATGGACTTAACAGACATGCGTATGCGGCAGTAATTGTAAGTCCACAAGTCAATTTAGGGACAGGGCCAAAGAGTTGTTGGAAACTTAATGGTTGCACCTCCTGATTTTGCAGAGTTAGATGTGTTCCTGGGTCAGCATATTTTGTTGATCCTGGAACAAATTTTTTCATAACCATATCCCTACCCCTAAACCTAACCCTACCCAGAAGTTATCCTAAAAATCAGAGGGAAATAATATGTGAATAACACTGATGTAGAAGCTTGACATAAATTGTAAATTTGTCCCTCAAATCTGATTGGTTAATTTGAATGTTGTTCCAGGATCAACAAAGATGTTGATCCAGGAACATGTTGCACTTGGTAAAATCAGGTCCGCTTAACGGTGGTCATGTTGAAATCATACAACCCTGATGTAGTTCGTTTACAGTCTACATTTAGCGTTGTATTTAGACTTCAAAATTGGAGCTAAACTCCACAGAAGATTGCCCTCCAAGAGCAGGATTGGACACCTCTGGTTTAGAGGCAGAAGTGATGCTACCCTGGAGGTCTAGGAACAGACAATCTTAAAAGGATAGTTCACCCAAAAAGGACTTTCTTTCTTCTGTGGAACACATAAGATCATATTTTGAAAAATGTGTAGGCAATAACAGTTTTTCAGAAACATTGAAAGTCAACGTGGTCCTTTTCAAACTGCGCTTAACTCTGGGCTATAGTTGTACTAAACCCCGTTTTACACTTTAGAAGCGGGGTTAGCATCGCTTTTGACCCGGGACTATGAAACCAGTTTTGAAAGCGGTTAGGGTAACCGCTTTCCTGGTACCCAAACGTACGCAGTGGAAAACGATGCAGTTATAGAATGTTACAACTACATGCTTAGCAACAGACACACAATCATGTGCTTCATATTCACCTGATTTGGACAGTCACAGAAATACAGCACATTGTATGAACAGTCGTTACTGCATTTGAGGGTAAAAATGTCTAATGGTGACAGAAAACATGTGTCAAGAAGTCAAGCAGAGACTGTTTTTTCATACCTTTATAGTCCGAAAAGTCCATTCAGGAAAAGCTTAATAGTAAACATATTAAATGAGGATGTGCAATGCTAGGGTCTTTATGTAAACAGATCGCATGCCCCATTCATCCAGTCAATGACACTGATACCGCAATATGCCAATAAAAAAATGTTTACCCAGTGTTTAGGAATGTGCAGTGTGAAACATCATATTATGAATTCCCAGGATTAATTGTTAACCCTGGGTTAATTATGAGCAATGTGAAACTTGAATCAAGATAACCCAGTATTCTGTTTATCCAGGGTTTACTATTTCATATGAGAAAAGTCATGAGAGTTTGTTCCATCAAAACCAAACGCTGAGAGGTGTGACCATGCACAGACTCAATTTGATTCTTGAGCGACTATGTAAATGACGTTAATGACTGACAAACAGCTAAAAATTGGCTAATGGAATGCCAGCATTAATTAATATCAGCCTGACCCCACGTCTCACATGGACCCTTCCCTTCCTGCACAACAAGGAGGCTTGCCAGAACTAATCCTACTGTATCAACACTACACTAATTGACTACAATTGTGCATTTCATAAATCAAACCATATCATCTTATATCCTTATGATGGAATACCATCTTCTGAATCACTTCCCAACTGTGCAGCCAAAACCATGCCATACACATTTCCCAGTCCAAAACAGAACATTTTAATTGTGAAACATTTATAATGTGAAACAACTATAGAAATAGTGACCTGCTGTAGCCAAGCCGAGATACACGAGTTAGAGCCTGACCTGTCCTGAATATATCCAGTTGCTTCAACCCTCAGCTGAATGAATGTACTGATATGCTCCATTCTACAGCTTTAATGTTTCCTCAGAGCACATGACCTTTTGATCATGATATGGCAGTATTAGTAGAGGCTGGTACAGTAATATATCAGTGCATGCAGTACATGAGGGGTTATGTTAGGACTGTCATATGAGACACTGTTTGCTGTTGTGGTATCTCTGATAAATCCAGCTCTAAACACAAGTGATTATCTCTATAGTAACATTCAATCAAAGGAATGTTCTGGGTTAAATACAAGTTAAGCTCTGTCAACCACATTTGTGGCATAATTTTGATTACCACAGAAAATAATTTATAATAGCATTTACATTAAGACACACACCTTGGAAAGAAAGAGGTCATTGTCTAAGAACCATATAAAAGAAACAATACAGATTAATAAGCCCTGTAACTTTTGCTTGATACATGCAAGGTTGCCAGAAAAGGACTGTTTGATACTGGTAAAGCAAAACCAGAGTTTAATTCAAATGGAATGGAATTCCCCTTCAAAATGAAACTTTAAAGCCTAAATAATGCATGAGTTGGTACTTTGTAATTGAATAATTTTACTCAATTTTGTGTTTTAATAAAAAGATAAGCTTCTGCTTCTACTTTGAAACTTACAGTGCCACATGGTGGTGGAAAAAAATAATAGGAAAAATAGTGTCAATGCTTATGTGTTCTCTCGCAAATGTTTTAAAAATAAACTTTGCATTCGCTTGCAAAACCTTTGCGTTCCCTTGCTAAAATGTTTGCGTTCGCTCGCTCAGGGAAAGTTTCTCAGGGGAACACAAACATTTTGCGAACAAACACAAAGTTTCTGGAGGAAATGCAAAACAGTATCAATAATCATCAATTAATTATTTTTGAGCTCCATATTAGCATATTAGAATTATTTAAGAAGGATAATGTGACACTGAAGACTGGAGTAATAAATGCAGCCTTGGTGAGACTTCTAAAAAAATCATACCAACCCAAACTTATACCCTGTTTTTTTTTGTTTGCTTTTTAACTGCCTAATGTTGTTGTAGGAACACCTTTCCTATGATGCCACAGATTTAGATTGGCTAAATTTTAGATTTAGATTGACATTTTCTTCTATATTGATGCGTCTCACAGGCTCTGGACTTTCGACTCCCCCCACCACCCCGACGCAGAGTCCAGTTACCCCGGTCTTTGCTATGGAGACCCCCAGTCCCACGGAGCGTATGGAGGAACGACGCTCCCGCTCTCTCTCGTCTCCCCCTGACACAGGTCAGCGCTTCAGCCTGAGCACCTCCACCACCAAACCCCCTATCGCCTT
The DNA here is from genome assembly GCA_026230005.1 of Gila orcuttii. NCBI lineage: Eukaryota > Metazoa > Chordata > Actinopteri > Cypriniformes > Leuciscidae > Gila > Gila orcuttii. The sequence continues at coordinate 32,723,119 of JAPDVR010000008.1, forward strand.
GCACACCTTTAACTCTACCTCACGCCAGGTGAGTGAACATCTTCACATGTGCTTTCTGGGCTTTACTGTAGTTTACCCTTGTCCCGTAGTAAAGCAAGTCATTTGTGCACCACTAGTGGCACCAGGTGGAATTGCAATCTGTATGTTTGAATGGCCCGAGTGGGCCATAACAACATTGGCTTGATCAATTTGAGCAGGGACCTTCAACCAACTAATGGCATATATTTATTAAAAAGAAAAAAGAGTTTGCTAATCGACTACACCCAATATAAAGTTGAATGTATCTTTCAATAACAACAGATTGTTGGGCAAATGCTTTTTCTTGTTTAGAAATGTTAGTAGCTCAAGCATCAAATATTTATGGACAGTTAAAGGAGCCGTATGTAAGAATGTGGCCAAAACTGGTACTGCAATCACTTTCAAATTACTGTAGACCGCTGTATCCCCCTCTCCCTCCTCCCTGACCCGAGGTTGCCAGATAGGCTGAAGGATACAGCAGGAACGTAGGCTGCTACAAGAAGCTTTTTCTGTTAATTATGTTTATGCTTCAAATGAGAGATGTTTTGCAAAGTAATTATATATCGCAAAAATTTTCTAATGGCGATTAGCCAAATATAATCGTAAAGATGTACGCTCGTATGTGACAGTTCATTGTTAGAACAGTAGCTGTTAGTCTAACCTGTAACGGTAGGTATCTGTCATTAACGTAAGTACAAGCACAAGCCTCTGTCACTGTGTGTAACCGATATCAAAGATACAGCTATTCATTTAGCTGACGCTATAAGTGAAAGCGACCAGCTGTATTTTTTAACTACCCTGCAGTACACGTCCATTACGCTCAAATATGTGATGTGAAAGATTACGTGTCATTCTATGATTTTTGGCTGTAGAACTTGCATGATAAACAATAATGGGCGTGCTAATGTTGTTTTCCTCAGCATCTCATCATAATGACAGAGAAACGGGCTCTGATAATGCATTGCTAATGTTAGTAATGACGACTCGCCGTTTTTATTACCCAAACAATTCCTTACCTTTTCAATTCGATGACCCACCTCCTCCATATGAGCTAACGTAACGTTACTTTGCACGAACATGCATAACTTTGTTCGACTGTCATGAATATTTGAAATGTCCATTTACATCAAGTACAAGTTAGCCAAACATAGATGAATCTTGCCTGTCCAGGAGGAAATTAGCAACGTTGGCGTCTGTCTTCAAATTCTTCTCCGTTTTCAGCCGTCTCCATCTTTCAAAGGCATCTCCTATACAGATCCTTGTTTTATTTCGGACTTTGTCACGAAGTATTTCGGATTCATAACGATTTTTTTTTGGTTTCGCAACTTTAGACATTTTCTTTATCCGATTCCGACACGTTTGTAGCTGCAGCTGTGGTAACTAGCAGAGCTGGCAACTTGGATGCCGCAACACTACTGACTTTGTGATTGGTAGATAGGTGGAGGGTAGCGCATCAGACCAAAACACAACATGACAACATCAACATCAGTTGAGGGCTGCAAATTCACTTTTTAAATGACACTATCCTGGTCGGACTACTGTTGTCAGTGATTTGTAGTATTTGATTTGTCAAGTATTTGAAATGAACATGTTTTCTTAATGTCTAGTGACATATCAGGGCCATTTTATGATTAATTGAAATAAATTTCTTACATACAGCTCCTTTAATGTCATAGGGATTGATATTTGTGTCAGCAATATGTTTGTGCTCCATCTGGTGCAGCTGAGCTCAAGTACAGGCATTCTTGACAATTTGATGATGCTTGCCTGTAACTGACTATTTCGTTTTGGAAGGTCATCCACAGCACATAGTCTGCTTCACTTGCATATCTATAATTACTATAATCTGTGAAAATATTTGGAATATTACTTGTAAAGTATGTGCTGGACAGAGTGTTATGGAAGTTCATTGCAAAGCATTTATTATTGAGTTAAAAGTTACAATTGTACAGCTATGCAACTCTGGGATATAGTCCTAATTAATTAAGATAATGAAATTAGTACACAAACCTCAGAAAATATTAGTGAGTTACACTTTTAATGTTTTTTTTTTCACCCTGAACCACGAACCATAAGAACATGATTTTAAAATTGGCACATTCACATTTTTTAAAATTGAAAAGTTAGGCACTATTCACAATTATACAAAAGTTTTACTTTTATTGGGTTTCTTCTACTGTACACACTAATGGCATGGGTTGATTTTTTTTAAACTATTATTATTCAAAAATATTAAAGCTGCTCTAAGCGATGCTGGGTGACGTCACTTCTTGTTGACGTTCAAAGTATTGTCAAACAAAACGGAGGCTAGCTAGACCCTCCCTCCTCCTCATTCTGTCCCTTCCCTTCCGTTGCAAATCATTCTTGTCCGTTATTGGCTGGAACACTGTTTGTTATGTTTCGTGGTCCAGATTGGACCAGTTTGTTTTTGTTGCCGTTTGTGGAGCCTGGGGTGTCTGCAGAGACAGCGTTTTTTACAGTGTGTTCAGGGGACAGGCAGCTAGCAGATAGTGAGGAGATGTTTGCTGTATGTGACAAAAAATGTTTCGGCCTAAAAAATGTGTGACATCGCTTAGTGCACCTTTAAATAAATATTTAAAAGGACACTTTTTCGTTTTGTTGAAAATATCACATTAAAACTTAGAACTTTTTTTTACCATGCTGCCTTCATTTATTGTTGCTACTTTTTATGTGCCCTTTATATTATTGTTTTACACCTGTTGCAGACCCGAATGTAAATTTATTAAATTATGGAAATCCATCATGATAACCTATGATAACCTAAACAAACTGTGAATAAACAAAAACTATTTTATTTTTTATTTTAAATGATTTACACAAATACGATTGTCCCCCAGTTGTGGTGTTGTCATTTGCATAATGACCAACAATTTTGTTCGTCCCTAATAAAGATGTTTCAAAAGTTTACCAAGGAGACAACGGTGTCAGTGAAGAACCTGAGATGAAATGTAAAACGTGATGTGCAAAGAAAACAAAAATAAATTAAGGTCTAGGTATAAAAACCGGTCGTAAGAGATTTTCTATCGTGGCATTGTTGATGAAATTTTGAGAACGCTATTTATTAGTTTTTGTGGCTGGAACAGCCAGGCTTCCATAAGATTTTTGGAAGATTCACTGGTCTTAATATCTTAAAGAATTTTTTCCCATATTTCCTGCAGCTTAAACTGTGATCCATCGTGTACTTTTTTGCAGTTACTTCCAAGATGAGTCAATGTATTGGATCACGCTCTTAGGATGGAAAAATGTTGTATATGTAGGCGGCTCGCTAGGGTTTAAGACAAAGCCACAGTGGGTAATTTAAATGTATGCATGATCAATGAATTCGCATTGCGTTGTTTGGATGCGTTCGCTTCGTTTGTCGTCCAATAGAGAGCGACAGTGCTTTAAACTAGGGCGAAATTATCGCTTCAGATGCGGAGTTGACATTATACGCTCAAAATGAAGTAGGCTACTCTACCTGTGCCGACTCGTGTGGTCTGAAGAAAACAGACGTAAAAAAAGACAATAGAATCGGACTGTTCCACTGTCACCTCTGCGGGGAAGACAGTCATCTCACCACTGCGCGTAATGAATCTCTAACTGAAACCTGTGCCTGGAGAACATTATACACTTAAGATCACCCTGCCTTCGATCTGGTGAACAGACTGCAGACTGCTTGTGTTGTGTGTTATTTTATTTTTATTTTTAAAAATGGACGCTACCACTCCATAGTTTTTAATAGGATCTTGCTAACTTGAAGTAAGTATTGATGAAATCATCAGCCCGTGCTTTTGTGTTTTAGAGCGGCGTACTTGCGGAAGGCATGCTGGAAAAACTTGAACTTGACGATGAAGGTAAAGGATTACACTTATGTTCTGTATTGTTTGCTAATTTTATTTGATATGCTTTTTCAAATGCAAGTTTATGGTCTATACATTCAATTTTCATCAGTTCTTGTTTGTTGGATGTAGTGTTTTTGTTTGGCTTTGTGGGGGAAAAAACGAGCTTTTTATTCATAACGTAATTGCATTGTATTTTGATTTAAGAATATAATTGTATTAGAGCAGGGGTCTCCAATCCTGCTCCCGGAGAGCTACTGTCCTGCAGATTTTAGCTCCAACAAACACACCTGGACCAGCTAATCAAGCTGTTCAGGGTTAACGTTACTTGATAATTACAGGCATGTGTGTTGGAATAGGGTTGGAACTGAAGTCTGCAGGACAGTAGCTCTCCAGGAGCTGGGTTGGAGATCCCTGTATTAGAGTTAAAAGGATAGTTGACAAAAATGAAAATTCTGTTGTTCCAAACCTGTAGGAGTTTCTTTCTTCTGCTGAACAGAAAATAAGATATTTTAAGAATAAGTAATCAGCAGAAGAAAGAAATTCATACAGGTTTGGAACAACTTGAGGGTGAGTAAATTTATAACAGAAATTTCATTTTTGGGTGAACTATCTCTTTAAGTATTAGAGTTAAGTAACTGCTAATGATTCTGATGATATCTTCTCTTTTTTTTCAGCTGCTGAAGAGCCAGACAGTGATATTTACATGCGCTTTATGAAATCCCACAAGTGCTATGACCTCGTCCCCACCAGTTCCAAACTTGTGGTTTTTGACACTACACTAGAGGTAACTACTACATCTTGAATGTCTTCTGTTGTCCAGTACAAGAACAGAAAGAGAAAAGATTTGTTTATGGTGTTTTTGGGTTCAGAATAGGAAAGAATCCTATTACTTCCTGCATATTCATTTACACTTTTTGCTGCCTTCTATTTTAAAAATAGTACATGAAACTTGGGAATTATATGATACACATTTCAAACAGTAGTATGCTATATTTTTGTCACATGTCCTCTTCATTCTGTGTGTCATCTAGTTATCATCATCTTGGATTATCTACATTTCTTAACTTTTGACAGTCCAGTCATAAAAATTTGTTTAAATATAGATGTTAAAAATCACAGCTGTAATTGCACCCGGTCCATTCATCGCACTGCAAATGGTCAAGTTGGGCACATTGCATGGTGGGATATAATATTCCATGTAGTTTGCTTGATTTTATTGGCCATACTGGTATTCTATAAATGCAGAAAGTTGCATATTGTACATACTAACCACTGAATAAATAGAAAGTGCATTATGTTATTATGCTTTTCTGAACAAGCTTTAGTATGAGTCGTAGTTATTGTCTTTCAGTTTTGATTCACAGTTTAAACGCATATTGTTTAAGACGTTGTGGTTAATGTTTCATAAGTAAATCAATCTTGAGGTGGTGACTGAAATGGACAGGGTCTCTTTGAAGTGTATGGGAAGCGGTCATAAAGCTAGTTTGTTATGGTTAATCAGTAATCATGTGCAGGTATGTGCTGTTATTAGATTTTGGGCTAAAACATCCATATAACCCATTGACCTGTTGGCTTTCCGCTGGCTGAGGGCCAGTCTGAAATATTAAAGGCTTAGGGAAGAGAAGATCAATGCAATTTAATGCCTGGACTTTATATTTGAGGGGTGACATGATGTACTTGTTGTACTTCTTTCTGAAGTTTAAGAAATGAGGAAGTGTTATGCCTGTTTGCATTGTGAACATATAAAAAATGCTGTGTTTATGGGCCATATTTTGAAAAAGCCTTTATAATGAATTCCAAGTTAATTTTTAATGGATAGTTGAGCTGGTCTAAATTTGAGTCGGAGACTAGGCTATTTATGTTAGAAATGTTGTGCCAAGGGCCCAAAATGTGGCAAATGTGAGTAAATAATGGCATTGGTGAGTAAATAAAACATTACACACTAGTGGACTGATGGCTTTATTGGTTAAATCAGTGTTTCTCAACCTCTCCTGCAGGGATCCCCTGACAGGACATGTTTTTGTTTTAACCCTGAAATGGCACACCTGATTCAATTAGTCAGCTACACATTAAGCCTTTGAGCCTTTAATTAATTGAATCAGGTGTGTCTTTTCAGGGTTAAACAAAAACATGTCCTGTCAGGGGGTCCCTGCAGGAGAGGTTGAGAACCACTGCGTTAAATGAAGAATGAACCACTTGCTTTGCTGATGTAAATGAAATATAGAAACTGAAGTCTACTATAGGACATTTTATAGACTCCTAACATCTTCGTAATCTTGATCTATGATGCCTACTACATTGAATATTCTTTGCATTAAACCATTAAATTCAATTCCTTTAAAAACCATTTGTCAAAAGTATAATTAATAAAAGTTTTTATTCATAAAGCTCCTTTCCCAAGCTCAAGGTTGCTTTTCAATAAATAAGCAATACTGTGGTTAAAAAAATGTTACAGAGGAGGAAAAAAACGTCTCAGGTTACGTATGTAACCCTGGTTCCCTGAGAGGGAACGAGACGCTGCGTTGAGACGCGGTGGGAACGCTCTGCGTGATTGCGTCGTGAAGCACGTGTATAATCAGTCCAATGGAAGAGCTAGACGTCATAGGCGGGTGACGTCATAGACCAGGAAGCTATAAAGCACCCCTGAAAACAGACCGCGACAGCTTCTGATAAGCCTGAAGCAAGTCGATCAGGGCATGCAGGAAGTATGGCAGGAGAACGCAGCGTCTCGTTCCCTCTCAGGGAACCAGGGTTACATACGTAACCTGAGACGTTCCCTTTCAAGGGAACTCGAGCTGCGTTGAGACGCGGTGGGAACCCCATACCCACTACGCCATAAAGACAAATGCCCGTTCTGTGTGAAGTCTTGTGCACACTAAGAAGCAAGCAACCTAGCCCCAGGAGTGGAGAGGTCTAAGTCATAAAATCTGACAAATGTATGTGGTGAGGACCAGCCTGCCGCATTACAAATATCCTGAAGGGAAACTCCCGAAATTAAAGCCTAGAGGCAGCCATACTTCTGTAGAATGGGCCTGAACAGCCATAGGGTGAAGGCTGTCCGGCCGCTTCATAAGCAAGTGAGATAGCCTCAACTACCCACTTGCTCATCATCTGTTTAGATGCAGGGCAACCTATCTTAGGTGACCCGAAGCAGACAAATAATTGTTCTGATATAAGCCACTGAGCAGCTCTGTGGACATATGCATCCAAAGCCCGGACAGGGCATAACAGATTAAGTTTTTCCTGATCTGGGGTATTAATGGTGGAGGACAGAAGGCCTGCAGCACAAATGACCCGCACATTCAGTAGGGACCTAGAGATACAACCTGACCTGGGGTGAAGAAATACTATCACCATACCAGGTGCAAATCCAAGTACGTGCAGGCCTCAGCCTCATGTACCACGGAGAAGACGAAATTAAGGATCTCTCCTCAGAGATAACCCAGCAAAGAAACATTCATTACAGAAATCAAGTACTGTACCAACAGGGCAGAAACAAGATTCAGAAGGCGTTCTCTGCACCAGTCAGAGAACGGTTTCCATATCAATGCATATTTAGTCTTCTCGTGGAGGGAGCACTAGACTGGAGTATGGTCTCCAAGACCTCGGTCGAGAGACCTGAGTCTATGAGCTGGGCCCCCTCAGAGGCCGAGCCCACAGTATCCAGAGCTCCCAGGAGCAAAGATATCGGGAAATGCGTACAGTTGTAGCGTGAACCACACCTAATACATCACATCCAGTCCAAGCGGAGCTGGATGCATGAGGGAGAACCACAAAGGGCAATGCATTGTACAAGCGATACGAAAGGTCGACTTGAGTTTGACCTAAGTTCTCCCTAAGAAGCTCCACCACCTCGGGGTGAAGTTTCCATTCCCCGGGCCACAGCCCCTGCCTCAACAGGATATCTGCTCTGATATACGAGACCATCAGTGTGTTGTCCGGACCCTTCACCGAGCAACCACTCATGATTGCCCCCGACTTGTGAGGGAAGCATCCGTCGATAGCATTATGCGTCGACAAGAAGCCCCCAACACTGGGCCTGGGCGAGGAACCAAGGTTCTTCCACATGACCGAGGCACGAAGGCATAGCCGCGTGACCTTGATCATGCGAAAACGGATTTCCCCTCGGAGAAAACCCCTTGGTCCTGAGGCACCACTGCAGGGGTCTCATGTACAGAAGGCCAAAGGTAACTACGTTGGACGCAACTGCCATGAGCCCCAACCAAAGGCCTTTCACCGAACGGCCACTCATGACCGCCCCCCAACCTGTGAGGGAAGCATCCGTCGATAGCGTGACGCGTCGACAAGAAGCCCCCAGCACTGGGCCCTGGGCGAGGAACCAAGGTTTCTTCCACATGACCGAGGCACGAAGGCATAGCCGCGTGACCTTGACCATGCGAAAACGGATTTCCCCTCGGAGAAAACCCCTTGGTCCCGAGCCACCACTGCAGGGGTCTCATGTACAGAAGGCCAAAAGTAACTACGTTGGACGCAACTACCATGAGCCCCAACAGTCTCAGAGACTGTTTGCAGTGAGTGACTGACCTAGTTTTAAATTCCTTTACGGCTGTGAGAATCGCAGAAATACGTGCAGGAGACAGACGTGCTTGCATTGTTGTCGAATCCCATAATACACCTAGAAAAGTGGTCCTCAGAGCTGGGAGGAGTACACTCTTTTGGTGTTGAGCCGCAACCCCAACCTCCTTATGTGGGACAGAACGACATCTCGATGTTGAACTGCCAAAAGCTCGGACTGAGCTAAAATCAACCAATCGTCGATATAATTTAATACGCGAATGCCCTGGAATCTCAGAGGAGCCAGAGCTGCATCCACGCATATTGTAAAAGGTGCGGGGTGATAACCTAGGCCGAATGGAAGAACCCGATACTGGTATGCTTCGCCCCTGAAAGCAAACCTCAGGAACCTCCTGTGATGAGGATGGATAGATAAGTAAGCGTCCTTTAAGTCTATTGTGACAAACCAGTCCTCGGACTGAGTCTGTGACACAATCATATTTAGCGTAAGCATACTTTGAACTTAAGATTCTGAGACCTGCTGTTTAATTGACGCAGGTCTAGAGTAGGACGCAACCCCTCATCCTCTTTCGGAACAATGAAGTAATGGCAGTAAAACCCTGACTGTCTGCCGGGAGGAGGAACCCCTTCTACAGCTCCTTTTGCAGAAGTGTCAGTACTTCCTGCTCCATAACCAAAGCCTGCTCGGGGTCCACCACAGTGGGGAGGACCCCTAGACATCTGTGCGGACAAGAACTGAATTCTGAACCCCTTTTCTATAGTGTGCAGGACCCACCGAGAAATATGTGGCAGTAGTTTCCACGCTGCCAGAAATTCTACTAGGGGAACCAGTCTCTCAAGACTGGCCTCTGGATTTGGTTGAACAGTCACTACGGTGCCCTGAAGCGGCGAACCGGCAGGGAACAACCGAACTGACCGTTCTACGACCCTCCTCGGAGGATCGTATGGGGACGCTGACACCTCGGTGCCCTGAACGGCGAACCGGCAGGGAACAACCGAACTGGCAGCGCTGCGACCCTCCTCAGAGAGTCGCACCCCAGAGGGCGCCGAGGAGAAACGGTTTCTCAAAACGGTCCCTGCCCCGGAGGAGCCCTCAGAAGCCTGTTAGCCTCGTTTTTTTTTGTTTTTTTTTTACGACAGGACTTCCTGTCTAAACTTTATTAGAGATGACGACAGTCCTCAGATCTTGCCTACCTCTAAATAACTTAGTTCCTACGACCCTCCTCGGAGGATCATTGGAAAAAGCAGGCACCTCGGCACCCTGAAACGGCGAACCGGCAGGGAAACCGAACTGACTGCTCTACGACCCCCCTCGGAGGATCGTTTGGGGACACTGACACCTTGGTGCCCTGAACGGCGAACCGGCAGGAAAACCGAACTGGCAGCGCTGCGACCCTCCTCAGAGAGTCGCACCCCAGAGGGCGCCGAGGAGAAACGATTTCTCAAAACCATCCCTACCCCCGGAGGGGACCACCCTTTAGAAGCCTGATAGCCTCGGCGTCAGGGCTTCCTATTTGTCCAAGCTTTTTTTAGAGATAAAAACGTCCTCAGATCTTGCATATCTCTAACTGGCTAGACTGCTACCGCCACCCAAGTCCCCCGATTGTGGAGGAGCCCAAATGGCGATGCTCGTTTGCACTCAATGCTGCGAGGAGCTTAGTAGACCGAGACTGCTCCGCCCAGCAGTCTCAGGAACATTAGATTGGTGAGGAAGAAACCTCTGGAACGCCGCTGAATGGTTATTTCTTTGTTTTTTCTTTATTTTTAAATCAGAAATACGTATGTGTATATATATATATATATATATATATATATATATATATAAATATATCACTCCATGGCCACCAGCAGGAAAACAACCGAACTGGCCGTGCTGCGACCCTCCTCAGAGAGTCGCCCCCCAGAGGACGCAGAGGAGAAACGATTTCTCGAAACCGTCCCTCCCAGTATAGTTTATCTTTCTTTGTTTTTGCACGACGCAATTCTCGAATAGCGTCAGTGCTGACAACCTCACATTCATCCATGCGCTGGGTAACGTCGGGGTTAAAAATAATGACGCCGACTCGGGAGAGAGAAAGCTAGTAAGCGTCTCTTTAACCCGAGGCACTGTCATACCATGATACTTAATACCCATAGCCTTACTATAGTTAGACGTTTGGGCATTAAACACATAAAATAGAAACCGGCTTATTCCACAATCTCGACACCTCAGTGTGGTGTGGAGATAGGGAAAAAACGGCAGTCCCCGACGAGGAGGCTGAGATACAGAGTTTTTCTGTTTTTAGATATATTTCATCTAATAAACTCTTTTACTCTCATAATGTTCAGCTGGCCAGAAAATATTTAACTAGCAACAGCACTAGATAAACCTCCTTTTAAAGCTCCTCTTTATTCAACAGAGTTATGAGCTGACTTATCTATTCATTTATTGAAAACTCAAACATCTGCCTTTTTCTAATATCTTTATTTGTTTTGTTCTCTTTTTCTAAACAAAACACTAACGATACCAATTCCTCGGAACTGGAAATCGCCAGCACTGGATCTGGCAGGTGAAAGCTGAGATAGGGCGGGGCCCGTCCCAACTCTCGCTGTCAGATCCGTTTGCGAACCCCAAAATGCTAGTCGCCGCCGTGCATCGGCAACAGCGGGACCCGCACGGGGAGCGCGAACCGAAACGTCCTCCTCGAAGAACGCCCGGCGGGAGCGGAGCGTCCTCACGGACAGCTTCTCGCAATGCTCACAGTCAGCCCCCTCGAGAACTGACTGTGGCATGCTCCACTCCCAAATAGTAACAAAAAGCTGATGTGTGTGTCCCCACCCGTGATATAACGTGGGCAGGGAACAACACAAAGCTGCTTGCTCTCTTTTGCCATAATATATATATATATTTCAACTTGACAGACAACAATAAATATGACAAGGACAGAATACACAGATCGCTTGCTGAAGGCGCAGAAGCTGTCGCGGTCTGTTTTCAGGGGTGCTTTATAGCTTCCTGGTCTATGACGTCACCCGCCTATGACGTCTAGCTCTTCCATTGGACTGATTATACACGTGCTTCACGACGCAATCACGCAGAGCGTTCCCACCGCGTCTCAACGCAGCTCGAGTTCCCTTGAAAGGGAACTACTTTTGCAGTTCATCTTGTATGACTGCAAGAGACTTGTGCTTTTTGTTGCTATGCAGGGAAACAGCTTAATAATCCTGTTGTTATTGGGAAAAATATATGTTTTGATCAACACAGAATATAACGGGTAAGAATTGTTTAAGGCCAAATGTTATTGTCGGGTGTGGAAATGTTTTGGAGCCCTGGTTGCACTCAACTCATTGTGTTTCCTGTGATTTTTGGCTCACATGACCAGTTTCTGTTTTGTGAATCCTTTGTTCTCTGCTAGGTAAAGAAAGCTTTCTTTGCCTTGGTTGCTAATGGAGTTCGAGCTGCCCCATTATGGGAAACCAAAAAGCAAAGCTTTGTGGGTGAGCAATGACACATGCACATGCGCGCACACACACACACGCTCATGATCTCACCTGCATTTTTGTTGTTCTTTTCACTGGAGTTATGTCGTCATCTTTTTTTTTTTTTTTCAGCCATACAGACAGAAAATGTTTAACTTGTTTAACCTGCTAGTCCATTTAACTGGCTTACACCTCCTGTCTTGGAATTATTGTCAAAAAAAACGTAGTAATTAATAATCAAATAAAAACATTGCTTCAGGATATTTTTTGCTCACCTGTAACATAATTAGACATGCTTAGATTAGCAAGCCAACAATTATATGTAAATTGGTTGAAATTCATTGCTCTCTCCTTCCTGTCTGGATTGTTCTGAATTGCAGTTAGATATAAGCCAGCACAGATGGAATTTTTTTTTCACATTTTCTGTGCTGATATTTTAGGAGAAAGTGGATTTAAACATGGTCAAATGAGTTTGAGTACTACACTCTTGTTAGAAGCTGAAATCATCAAATTATCCAATTTTTTTAAATGAATAAACAGAATCATAAAGGACATTGAATGTATAGAACTTTGTAAATAATGGGTGAACTCTTCAGGCACATAAGTCAGCATGCTAACAGAAGGTTTTACTCTAATAATGGTGTGTTTTCTCAATAGGAATGTTAACCATCACAGACTTCATCATCATACTGCACAGATACTACAAATCCCCGCTGGTAAGGGTTCAGACATCACAGAAACAGTGCTGGTTTAATGGCTGTTTGTTCAGATCTACAAATGGAAGTGCCATATCTAAAGAAAAACATTTTTGCCATGCCATTTCTCCTGCATGTATTCACTTAATGAATGCTTACCTGAAAGGAGGAATGGTTGTCCATTTTATGTTAAGTCATATTCTGTCATATATGCCTCAGGTACAAATATATGAGCTGGAGGAGCATAAAATTGAGACTTGGAGAGGTAAATATGTTTTCAGTTCACCACTGCTTACACTCATTTGTTATGTAACTGTCACACAATTGACATTTATATAGATTTTTTTTTTTTATTATTATTCACTGAAGGGATAGTACACCCGAAAATGAAAATCATGTTATTTACTCACACCCATGTTTGGAAATTTCTCTTTTTGTAAATAACACACAATTTTTATTTTTTATTTTCATTTTTGGTTAACTTTGTGCTTTGATTCTTTTTCATTTCTGCCTACATCAACAGAGCTTTACTTGCAAGAAACTTTTAAACCCTTAGTCAACATATCTCCAGATGCAAGGTGAGACACTGGGTCATATTTTTGTAGACCTTGTTTTATCATTTTCATTGCATGATGCATGAACCTGTAGGAAACTCTGACGCGAAGACCAGTAGACTCGGGTGTGTCTTCAGAAGGATTCTTTATTGAGAACATGCTGTTTGGTGCTGCAGTTGTACATATTTTTTGTGCATTCAGTAGTCAGTCCTTAAAGGTGTTAATCATACACACAGCCTCACAAGTGACCAAAGCATCTAAAGACAATAGTTTTTTTTGCTGTCCCCCCCCCCCAGTATATTTGATGCTGTTTACTCACTCATCAAAAATAAGATCCATCGCTTGCCAGTGATCGATCCAGTCACAGGAAACGCCCTGTATATCCTCACACACAAGAGAATCCTCAAGTTTCTGCAGCTTTTTGTGAGTATACCACTTCCTTTTGGCTTACTGATATTTTATGCATACAATTATCATACTTTTATAAATGGTAGTTATTGTGAACAAAACAAGCTTGTGTGTGTTGTTGTAGGTGTGTGAGATGCCTAAAGCAGCCTTCATGAGGCAGACTCTGGAGGAGCTGGGCATTGGCACGTACAGCAACATTGCTTTCATTCACCCAGATACACCCATTATTAAAGCGCTGGGCATGTTTGTGGACAGGAGAGTGTCTGCCCTGCCAGTGGTGGATGTTACAGGTAATAACACACACTGCTTTTCTAACAGTTCATGCTCTATAATCATTCTTCGGTCAAGCCTTTCTTAGAAACACATTTTCATTGTACACATCTTTGAATGTCTCATATTTGCTTTCCATCTTTTTCCTCCCAAAGGAAAGGTTGTGGACATTTACTCCAAATTTGATGTCATTGTAAGTTGTGCTTTTAATATACTACTTAAAGTTGAAGAATAACTACTTCAAGAATAATACAGCAGCTTTTTACCACACTTTCATTATGAAAGACTTTTCGTGAGTTGTAAATATACAAGGATCCCATAGAAAATTAAAATTGTGTTTTCCGTGTCTGCAAAGTCATGGATATTTCTAAATTGAATATTTTTTTTTTTCTAGTTCTCAATTCTAAAATATTTTATCAGCTAGATTGAGCACTTGGATTTCTTGTGTCTGACGATTGAGATATTTATGGGAGAAATCTCTACATAAAAACACTATCGTTCAAAGGTTTAAGCTACTTTGATTTGATTAAATAAAGTAAAAGCGATAATTTAAAAGAACTGTTTCCTATTTTACTATATTCTAAAATGTATTTTATTCCTGTGATGCAAAGGTGAATTTTCAGCATCATTACTCCAGTCTTCAGTGTCACATGATCCTTCAGAAATCATATGCTGATTTGCTTTCCAATTATTATCAATGTTCAAAACATTTGTGCAGCTTAATACTTTAATGAAACCATAATAGATTTTTTTTTTTCTGGATTCTTTGATGAATAGAAAGTTAAAAAGAACAGCATTTATTTGTAATATAAATCTTATGTAACATAGTAAATGTATTTACTGTCGGTCACTTTGATGAATTTAATGCATCCTTGCTGAATAAATGTATTCATTTCTTTAATATACAGGTGCTGGTCATATAATTAGAATATCATCAAAAAGTTGATTTATTTTAGTAATTCCATTCAAAAAGTGAAATTTGGATATTATATGATCATTCATTACACACAGACTGATATATTTCAAATGTTTATTTCATTTAATTGTGATGATTAAAACTGAAAACAAATGAAAATCCCTAATTCAGTATCTCCGAAAATTAGAATATTACTTAAGACCAATACAAAAAAAGGATTTTTAGAAATGTTGGCCAACTGAAAATTATGAACATGAAAAGTATGAGCATGTACAGCACTCAATACTTAGTTGGGGCTCCTTTTGCCTGAATTACTGCAGCAATGCGGCGTGGCATGGAGTCGATCAGTCTGTGGCACTGCTCAGGTGTTATGAGAGCCCAGGTTGCTCTGATAGTGGCCTTCAGCTCTTCTGCGTTGTTGGGTCTGGCGTATCGCATCTTCCTCTTCACAATACCCCATAGATTTTCTATAGGGTTAAGGTCCGGCGAGTTTGCTGGCCAATTACGAACAGGGATACCATGGTCCTTAAACCAGGTACTGGTAGCTTTGGCACTGTGTGCAGGTGCCAAGTCCTGTTGGAAAATGAAATCTGCATCTCCATAAAGTTGGTCAGCAGCAGGAAGCATGAAGTGCTCTAAAACTTCCTGGTAGACGGCTGCGTTGACCATGGACCAACACCAGCAAATGACATGGCACCCCAAACCATCACTGACTGTGAAAACTTTACACTGGACTTCAAGCAACGTGGATTAGGGATGGCTCGATACCAACATTTTGGCTTCGGTACGATACCAGGACCTAATACCTCGGTATCGATACTAAATCGATACCACAGGTAAAAAAAAAAAAAAAAAAAACAGTCTCAATTTAAGTGACACTTAAAAAACACTGCTTGAAACTCTCCACTACCAAATGTGCTAAGAAAGGGTATCAAAATGTAAAATACAATAATAATAATTCAGTCAGGGAACATACAGTAGGTTAAATTTTGATTTTGAAAAAAACAACAACCTGAAATTATACAATTAATATAGGTTAATATCTATAATAATAGATTAACATATAATAATAATAATAATAGAATAATGAAATGACATGTAAACCATTAGCTGTCATGCATCAACGGAGAATTATCAACATTTATTGCATTTATTCATCTTGGTTTGGTTACTGTTTGGGTTCATATTAGTTTAATGCGTTGCTAAACATGTATTAGTATATTTAATTTTCTAGGTCATTTAATTACTGATTGATATAGATTAATACATGCTATAATACTGTTAGGTCAGGTTACCTAATGAATGTTGACAAATGTAGCTTAATTATTAGTAATATTTAAATTACTACTATTACTCTCGCTCTCTCGGCTTATTCCTCTAGAGGTCGCCACAGCAGCACTAATATGCCATTCATTTTACTATCACTAATACTAAAATTAATATTATTCAAATTTTTATTCTTTATTCATTCAAATTCAATTAATATATGTTTGTTTGAAAATGCAAAAATGATGAGACCTAAACTTAATTGGTTCTAGCGTGTCATGCAAGAAGATTTGAGCTTTTGTGTTTACCGTATCATATAATTGATAAGCTCTTACGTAGGCCTATATGCGCTGTTCAGTGTTCAATAAAAGCCTAAATTAAATCAGTTGAATGATGGACTAACCTGTCGATCTCTGAACTCTTTGAACAAGTCAGGATGAGCAACTGACGAGTCAAGTGCTTAGGCAGATTTGATGTGTTGCCTCCCCGTTTGCAGAGTGGTGCATTGAGATCTGTTTCTTTACTTTTCTCATTACTTTTGTAGGAAAAGTAATGCCTTATTTCACTCATACTGCTCTCTCTATTTATTAATTTCGGGCGTGTAGAAATTCGAATAAGCTTCGTTTGATCCATCGTGTTCCTCTGTTGTCACCGTTTGCCGGTTTCGCATGACCCGCGTCAGTTTAGATAGCGCACTGCCGCCTAGCGGTGAACTTCGAAACAGCAGCGCATCAAATACCGAATTGAACAAAATTATTATATTGTACCGTTTGAAATATAATATATACCGGTATTTATGCAGTACCGGTATACCGCGCATCCCTAACGTGGATTCTGTGCCTCTCCTCTCTTCCTCCAGACTCTGGGACCTTGATTTCCAAAGGAAATGCAAAATTTACTTTCATCAGAGAACATAACTTTGGACCACTCAGCAGCAGTCCAGTCCTTTTTGTCTTTAGACGCTTCTGACGCTGTGTCTTGTTCAAGAGTGGCTTGACACAAGGAATGCGACAGCTGAAACCCATGTCTTCCATACGTCTGTGCGTGGTGGTTCTTGAAGCACTGACTCCAGCTGCAGTCCACTCTTTGTGAATCTCCCCCACATTTTTGAATGGGTTTTGTTTCACAATCCTCTCCAGGCTGCGGTTATCCCTATTGGTTGTACACTTTTTTCTACCACATCTTTTCCTTCCCTTCGCCTCTCTATTAATGTGCTTGGACACAGAGCTCTGTGAACAGCCAGCCTCTTTAGCAATGACCTTTTGTGTCTTGCCCTCCTTGTGCAAGATGTCAATGGTCGTCTTTTGGACAGCTGTCAAGTCAACAGTCTTCCCCATGATTGTGTGGCCTACAGAACTAGACTGAGAGACCATTTAAAGGCCTTTGCAGGTGTTTTGAGTTAATTAGCTGATTAGAGTGTGGCACCAGGCGTCTTCAATATTGAACCTTTTCACAATATTCTAATTTTCTGAGATACTGATTTTGGGGTTTTCATTAGTTGTCAGTTATAATCATCAAAATTAAAAGGAATGAACACTTGAAATATATCAGTCTGTGTGTAATGAACGAATATAATATCCAAATTTCACTTTTTGAATGGAATTACTGAAATCAACTTTTTGATGATATTCTAATTATATGACCAGCACCTGTATGTCATATATCTATTCATATGTCCCTTCAAATCCATTTGTACCCATTGAATCTAGTTTACATTGAAATTCATTCTGCTTGTGTAATAAGGGCCATTGGTTACAAAAAAAGTAAATGTAAAAGTCACCTGAAGCTATGTTTAAACAAACTGTCAAATATGTATTTCCATACAATAAATATGTGATGGTGCATCACATGCATGTTTATTCATTAGGATTGATTAGTAATGACTAGTGATGTGTAGTGTATAATTCAGCTGTATGTGGAGGTTCCTATAGCGTCACTCTGTTCATTGGTGGTGGTGTGTGTGTGTGTGTGTGTGTAGAATCTGGCTGCTGAGAAGACCTACAATAATCTGGACATCACCGTGACTCAGGCTCTGCTGCATCGCTCACAGTACTTCGAGGGGGTTATGAAGTGTCATCGGCACGAGACCCTGAACACTATAGTGGACAGGATTGTCAAAGCTGAGGTGAGATCTACTCGATGCACACATCACCCATGGGAAGAAAAACTCTGTTTACATAGAGCAAACGCTTGCCACAGGAATGACGTCACCACCTGAAATGGACAGTTTGGCTTTACTCCTCAAGTAACATATTTTTAATGATAAAGAAATAACATTTGTGCTTTTAAACCCTCTAGTCTGCTTCCATTATAGGTGCATTACTTTAAATGTCAGGGTTTTTTGCAGTCTACGTATGGCACAATTCAAAAGTATTTTACGTGGTAAAGGACAGCATGCGACAGATACACTACATTGAAAATAATCCATTTAAATACTCCATTAAAGTCAACAGGAAATCGAAATCAACCGTTCTTTTTTTCTTATGGAGTATTGCAGTATAAATGTTTTATCCGTGCACATCTTTCTTTTTTTTTTTATTAACGTATCCTCATAATCTTTAATCAAAATAACTTCGCCTCCCTCTCGCGGCATCTCTTCTCTTCTCCGATGACGTGTTTACTGGCGTGAGGGTGGGACAACCTGTCACTCACATGACATCACAGCAATAGCAAACCACAACTATCCAATCAATTCCCCATGATCAAAATCAAGTCCCGCCCTACATTTTTTTTTTCTATGCTGTTTCTATCAGATATACGTCACAATAGGGCAGAAAAGACTTTTGCAACTTCCACTTGAAATGCCAAGCTTAAAACCATTTCATTTTGATATTTCAGCTGTGTTATTTTGTCTACTTTGGTGCCGTTCGCAAAGAACACATTTTTATAATCCATTTTTTTTCTGTGAACATCTATGAGTTTTACTGTCGCACATGACAGTGTTGTAAAATCCCGGCGCTGAAGTTGAACGGCCCCTGATTGTGTTCTGCAGGTGCACAGGCTGGTAGTGGTGGATGAGAACTCCAGCATCGAGGGCATCATCTCTCTGTCCGACATACTGCAGGCGCTGGTACTCACCCCCGCAGGTATAGACGCACAGAATTCCTAATCCAACCCTCCATTTCACTTTCCTTTTCTCCTCTCCACTCTTCCCCGGACACAATCTCCTCTCCTCGGACATCTACCACTCGAGTGTCCCTCTCTGAACCCCTGACCACAGGTACAGTCACACAGGCTGGGTTCTGATTGGCTTGTTTGATTGTGCTGAATGATGCTGGATGTAGGTGTGTATTTTAATATAATATAATACACATCGTGACGGCATCGTAACAAGGATTTGTCTGGTACTGGTTTTCTTTTATAATGCAGACTGCTTGTATATGACTGCAAGTTGACCTGACAGACTCTGTCAATGGCAAACAAATCAATATGAGACAGAAATAGCTGTCTGGTTCAATAGTGATTGGAATAGAGCATGTGGAACAGCACCCTCAGTGCCCCTTGTGAAGCCTGCTGGGAAAACTGCATGAAACGCTCACATGCTCCTCAGCATGATGTCTTTAATGCCTTGAGCTGCTGGAAGCAACACTCTTTTGAAAGCAAAAAAATAAGAAATGTGAGAGCAAGTTTAAAAATTGTGATTTCCAGGCCAGGAAAGGTTATGGAAATCATAAGCCATGGCAATACAAATCCTAATAAAAACTTTTAAAGCCATAGAAAATCATAGAAATTAAAAACCTTAAAGTCATAAAAAGTCAAATACAATTGTAACAGGTCATGGAAAAAGTCATGATACTAACGTAAACGGTTACAGAAAATGAATAGGAATTTATCAAATTGTAAAAAAGTCTAGGAAATCAATACTATCATAAAAAGTCACAGACAACTGAAGGAAATTTATTAAAATTGTAAAAAAAGGTTGTGGTATACCGTACTAACATAAAATGCCACCGAAATGTATGGGAATTTAAAAAGGTCATTAATAAAATCTTAAAGTTGTAGGAAAGTTCTGAAAATTTTAAATCATAATTCACTGAAATCTTGAGTCAGGGGTCAGTCATGGAAATGTATTTATTGAATTTACATGTTTCTTATAAAATATTTAATTGGCTAGAATTAAAATTCATTAATCAATAAAAATTAAAATGTCATTGGTTATTGGACCTGTCACCTAAATGTTTTGTGCAGAAACCATTATAACACATTGATAGTTTTGAGTTTGTTTGCGTTCTGCTTAGTTGTTTGTGTTTGCACTTCCAGATTTGTTGCTGAGGGTTCAAAATATGCTCATCTTTTTTTTTTTTTTAAACTTGAGTTTCCGACGAGTGTGTGTTATTAAAAGACCACTGATTGACAGATTAAGTTTCATTAACTGAATTTATGAACTATATTATTTGCCCCACAGGTAGATGCAGAATGGACAGTGTGACTGAATGACAAGACATACAACATTTTGGAGGTGAAAGAGAAATTCAAGAAATTCAGAGAACCAAAAAAAGTTCCAGCCTGCATTCTTGGATACAGAGAAGAGGACAGCTGAAAGCATTTTACATCCTCACTGAAGGGCTGGAAATTGTGCTGGGCTAAATGAAAGCGTTTGAATCTGGAGCTGGAGGAATGGACATATCATCATAACGCACACATTGTTTATGGTGAGCCAGTCGTGAGAATGTGCCGCTGTACTGTACACTGCTTTAAATGCTGGTTTTAGAGGCCTTCACTGACAGTGCTATTATCAGGCATTGTGTTCTAGCTGGGTCTGCGTTATATCATCAGGCACTGAAATCCACTCCTGGCTGAGTGTTTGACGTGGAAATTTGCCTTCAATGAAGACCTCAGTGAGAGTTGATTGTAAAGGTTTGCAGAGACCTATTGATGGTCATGTAGTGTAAAAGCAGGTTCATGATTCTTGAGCAGTAGGCAAAAATCGCTGTTGGTTGGTAAATGGTGCAAATGTAGACTGTGTGTGTGTGAGTGAGATATGAAATAATTTTTCATAACAATTATGTAATATTACCTTATTAATTCAGTTATAATTTCCAGAATTCTCATTAGTTAGTCAAAAAGCAGTAAGTTCTCGTCTTTTTAAATTCTGCATAAATAACAGGCAATAGAACAAATACTATAATACATACATGTTTATTTAAACAATATATAATTTAAAGTATACAGTAATGAGAATAGGATAATAAATAAGATAGCAGGGAAATGCACTTAATTTTGTAGCAAGCGAAAAACAACAACTTTGGTCCTAAAAAAATATTCCTCTTTTTTTGTTTCTTTAAATTTTGGGGTGAAATATATCTATATTATGTTTGGTTGGTGTGGGAAAGCTGTGCACTACCTGTCTTTTGCACTAAAAGAGCATGAATGTCAAAGCCTTTGCACCCCAGTGATATGCTGTGCTACTGGAAATACAACATGCCATGTAATGGGTTCAAGCTGATAAATCATGTATTATTTGATTGCATTTTTTCATTATTATAACTGCTGTCAAAATGTAAGACTGTTCTGTCCAGAAAGAAAGAAATGTACATTTTTGTACACCTTGAAATTACACTATATTTTATTTTTTATGTGGTTGAGCTAGAATATATTGATGATGCATTAATATTTGTCTGAGATTTATTTATTTGTCATGTCACTAATGTTTGATGCCACCATATAGATACATTTTGTGGCTTGTTTTTTCTTGTCACTGATTTGTGTACTGTCAGAACACAGAAGAATGATCACTTTCCATTAAGGTACTTGGGAAATAACTGGAACACTTTTTATATACATTTATTTTATTATATTTTGTTTAATGCTCTTGTTTTTAGCGTTACAGGGAGTCAGTCTGTGCACGAGTAGTATTTTTCTGTGACTGGTCACGGCTGCGTTTCTCAAAAGCATCATGAGCTAAGTTGATTGTAGAGGCCATTGGTGCCAATTATAGCTCTACTTATGCTTACGATGCTTTTGGGAAAAACAGCCCACATCAGTTTCTGCAGGTCAAGTCACCTTCATTTATATACCTAGCACTTTTACAATGCAGATTGTTTCAGTTTTACCCTGATAAAAGGAAATGAATGCAACACAGTTTGTTTTGGCTGTACAGCAGCTCTAGAAGAAAGTCATTTCAGCTTCCAGTTTAAGTAAGTTCAATGTTGATTAATGTCCGTTGTAATGTAGCAAATTAGCTCGAAATAAATATTAATGATCAATCATAACTCGTTATAACTGATTATGAATATTTGGATCAGTTAATAGAATTAACTTAATGTTGTAAATTAATATTACAATCAATTAACCTGTTTGTCCCGTGAACACTGTGTTAATTGTTTGTTAATTCTAAGAAATGTACATTTCTGGGACATGGGAAATGTCTTTCTTACTTTACAGTACTACTAAGAGCAAGTAGTCAAAATCTATGATTAGAGACTCCAGTATGAGCTTGAGGCACGGGCAACTTTAAGTGTGACATGAACAAGACTTTATTTACTAGACTTAACACTTAAACTACTCTAACATACACATACATGCATACAGTTTACCAAGGGAAAGAGAGCTGAAGCAGAATACAGGAAAGCAAGAAGTTATAGCATTGTTTGAAATTCAGCAGATCAACAGCCTTGAGCAAACCATCAGTTTAGTTCTAGGTCATTCTGTTAAAAGGGGTAAGGATACTTAATGTATCAAATAATGAGACTAAGTTTGATACTTGCATGTCTCGTCCATTTGAATTAAACTGTTCTGATGCAATTTGTTGAGGCTCCGGAGGTGTGTGAGCCAATAAGAAGTTGTCCCTTTGGAGGGAGATTTTACGACCCATTGTGTTCGAGCAGGGCATTTGAATCTGTAATTTCATTGGGTGTTTAAGAAAAAGAATCTTTAAGATTCTTATAATACCCATGCGTCACAAAGTTAGCAAAATGTCATGTAAATTAACAAATGGGGAACGAAGATTGGAGTTTATAGAGACTAAACATGGTATAGTTGAGGTTACATTGACCGTTGGTTCTATAATAAAATACATATATCAAAGAAATAATAGTATCAAAAGACACTACACAAGACAGTAAATCATTCACACAGTGTCCTGGGATGCATGCTCATTCATAGATCAGTTCGTCTATAAATGAATGCAGGAAAGTCTGTTTAAGGTCTGTTTCTGTCTTTCCTATGGCCTAGCCCTAGGTCTTGACCACATGACCATATTTTTCATAGCAATAAAGCCATCTTATCTGATTGTTGCCCTGGCGTCAGTCGTTACAGTAAAAATTATTTATTAATTTGGGGGCCGTTTAGAGACTGTGGTCTTTAGCTTCCTTGTTAGAGCGCCCACCTCCCCCGCCGGAGACCTGGATTCAAGACCCACACATCACGGTGCGAGTATGATACAAAACACACACACACACACATATATATATATATATATATATATATATATATATATATATATATATATATATATATATATATATATACTGTATATTATATATATATATATATACAGTGGTGGCCAAAACTATTAGAATGGTAAGATTTTTTAATGTTTTAAAATAAGTCTCTTCTGTTCACCAAGGCTTCATTTACAAAATACAGCAAAAACAGTAATATAGTGGAATATTTTTTACAATGGGTCAGTAAGGGTTTTTTTTTCTTCAACCAAGAATGCATTAAATTGATCAAAAGTGACAGTATAGAAATGCTGTTCTTTTGAACTTTCTATTCATCAAAGAATCCTGAAAAGAAATTGTACACAACTGCTTTCAACATTGATGATAATAATAATGTTTCTTGAGCAGCAAATCAACATAGAATGATTTCTAAAGGGTCATGTGAAACTGAAGACTGGAGTAATGATTCTGAAAATTCAGCTGTGCATCACAGGAATAAATTACACTTTAAAATATATTCAAATAGAAAACAGTTATTTAAATTGTAAAAATATTTCACAATATTACTGTTTTTGCTGCATTTTGTATCAAATGAAGCCTTGGTGAGCAGAAGAGACTTCTTTTAAAACGTTAAAAAATCTTACCGTTTTAATAAGTCTGGCCACCACTGTATATATATATGTTTTGTTTTTTTAAGTTGGAGGGCCCGTAGCTTCATTGGAAAAACAGGTGGAAAAACAACATAGAAATTGTTGACAGAAATTGCCTGAAAAAAAAAAATCCATGTATTGTTGACCTAAACTGAATTCAAAATAGCTAACTAAATGATGAATGTCTAGATGATTGAATACCATTTTTCATTTAAGATTATTAAGTTTTTAAATGATTTTCTAAAACAGGCCACGTATAAAGTTTATAGACCACAGAGTCTATTTTTATACCTCTAAAAGGGCAAACATTTACAGACGGATTATGAAAATGTTTAAAATTTCATTCATAAAATTTTAACAAACGTAATAAGATAACACTTAACAACAACCAGGATACAAAAACCTTTTTCAAATGTCAAATGAGTTAGGTCAAAAGTAATCAAAAAAGCAGTAGGCTTTTATAACAAAATTAGGATTTTGCAACAATAAAATAAATAAGGGGAACATATGATAAACAACTATCTTTAGAATCAGAAAGAGCTTTATTTTGCACACACAAAGAAATTTGTTTTGGTGACAGAAGAAGCTTCCAGTACACAGAGACAACAACAGTAAAGATAGTAAAATAAAATTTCTATGTTCAGGTGTGGGGGGGCTTGAAAATATTTTTCTCTGCAAAAGAACCACTGTTCTTTTTAAATGGCCATGTGTGGGTTTTATTTGGGATGTCCACTAGGGGACGCTGTCCTCTTCTGTTTGACATGCTCATGGTGCAGTGCCTCACTTTGTAAAGTACTTCTTAGAGAATTATAAATATATCATTTCTTTCTTTAGATTTTCATATAATTTAAATATTTTAGCACTTTCAGGTTTCAGTTGTTTTTTTTTGCAGATCTTGACTGTTTCTTCTCAACTGTGCTTTGCACATTAAATAGTGAGTGACCTAGAATGAAACACAGTACCATAAATTGCACAAAAATAAGCAAAATGTCCATATTAATAAATTTCAATGTTTGACTATATGACCTCAAATTGCACATGCCCATCAATACGCAGGATTATTAATATGGATGTCAGAGTCTCTTGAATTTCACTGGTTCTATGCTTTTAGCAGCCCATAATTCATTTTGATTTTGCAAAACACGGTACATTCAGCACAGACCATGTTTATCCCTCCTGTATGTGTCTGGGTTGTATTTTTATTTTTACCTTAAATTGTTTAGGTTTTCATTGTTTCAGATCACGCAACAACAACAACAACAACAACAAACTATATTTTTGTCATGACAACTTGAGTGTTTGGCATGGTAATGGATATGTTATTTGTTATATGTTTGGTCTTGGTGGAATAGATCTGCTATGCTGCTGCTGTAGAACAAGTATGGGACTTGCTCATCCTAATACATACACGATACACTGTTGTGAGCAAGTAAGACATGCTGCTGCTGTACAATATATTATTAAACCATTGCAGATCTATACAGGTGGAGCTGGGGAAGGTGGAGGGTTTCTGAAAGCGCACTGCAACTGCTACAGCAAACGCCGCCCAAGTATTTGAAGGATGAGCAGTGAGCTCATTGGCTACTGATACAGCAGGAACCAATCAGCTGTGCCCTATAGAGATGATGTGATTGCAAGCAGATTGAGTTAAGGACGTCTTAGTCTGAGCCATCTAGACTTTCATGACAGAACTTTGTATGTGCAGAATTTCTCTTCCATTCCATTTCTCGTCAAATAATTTTACTATTCTATAAATTTTAAAACAGATTCCAGACTCTTTTTTTTTTTTTTTGCCTTTATTCAGATACAGATTCAGTTTGGAGGATGGACATGAAGCGAGGTGAAATCAGGAAGACCACATGTATTCAAACTTGGGTCGCCCCAAGCACAATTGGGCTACATGTCGGAGCACTGCCCATGAGGCTGTCGGCTACAACGTCATTTTTTAAGTTCCTGTCCTGGATGTTAATTGGTCAAGACATTAATATTTATGTATTTGTTTTTTTCTTTTAAATGCACTCCCTGGGAATCAAACCCATGACCTTGACCTATACTGTTTGAGCTGAAGGAACAATGGGGTCCAAATCTTATATTCCATGATAGTTACAGTTATGACTTGTTCACCATATCACCAAGTCAGGCAGTCTTAGTCAGTTGTACTACGGTTTTTCTCAATTGCTTAAAAACATTTCTTGAAACTATGCCTCGTATTCTCAAAACAGTAAACACAAATCCATAACGTCTCACCCAATTCCCCAAACATCCTATTTTCAGGTCAAAATGAAGCTCTACACTCAGAACCATTCACTCTTGCTGAAAAAACTAACTTTGCCCTAAGACATCACGCACAAGCCCTCACAAACACACACACTACAACATAGTCTTACACACTGGTGCAATAAATTCAAAACAACATTTCCAAAACTGGTAAGTTATGTTGCTTGTGGTTCCCCCCTTCACAAACCATTAACACAAAAGACACAACCAATGGATACATTGGCATTCCTTAATGTACTGTACAGTACAATACACACACAAAAAAAAAAAAAAGAACTCTGCCCCAGCATCCTGTCTTTGGTCTGGGTCAGGCCAGAGAATCTCGTCCACATCACAGGCTATATTGGCCCTAGCCAGGCAGCGGGGGTAAAAACCTCTTGCATGCCTGTTCTCCGCTGGCACGCATCAACTGAAATAATTTGACAGGCTTCTTCCATTTCATCGTTTCTGTTTCCTAGAAAAATAGAAGTACTGATTACTGTAACTGTAACACATTCTTTTTACAAAATGGAAGCATTCAAAAAACTTTATCTGTATGTGAGGCAATTTGATGCATTTATTTTTATTACAGTAGTAGGGCAGCAGCTACAGTACATGTATGTGTTGTAACAGCACAGTATACTGCACTCAAAAGTTACAGTAGAGAGCAGTCTGAAGTACATCTACTGTACCTGTTTTTCTCCATGAAGTTTCTTATGATCAAGGCGACGGTGAAGCGACTCAAGTGTCCAGCCTCCCTCATAGTCATACCATGGACAAAGACATGGGCAACTAGAGTGGCAGTGCTTGTCTCTTTGGCCTTGCCCTTCACCTCCACCTCCTCCTCCTCCTCCACCACCTCCTCCACCACCTCCTCCTCCACCACCTCCTCAACCACCTCCTCCTCCACCACCTCCTCCACCACCTCCTCCTCCTCCACCTCCTCAACCACCTCCTCCTCCACCACCTCCTCAACCACCTCCTCAACCACCTCCTCCTCCTCCACCTCCTCAACCACCTCCTCCTCCACCACCTCCTCAACCACCTCCTCCACCACCTCCTCAACCGCCTCCTCCTCCACCACCTCCTCAACAGCCTCCTCCTCCACCACCTCCTCAACCACCTCCTCCTCCTCCACCTCCTCAACCACCTCCTCCTCCACCACCACCTCCTCCTCCGCCTCCACCACCTCCTCCTCCTCCTCCACCACCTCCTCCTCCACCACCTCCTCCACCACCTCCTCCTCCTCCACCATCTCCTCAACCACCTCCTCCTCCTCCTCCACCTCAACCACCTCCTCAACCGCCTCCTCCACCACCTCCTCAACCACCTCCTCCTCCACCACCACCTCCTCAACCTCCACCTCCTCCTCCACCACCTCCTCCACCTCCTCCTCCACCACCTCCTCAACCACCTCCTCCTCCTCCACCTCCTCAACCACCTCCTCCTCCACCACCTCCTCAACAGCCTCCTCCTCCACCACCTCCTCAACCACCTCCTCCACCACCTCCTCAACCACCTCCTCCTCCTCCACCTCCTCCTCCTCCACCACCTCTTCCTCCACCACCACCTCTTCAACCTCCTCCTCCGCCTCCACCCCCTCCTCCTCCTCCTCCACCACCTCCTCCTCCTCCACCTCAACCACCTCCTCAACCGCCTCCTCCACCACCTCCTCAACCACCTCCTCCTCCACCACCACCTCCTCAACCTCCACCTCCTTCTCCACCACCTCCTCCTCCTCCGCCTCCTCCTCCGCCTCCACCTCCTCAACCACCTCCTCCTCCTCCACCTCCTCAACCACCTCCTCCTCCACCTCCTCCACCTCCTCCACCTCCTCCACCACCTCCTCAACCGCCTCCTCCTCCACCACCTCCTCAACAGCCTCCTCCTCCACCACCTCCTCCACCTCCTCCACCACCTCCTCCTCCTCCACCATCTCCTCAACCACCTCCTCCTCCTCCTCCACCTCAACCACCTCCTCAACCGCCTCCTCCACCACCTCCTCAACCACCTCCTCCTCCACCACCACCTCCTCAACCTCCACCTCCTCCACCACCTCCTCCACCGCCTCCACCTCCTCAACCACCTCCTCAACCACCTCCTCCTCCACCTCCTCCACCTCCTCAACCACCTCCTCAACCACCTCCTCCTCCTCAACCACCACCTCCTCCTCCACCACCTCCTCCACCACCTCCACCGCCTCCTCCTCCACCTCCTCAACCACCTCCTCCTCCACCTCCTCCTCCACCTCCTCAACCACCTCCTCCTCCACCTCCTCAACCACCACCTCCTCCTCAACCACCTCCTCCGCCTCCTCAACCACCTCCTCCGCCACCTCCTCCTCCTCAACCACCTTCTCCTCAACCACCTCCCCCTCCACCACCACTACCACCTCTTCCTCCACCCCCTACCCCCCCTTCTCCTCCACCTCCTCCTCCTCCTCCTTATGTGTCAAAACAGGGGAATAGTGTTTATGGACATGGTTGTGCTTTTTGATAAATGGTGTTATGGTTTTGAAATTTTGCCTGGTTATAGTGTTTAAGCAATCAATAAAAACTGTAATATTAACATCAAATAATAATTAACATTAATAAATTAATATTAGATAATGTTTTATCTATAAACGTAATAGTGCATAGTCAGCATTTATTCGCATTCTGTTCTTTACATTTAGCATATTCCAAAAACTAGCACACAACTATAGCATGCCGCTCACACCCTCATCTGCCGTTGATTTTCAATTCTTTTTCCAGTCCAAGCATGTTGTGTATTCCATATGCATGAAGACGGAGAGAAAGAGAGAGATAGCGCTCTGGGGACGGAGGGCGGTTCAAGCGGGATGAACTCATTCAGTCCTCAGGGAACTCTCTCTCGCGCACACTCTCAGTCACCATTCGTTCATGCTTTTCACAGGTTCAGTGGTGTCTTTTTGAAGAACGCCATGAGCTGACGAAAAAGAAAGAGCGTGTGAGGAGAGAGATTGAGTGCGAAGTGAAAACTGGCCTGCGGGAGTCATTTTTACACGCATGGCATTTAGTGGGATGAGGGATTGGAGATGTGTCTTTGAAGTTTAGGGGACACGGTGAACAAATAACACCCCCAGTGCTCGTGGACATCGTACCAAGGGTATTTGCGTGTAAATAACCGACTTCAACACACTGCCTTCTGATGTTTGTTTGAATCACCTCACAGAAATATCAGCATAAATCAGTCATTTCACGGAGGCAATGGCGTCTTAAATTTGTTTTATTTTAATCTTAATTTGTTTGGCAGGAACAGAAGGACTCTAGACTCTAGTAGCTTATTCAAGCAGTGACACATGATCATACATAACAACACGGTGACTTTGTGTGTGCATCGCTATCAAATAAAGTAGCATTTAGCAGCTTTTCTTCAAAGTGAAATTGCTCCAGGTGTAAGTTAACAACAACACAACACAGGATCAATCAGAAACAGACATATAGTTTGTGTCTACTGCACATTGTGACCTTTTTCACCTTTATTTATGAATGTTCATAAGTATGTGTTGCTCAGAGAGAGCTCATGAAAGATGTCACCTAACGTTCAGTACAGTCTAGTGCTATAGGTTCTCAAGTCTGATCCTCGAGGTTCACTTTCCTGCAGATTTTATATCCACCCTGGTTTAAATTCATCTGCCTGTAACTGTCTTGTAATCCTGAAGACATTGATTAGCTTCTTCAGGTGTGCTTGATTAGGGTTGGAGCAAAACTCTGCAGGAAAGTGGACCTCGAGGGCCAGGCTTGAGAACCCTTGGTCAAGTGAATGATGCATTCGTTAATAAACTAATATAAATTTCTTCAGCGCACTCAAATATAATAGTGCAAAGAAAAGTCAGTTTATACTATACATATTATATATATTTATATTTATATAAATTACATAGCTTTCCAAACATCAAACTAAAAGGCATGTTCCAAAGACATGAAGTATTTTCTCAAGCAAAAGCTCAATTTTAACATGACGTTTTTAGTAAAATCATCTTTAGTGAAGATAAACAAAGCTGAATTTACTTTATGAGGCATAAACAGATTTAGTGAATGAAATAATGAAAAAATTTAACCATGATCTGAAATTAGACATTTGAAACCTCTTTGCATACTGAAGCACATAATTGTTTCTTGTTTTAAACAACCCTCATTAAATTGTTAAAAGTTTACAAGAAAACCTATGTGCGATGTAATCATTTTAATATCTTACATTTGCTTCTCTAATAACATTTCCAACCCAAGTTTCATGAATTTTCTCCAAAGATGTTATGTTGACATAAAGATACAATAGCAGAATACATTTTAATGTCCTCCAGGTAAGATGTAAGACGGAAAATAAAGCTTCAATATGAGTTTCCATATCGCTACAGAAACAGTGACTACATTAAATTAAGTATTAATATTCATGACATCGCCACACAGAACAGGAAATTACATTATAATTTATAGAATTTATCATCTTTACATTAAGCAGCATTAATTCAGCAAATTAGGATCAAACTTATGCTCTCCATATCTCAGAGAATCTAAAACCTAAAAATGAAATAAACTCTAAATAATCTTTTGAAGTTACAGTTGGACGATTGTTTTAAGGTACCTAAAAATAAATAAAGGTGAAATAAGAATGAAATCTATCTGTTAGAAACATTGGAACAAATGTTAGTGTCAGGGAAATCACAGCTGTAAACTAGAGACAAACAGCATCAATTTATGAAACTAAGATAAACTGTTCCTTTTGAAAGCTAACTTGATTTACATATAAAGCTTCTATCTTTTCCGACACGTTTTGTTGTTGTTGACCATACATTAGACATGTCAGTAGAAGTTCCTCTTACACACGTAGCCTGTTCATCTGCTTTGCTGGACATGGTTGATTTCCAAATTTATCTGTAAACCACCTATTAAATACTGTATATTTTAGACAGTATCACATTGTAAAATGAACATACATCCATAAAGGCAGATAACAAGTAACATTGACTGGTTCAGGATGTAAGATCTACTGGAGAGGGCACCCATTTCTCAAAAGTACATTAGCACCCCATACAGTGCCACTGTCTGTAGAGGAGATCATAGTTAATGATGCAGCACATGACCTCCAATACTACATCAATGCAAGCAAACATTGAATAATCGTCGCCTTCCTGGTACGTTTGTCCCTTTGTTGTTCCAAAGTTTCATTTTGGTTCCATGTGAACCCAAAGCAAAAGCACCAAAGCTGGCTCCATTGCGCACACTGTATACAGTTGATCTTGTCCACAGTTTTTGCACTTAAACTTTTAATTTCCTGCATGGCAATCCTTTAAACATGCAGCAGGATTGTGTTTGAGCATGCTGTTTTT
The DNA here is from genome assembly GCA_026230005.1 of Gila orcuttii. Lineage (NCBI taxonomy): Eukaryota > Metazoa > Chordata > Actinopteri > Cypriniformes > Leuciscidae > Gila > Gila orcuttii. The sequence continues at coordinate 32,754,721 of JAPDVR010000008.1, forward strand.
GGGAACAAACATCAGGATGATTGCACATGTAACTATAAACACCAAATCCAAGGAACAAAGAATGGATTTCAACTGCAGATTTCCATTTGTTTATACTGGACCCAACTGATCCCTGGACTGATGCTTATGAAATTAAATAATAATAATAGTGATGAAAAGTCTGGACCACTGGGAGAATTTCATGAAAACATGTCCCAGTCACATTTCACCCCAAATAATTCATGTTTGTGTGCAATATAACAAATTATGAACTTTACTGAAACAATTACATTACAGTAATAAGAATGTGTATATATATATATATATACATGGTACAAATATATATATATATATATATATATATATATATATATATATATATATATATATATATATACACACACATACATACATACATACATACATACATATATTGGTATATGATTCAATATACATATAAAGGGCCTAAAACTAACTTTTTGACACACCTGCAATGGCCTGTGACTTAATAAAATTTATTTAAATATAAATTATTTAAATATTTTTTTACTGGCCAAGAAACAGTAATGACACCAAATTTTAGTGTCAAAATTTTAGTTTCCAATTTTGATACCACCACAGCTAAAACAACTAGCCTAACTAATAGGCTATAAATGTAAATATAGTCTGCATAGTCTTCACTGTCTTCACTTTATAGTCTTCGTAAATTAAACCTAGATTAATCCTTATTAACAATAACAAAAGTTGTTCAGTCAAAAGCAGTGAGTGTTTTTACTTCTACTCTTGTCATTTGTTGTTGGATGAACATAAAAAATGCAGACAGCAGCAGGAATATTAGGCTGCTGTCACTTTAAGACTGAATGCATGGATCCAATGTACTGTTATACATGCGTTTTATTTCTCAACTGTTTAAGTTCACTTAAGCCATAACCGACTATGTTTACTAGGATACTTAAGGAGACTTTTTATATACTTAAGCATTTTTGACATAATTTGGTGTGAGTTTGTCCATTCAAGTGCAAGATGATGTGAAAGAAAGTTCAATTTAGTATTTGTGCACTGTCTGAGATGTGGATTTCTGAATGTTTAAATCTCCCATGCAAGTATCGAATTGAGTTCCCTTTCGCATCTTCTTGCGCTTGAACTAGGCAAGGCTTATACTTTCGTGATGATGCAGCACTGGTTGTCAACTGTCCAGAGCATCATTCACGTTTGTTAACGTTCATGTTCGTACAACATTGCATTGTTAGAATTCATAAAAATGTTTTTGGCCAATTGACGATTGACACGATTTCATATACTCTCCAACGCAGATTTTTACTCTCATTTGGCGCTTGCCAAGAGTTAATTTTAGGCCCTGTACATACATATATGTGTGTGTATTTTTTCAGTATTTTCTGATGAATAGAAAGTTCAAAAGAATTTTTATTTGAAATAAAAAAGCTTTTGTCATGTTATAAATGTCTTTACTGTCACTTGATCAATTTAAAGCATCCTTGCTGAATAAATGTATTCATTTCTTTAGAAAAAAAAAATTGCACTGACCCCAAACATTTGAAAAATGTTTTCTTTTGATTTGGGGGTGAAATATGACCTGGCCTTGCTCTTGATAGTTTTGAGATCCACCCAACTGCTTCTTGCAGTGTATGAATGAACACTGGTGGACAACAGCGTAGTTGAGTGTTAACAAAGTGTTACGAGTGTTAAAGAAGAATAAAGCATCAATGCACATACTGTACAGCTAGAGGTCTTTTGACCAGCTCATAAGCATCTGTCGAACATGTCAATAATGCATCTTACCTAGGCTCTCTCAAAGTCTGAAAACTACTTTCTGACCCCAAGCACTTCAAGGAAACCCTTCTTAAAGGGGTCATCGGATACACTTCACTTTTATATGGTGTTTGCATATAAATGTGTCTTTGCAGTGTGTGGACACAAGCATCATACAATGAAAAAAATTGAATTTTGACATTTTTTTATCCTCAAAAAGTCTAAACACTCTAAATAATCAAGCCGTTTGGATTCTCTGAGCAATATGATGTCATATTGCTCAAGCTCCGCCCACGTACACTGACGGACTGTCCTGCATTAGCATATTTCTGCCCTCAGCCATTCGACACTCCCCATGGAAGAGAGGGGTGGGGTGAGCAGTTTCTCATTATCATTTAAAGAGACATGCACCGAAACAGGTCGCTGTGAACAGAGCTGTTTTTGAGGAGGTAAAAAGGGTGTTGTTTTACACAACCATTGAGGAATTTTAACCAAAGTATGTTACAAACTTTACATGAAGACCATAAAGAGTCATACCAACTTGTGGAATATGGGCATCAGATGACCCCTTTCAATAAAGCTCTTTAAGTTGCTATTGCTACAAAGAGAAGATGGCATCCCACTATCCATTTTTCAGCTGTTCCCTCTTGAAATCAGTGAACAGGAGATTTAATCAAAATCCAGTGTCTAGAGGGACACTGTCTTAACGCTCCTGCCATTTCTCTCTTTTCCACCTCACAGTTCTTCTGGTTCTTTCTTACACTCTATGATACAAGGGTGGCGGCAATATCACAAGAAACGTCAGCCTGAAATTGGTAAAAGAGAAGCTACAATTAATCCTACAAAAACAACCAAGACAAACGATGGTAGTTTAGTGCAGATTGTCTCTTAAGATCAACCTGACTGTTAAAGGACATTTGGAGAGTGCTGGTGTCATCAAAAGATACTTTCAATCACCACAGATCTTCAAAACCTCCAGATGTTTCTTGTCCTTTGCATTTTCCCATCATATTTATGTATAAATACACTAATATCTAATGTGCTACACTTAAAACTCACTTTGAGATCTGAACTAATTCTGCCAATGACACATCTGCCAATGTCTGTTTCACCTCATTATTCATCTACTCTGCCATCCTCTCATGATGTGTCGGCAGCGCATTCATTTCCTGTCTTTTCTGTCTTTGTGTTTGAAGGCAGAGAAGAAAGACTTGTAGACAGTGGGAGAAAAGCTTTGAAGAGGAGCAGTCCTGGGACATGGATGTCTTCTGGGGAAAGCAGAGGAGGGGGTTGACTGAAGGGAGAAAGGGCAAGCGAGTGAAGGAGGGGGAGGTTCCTCATTTCTGGGCAAGGTAGGCTCCTATGGTCAAGCCAACGGCCCCGAGAGCGGCTAGACCGAAGACCGTTACTATTGATGACCACGAGCTGCGAAACACTGATTCCCTCTGCCTGCTGTAGAGCTCCACAAATGCCTCCTGGTGTGAGAGAGAGAGAGAGAGAGAGAGAGAGAGAGAGAGAGAGAGAGAGAGAGAGAGAGAGAGAGAGAGAGAGAGAAGAGAGAGAGAGAGAGGAGAGAGAGAGAGAGAGAGAGAGAGAGAGAGAGAGAGAGAGAGAGAGAGAGAGAGGAGAGAGAGAGAGAGAGGGAAATTTAATTAAAACAACATATAATTCATGGTGCTTGCTAATGCATAACTATTACCATTTCTTTTACTTCAGAAAATGTAACAGTCGACTCTAGACTTTTAAGTCACATTTGATAACAATTTACCTTTCTTAAATGGCTCCTCGTGAATAGATCAAAAGTAATTATAGTTTCTACAAAAACGTCTGATACACTTAGCCTAAACAAAATAGCCTAATCACATGCAGAAAAACATAACTGTTAAAGTAATTAGGGGTGGGATTATTTAGAATCTCACAATTCGATTCAATTCTTGGGGTTATTATTCAATCCTTTTTACTCAAATGTGTAAAAATACTATTAATTGTATGTGTCAATTTTTTATGCAGGTCCTTACATTTGAAAGAAAGCCCTTACATATGACACTATGGGAAGGGCTGATACCAATCAAATGAAACCATTACCCGGTTGCATTAACAGCGAAGACTAGTCTGAAAAGTTAGTCATCAAAAAAAAATCTTCAAGTCAGTTACATAAAAGGTAGATTTGGTCTAATTTGAATCAGAAAAGTAGGACTGATTACCTCTTGTCTAACTGCTATTGCTCAGACTAGTTCTTAAGACATAGTCTTAAAGGAATAGTTCCCTTCAAAATGAAAATTCTGTCATCATTTACTCACGCTCAAGTTGTTTCAAACCTGTATGAATTTCTTTCTTCTGCTGAACACAAAGGAATATATTTTTAAGAATATCAGTAACCAAACAGTTGATGGACCCCATTTTTCTTCCATAGTAGGAAAAAAATATATACTATGGAAGCCAACTGTTTGGTTACTGATATTCTTAAAAATACCTTCCTTTGTGTTCAACAGAAGATATTCATACAGGTTTGAAACTACTTTTTTATGTGAACTATTCATTTAACATAGAGGCTAAGTTTATGCAACTATAGCCACAGTAATTGCATGAATACAAAATTAATACTTTAAATATCAAACTAAAACCGCCAACATTTAGTTCTACGATGTCTAAGTCTACAACATTTCCACACACTTACAAGACTGCAAATAATAATAAGTAGTCAAATCTTTTGTATATGATCTTAAAGTGAGATCTGTATGAAGTGCAAGTATTCTCTTGAAATGTTCTCTGGCTTGATAAGAGTTTATGCTGTATGCAGGCCCGCCCACAGAAATGACTGGGCCCCTGAAAAGGTCCAGTGAATGGGCCCTCCCCAAATCTGCTAGGCTACTCATATCATGCGTGTGCTCTCTCTCTCTCTCTCTCTCTCTCTCTCTCTCTCTCTCTCTCATTAACATACATTTAACTGAGAGAGACTTACTCAGTGATGGGGGCTACATTGGTACACACACACACACACCAAGGTTAACAAACGATCTGCACTGTAAACCCGAATAAGTTGGCAAAACTCAAAACATTTAAAGGGGTGGTTGAATATGATTTTACTTTTCTAACTTTAGTTAGTGTGTAATGTTGCTGTTTGAGCATAAACAACATCTGTAAAGTTACAAATGAAGCATGAACACGTTACAGTGCACCCCACAAACACAATCAAGCCTTCGAAAAAAGGTGTTTTACCAATCGATTGCCTCAAGTTATGAAATTCAAAGTTTAAAGGGGTCATGAACTAGCTTTTTAAAAAATGTTATATTGTTGTCTGAGGTCAACTTATGACATTCGCTTGGTTTTTACATTCAAAAACATCAAAATGAATAAGTAATAGACTATTTTCTACCCTAGTTTTGAGCCTAGCTCAAAAACGCTCGGTTTTTATGGGCGTCTCGCATTGAAGACTTGGAAGTAAACGCCCACTGCTGTGAGTGGATAACAGTTTTGCATATTATAAGGAGTTTCAACTCACTCGTCAGTAACGATTAGACTGATACACATGTACACATAATTATTAGATATCAAACGATCTGTAACAATGCAATACTAGCCTATCAGATTATTATTATTATTTTTTAAATAAAAATTTTACTCACATAAGTGTGTTGCACCATTCCTGTCGGATCCAATTTAGAAGGCACAGCACCGTTTTCTAATCTTAATCGGTCTGCAAATCCAGTCTCGACCTGTGTCTTGTTTACAAAACAATCCTCAGTGAAATGAAGCGAACAAACGGACAATGTTTTACCCACATCAGCTGGAACGTCATTAAAAATAAAGTTTAACCAAGCATTCCTATTGGAATCCAGAGGAAGCTTATGCAGTGACTGTCTTCTTCCACAACCAGGCACTGCACAATATTTTGTAAATGTCATGTTTATTGCTCGGTAGCTCCATCCGGTTTGTCATCATGAGGTAGGCCCATGTTATTTAGCTATGCGTGTAATGCGCGAATCGGTGGGCGGGGCTAAAGTAGCAGTGTTAAAGTAGGCGTTGATCTTCTTCAGCGGGGGTGGTGTTTTATCCTCTTTGACGTCATAGTTCCCCACTTTGAAAAACGAGTCGTTTGCTGAGCCTGGTGTCAATAAAAGCATTTATTTGACTAACAAGGACGTTTTCAGTTCTGGAATTTACAGGATATTCTTATAATATGATGACCTCTTAGATGTCAAAAGCTCAAGGAAAATTTGATTTCTCAGTTCATCACCCCTTTAAGTAAGCAGAACTGGCAAATTGTATTTTGTACTTAAAAATTTCAAGGTAAGAACAATTAAGATTTATGAGTACACTAATTCATACATTTAATATGTCCAAAAAACAGGTGATGTCATACTTTGTAGTAGTGCTGTAGCGTAATAATCTGTTTGGTTGTAAAATGTATTACCTGAATGAAATGAAATCGATTGTATCGTCCTGTGGAATCGTTAATTCACAGACAGCATAAGAAGATGGTCAACTAATAAAGATCTTCATCGCTGACGCTGGGAAACAATATTATGCATTTGAAGATTTGCTCTCACTTGACTGTACTGTAGTCCACCACGGCCGATTCATCCAACGCTTGTGATGTTCTTAAATCTTCCTGTTAGACAACTTCGAGTCAAGTGGGAATTGAAAGCGCTTCAGACGATTCAGTGCGTGAGGAACTGAACAGACCATTCACTGATTCGCGAACCGATTTAGACAGATCTGCCAACTTGTTTGATGAAGTCTTTGAACAGAATCGACTCAAAAGAGTGATTCATTTGTGAATTGAGCATCGCTCATGCCCAGAAAAAAAGATACGGCGCTTGGAATAGCCTAAACTACGCATTTAACACGTAGGCCCTATTGCATTAAAATAAAGTAACGAGAGGAATGTCACCCAACGTAACGAAGTAAAACGTTTTTTTTTTAAGAGAAATGTACTCGAGTACTACATACCTGCCATACCAACTAAATGTAGGCTACTACAATAGCTAATAATTATTTTGTTCATGTCACTTTGCTGCTGACCGCAGGTGCTACTGGGAAGCACTGGCGTTTTTGACGTTACGTTACGTAAAAAAAAAAATAGCCTGCTCAGACCATTTTCAGGAGAGGGGTGTTTCATTATGACACAGGCTACATTTTACTCAAGCAGCATTAAATAAAATGCATTTTTTTCTCACTTTTTCAAAAATTAATGGTGCTTTTTTGGTTCAAAATAAAATATGGTAACCTGTTCATATTTAGAATGAACATAATTATTGCTGGACTGCATGCCCCCCCCCCCCCCCCCCTCCCCCCTAGCGGCTGGGCCCCAGAAAACGTTCCCCTTTATCCCCCCTTATGGACGGCCCTGGCTGTATGTAAAGTCTTAGGGAAGCCAGTTTAAAGTGTTGCACCTTCCGCCTCCTAGTGGCAAGAATGCGGTCTATGCAGTCCATAGGGATGGAGAGATAAACATACTTAATTCAAGAGCTCCAGAGCCTTCCAGAGTCTACATATACATATTTTTAACCCATACTGCCACACACCAACCAAATATGTCAAATATAATCTCATAATGTCACTTCACCTCATAAATCTGTCCAACATTTAGGACACATTAGTGATTTCCTCACATATGTTAGTCTGTAGTCTCAGACTGTGTAGTGTCTTTAAACACAGAGCAGAGAGGATGTCCGCTAATATGACGACTGTGGGCAACCAGGGCGGACAGAGGAAGAGACATCCCGAACCAGAATCTTTGTGTTTAACAGGAAGTCAATACAGCTGAACTGGGGGAGAGTTCCTCCTGTAGTTCCTCTCTAGAGGACAAAACTCAGCATGTTGGAGACTATTACTACATAGATACCTCATATCTAGCGTAAGTATTCTAAAAGAAGTAGAAAAGTAACATTATGATGGGCTTTATAGACATTTCTCAGGTTTTGGCACAAAGGAATATTAGAAAATGTTAAATAAAAAAGTGATTCATACAGGTGTGCCATATGACTTTTACTTATGTGGAACAAAGCTTAAAAAAAGAATGTTCATGCTACTTATTACTTGTTACAAAAAGCATATAAGCTCCATAAAGGACAAAAGAGCATGATTTCCAAACGACAAAGCCATGTGAGGAACAGTATATAACTGAAATCTCATTTATGTCAAGATGCGTCAAACTAGATTTTGTCAGTGGAATCAAAGTTTCTGTTCTAGTATGTTTCATCATTTACATGAAAACTGACATAACACATTTGGTCACAAATATATGCGAATGCGATTTAAGAGATTATTTGTGAATGATGAGTTCAATTTTGGTCAGACAGCTTTTTAAGACAAATGGGCCGGGTTGGGTTTTGGTTGTTCATTTACACCACAATGGTGTTTTGGGAGTCTGAACATGTAAACCTTTGAAAACAGGTAACAAGTTCACGTTTTTGAATATGAAACAATTATTGTCTCCATGCAAACTACAAAAATGCGAATTTGTGAAAACTGTAACATCATGTACATGCGTATTAGGTGTTCAGTCTATAGGTGCGTAGTGTTTCTTTACAAAGTGACAACGCTAAAGGCTGATTTATACTTCTGCGTTCATTAGTGTTTTTTGTTGTTGTAATTTTTGGAGCTGGAGAGTCCTTGCTGTTATTAACTGTCATAGTATGAAAATCAGAGCCAGGTCATTCTGTTAAGCTCCTTTTGTATTCCATGGAATAAAATCGTCCAGGTTGGAGGTTCATTTCGGGGTAAACTGTCCCTTTAAATTGATATACAGGAAGTATTTCCTTTTATTCAGTCCAAAACACCAGAAAACTATTTCCTCTCATCCTCCCTTCCATGTGGTCTGTGAGAGACACAGCACAGCTGAGAATAAAACTCTGATTTCCTTACATTTAAACTGCTCAAGCCTTTCGGAAGGATAACATTTGTGTATCTCTATTAACCTCTGGGTGTTTTCTATGTGAGCCAAAACCACAAGGGAATAATCATCATCTCATCAAGTTCTTATTTAACAGGCATGCAAGCCAGGCCGTTTTTGTGCTGTACTCCCTCGTCCCTTTGTGTACTCCCCTGATGAGACCAAGGCACATTTCAGGTATAAATTAGTAAACACTGCATGCCACCCTCCGCGCAAACAGTGTTTTATGAGGTTTTTTTTCAAGCTGCCCTTGTTAAACTTCACACTGAAAACAAGGTGAAGGGAGTCACTGCAGTGACAGCTCGTTGAGTGTGCCTTTGCATAAAAACCTTTTTATATGTTCGCCCACACATACATTCCAGTCCAAAACCTACTATTGTACAATATGCCCACAATCGATGGAAAGTCCCTCTGAGAGACCAGCGGGAAACGTTACTTTGGAGAAGTAAAACTTAAAAGAGAAAGAGAAGATATATAAGATATATAAGAGAAGATATCCAAAGGTTGCCCAAATGGTGGAGACAGTTCAATATAAAGAGGCCACAAAATCCTGGAGGCTTGTTTTCATATGACAACAGATCTAAAGAGTTCTAGAAGTGCTCCGGCAAGTGCTTGGGGTCACATGAGTGAGAATACAAGCAGGAGTTATGGAAGATACTTCATTGATCCATAGAAACCTAAACCTAAAGGCATCACTAATCTAAAGAAAGAGCTTGACCTGGATAAAATGTATGACTACATATCAGTATTAATTATTGTTAAATAAAAACTATAAAAAAATATTTTCAGCAATTCAAATAAAGCAGAAATATAACATAAATACTAGATGAAAAACTTTATTATATATCACTATATATATATATATATATAAGTACAATAAATTTGTAGAAATGTAATAATATATATACACACACATATATATTATGTAAACGCAAACTTTTATGTTGGAACGTGATTAATCGACTTGCCAGCAGTAATTTATATATACTGGAAATTTTCATTTAAATTATATATATTATTTAACTGAAAATTTCCAGTGAGACTAATCAATGTATTAAACGCATGAAAGCAATATCTGACATAATTTTTAACATATCTTTCTTGACTCATGATCTCAAAAAAAAGAGATTAACTTAAAATTGTATCATAACTGTAAAATACAGATGATAACTGGACACTCTTGCTATATACATACAGTATACAGTTTTCAGAAAGTAATATGCTAGTATACATATACATCTAACAATCTATGCGTCACTGCAGAATAGAGCATTTCTAAATGATTTTGAGAGCTTTCTTGACTCCATGAGTGTGTTGGAAATCACGAGATCTGTGTGATGGGAGAGAGTCAGGTGGGCATCATGGGACAAGAGCATAGGATCAAGAGTCACACTCTCATCATTCACTCAGTCAGGCCTTAATACACTCACACACACACATCACATGTGACTTCTCTTCTGGAGAGTAGCGTATATTTTCCATTACCCTCATGTTGATAGATAAATACACTTCCAGAAACTGATGGCTGTCACAAGATATTCCAACGACACTTTGGAATTTTTTGCAACACTTTCACCCAGTCATTTACATTTATTAATTTTCATTTATTCATTTACCTGACGCTTTTATCCAAAGCGACTTACAATTGCTATGTATGTCAGAGGTCGCACGCCTCTGAAGAAACTAGGGGTGAAGTGTCTTGCTCAGGGACACATTGGTGTCTCACAGTGGATTCGAACCCGGGTCTCTCACACCAAAGGCATGTGTCTTATCCACTGCGCCATCACCACCCTTTAAAAAAGGTGCAGTGAACTACTTCACAAGAATTTCTTCCCTGTGTGTTTCTTGCTTTATACTTTTATTCATGAGTGTTATTAATTCAAGGTTGTTACAGTATATAGGACCTAAGTAATATCCCGGTAATTTACATGAATTTACATACAGATGATCAGGGGCGGCGCCAGATAATTTTTATCGCAGGTGCTGAGGGGGTGCTAGATCATTGACAGGGGGAGCTGCGCAATAATATATATACAGTATATTATATATAAATACTATTAATAAATTAGCAAAACTTGGCCACTCACCATTTAATATTCAATTATTTTAATTATCACAATTAAAGTTTTAATTTTATTAAATTGATCAAGCACAACATTCAGCATTCAATCAAATATTCTTAAAGATTTATTATTATTAATAATGTTATTTCAACATAATAACTAATTATTTCGACATAATATGTGTGCGTGCAACAAGCAAGCATTTGTAAATCCGGTGACACGCGTGCATTGATTTTTATTAATAGACTAGCGTTTTCTGTGTCAGTGTCGGCTGCAAAGATGAAGTTGACGATCGCCATCTCCGTAGTGAACGTGCCTATAGAGAGAAATGCACATAATGGATTACATAATCAGAGAGTAGCCTATTTCTTTTCGTTTTGAATTGTTTCGTTTAAAGATATTTCAAGCTTTCTATACATTTCTCATATCTGTGAGGCATAAGCTGAGTTTCAGTTAATTTATGATGAGACCCGCTCCAGTTCACGTGCAATGCAAGTGACCGCACCGCCGCCGACATGTCATGATTATATTGTCTGCTATATTTGCTTCTTATTTATTAAATCCAGGCAATTGGTTGATGAAAAATTGATTAAAATTAAGATAAAAATTTTTTACAAAAAGAAATTCACTTTAAAGAAAGGCTTTCTACAAAACAAAACTTAATGAAGTGGTCAAAATCATGTCTGACCCACTCCATGTATATTGCGCATTCTATCTTACTCATGCTGTTCACTTTTCATAATCAACCAGTGATGGGAATAACGGCGTTATAAATAACGCCGTTACTAACGGCATTACTTTTTCCAGTAACGAGTAATCTAATTGATTACTCTTCTCATCTTAATAACGCCGTTACCGTTACTGCCAAAAAATGCGGCGCGTTACTATAACTGATGAAGCTGTTTTTTTTTTTCATCAGACCAACTAGATCTCTGAGCGAGAGGCAAATACTTTTTTTACTGTTCTTCCTTGGTTAGTGGGCAGAGCACGAGACAAGCGCATAAATGCTGACGATTGGCTATAAGGTAGAGTAAAATGTCATTGTAAGCCAATCAGAGGTAGAGTTGGGCGGGTGTTCGAAAGCACGCATAGTAGTGATGGGCATTCGGCTCTTTTGACTTAGCTCACTGAAAAGAGCCGGCTCTTTTGGCTCACAAACGGCTCTTTAAATGACTTTGACTATAATATTTCAATTTGTATTACATAATTATTTAATTTCTATAGGCTAAATTTGTAAAAATAGAGTCGGCTCTTCAGATATGCGAGCCAGCTCCCAACGTTCACCTAAAAGAGCCGGCTCTTAGAGTCGGCTCATTCGCGAATCGCGAACGACCCATCAAAAGCTCATTCTCGAACGAGTCGATCCATCATCACTAACGCTCATTCGCGAACGACCCATCATCACTAACGGCTAACGCTCATGAATTGCGAACGACCCATCATAACGCATAGTCGGGCAGGACAGGACACACAAGGAACAACACAAGCCAGTCAGTCAACGAGAGACAGGTATGGCGACGAGCTTAACAAGCTTAATTTAATTTTGCCCAGTTGTGGCCTGTTGAGGGGCAATAAATATCAAAATTCCAAAACATCTATTGTGTTATTTGCATTGATCCACTATATAAACATAATATCTACATACATGGCGTTTGATTGGAGGCTAGTCTCACTTTGTCCCACAGCAACATTTTTTTTTTTTTAGATGCGTGTACAATGTTTCATGTTTCTGTTAATAATGTATTGTATTAAGTGTGCATTTCATTATAATATTCAAATTTATCATAAATAATTGAACATGCACATGTATTTTAAGTTCCGTTAAAGAGGGGTAAAGGTGGGGTCACATTTGAGCATTTCAAATTTAATTTTACTTGAAAGTAACGCAATAGTTACTTTCATAAGTAACTAGTTACTTTTAAAATTTGTAACTGAGTTACTAATTTAGTTACTTTTTGGAAGAAGTAACTAGTAACTGTAACTAATTACTTTTTAAAAGTAACTTGCCCAACACTGTAATCAACATAGATGAAAAAAAAAAAACATTATAATATTTTAACAAATATGAAACTAAATGCGCTTATTTAATGGCTACAACACGCATAGTAGGCCTACAGACTCTATTTGTACAAATTGCTGCACATTCATTTAATTCTGAATTTTGCACATATAAGTTGACAGGCATTTGTTTGTGCATAATAAAACATATCTGCAACATTTATCAAGTTCACGGATAATTGTGTGCATTTATTAATCATTATGATAATAAAATCATAATAAAATAGGCTATACTATGTACAAAAAATCAGATGAGCCCAGAATATGAATTAGATTAGAAGAATGTCCCCTTATTATGTCGAAATAACGAGATATTATGTCGAAATAACAGATATTATGTCGAAATAACAGATATTATGTCGAAATAACGAGATATGTCGAAATAACGACTTATGTCGAAATAATATATATTATGTCGAAATAACAACTTATTATGTCGAAATAATGACTTAATACGTCAAAATTACGAGAAATTATGTTGAAATAACAACTTAATATCTCGAAATAACAAGATATGTTTTCTTTTTTTCTTCTTCACCATGCGGTTCAAGGGCTTCCATAGAATACAGCCTGAATATAATTGCGTCCAGAAATTATTTTTGGGGGTGCTATCGGGGTGCTTTGGTCTTTCTTGCTGAAGCACCTGCTAGCCCCTCCCTAGCGCCGCCCATGCAGATGATATTCTGGACACTCTTGAAAATATGATCAGGTCATGTACAAACGAAGGGAGGTCATGTGACAGCACATGATGTTCTATTTTGCTTACTATTTTTAGGCAGTGTACAGTATTGCACATTTTTATTCAGAAAGTAATTTAAATAAATGTGAATGCTGCCATCTGAACCCTGGTGCGCACCAAACAAGTGGACCAAGACCCCTAAAAAGACGGGTCTCTGTCCGCTTTCAAACGAACTCTGGTGCGGTTTAACTGAAATATGAACATAACATGGACCAAAGACATCTAAATGAACCAAAGAGAGGACATGATGTCACAAGATGCGACCCTAAAGAGGACAAAATGTTCAAGCATACCTGGTAAGCATTAATAAACGTTACAGAAAGTGGTTTTAAAAGTTAATATATTGTTTATGCTACATTTACATTTTAGATTTCGCATTTCATGCAGGACAGTCAAGTTCTTCGACATTGGACATGATGGAACAGAAAAGCCCAATGGACAAAATTCTCTTGAATTTCACTGTATGTCGTAACATAGTCCAAAATTAAAATTGTCATAATTTAGGCCTACTTACCCTCATGTCATTCCAATATTTTGGTCTGTTGTGATAGTCACTGTGTCAGATTATGCGATTTTGACTCCTAAATTCTTATAGTGTCGTCGACAAAAAAACATGCCAGACTACACATTGCTTCACCACAAAGGATTGCTTGCATCTTTACCGACGTGTGATATCATCAAGGCGGCGGAACATAAAATTAAAGTCATCATAAAATTAATCCATGTGAATGGAGCTGGTCAAACAATGAGCACTCTGTATGCAGGTTGATCAATGTTTAAATACAGTATGTGAATAAAAGCCTTATTTAAATCCATTCATGATCGTCTAAGACATGGATTAAACGACTTGATTCATATGGATTACATTTACCATCTTTTTATGAACTTTTTGAAGTGTAATAAGTTTTGGTGTAATGTATTATAATGTATAGAGGTACATAAATCCTTCTGGTTTTATTAAAAATATCAGATTTTTGGGTGAACCATTAAGATTACCTTAAAGTTTTGTCCTCACAGAAATGACTGCAATAGCTCAACTTGTTAATTAGAAGGTCATATCATATAAATACAGGTCCTTCTCAAAAAAATAGCATATTGTGATAAAGTTCATTATTTTCCATAATGTAATGATAAAAATTAAACTTTAATATATATTTAGATTCATTGCACACCAACTGAAATATTTCAGGTCTTTTATTGTTTTAATACTGATGATTTTGGCATACAGCTCATGAAAACCCAAAATTCCTGTCTCAAAAAAATTGCATATTTCATCCGACCAATAAAAGAAGTGTTTTTAATACAAAAAAAAAAAAAAGTCAACCTTTAAATAATTATGTTCAGTTATGCACTCAATAGTCAATACTTGGTCGGGAATCCTTTTGCAGAAATGACTGCTTCAATGCGGCGTGGCATGGAGGCAATCAGCCTGTGGCACTGCTGGGGTGTTATGGAGGCCCAGGATGCTTCGATAGCGGCCTTAAGCCCAAAATTCAAAAAAAAAAAAAGTCAACCTTTAAATAATTATGTTCAGTTATGCACTCAATAGTCAATACTTGGTCGGGAATCCTTTTGCAGAAATTACTGCTTCAATGCGGCGTGGCATGGAGGCAATCAGCCTGTGGCACTGCTGAGGTGTTATGGAGGCCCAGGATGCTTCGATAGCGGCCTTAAGCTCATCCAGAGTGTTGGGTCTTGCGTCTCTCAACTTTCTCTTCACAATATCCCACAGATTCTCTATGGGGTTCAGGTCAGGAGAGTTGGCAGGCCAATTGAGCACAGTAATACCATGGTCAGTAAACCATTTACCAGTGGTTTTGGCACTGTGAGCAGGTGCCAGGTCGTGCTGAAAAATGAAATCTTCGTCTCCATAAAGCTTTTCAGCAGATGGAAGCATGAAGTGCTCCAAAATCTCCTGATAGCTAGCTGCATTGACCCTCCCCTTCATAAAACACAGTGGACCAACACCAGCAGCTGACATGGCACCCCAGACCATCACTGACTGTGGGTACTTGACACTGGACTTCAGGCATTTTGGCATTTCCTTCTCCCCAGTCTTCCTCCAGACTCTGGCACCTTGATTTCCGAATAACATGCAAAACTGAGCAACAGTCCAGTGCTGCTTCTCTGTAGCCCAGGTCAGGCGCTTCTGCCGCTGTTTCTGGTTCAAAAGTGGCTTGACCTGGGGAATGCGGCGCCTGTAGCCCATTTCCTGCACACGCCTGTGCACGGTGGCTCTGGATGTTTCTACTCCAGACTCAGTCCACTGCTTCTGCAGGTCCCCCAAGGTCTGGAATCGGTCCTTCTCCACAATCTTCCTCAGGGTCCGGTCACCTCTTCTCGTTGTGCAGCGTTTTTTGCCACACTTTTTCCTTCCCACAGACTTCCCACTGAGGTACCTTGATAAAGCACTCTGGGAACAGCCTATTTGTTCAGAAATGTCTTTCTGTCTTACCCTCTTGCTTGAGGGTGTCAATGATGGCCTTCTGGACAGCAGTCAGGTCGGCATTCTTACCCATGATTGCGGTTTTGAGTAATGAAACAGGCTGGGAGTTTTTAAAAGCCTCAGGAATCTTTTGCAGGTGTTTAGAGTTAATTAGTTGATTCAGATGATTAGGTTAATAGCTCGTTTAGAGACCCTTTTCATGATATGCTAATTTTTTGAGACAGGAATTTTGGGTTTTCATGAGCTGTATGCCAAAATCATCAGTATTAAAACAATAAAAGACCTGAAATATTTCAGTTGGTGTGCAATGAATCTAAAATATATGAAAGTTTATTTTTTTTTAATATACATTATGGAAAATAATGAACTTTATCACAATATGCTAATTTTTTGAGAAGGACCTGTAATATAGGGCCAGTTGTTCAAAGGTAAGCTGATCGGATTTTGGTTATCGGATTGGATCAAATCTTGAAAATGGATTGTTCAAAAGGGAAAGAAGGAATCTGAAATCAGATTAGATCACAGACTCCAATCCTAGTTTTAATCTGGATCAAACCTTCAGTCTGTGTTGTTCAAAACTTGTCAGTAGGATTTGGATAAGTTTGATAAAAAAAACAAAAAAAACAGGATTATCCTGATCCCAACAGGGGGTAGGATTTCAAAGTGGATTCCAGGAAGTAAATGTAGTAAAACTTTAAAATTGGTCAAATAATACATTTGTATCATTTAGTGTATATACTTTGATTTATATTTTGCACTTGACTTGTGTAACCATTGTAACAGTGATAAAGTAGATAAAGTAGACATAGACTACCAGTTAAGCTATTCAGTATAGTAAAGTAAAAATAAAAATGATCTTGTCCCCATGAAATAATCCTCCAAACAGATTTCAATAACAAACAAAAATAATATATTCCATTTTTCTGTCATTCATCACCGAATGAAACAATCATTAGAGATGAGCCTGTCAAAAATAATTTCTAACAATTGCATCCCTTACTATATGTCCAGTCAGTCCCTCATTCATAATTTTTTTTAAGACGTTTTCAAAATATCCACAATGTATTTGTTAATGTATATTTGTTTTTTATTTGTTGTGGCTCAGATGAGGGGTCATAAAAGAAATTATGAATGGAAGTGGATGTTTATGTTATTTTTGTGTTTTGTCTCAAAATAAGAAACACTTACGGTGACCCCATGTTGGCTCTTCTACCTGTTCTTTACATAACTGGTAGTCCAGATCTGACTAAGGCTTTCGATTATGTGAGTCGCTCTGGTCTCTTCCATGTTCTGCAGCGACTCGGTTGTCCGGCAACTCTTTTGGCAATACTCCAAGGCTTCCATGATTGGATGCGGGCAACCGTACAGTTCAACGGTGTCCGCTCAAATGAGTTTGATGTCTGCTGTGGGGTAAAGCAGGGCTGTGTCCTCGCTCCCACCTTGTTTGGCATCTATTTCTCGGCTGTGCTGCGACGGGCGTTTCCTGATCCGGTTGGGATTCTGCTGCACACTAGGTATGATGGCAACTTCTTCAGCTTGGCTCGTCTGAGGGCCAGAACCAGGGTGAAATGCGTCCTTGTGCGCGAGTTGCTTTACGCAGATGACGCTGCCTTCGTGGCTCACACTGAAGAAGAAATTCAGGAGATGTGCAATTCTTTTGCTGCTGCCTGCACAGAGTTCGAACTTACCATAAGCCTCAAGAAGACAGTGGTGATGGCTCAGAACGTTCCTGCTTCCCCTCACGTCACCATCAATGGCACAGTGCTGTCGGCTGTCGAGAAATTCATCTACCTCGGCTCAACCTTGACAGCAAACAACACCCTTGATGCTGAACTGAATACCAGGATCGGTCGTGCCTCAACAACCTTTGGGCGGTTTCAGTCTCGCGTCTGGAACAACAGCCACCTTTCTCTCAAAATAAAGGTGCGCGTATATGAGTCCTGTGTGCTCTCCGTTCTGCTATATGGAAGCGAAACGTGGCCTACATACCAGCGGCAGGAGCACAAGCTTAATGCTTTTCACTTCGGTTGCCTACGACAGATCCTTGGCCTGTCATGGCAGGATCGGGTCCCGAACACCACCGTGCTGAAGCTCACTAACAGCAGTGACATGCACACCATGTTCCGGAGGAGGCGACTCAGATGGATCGGCCATGTACGTCGTATGTCAGATGAACGTCTCCCAAAGTCCATCTTTCATGGGGAGTTAGCTGTGGGACACCGCCCTCGTGGCCGACCCAAGCTCCGCTTTAAGGATGTCGTCAAGCGGGACATGAATGTCTTTAACATCAACCCTGACCAATGGCATCACCTTGCGGAAGACCGGGCAGCTTGGCGGTCTGCGCTGACAGAAGGCACGACTCTGTCCTGCCACGCTTACACCATCTTTTGCACAGAAAGACGGCATGCTAGACACCGTTCAGATCGGCGCTTGCGCTGTAAAAGGCCTTGATGGTAGCCCACATTGTTATACTGTATGTTGTCCCATTTAGAGCACTGGTAATCCGGATTTGGTAATCTTGAAAACTGTGTATCTGGATCAGGGTGCTCCAGTCCAATGTTGCTTTGAAAAACCAGCATAAAATTAAGACGGATTTCCTGATCCTGAATAGGACAAAATGGGATTTTCAAATCCGGATCATTTTGATCCAGATTAAATGTTTTGAACAACTGGCCCAATGTGTATCAAATTACCAACTGATATCGTCAATGTCCTTTTTTTTACTGAAAGGCTGTTATTCAAGATGATGATTATAATCCTTGTGATCTTAATTGTTATGAACAGAAAATGCAATTGCTTGTTTTACGTAAAACTTAAAAAAAAAGTGCAGTAAAAAATTTGGGTCAATTTCATCTTCTTTTCTTTATAATAGATTTTGGGATGTCCTCTACATGTTTTATAGGTCAAGGAAGTAATGGGCTAAATGAATTATTCTTCGTTATCCCATTTTGAAGCTGATCTTCCCCATCTTGTGATGTGATGGCTGGTATTCACTAGAGTGAAGGAGTAATGCTTTCATCAGCAGAAGTGGTTCTTAAGGTCAGTAGGACTGCACAGAGGCTTAAGACTCCCTCTCCACCCTCTTCTTTCAGTGCATGCCATATGAAATCGGGAACATTTTGGTGGAAATCTTCTTCAGCCTCCTGCCATGGAAAACCCAGACTAATGAAAACTCCCTGAAGGCTCCCACAGGAGAGTGATGGGGGAGTCATTGTCCTTATGTCGTAGTTCCGCGGCTACAAACCCACATTATTTGCTAGACTTGTGTTTTATTTTTCTCATGAACAGAGAACTAAGGGATGTGAGGCCAGTTCTCTAGAAACAAAACCTTCCCTGTCATCGCGTCAAAAATGTTTTCCAAAAAACAATATAATTCTGGTATTTATCAAATTACAGCAATGTGTCACTATTCTAACAACAGTAAGAGGTCATTCTGATTTAAAACACATTAAAACTGACAGAGTGCAGCCTTTCCTTGATAACATATGCTGAAATGATTTGCCATTTACATCATCTGGCCAAATTAGCTAAGTAAAAATACACAGTATATGGTATATTTCAGAAACTGTACTGTAAATTAGAGAGCAAAAAATGGACACAATCTAGCTTTTTCATAATTTCATTGTGCATACACCATTTCTTTATCCTTATAGAGAGGAATATGAAATAATGTGCAGAATTATTATTAACTCCTGAACTCTGTTTGACCCTCTGAGAATGGGGCAGGTTTTTACATGAGTTCGGAGATATTAGCAAGAGTTTGAGATGGTACATATAAAGAACCAACAGCCAAATAATCTGTCAAATGGCCATGATGCGGTGGAGATCTAAAGCAGGACTACACAGCAATCTTTGAACTCAACCAATGGTTTTAAAATAAATAATGTAAATAGACTCAACAGTGCACGCCTCTAGACATAACACAGTTGACAAAGCAGGTGGTGATAAGGTGTGCCCTAATCCTAAATCATCTTTACATGTTAAGGCAATGTACTTTTCAGCTTACACAGGCACGGCACAAAAAAGCGACAAGCGATATATCACATATTTTATGATTTCATGCTAATCTGAGTTTTGTCCTGCATCATGGAACAAGAAAGAAAAAAGCTTGAAACGGAAGTGTCCGGACCAAACAACATGGCAGCCATGTTGAAATCCAAGAAGAAATGATTGCTTCAGAGGTTCCCATCAAACAAATAGTAGGTTCCAATGGACAGGTAATATTGCTATATTCTTTACTTCAGCATTGTATGACAGTAACAGTGGCTCCTTCGGATTGGAAAGATGTTCAAGTCATCATGAAATGGAAATTCACCCATCTATTTTTTTCATATTTGTCACCATTCAATCAACAACCAATTGATTGAACTAAGAATATGCCCTACATTTTTTTTTTCGACAATCGACAAATTTCAATCTGATGTATGTCACAAAACAGAAGAAAAGATCTGTTTCTATTTCAGTTACATATTAAGTCATCTAAAGCAGTGGATCTCAACCTTTTGGACTTCAAGGCCCACAAATTGCCCACAACTATAAAGATGTATTCAGTATAAACCTGAACAAATACTAAGAAATATCTTGATTTTAAGTTGTTTTCACTTATTTTAATGCTTGTTTTGTCTTGTTTTAAATAATTTTAAGTCATCTTGAGGCCCCCTTGGAAGTTTGTTTGCCCTCTGGTTGAAACCACTGATCTAGAGAATATTTTTGCTTGACAGAAGTCTGTGCAATTATTAATATTTTTGGTCCATTTTCCTGAAAGAGAATTCCAAAACTTAAATGTGTAAATGCTAACTTATATGATAAGTTAATTGTGTCACCTTGTAGTAATACACTAGCATTTGGATAATCTCAAAGCAAACACACATTGATTGAAAAAACAAGTTGATTTCATGAAAGTACCCTGCAAAACCTCCCACCGTGAAGCCTATTTTTGTCAAGTTGTTCTACATGGCAAATTTTAATTGCTAATTTTAATTGTCAAATATGGCCCCAATTGGCCACGTCTATTGCTTTGGGCAGTATTTCTCTTTCAGTGAGGATAGAAAAATTACTTTACTAATTTGAAGCTTGTCGCATCGCGCCTGGTTAGGACACAGCGTTGGGCAATTTTTGGACTAGTTTCCACAGAGAAAGAGAAAAAGCCAACTCAGTTCACACAATAAGGTCAGCAAGCCTCAGTCTCAGGGGTGTTTGTCCACTGACCTGGCTGAGTGGCAAACTGATGACAGGGGACTTAATTCTGCCTTCGCTACCAAGATAGCCAGGCATGTCAGCAAACTGGTAGTGAAGGACATTGGATAAACTCAAAAGGTGGTGGTGGGGGGGGGGGGGGGGCTGTGTCTATTGATTCGACATGGCTACAGAGAAAAAAATGAGCAACAGTGCTCCTGCCTTACAGTTAATTAAAGATGACAAGCATACCACAGTAATCGCAGCTGCCATATCACATGCACCTGCGTATTCTTCTGCAGAACGAGGAGGTCTCAAAGAATAAACGAGATTGCATGTCCCATTTTAAATCAGCCCAAAGCATTGGACCTGAAGTTTTAGTCTAGGTACTGTAGGATAGCACACAATATTGTCCTGTGTTATCAAATTTCATCTGTATGACGCTCTGTGCATCCTGCACACATTGTGTTTCATTGTGTTTTCCTGTGGCTGGCAGGTTTCCAGAAGAACACTGTTAGTATTCATGGGAAAACACCTGAGGCACCTGAGAGCCGAGCTGACTTGGCATAAGAGATCGAGCCGCATGCAGTCTCCTAAATTATCTGCAATCGGACCTGTTCCTCCACATAAATATTCAAATAAGTGTCAGTGCTAGTGTGTGCACATACACAGAATATCTCATTGGGGCATTCATGCTTCACTGAGAAAAAAAAAAAGTGATTTCTAATAGATTGTTGAAATTTTCACAATAGACATTTCTCATCCAAACTAGCTGCATGTAAATCAAAGTTTGGGGACTGAGCATTGAGTGACGGTCTTTTTAACTTTTGGATGGGAAGCCAGCAAGGAAGAAAGACAAAGGACAATAAACAATGGAAAGCAGAGTGACGTTATACTTGAATATCATACCCTGCTTATTTTCCTCAGAACATCAATCCAATATGACCTTCGCTGAAACAATGATTTAATTCATGAGGAGGCTATTGTCTGAAAAAGATTAATTTAGATCAAACTTGATGGACCTCTTGAAGCGAGTAGAGGAGTTTTTAAGGGAATATAGCCATTGGAGCTAAGGTATCTTTTTATCCACGAAGATAACAAGTCATGCTATGAACAGAAAGCATGCTCTTAGCACTTAATGGGCAAATGTCTGTGCCACTGTTTTTTAGACCACCATAGCAAGATTCTCTTCAAACTGTTGCTCCACCATGAAATGTACTATGTACCATGTAAATGAAATTGCAACAAATTATCAATTGCCTTCTAATACGTTTCAAAATGAAATTGAACTACAATAATTTGCATGAACCAGACACAAGCTAGTCTCAGCCTCAGTAGCTCATCCCTGACAGCAACACAACTTTAAGGAATCAAGACATGTAGGCATTTCATCATTTAACCAGAACTAAAATCTATATTCTGCTTTGATTTCAAGCATTCACTGAGACTCCTGCACCCAATTTCTTCCATAAAGATGTATTATTGAGGTATAATCTATTTGAAATAAACCCACCCCAAATGGTACAGAAAAAATAAGTAGTTGTTTGGACGTTTTTCTACCTGTCATCTGGCGGTTCTTGGCCATAATAGCCTGCGATGAGGACCAGACTTTGTGCCGCAGGTCAAAAGTCTGGCTAAATGATCTTAACTGTTTTAAAACAGTGTCCACCTGGGACTAAAACTTGCAGCCGGGGCAGCTGAAAAGAATTTCTGCTGACACAGCCTGGAGCCAAAAATCATTGGGCCATCTTTGAACTGTCAGGGTTCTGCCCTGACAGTCTTGTCAATCTTGTCTCTGTTCAATGTTTCTTTGTTTGTCTTGTGCCTGAGCACATGGCTTTGTCTTTGTTTGTGTTGGCCATTTGCTCCTCTTATCCCACCTCCTTGTTTCCCATTACCACGCCCCCTTGTTTAGTCCACGGCTAGTCCTCCTTTCACTAATTGTGCTCACCTGATCCTCATGTGCTCTGGTCTCTTTATATTGTGCCTCTTTCCCTCATGTCTTTGCTGGTTTGTTTTATGTGTTGTCTGCATTCATTCTTGCTTCTTGTCAGTCAGTGCTAGTTTTAGTTTCTCTGTCAGTTCTAGTGTTATGTTTGTTTTGATTTTTATCCAGTTTTTTCCTTTGTTCCTGATTTTAAGTCTAGTCTTTATCTTGATCTAGTTCTTCCAAGTTTTATTTTTGGTTTCTCACTTGTTTTTTATTTGATTATTAACTAATCTTTTCTCTTTAGTTCCCTACAAGGTTGCTGTCTTGTTTTATTTCTTTTTGTAAGTTTCAGTTATTTATATCTTGATGATGTGTGTTTTTTGTTTTTTTCAAGATTCTGTTTTGTTTCTTTATTTTTCTCTAGTCTCATTAGCAGTTTTATTTTGCTTTTGTTACTTGTTGTCTTGGCCTGTACAGTCAGTGTTGGGAAAGTTCACTTTCTACATGAACTAGTTCAAAGTTCAGTTCACAAATTTTTAAATGAGCTAGTTCAGTTCATACTTCAAAATTTTGAACTAGTTCATAGTTCTTTTTTCCATATGTTTCTGCGAGCTATTATTTTTCAAAATTATTGCCACAGGCCATATAGAACCACAGACAGCACTTATTTTTTCTGCGGACAAAATTTGCACAGAAATGTAAGATTTTTCCCATCCTCACCGACCTTGTCATAAAACTTGTTTAAATGACCATACGACACCTCCTTGCTGCTTTTTGTTTTGATGGCGCATGCGGCGATGCGACACTGGTGGCTGGTGTTGCCAGATTAGGTGTTTTTCCGTTACATATTAAGGCCCGTTTACGGTGTGATTTAGCTGGGTTTTCGCCTGGAAGGCTCTATAGAAATCTGGCACTCTATTGAACGAAGTTAAACTGAGAGAGTGTGCCGTTCACAGACACCAGAATGAACAAGTTCACAGTGATGTTCATCAGGCAATAATACAGTACGTTCACGTTCGCCCAAAATATACAGGCACAACACTGTGTAGTCTTGTCTCGTGTTCTTTCCTGCCCCGCATCCTGTTGCACCCTGGTCGTTGACTCTCCTAGTCTGGCAGCTAGCCTGGTGCTACATACAGTCTCATCACCAACTGTCAAGCCTCTCATTCCCTGAGCCGCTGCCTTGTCTCCATCTTTGGCCGTTACGTCTTTGCTGTCTCATCTTTGACCTACCTGTTCTCCAGTTGTGCCCTCGACCTACCGGTTCTCCAGTTGTGCCCTCGACTTACCGGTTCTCCAGTTGTGTGCCCTGCCCTATTGTTTGGACTGTATTCCTACTTCACCTATCCTGTGCAGTTACTTGTTGTCAATAAATGACACCCCTTGTTTATTCTGCATCTGGGTGGTCCTCCTCAGAATTCCTGACATGAACAGCAGAAAATCAGATAACAATAGAGCTGCACACCAAGCCATATCAATCCCACACTATGTTCATTGTGTGAAAAGTAACTGATATTTATATTTACACAACTCGCATGTGCTTCATGACCATTTTGAATACTTTTAATAAAAACTTAAGAAATGCACAATTACAAAGGCAGACATTGTTGTGTGAAAAAAACTTTCAACCGCTCCACCTTGAACAGTGATGGTGGAGGTTAATGCATTGTTAGCGGTGGTCTGTGTGTGGGTGTGCTGCCCTTTCCCTGAGGAGAAGGGAAGAAAGCAGCCACCCCTGCTATAAATAAACAGGTCAGGCCTGGCAACTAATCTAATAAAAATGTCCTTATTGTATCTGCCAAGAGCCGGCAGTCCGAAAGGGCAGGCGTGGTGCATGTGGAGGGCGCAGATATTGGCAAAAGATCGCTGAGTCATCACCTGGTGGAAGGGCGTATGGAGTTGGATGCCGATCTATCTTCTTTCTACGGGCACTCAGCAATAATCAAGCTAATCAGTGTTGAGCTGACAATTCATAATGACAAAGGCATCCATCTTCATTCAACTGATCGAAGGCTGCAGACTTAAAGTGAAGTGAAATTACTGTGCCACCAAACAGAATTCCAAAAATAATGAATCTTTTTCCCTAACAGTCACCCACCTACCATTAGTCAGACCAACAGGTAGTCCTGCCCCAAAAACTGTTTGAGTATCTCCACCAGCTCAACTGAATAATTGAACTGTGGTAAAAATAAGTGTCTGCATCCAAGCGCTCACTAATTAGTGAGAGGAAGCATGAAGTAAGTTGCTTATCAGCCGAACACTGGATCAATTCAAATTAGAGAGTCTTCCAGGACCAGGGGCCAGATTCATGTTTCTTAAAGTCCCTCTGTGGTGATTATAAAGCGTTTAATGTTGTTTTATGTCTATGTGGTGTTTTTAATATGCTTTAATACAAACCATGTGTAAATTCATAAGTCAACACCATTGCTGAGTATTTTCTTTAAAACTGCAGTGAACCAAAGACACAATCTCAAAAACGCGGTTTGAAATCGCTGGTGTTTCTGACGTCACAAATTACCTTGTAACCAATCACGTCAAGGTGTGATCGTCCACGAGTGGATCTTTAAGCTGGTGTGAGTGAATGGAGGCGGGGCTAATTTGCATATTCATAGAACAGCGCATACTAAATGAGTCAAGGGTGTAGAGTTACATTCATCTATTTTCATCTAATCTATATCATCTAAGCATGAAGACATTTTTTCATGGAAAAAACTTTAAATATGTCATTTTGGTTTGTCATATGTCATCATCAGTTTTGAGGGATAAAATTATTGACTACAGGTGGATTTTAAGATAAATTATACGTTTGTAAGAATGCCCATAAGTGCAAACATTGAAAAATTCTTAAGTTGTTTTCAAATATTTTCTTGAGAACACATATTTTTTTAAAGCCGACATCAGGCTGCGGCAGACGGAGGTTCTGAAGAAGGACTACAGGAGCCTGATCGAGACGGTACGCAGCACATCGCCTGAAGCAACGATCATCGTGTCTGTACCGCTTCCCACGTACCGACAAGGACAGGAAAGGTTCAGTAGATTATTTGCACTAAATGAATGGTTAATGTCATTGTGTAATGAACAGAAACTGCTCTTTGTAAATAATTGGAATCTGTTCTGTTCTGACCAAGGCTCTACCGTGCTGATGGCCTGCACCCCAGCAGAATCGGAGCGGCTGTTCTGTCGGACAACATCTCCAAGACGTTGCACACCATCTGACTAGTAAGTCAAAGTCCAAATCACAATCTTTGCTGTCCCAACTTAATTGATACAAGTAGTGTAGAACATTATATAGAAACTGTGTCTATTCCTCGTTTAGTGAGGCCAAATAATAAATCTACTGTAGGATCTAAGAAAAATCTTATTGTAATTAAACCAGAAAATCTCAATATCAGTGAACAAAAACAATTTCTAAAGCTAGGTCTTCTAAACATTAGATCGCTCACACCTAAGGCGGTTATTGTAAATGAAATGGTCACAGATAATAGTTTCGATGTATTTTGCCTTACTGAAACCTGGCTTAAACCAAATGAGTATTTCGGTCTAAATGAGTCTACTCCACCAGGATACTGTTATAAGCATGAGCCCTGTCTGATCGGTCGTGGCGGTGGTGTTGCAACAATCTATAGAGATATCCTAAATGTTACTCAGAAAACAGGTCACAGGTTTAATTCATTTGAAGTACTTGTGCTAAATGTTACGCTCCTAGATGTAAGAAAGAAATCCCTATTATCTCTAGCCTTGGCTACTGTATATAGACCTCCAGGGTAGAGTTCTCAACGGGCCTGAAAATTACAACCCGACCCGACCCGGCCCGTGGCTTTTAAAGCCCGGACCCGATGTAACCCGACACATCAACATGAATTATCTGCCCGAACCCGGCCCGCGGCCCGACGCCGATTTTCTTTTTTTCTCATACACGTATTATCATGACCACCTTTAATGTTCACGTCTTTTAACAATAGCCTACAAACAATACAAACAACTTAAACAAACTTTAAATATATAAATAGGCTATATAGGCTACTAAATATGCCTGAAATAAAAATCTTCTGGACGACCCTGTTTTTTTGCTGTCATATTTCATCAGCACCTTGCATTTTGAGCATTGCACATAACCTGTAGAATTTCCATCAGAATCCAGCACCACTCCAAACATTTTCCAGACCTCTGATTTTCCCACTCCTGTAGTAGCGACGGTGAATTCACCTGCGGCAAGTTTACTTTTCACCAACTCCATCTTCTTCTCCAGGCTAAAGGCGTCCACGAGCGGCGACAGGTCTGCCCATGCGATGCACGTTGCACGCAGCAGCCAGACTTTCTTTACGGTGAATAGCAGCGATGATTAATAAATGTTTTTTTTTTTCACTGAGCAGAAAAGATTAAGCCCGAGGTCCGACCCGACCCGAGTCATTTGCTTATATTTTCGACACGAACCTGGCCCGAACCCGCGGGCCCCGTCGGGTTTGTCGGGCCGACCCGGCCCGTTCAGAACTCTACTCCAGGGCCCTATGCTGATTTCCTAAAAGAATTTGCAGACTTTCTCTCAGATCTATTGGTCAATGTCGATAAAGCAATAATTGTTGGAGATTTTAACATACACGTAGATAACACAAATGATGCGTTAGGGGCTGCGTTTACAGATTTATTATACTCCTTTGGGGTCAAGCAAAACATCAGTGGTCCCACTCATCGTCTAAATCATACACTTGATTTAATTATATCATATGGAACCAATCCAACCGATATAGATATTGTACAGCAAAGTGATGATGTCACTGATCATTACATGGTAACTTGCATAATACGTACTGCTGAAATTTGTCATGTTGCACCACGTTATCGACCAGGCAGAACAATCCTTCCAACCACTATAGATAGATTCTCAAATAGCTTACCTGATCTATCTCAGTTGCTCAGTGAACCGAAACAAACAGATGAACTAGAGGAAATGACTAGCAGTTTGAGCACCATTTTCTCTAGTACATTAGAAATTGTTGCACCAATTAGATTAAAAAAGGTTAGAGAGACCATGGTACAACAGTGCTACGCATGTTATCAAGAGAGAAACTCGTAACTTAGAGCGTAAATGGAAACAAACTAATTTAGAGGTCTTTAGAATCGCGTGGAAAGACAGTATGTCACGTTATAAAAAGGCTCTAAAAGCAGCCAGGGCTGAGCATCTCCGCAAACTAATAGAAAATAACCAAAATAATCCAAGGTTTTTACTTAACACCGTGGCTAGACTAACAAATAAACCGACATCACCGTTACAGTATAGTAGTAATGATTTTATGAATTTCTTCACTGAGAAAATAGAAAGCATCAGAAACACAATTGTAAATGTACAATCTTCTATGGTGTCTTATGATTCAGCCTCAATTATCGCCCCTCAAGAACAACTACACCGCTTTACAACTATAGGACAGGAAGAGCTAAATAAACTTATCATTGCATCTAAACCAACAACATGTTTATTAGATCGAATACCCACTAAACTACTGAAAGAAGTGTTACCTGTAGTGGAAGAGCCTCTTCTCAATATTATTAACTCGTCTTTATCTTTAGGTCATGTTCCAAAAATATTCAAGCTGGCAGTAATAAAACCTCTCATTAAGAAACCGCAATTAGATCCAAATAACCTAGCAAACTACAGACCCATTTCAAATCTTCCATTTTTGTCTAAAATTCTAGAAAAAATTGTGTCCGCTCAATTGTGCTCTTTCTTGCAAGAAAATGATATCTATGAAAAATTTCAGTCCGCATCATAGCACAGAAACTGCGCTAGTTAAAATTACAAATGATTTACTTTTAGCTTCTGACCAAGGCTGTATCTCAATCCTAGTTCTACTCGATCTTAGCGCTGCATTCGACACTATAGATCATAAAATACTCTTGGATCGACTACAAAACTACACTGGTGTTCAGGGACAGGCATTAAACTGGTTTAGATCGTACTTATCAGACCGTTACCATTTTGTCTGTTTAAATGGGGAAAAATCGAAGATAACGTCAGTAGACTATGGAGTGCCGCACGGATCGGTGTTAGGCCCTCTGCTATTCTCAATATATATGCTGCCACTTGGTAATATTATAAGAAACATGGAATTAATTTCCACTGTTATGCTGATGACACTCAATTATATATTTCATCACGACCAGATGAAAACACTAACTTATCTAAATTGACAGAGTGTCTTAAAGATATAAAATGCTGGATGACGTGTAATTTCCTGCTATTAAATTATTAAGGTATTACTTATTGGTCCAAAAAACTACCCACAAAACCTCGTACAATACAACTTTAATTTAGAAGGATGTCCTGTTACTTTATCCACTACAGTAAAAGACCTGGGTGTTATACTAGACCGCAACTTGTCTTTCGAAAATCATATATCATATGTTACAAGAACAGCCTTTTTCCACCTTAGAAATATTGCTAAGCTACGTAACATGCTATCTGTTTCTGATGCAGAAAAGTTAGTTCATGCATTCATGACCTCAAGACTAGATTACTGTAATGCTTTATTAGCTGGTTGTCCTGCATCTTCAATAAACAAGCTACAGTTAGTCCAAAATGCAGCTGCTAGAGTTCTTACTAGATCAAGAAAATATGATCATATAACACCAATTTTATCATCTCTACACTGGTTACCTATTAAGTTCCGTATCAATTACAAAGTACTACTACTGACCTATAAAGCCCTAAATGGTTTAGCTCCTGTGTATTTAATGGACCTTCCATCGCCCTACAATCCATCGCGTTCTTTAAGATCACTAAATTCGAGGCTTCTGGTCATTCCTAGGATATCGAAGTCCACTAAAGGAGGGAGGGCGTTCTCGCATTTAGCTCCTAAACTCTGGAATAGCCTTCCTGATATTGTTCGACGTTCAGAAACTAGATTAAAGACGCATCTCTTTAGCCAAGCATTCACATAATGCTTACCTTTTATACCACTGTTGAATCAGATCGAATGCATTAATTTTATGAACAGCAGCTATGCTAATTATTTCCCATCTGCTTTTCTGCTGTTATCTCGGGACGCTAGTCCCGAGGTAAATGGAGTTCGTCAGCTCCAGTTTGTATCCAGCCTCTCACGGAGACTTCAGATGCCCCAACACCTGCGATGAGATGACTAAACGCCTGTGAAGAGACGACTCGACGCCTGTGAAGAGACGACTCAACGCCGGCGATATGTTATGCCCTAAATTAATACATGATTAACTAACTGTATTTTTTTCTATGTACATTTCTGAAATGCACTTTCTGTAAAGCTGCTTTGAAACAATATGTATTGTGAAAAGCGCTATACAAACAAATTTGAATTGAATTGAATTGAATTAAGAAGAATGTGACAGACATTAGTAATGTTATCTGACTGTATGGCAGTTATTGCAGAAGATTCAATGAAAAACACCTTTAAAGGCTGTCTTTTTGCACTGCCTGCGGATTACTAAAAAGAAGACTAAAAGATTAGATCATTTTTAAGAAATGTTTTTTGGAAAACAGAATATTCTTAACTTTATTCTTAAGTTAGAAAATAAGAAGAAAATAGCAGTTAAGATGAATTTCATTATAAAGAATGTTTTGTGAATCTGGCCACAGAATTAATTACTGGTCAAAACATTGACTTTTGTGTCGCTGAGTTTTGGTTAAAACTGTTAAACTTTTAGTTAAACTAACCTTAAACGTTTGGTTCATTTGATTAGCATAAAAGCCTCCTTCTAAAAAGAGTTGTGCATCAAGGAACCCCTTCAAATCCTCTGGGGTTTGGTTCAAGCAAACTGAATCAAGCGTTGTGATTGATGTGGACGCAATTGGTTCAAATTCAGTTCAAACCTTCCATGTGTGAAAATGACATAACTGTGCATGCTTCATATCCTGTGACCATAACCGTTACACTAAAGATCAAACCAAAACATCAAAGACTTTTAATGTGAGGATCTTTTGTTTCATATATCAAGAGCATCAGTTCAGCAGGCATGACATTAAGCAGGCTCAGATGCTAATGTAGAACTATGGTGCATATGTACATCTACCTGAAAGTCTTTAGGTCTACACCCATCAATCTATGAACTACACTTCACAAAGAGATCCGAACAGTAACCAGTTTATTTAATAAATACAGACATGGCTTTACTAATATGAACCTAATATGTACCTCTTCACAGTGTGCCTTTACTTTTGAACAGCAACATTAAGTGAGGGAGAGGAAGAATTCTTCACTTACACGCTCAAATGCTTCCAGAATTGACACTGAGATAACGACACATTAACCATGAGAAATATAACATACTCCTGCAGCCTGCTGGGTCCTGAAGGACAAACAGGTTCAGTGGAGGAGTTTATTTACTGAAACCAAAGTACTAGAACTCTACAGATTGACCATTTCAGACACATTTGCAACTTAAAATGATTGCGAGTGACTGCGGAAAATATTTAGGGCACACCGAGTGACCAAAGCTCTTGAATAGTTGTACACTGAGCAACAGTTATGTTTCGCATTGTGACTTCATGCCTTCAATCAACAAAGCAAGTACAAAAACGTTTTGTGCAACGGAATATACTTCAGAGATTAAACATTGTGTTTCTGTGTATTTATGTTTACAAGGCGAAACCTCAGTTAATATGAGCTGCTTTTTCTTAGTAGCCTGTGAAATTCAATTTGGATTATCAGAAGCAGGGTCGGAAATTAACTGGGTTTGGGGCAAAAATTCCACCAAAATTAAATGAAAATTGTTCCAAAAATTCAAGATATGCCTTGTATGAGTTTTTGATGCGTACAACATGATATAATTAAGCAATATCACATGAGCAAGAGTGTTGATTTCCTGAAATATGAATGTGATATTAATTTTATACAACAGTTCAATAAACAAAAAGTTAATATTAAGTGACTTAAATTTTAGACACAATATGTTCTGTTCTTGCTCTATTTCGCCAAACGAAACTAGTTCCAAACAAAGCCACACCTGAGCCACTGCGCAAACATAGCAGTGTTTTTTTTTTCCTCTGTGATGAATGAATCTGCATTTTGAATAAATCTGGTGATTCAAAGATTCAATGAACAATTCATAAAGAAGTTGGTGTGTTCGTGAAGCGGCGCTGTGCAGACCGATCAGTGTATGACATCAAAGTACAGTGAGGCCGATTCGGAAGCAATCGCAGCCGCCTGCTCCTCTAATCTGCTCTCGCGGTGCTTTGATGTCACACATCGGTCGGTCTGCGAACACACCTTGTCCCTTGCTTTGTTCCTGAATGAATCAGCTGTTTTGAACGAATCTATTGAATGAATGATTCAGTGACAATTATTTTAATAATTTTAATCATTTAATATTTCTGTATTCAAAATGTTATATTTAAAACATTAATATCTCTTCTGAGACGCATTAAACTGTCTGTAAATATAATAAATGGCACTTCAGATGCAGCTTCTGTGTCACATCTGCAGTGCAAAGATTGATTTTGTTGATGCTGATTTAATTTAATTGGCAATAGTTTGATTGTGTCTTATTAACTGAATTTATTAATTTAAATGTAAGAATTTAACATGAAAGTTGACATCATTTTTATAAGGTTAGAAAAAAATATGCACTCAATAAGATAAAAGTACCCCTGGAAATAATTGTAAGGGGGCAAACATTGGTCCGTAATGGGAAAGTTAATTTCTTAACTTTAAATAATGACCAGAAGGTGCTCCAAATTTTTTGACTGTGCTTCTAAAATGTTTTAATTAGAAGCACAAGTGCTCCTAAAAAATGAATACATTTATACACATTAATTATACATGTTAATCCTATTCTAACAGTATGACAAAGAAGAAAAGAGTTTCCTATTGTTTTCAAGGTGACCCTATTACGATCTCTGTCTATTTCTTTGAAATTATAAACAGACTGCAAACAGATCGAAACAATAATGTCTGGGATTTCGGATATTCTCTATGGCTAAACTTAGAAAACTGTTGGGCTTTGAAACTTAGCATGGACAATATCACTTTCAGGATATTGACAGGGACAACGCTTTCACATACAGAGATCCAGTATGTTCCCATGAAAAAGCCCTATGTTGTGTAACCACACTGTGTTGCTGCTAACTTTTCCATGGTGATGCTAGCATTATACAGATGCCAAGCCAGTAACCAGGGAGATGTCTACTGCAAAGCCAAACGCCTGGTTGCCAAGACGATGATGGCTAGATGACAGCTTGTTGAAACATCTTGAGGTTCAAAGTCGGTTTAGTGAGGCGTGGTTAGTCGGGGAAATCAAAATACACAGACATAAAAGCTTTAGGATTTATTGGTTTTGGAGAGGAAGCTACTTATTGTTATAAACATATGGATAGCGCGTCTCTGCTTTCTTCCACTGTAGAAAAATGAAGCCAAAATATCCCAGTAACGGTCGTTGCCGATTCCGTCATTCGGAGCCCAGAGTCTGCGCTGTAATGATCCTGAGTTAGAGCCGCGGCATCAAGGCCCCGCACACAATACCGCTCCCGCAGACTCAATCACAAGCACAGCTGTCAATCATGATGTTACACCCCATTTTTATAGCATCAAATAATAACTCAAACCAAACTTACTGAGAAAACGAACACTTGAACATACGTCTGCATGATGGGAACTACCTAAAATGACAGAAACCATCTTTGGAAAAAATTATTTGAAATGTAATTGGATTTTTTTGTTTGATTACGTAAAGTTTGATTGCGTCCCATTTGATTACGTGAAGATGACAGGGCTAAAGACATATACTGCACCCAGCCACCAGGGGGCGATCGAAATGCTTTGGCTTCACTTTTCAGGTCTTGTGTAGCACACTTGGTAATAATAAATAATCGCCACACATAATATGTTAGATTTTGAAGGTGCACTAAGTAACTAAGATTTTTACATTTCCTGGAAAATATTTGAGAGGAACTTGTGCAAACAAAGCGTATACCGATGCCAAGGTGTTGCTGTTCGGTTGAGAAGGGTTTCTATGGTTGCTAGGGTATTGCTAGATGGTTAGGCCCTTTACTAACCCACAAGTTTTAATTATTTCCATATAATAAAAAGCAATATAGTGCAACATTATAACATTGCTCAACAAGATAGCATCAGCATTTGTCCAGTCCCCGACTCGAGACCAGCAAGTTTTTAGGGCCAGAGCTGAACCAATCTTTCCACGGCGGAACCCCCTTTTCTGCAGTGAAAATGCATATGGAATGGTTAGAGAATGGACACGGGCCAGGAACCATGTCGGTGGAAAAGGTGATGCTGGAGTACTAATGTTGTTGTTATGCTGACGTGCAACATAACAATCTGAAGTTCTATAAAAAACGTTTAAACAAAGTGGATAGTAAAGAAAAGCCGTTTTACACAGATATACTTCAAAATAGGGAAGAAAAGACAATCATAACTTTCGTTTCATGCCAACTTTTAAACCAAAGGTGTGATTTAATCATTTTGTGGATTCCTTTGATTCACACTCAAATGAGTCTTATTTAAAGACTCAGTGTTCTCATCCATCATCTTTGTGGTTTGAGTTTTTAATGTAAAAGAAGCCAAACAATACAGAGTATGAAGCCATATTGAATCCATCAAATAAAAAAAATAATGAAACTCCCCCATGCTCCACAGAGCACACCCCATAATCTAGTCTCTTCTGGAGCTCAACCCACTAATAAAGTCTTGATAGTTTTGGCAACAGATGTTCAAAAGTTAATTGCTAATGAAAAAAATCTCAAACTCCACTTTTAAACATTGAACAACATGGAATGAACCACAGATTGCGTCTGGGTAAAGCGGTGACTAAAGATATTAGATCACCAGTTAAACAGTTGCAAACAGTAATCTACTTGAAGGAACTTGACCTGCCTTGACATCTTACCAGGTATAAGTACCAGGTATGAGTTTGAGAAAGTTTTTTTTACATACTGACAGTTTCATAAATTCATAGTAAACAGAATATTAACGTTAAAAGGGAAAGTGCTATTTTTTCCAATGTTAAAATACTTTGTCCAAAGCCAGTTTAATGTGCAGAGAAAACAACAATATAAGTAAACCATTCGTCAAGTAGGAGGCCAACTTCCTGAAAAGTATAATCATTGACATTTTTAACATTGCTGAGTTAGTTCTAGCAATGTTGATGCGGTCAAGCTTGTCAACGTCAGGCTCAACCAATGCCATTTGGGGCAGGACTTGTTGGCTGAAGCGACAGTAAATGTGTTGGGAAAAGTGATTATTTTTGTAATTCCGTTTGGATGAATGAATGAATGAATGAATGAATGAATGAATCATATGTACTCACAAAATACAACTCACAATGCAACCAAATACAGAAATGCACTGCAAATACTCACAATGCTACCAAATACAGAAACACGTTTCAAATGCTCACAACGCAACCAAATACAGAAACACGCTGCAAATACACACAACGCAACCAAATACTGACAATGCAACCAAATACAGAATCACACCTAAAATACTCACAACGCAACCAAACACAGAAACATGCTTCAAATGCTCACAATGCAACCAAACACAGAAACATGCTTCAAATGCTCACAACGCAACCAAATACAGAAACACGCTGCAAATACACACAACGCAACCAAATACTGACAATGCAACCAAATACAGAATCACACCTAAAATACTCACAACGCAACCAAACACAGAAACATGCTTCAAATGCTCACAATGCAACCAAATACAGAAAAACGCTGCAAATACAAATTGTGAGTATTTGCAGCACATGTGTTGTCAAAATGATGAAGATGTTTTATTAATTTGCAGTTTTCTTCAGTTGCTGCACATTGAGCTCTCTCCGCCACTGTAAAACCTTAATGATAAAACACAAAAGTAGATCATTTGAAACAACATTGGACCCCAATTTATTTATTTTTTTATCTTCTTTTGTGGAATAAGAAAGTTAAAGGTTTGGAACAACGCTCATTTTGGAACAAACTGTCATTTTAAGGTACTAATATGCATCATTTGGGGGTATAAAGGTGTATGTTTGAGGGTACTGGTCCAATGACAAGCTAATGGTAAATTTGCACAATCCTTTAATAGTGTATCTTGAGAGATCAGTTAGTGATCACTTTGTCATCGTCACATGACACAAGCAAGTCAACTCTATCTTGCCAAATAGAACATTTCCCCATTTAAAACATAACGACGCCTCTCTGTGCTCCCTCAATGTGTAGACAACTCTGGGACATAAGATTGTCCACACAATCCAACTGCACATTTTATAGTCTGCCCATTGCATTCTTTATGGGCAGATAAAAAAAAAGAAAGCAAGAACGAGTTCAATGACCTCACCAGCACCCAGTTGATTCCCATCCAGAGCTCTGCAGAAAGAATGAGAGGAATGCATTGGAGTGTAGAAACAAACAATTGCACTTTGTTCCCTGGTACAAGAGGCTTCCATTCGGCCAACAGAGAAAGATTCCTCTAGCCACCATCAAAGGAAGCTCACTGCCTAGTGAGCTAATGTGCATTGCATGGCATTATTAAACAATGCAAATATGTGCTGGGATCTATTAATTTATTAAAAAATACATGAAATGCAATGCATACATATGACTTAAATACACCTCTTTGATGAACAAGTTTCTAAATTAAAACTCATTTTGATATGTTTTGAAGGCAAAAACGCATTTCACATTTTTACTGAATAAAACAGAAAATGACATGGAAGAGGACCACTGCAGACAAAGGAAGGCTAATCGGGATGCAAAATATCATGTTGGAAAAAAAATAATTTTAAGTATTATTAATTCATTATATTATAAAAATATATATTTTTATCTTAAAAATAATCATTTAGGTATGTACACACATGTATTCAAGGTGTACACTTTTTTTTTAAATTTCCTTTAATTGGTGGTTACACCACATGACGTTTTAAAGTAGTAATATTTAAACTTTTCTTGAAATCAAACGTGTTTTTTTTTCTTTTATTATATTTTCTTTTTATCATGGACACTATTTTCAGAATCGAGTATTCCCAAGAGCCATGTAGAAAATATAGATAAAGAAAAATCTTAATTATTAGAAAAACAAATAAGAATATATATGTCAAAAGGTCTGGTTATTACTTATGCAGTCAAGGTTATTTGAAATTTCAGACAGCTCAAAACCTTGAGGCTGAAGTGTTTCCAAAGAAGCATTTAGCATGCCAACTGGACTGGCTTGCTTAGCATGCACTGGGAATTGAAGTGAACTCAACAGTTGATGGCTTGACAGCTAATTTAGCTGCTGCATCAAACACTGAACATCACAGGACTAACAGAAGCTTAGACTCCAACTCTAAAGTTACAGCGAAACCATGATGCTTTAGATGTCTCTCAGCACAGGCAGCCGCTCCCTGGGTTTCTGTCCGTTTAATGTGGTCTGGCAAGCGTATTGTGCACACTTCTCGCTCTGACTTTTATTAAATGGGGCGTTTGTAGTTTGATGAAGGTTCCCCTCTAAAACCACCCCACCCTTCGCCTGTTAACATCACCTCAAGATCAAAAGGGGCTAATCGCCGCTATGGCTGCGGTTCACCTTATTAGCTGCTGCCTTCCAACAAACTTTTTGTGATGGTGAACGTGTGTCATGCAGTATTTTGCGACCATTAAATTAAGGTTAAAAAGGACAAAGTCAAATAAAAAAAGTGTTTTGTTATATTAAAAAACTTTATTGAATATCGGCATACATTGCTGATATTTACAGAAAAACCATGTCTAGACGTTGCATTGAGTGAATCCAAAATGCGGAGGCTCAAGCGGAAGAACATATTCCACTAGTGCAAACCACAAGCTGAACCACCCAAATTATTGCAGCCTGAAACTGTCCATTTGAATAACACTTCCCTGTGCTGAGATCATAAATAATTCAACATGTGTACTTACTAACCTAACCTCACATTAAAACCTGCCAAAACTGAATCTCAGGCCTCGAAGATGAACTTCAACTTCAATCTCAATGCCGCACTATGATCTGAACTGCTCCTTTATTAAGTTAATTCCAAGTTGCTTTCAAACAAGCTTCGACAATGTTGTAAAGGGAGCTTGTTACTGCTGATACTCTTTACAGGAGAGCGATCTCATGCTGTAGCTGACGAGAGACATTCGAGTTGGAGAAGGGCTGCTTGTGGGAGTTTGAGGCAAAGACGAATTGAGAGCCGCCAGCATGATATGGAAATGCTGCCTTGAAGCTTTTATCACCTCATCGTCACCACTTCAAAACCAGTCTGACAGTTTCAAGTAATGACTGAAGGAAAGGTTGAGAAAAGCTGAAGAAAGTTTGGTGGCACTGAAACAAGCCAAGCTGAGTCTACAAGCTTCAAGAACCATCACAAAATCATACAAACAAAATCTAGATAACGCTATTTAGCTTTTCCATTTTACTATTAGGGTAAGTCTCACATAATGTTTCTTGAGCCCCAAATCAGCATATTGATTTCTAAAGGATTGTGTGACACTGAAGACTAGAGTAATGATGCTGAAAATTCAGCTTTACCATCACAGGGATAAATTACATTAGAAATCACAGTTCCCTTTCGTAGTCACTCCGAGTTACGTCGGATGACGGAGAATGGGGGTTTCGCCTAGAAAGCCTATCGACTTCGAGTATTACAAAACGAGCCTATGGCAATGAAATGCCATGGGTCTGCGGAATTTGCATAGCGTATCTCCGCCCCACCGCGTGGGTATAAAAGGAGAGACGCCGGCAAAGGCAGATCATGTTTTCGCTTCGGAGCCAAGAGTATCTCTTCACTCCACAGCTATTTCTGACTTCGCTCTACGAGACGAGCCACTCTCCGGTGTTGGTGTGACGGCGATCTGCAGCGAATTCACATTGCCTGCTGGTCTGTGCAGTGATCTGCCAGTGAGTGTGTTTCTCCCTGCTCGCTTCAACATCGCGGAGTTTCACAGGAGTTTCACTCCTTTCACAAAAAGAGCTCGCACGCGGCACGTCTTTTTAAAGACGGCTCGCCCGTGCATTTAAAAAAAAAAAAAAAAAAAAAAAACAGAATGGTTGCGGCAGCTTGGTATCGGACTCTGATGGGCACGAGCGTTGTCTGGTATGTTTGGGCTTGATCATACTAGAGCAGCGCTCGTGGATGACTCATGTTCTCTCTGTGGGAATATGACCATCGCATCATTAAGGTCGAGACTCGGTGAACTCGCAAGAGTGAGAGTCCCCTCATCCACCACCCGATCTTCGGCTGGTGGCCAGGGTGACCGGAGGGTGTTGGTCTGGAACAAGGCGCCGACTCCGTGTCCACGCCCCAGCCCCCCCTCCTCAATGACGGTGCCCGCTAGTGAACAGGTGATTCCCACGGGTCTACCTTCTGGTGGCCCGTGTGTTTCATTTGAAGCTACAGAGGATGATACTATGTTTGTAGCAGCTTCACTAGGTGGGTTTGATTCTCTGGAAATGACCACTCGTCACAGCCGCCACCTCCTGGTGTGCATACGGCTGTGCTTGAGTCCGATCCAGAGATGACGGCCATGCTTTCCTGGGACGATTGGTTTTGGGTAAGGCCGCCGACATGTCCACGGCAAACCCCAATACCTTCCCTCCCGGACGTGCATGATGAGATTTCGAAGTCCTAGAAGACCCCCTGGTCTTCTCGGGACCGCTCGCTGATCTCATCCGCCTTTCCTCCCCTCGATGGGGCTGCTGCCATGGGTACACTGGGGTTCCCCCGGCTGAACGCTCTGTTGCGATGCTATATGTCCTCAGAGTGCTTCTTCTCGGCGCAATCCTAAGCACCCGTCCGTGGCCTGTAGTTTTTCGTCTACACTTGTGGCGAGATCCTATAGCGCCACTGGCAGCCGCCTCCCTGCTGCCATGGTCATTCTGCTGGTCTACCTGACCCAGATGCTCATGGTCCTGCACGAGGGCGGGACTGACCCAGGCCTCTTCACTGAGCTGCGTGCCGCCACTGACCTCGCTCCCCGAGCGACGAAAGTGGCCGTACACTCCCTGGGTCAGGTGATGCTCCCCATTCTGTGGCTGAACCTGTCTGATGTGCTGGATGTCGCGCGGCCGACATTCTGTCCGACATTCCCATATCTCAGGTCTGCCTCTTCGGCGGTGCGGTTGAGGACTTTGCCCAACAGCTCTCAACCGCCCATGTGCAGACTGACGTTGATTCTGTCCCGACGGCCCTGCCGTCCGCTCAGATCCCTCGGTCTGCCCACCGCCGAAGGCGCCCTCCCGCGGCTCCCTCCCCGCCCGTTAATGGGCCGGCTCTGGAAGCCGCGGGCGGACGCCACAGCCCTCTCCAGCCCCGCCCCCCGCTACATGCCAGGTTAAGCGGCGCTCTTGAGACGGGCTCCTCAGAGATGGGACTCGGTTCTTTCCAGGAGTGGGTAGCAGGACCACTCCTTTCCCCGGTGGAGGGCCGGGGGAGAATCTTTTGTTCTCTAGAAGGAACCGATACTCCCATCACTGAGCACACAGAGTCGGGTGACAGTACGCGACGCCTCCGTGCCTCGCTGCTCTCATCCCCCTCTGTCACAGAGTTCTCGGACCGCAGTGTGCGCCGCCCCCGGGCCTCGCCACTCCCGTCCCCCTCTGTTCCAGAGGGCGCAGACGACAGTGCGTGCCGTCTTCGGACCACACCGCTCTCGTCCCCCTCTGTCGCCAGCCCCCTGGCAGAGCAGACCCCCGTGGAACGCTGGTCCTTCCCTGGTCTCCTCTGTCAGGGCGCGGAGTCTGACCACGCCCCCGCACCGGGCCGCTATGCCACCCTCGCCTGGGCTGGTCACTCCGCCTCGCTGCCCCTCTGGGGGGACGTCTGACGTCCGCATGACCCCGCTGGTTCAGTTTCTGGCAGCTTGATTAGAGCTCCCCAACCTGTCCCGCTGGGTTGCCCGAACGATCAGGCGCGGCTATGCGATTCAGTTCGCTCGGTCTCCTCCCAGCTTCAGGGGAGTCCGCTTCACTATGGTCAGTGGCAATGCCCCCATCATGCGAGCGGAGGTTGCCACCCTGCTGGCGACGGGTGCAATCGAGACTGTCCCTCCAGCCGAGATGAGGTCGGGGGGTTTTACAGCCCGTACTTCATCGTCCCCAAGAAAACCGGTGGGTTACGCCGATCCTGGACCTGCGTGTCCTGAACCGCTCCCTTCTCAGGCTGCCGTTCAGGATGCTCACGGCCAAACGCATTTTCAAGTGTGTGCGGCCGCAGGATTGGTTTGCAGCGTTAGACCTGAAGGACGCCTACTTTCATGTCTCCTTTTTACCTCGACACAGACCGTTTCTCCGGTTTGCTTTCGAGGGGCAGGCATATCAGTACGCGGTTCTCCCATTCGGGTTGGCTCTGTCTCCTCGCGTCTTTACTAAGGTCGTCGAGGCAGCCCTTGTTCCCCTACGCGAACACGGGGTTCGCATCCTGAATTATCTCGACGACTGGCTGATTCTAGCCCACTCTTGAGCTCAGGTTTGCGAACACAGAGACCTTGTGCTCCGGCACCTAGCCCGTCTGGGCCTTCGGGTCAACTGGGAGAAGAGCAAACTCAGCCCCGTGCAGAGGATCTCTTTTCTCGGTATGGAGATCGACTCGGTCGCCATGTCCGCACAGCTTACGAGCGAGCGCGCACACTCACTGCTGACTTGTCTTCGTCAGTTCGAGGGCAAGAGTGCGGTCCCACTGAAATTATTTCAGAGGCTCCTGGGGCATATGGCATCTGCAGCCGCGGCAACGCCGCTCGGATTGCTTCATATGAGACCGCTTCAGCTGTGGCTTCGCGATCGAGTCCCGAGGTGGGCATGGCATCACGGCACACTCCGAGTCCCAGTGACTCCGACCTGCCGTCAGTTCTTCACCCCGTGGAGGAACCTCAGTTTTCTACGGGCCGGAGTTCCCCTAGAACGAGTTTCCAGGCATGTTGTCGTCTCCACAGATGCCTCTTCCACGGGCTGGGGTGCCATGTGCAACGGACATGCTGCCGCGGGCTCCTGGACAGGACCCCAGCGTCTTCTGCATGTCAATTGCCTCGAGTTACTGGCAGTACGCCTTGCCCTGCACCGTTTACACACGTTGCTCAAGGGTTAACACGTACTAGTCCGTTCAGACAATACCGCAACAGTAGCGTACATCAACCGCCAAGGTGGTCTACGCTCCCGCCGTATGTCGCAACTCGCTCGCCACCTCCTCTTATGGAGTCAGAAGCACCTGAGGTCCCTTCGTGCTATCTACATTCCGGGCGATCGGAACCTTGCAGCCGACGAGCTGTCTCGGTTCCGTCCTATCCCCGGCGAATGGCGACTCCATCCCCAGTCGGTCCAGCTGATTTGGGACCAGTTCGGGGACGCACAGATAGACCTGTTTGCCTCCCACGACTCATCCCATTGCGCCCTGTATTACTCCCTGTCCGAGGCCACGCTCGGCAAGGATGCACTGGCGCACAGCTGGCCGCGGGGCCTATGCAAATATGCGTTTCCCCCAGTGAGCCTTCTCGCACGGACTCTGTGCAAGATCAAGGAGGACGAGGAGCAGGTCACTTTGGTTGCGCCGTACTGGCCCACCAGGACCTGGTTCTCCGAACTAGTACTCCTCGCGACAGCACCTCCTTGGCCAATTCCTCTGAGAGAGGACCTCCTCTCTCAGAGACGGGGCACCCTTTGGCACCCTCGTCCCGATCTCTGGAGGCTCCACGTGTGGCTTCTGGACGGGACGAGGCAGGTTTGAGTACCCTGCCACCTGCGGTGGCGGCTACCATCACTTCCGCTAGAGCTTCGTCCACGAGACATCTCTATGCGTTGAAGTGGAACCTCTTCGTCAACTGGTGCTCTTCTCGCCGAGAAGACCCCAGGAGATGCTTGATCAGTGTCGTGCTTTCCTTCCTGCAAGACGGGCTGGAGCAAAGGCTGTCTCCCTCCACCCTGAAGGTGTATGTGGCCGCTATCGCTGCATATCACGAAGCAGTTGATGGTAAGTCTCTGGGAAGGCACGACCTGATCATCAGGTTCCTGAGAGGAGCGAATCCTCCTCGCCCTCCTCTCGTTCCCTCTTGGGACCTCTCAGTGGTGTTAAATGCCCTGCAGAGGGCTCCCTTTGAGCCTCTGCAATCAGTGGAGCTTAAGTTCCTGTCTTTGAAGACAGCGCTCCTGGTTGCACTGGCCTCCATTAAGAGGGTAGGGGACCTGCACGCATTCTCCGTTGACGAAGCGTGCCTGGAATTCGGGCCGGCTTACTCTCACGTGATCCTGAGACCCCGGCCTGGATATGTGCCCAAGGTTCCTACTACTCCCTTCCGGGACCAGGTGGTGAACCTGCAAGCGCTGCCCCTGGAGGAGGCAGACCCAGCCTTGGCACTGCTCTGTCCAGTACGCGCTCTCCGCGCTTACGTAGACAGGACGCGGTGTTTCAGGACCTCAGACCAGCTCTTTGTCTGTTATGGTGGGAGACTGAAGGGAAAGGCTCTCTCAAAGCAGAGGTTGTCTCACTGGTTAGTGGACGCCATTGCTTGGGCTTACCAACAGCAAGGCCGACCGTGCCCCCTTGGTGTGACAGCCCACTCCACCCGGAGTGTGGCTTCCTTTTGGGCTCTAGCGCATGGCGCCTCGCTGGCAGACATCTGTAGAGCTGCAGGCTGGGCGACACCTAACACATTCGACAGATTCTATAATCTCCGAGTGGAGCCAGTGTCCTCTCATGTACTCGCTTCAACCAGCTAGTATCGGACCCGCTCAGGTGTCTTCGCTTGCTCGCCATTCCACTCCACGGACTGGATACGTGCGATTATTCTCCTCAGGTGAGCCTTCCCTTCTGAAGCCCTGAGTTCCTCCAGCACTGTTGACGCTGGCGCCAGTGTCTATTGCCTGTGCGTCGGCTAGGTGCCTCCGTGTGCATGGTTCCTCCCCTGAGTAACCCCCACATGTGTATGTCCACTGTAAGCCTCTTTGAGCATGTGTCTTTCCCTCGGCAAGCCACCTTGCCACCCCTGGAGTTGAAAGTTGCCACCCCACGGGCTGGTTACTCCAGTGTTCCTCCATATGAAGCCTTCCGGCCATATGTGTATTTCTAAGTCCTCCCTACGGGTAGGCATGCTGCGGCATATCTCCTCTGAGATATGCTTCCCAGTGTACCTTGGTATTCCTGTGTTAAGTAGGACTCCGTCGTCCGTGCCAGTATCACGACAGGGGGATCAGACTTTCGCAGGGCACTGGAAGACAGCTGTGAAGGTGGCGTGATTATACGGGAACCCCCATTCTCCGTCATCCGACGTAACTCGGAGTGACTACGAAAGGGAACGTCTCGGTTACGTATGTAACCCTCGTTCCCTGAGTAGGGAACGGAGACGTTACGTCTCCCGGCCACTTCCGCTGTACCGCTGGGCAGACGCCTGAGTTCAGTCTCGGCTCCTCAGCGAAGACATGATCTGCCTTTGCCGGCGTCTCTCCTTTTATACCCACGCGGTGGGGCGGAGATACGCTATGCAAATTCCGCAGACCCATGGCATTTCATTGCCATAGGCTCGTTTTGTAATACTCGAAGTCGATAGGCTTTCTAGGCGAAACCCCCATTCTCCGTTATCCGACGTAACGTCTCCGTTCCCTACTCAGGGAACGAGGGTTACATACATAACCGAGACGTTATTTTCAATTGGAATAATTTTTGACTATAACAATATATATTAATGCTGAAGGCCAAACTCTTCCAATGTAATGGCATGTTTTGATGATAAAGCCAAATATTAATCTATAAGTCACCTGATTAGAC
Source organism: Gila orcuttii (assembly GCA_026230005.1). Lineage (NCBI taxonomy): Eukaryota > Metazoa > Chordata > Actinopteri > Cypriniformes > Leuciscidae > Gila > Gila orcuttii. Next base: position 32,799,493 of record JAPDVR010000008.1, read on the forward strand.
ACATCGTTCTAATTATCGGAGCCTAAGAACAGTTGGGTATATACCAAACAGACAGTAAAAAAAACCTGCAATTGTCTTGCTGTCATGCGGCTATCAGTCTGTGGATGTGTTGAGGTGATCCCTAGGGTGATGCTTGCCAGGCCATCGGATGTCTGACAGGAGGCTAATGTCCTGCAGGTCATTTGCTCCCACAGCTTGCATGTCACCCAGCGACAACAGAGCATCATTGATTTCACACAGCCTGTCAATCTTGCCATCAGTTCCACTTAAAAGAAATCAAATTGTGGTCTGTCACAATTGTTATTGTTGAGCTCTGCTGTTTAAATGGGTATAGCCCTAAAAAACGGATCAAAAAAAATCAAAAGAGTTTCTTCGCAAGTCAGACAAAAAATTACTGGTAAAGTCTGTACATTTGGGAGGGAAATAAAATCAAACTGCTATTTTTTTTAAGTAAAATTTTGTGATTATATGTATTATGTGATAATAGCCTATAAAAATACTAAACAAAATAAGAAATACTGCTATTGTAATCTTTCACTGCCAAATTAATACAATTAGTATAATATAATTTGGCGACACCTAACACATTCGACAGATTCTATAATCTCCGAGTGGAGCCAGTGTCCTCTCATGTACTCGCTTCAACCAGCTAGTATCGGACCCGCTCAGGTGTCTTCGCTTGCTCGCCATTCCACTCCACGGACTGGATACGTGCGATTATTCTCCTCAGGTGAGCCTTCCCTTCTGAAGCCCTGAGTTCCTCCAGCACTGTTGACGCTGGCGCCAGTGTCTATTGCCTGTGCGTCGGCTAGGTGCCTCCGTGTGCATGGTTCCTCCCCTGAGTAACCCCCACATGTGTATGTCCACTGTAAGCCTCTTTGAGCATGTGTCTTTCCCTCGGCAAGCCACCTTGCCACCCCTGGAGTTGAAAGTTGCCACCCCACGGGCTGGTTACTCCAGTGTTCCTCCATATGAAGCCTTCCGGCCATATGTGTATTTCTAAGTCCTCCCTACGGGTAGGCATGCTGCGGCATATCTCCTCTGAGATATGCTTCCCAGTGTACCTTGGTATTCCTGTGTTAAGTAGGACTCCGTCGTCCGTGCCAGTATCACGACAGGGGGATCAGACTTTCGCAGGGCACTGGAAGACAGCTGTGAAGGTGGCGTGATTATACGGGAACCCCCATTCTCCGTCATCCGACGTAACTCGGAGTGACTACGAAAGGGAACGTCTCGGTTACGTATGTAACCCTCGTTCCCTGAGTAGGGAACGGAGACGTTACGTCTCCCGGCCACTTCCGCTGTACCGCTGGGCAGACGCCTGAGTTCAGTCTCGGCTCCTCAGCGAAGACATGATCTGCCTTTGCCGGCGTCTCTCCTTTTATACCCACGCGGTGGGGCGGAGATACGCTATGCAAATTCCGCAGACCCATGGCATTTCATTGCCATAGGCTCGTTTTGTAATACTCGAAGTCGATAGGCTTTCTAGGCGAAACCCCCATTCTCCGTTATCCGACGTAACGTCTCCGTTCCCTACTCAGGGAACGAGGGTTACATACATAACCGAGACGTTATTTTCAATTGGAATAATTTTTGACTATAACAATATATATTAATGCTGAAGGCCAAACTCTTCCAATGTAATGGCATGTTTTGATGATAAAGCCAAATATTAATCTATAAGTCACCTGATTAGACACATCGTTCTAATTATCGGAGCCTAAGAACAGTTGGGTATATACCAAACAGACAGTAAAAAAAACCTGCAATTGTCTTGCTGTCATGCGGCTATCAGTCTGTGGATGTGTTGAGGTGATCCCTAGGGTGATGCTTGCCAGGCCATCGGATGTCTGACAGGAGGCTAATGTCCTGCAGGTCATTTGCTCCCACAGCTTGCATGTCACCCAGCGACAACAGAGCATCATTGATTTCACACAGCCTGTCAATCTTGCCATCAGTTCCACTTAAAAGAAATCAAATTGTGGTCTGTCACAATTGTTATTGTTGAGCTCTGCTGTTTAAATGGGTATAGCCCTAAAAAACGGATCAAAAAAAATCAAAAGAGTTTCTTCGCAAGTCAGACAAAAAATTACTGGTAAAGTCTGTACATTTGGGAGGGAAATAAAATCAAACTGCTATTTTTTTTAAGTAAAATTTTGTGATTATATGTATTATGTGATAATAGCCTATAAAAATACTAAACAAAATAAGAAATACTGCTATTGTAATCTTTCACTGCCAAATTAATACAATTAGTATAATATAATTTGATTTTACAATACAATTGTAAAATTACAATACTAATATTTATGGCTGTCTAAATTTCTTCATTTTCAAATGTTTGATCATCAAGCTTTTATTTTGGCCGGAAAAACCACAGGGAGCCGTTAAAACTTCTCTTTAGAAGAAGTTTTGACAACGCTTTTCATTACAAGTATGGGAAGATGGTTGGGACATCATGTTGCAATCCCAAATGCACATTAAACATGACCCAAACTCAGAGCAGATGCAGAGATGTTTGTGTGAAGCAGCATTTCCTGTGAACCGAAACACTCCGAGACACTGAAGACACCGGATCATGAGCTGTAATCGTGTAAATAAACACTGTCACACTTCACTCTGAAACACCCATATATCTATATATCAAGATATATACTGTACTTACATGATATATATACACATTTTAAATTTAATATCAATTTCAATTTCAATTAATCATGCAGCCCTAAGTCTATGTTTTCTACTCTCTTGCTTTCTCTGGTTATTCTCAGTTCAATAATCATCAGCGTTGCTCTTGATTATTCTCTTATATTTCTAAATCAAAGATATTTTTGTAGCTTATCTTCACATCAAGTAACCGTTCAGTGAGCCTTATCAACCACACAAAGTTGCAACAACAGTAGCTGGACTCAAAATGACCTTTGCCTTACTGAATTGTTCTCTACATATTCTGGGTCATGCTGGGCGTTACTGTGTCAGACCAAACAGTTCACAACATGATAAGGTAGTGAGGAACAGATACTAATCTCAACGGTCAGGGTTTTCGACAGTTCCACTCATTCACCATGCAGGATACGGGATTGAAAATGTGCACTAATCCGCGCTTTTCGCACTATGACATTTAGACAGCGTCCTGGGAGCAGCAACACATCTATATTTAGATGCTCTCACATAGCTCTGAATATTTCAAGGCCTGTATAGTCACCTGATATGCGGAGCCAGTGGGATAAGGTAGTGTGCGATGAGGAGACAGAAACAGACAGCATGATGCATCTTGTTTGAGGGATGGTCATTTAGTGTCAGAGATTAGCCAGCTCATGCATCTTTCAGCAACATGTGTTCAGGCCTGGTTGCGGCCACAGGGAAAGGAGTTTTATTTGTTAGAGTGGCGTCATTGGATGCAAGAACAAGTGCATGTAAGTGTGGGGTAGAACAGATGGATGTGAACAAGTGAAAATGTGACACATAATGACCAAATGCCTCACCATGCAGCTACTTTTAGACAGATGATACAAGGATGTCATCATCTTCATGCTCATGTGGACGGTGCAGTTACATTCACGCAATTTCTGCAAGATTTCAGAAGTCACTTTCAAACCAAGCAGCTTTCTTTTGGTGAACACGGCAAATTTGCGTGACCAACTTTTTGGCCTTACTCGAACCTGATCGTACGAATTCCTAATGAAATGACTGGATCAACAGTAAATGGGACTGCACCTTTACACTCTTGCAAATAGTGCCTTGCCTCTCACAGTAGGCTGTAGTGATGCACTGAAATAAATGTAATATATATATTTTTTTTAATTCTGGAACCAGAATTTAGTCAAAACCTGAAACCAAAAGTAAAGTTTCAGTAAATAAATTTGGGTCATTGTGTTATTGAAGTAATTGAAATGCAAAGTAATTTTGTGCGTTCTCACAAAAGCATCATTAGACAATTATGGTCGCAAGTTCCGTTGTTATCAGCGTAGTTCAACAAGTCTGTGTTTCGAAACCATCGTTCCAACAAACATTCCCAAACAGCAAAATTTTGTGGTTGGAACAACAGTTCTTGACGTTTTAAATTACGTTTTTAAATTTAAATTACGTCTTTTAGTTTGTCAAGAGATTTAAAGAGCCGTTTCTGAATATTTCGCATGTACGTAGGTGCTCTAGTACGTAAGAACGAGCCTATATATGATTAAATCTGGAATTGAAGCAAAATAACTGAAAAAAAAGAGAATTAGTCCTCAGATGCCATGTCCGTAATTTATAGCACAAACATCTAACATTAATTTGATCTCAAACTAATTAATTAAAATAAGTTATTATCCACCACCTGCGTGACATTATTAACCGACGTGGTTGAACGCCAAATTTGCGACAATAATTTGCGGGAAACAGTCGCTAGTTGATTTCTTCTATGATGCATTGCATTGTGGTAGTTAAGCAGCAAGTTACATCGTTGTACGGGAAACACACTCCTGGTTGATAATACCAGTCAGAGTACAGTTCTACCAGAAAGACTCGGGAGAATAAATACTGTAACAATAAATACATTTATTGATAGCCCAGCAAGCAATAAAGTTCTTTGGCGTAGGCCCCGTCCATAGCTCGCAATCTGAGGGTCCGGACTCTGCATTTCCTGCCTGAAGACGAAGGCAGGGGCACATCCGACCCACTGGGAGGTATAGGAAGGGACCATCCTGGTGGTGGTGGGGAGGATGGAGGGGAAGGAACCATCTTGGAGGTGGTGGGGAGGATGGAGGTAAATGAAAGCGTCAGCATCTGCGAACTCAAACATGTGTAAGTACCGGTCTTTTATAGCGCAAGTATTAGACATGATTGGATAGATGAGAAGGTAATAAGTGACGCAGCAATTGAGTCTTCCTGGCAGAACTTAACGCTAAAGCTTCCATTTCTTCGGCAAAGAGCTGCCTCGCGATATTTCAGACGAAATCTTTTTACAAATTGCTACTATATCATAATTTTTGCTCATGTTGAAGTGCGTCCACACTGCTGACATGTTTTCGTGATGTAGCTTATCCCATGTTGTGTGCATGTAATAAACGCTGACTCAGGCAAAATGCGCAATATTTTTGGTTCCTGAAATTTCCAATTGTTGGTCTCTTCAGGTTGGAGTAATGGGTGTGAGGAAAGGTTGGGGCGTGGAGAAAGGTCTTTATCATTGGTCGTGAAAGCTGTCTGTCAGGGTGTCGGGTAGGGTTAAGGGTTAGTTTCTGTAGTAGCAATTCATCTTTCGGCAAACCTCCTTCCGGCACCCCCCTTACTCCGACCTGCAGCTATCTTGATCTCGAAATTTCAGTGTATCTCTAGCTATGAGCCAACTGTTTTCTGGTTAAATCAGCCTTTCTAGAGTTATTGTACTCAGCATAGAAGTTGAATCAAAGCATCAATTACAAATAGTCTGTTTGCACAGACTACAACATAGACTTTTTATTGACGCACAGAGGTGGCCTAAATTGATTTCACAATTCTGGGAATGCTTAAATATCGATTATTGGTTTGTATGCATTTGAGGAGCCAGTCCAGTCCAACTGCTCTCTGTGTTGCAAAGAGTATGAGCTTATGGAGAGTGGTTTAAAATATAGAGTACTGTGCAAGAAATGTTTGTTTTAAGATGGTTATTTATATATTTTGCTTAAGTGTGCCAGTAGGAATTTTCAATTTTAGAGTTCCAAACTGATCTCTGTGTGGGCCATCTGTTGTAGGACTTTTTGCTCATACAAAAATCTTGCAGGATTATTACAATATTTTTTGAAGTCTGGTTTTTAAACTGGGGTCCAAGAAGCCCCAAGTGCAAGGGTGTGCTGGGGGATCCACAAAAAAATATAAAATGTTTTACATAATGTAGTTTTATTTATTAAATATCTTTAACACAATCATTTTAATTATCCAAAATAATCCATTATTTTGTTTTGGCTACAGTACTGTGACAATATTTCATTTTAACATGTTCTTTATAACATCACTTTTAATATATTTCTCACACACTATACATGGTAGGGTTCTATGATTTTCATGATACAGAAAACACAGACATAAATGCGGCTCAGTTTTAATTACTACACATACTCAAAAATTGTGACAGATATATATTACTTTTGTACAATACAATATTCTTCTCAAAGTATTAATAGTGATAATAATAATAATTCAATAATTAAAACATTATTATTTTTTTAGGAATATCACAATTTATTTCTTCCATGTTTAAATTTTAATAGTAAACCTCTATTTTTTTTATTTTTTTAAAAAGGAATTACGATATTTTCATTTGATTACATTTTAAAGAATAAGTTAAATTGTTAATGTTTTATGTCTTCATTTTAATACAACCGTTTCTGATAACAAATTCATATTAAATCTTAAATTCAGAAAAATTCAGTTTTTTTGTGAATGTGCGATTCATTAGCCGCTATAGGAAAATAACTAGAACAATAATAAAGTGCAGTCAATGGTAAAAGTATTTGCGCTACAAACCAGTGTGTTTATAATTACAACAATTAATTAAAATAATACGGTAAGAATTTCCAGTTTGCAATATCAAGCAGCATAAAAAGCTGTTTTTTTACAGCTACAAACAAGTGGAAGCACCCACTGTTATGTGAAAAATAAGATGGATATATACGTGGGCATTGGTACATTAAAATATATGTCGTTTTAGGAGTCGTTGGCATCAAAAAACTGAAAACCCCTGTGGTATATGATTTATTGGACATTAGAAACGTACTTGTTCCAGATGTGTCAGATCAGCGTGTTAGTTCTAGGAACCATCCATTATGGAATCATCCTGGGTTATTTAAAGAGCTAATATATAGATGTTTTTAAGCCACAACACCTTTCTGAAACCTTTATTTTAAGGGTGTTAACTGCACGTATTCACATGCTCTAATTCATTTGAATGGTGCACACCCAGTTTCACACAGAGCTAAAACTAAATGTTCAGCCGGTTGACCTGCCTGGAGTGATTGTCCACGCACACCCATGGAAGGCCTCTCAGGAAAGCAACACCCAGGTCATCCAATCTATTTATTTACATTCCTCCGATCGGGAGGATCCCCCGGAGACAGGGCACAAAAATGTGCTGTGGAAGGGTGTGGAGCACCTCTGGGACAACACAGGACAGCACCTCCACCAAACAAAGGTTATTACCACACACTCACACCATTGTGCTTTCAGAGAAGCACACTGTATATGAGAACAATACATTACAGTAGCCACGTTCACAAGATTACTGTGTGAGAGGTTACTACTACTTATTTACAGATTCTGTTCTCTGTCCACCCTTCATGACTGGTGCAGGAGACACAACTTAAGCCCTGCATATGAAAGTAGATGTGTCATAACTAGGGGTGAGTGATATTGACAAAAATCGTATTTCAATATTTTCTGGGATTCTGTCGGTAATGATAATTTGACAGTATTTTGCCGAGTGTGTTTTTGTGCTGGTTTAGGCTTGTCGTGGACAGCCGACTCCCGAAGCTTCATATTCTTCATATTTGCCCACCTAAATTGATTTCCAAGAGCATTTTTTTTAACCTTATTAGATGTATGCATATTTTTGGACAATTTCTTACATAAACAATACATTTAATTAGAATGATAAGAGATTATGGCTGTTACCAATCAAATTAAATCAGTATCAGCAAAATAGAGCAAAAACAAACAAAATACTGTCTGAAATGTAACTCACAATATTAACTTCTTGTTTATTGTACTGTTGTATAATTATAATGTCGCGTCTGTAATCGTGCTGATGTTCGGGTAAAACAGCACTATTCAGGAAAAATGCATGTGTGATAACGCTTAACATAAAGGACAAAAACTACACTCACATCATTAAAACTACAACTGTCATATTTTTGTTGACAATACATATCACACGGAATGCAATTTAACATATTACAGATATTAATTGCCTTATCAGTGTAGCCACACAAGGTGCCCTAGCAAGAACATCACATAATCAGCCTTTTTTCTATGGTCAGTTTTATGGTCAACTAATAGCACGGCAGAGAAACAATGTGAAGAGAATTTTGCAGAGAAAGTTGTTGACATGTTTACAGACATTTTAGAGAAAGGTTTTGCTCATTCAATGAAAGAAGGGCTGTTTTGGACCCCATTGACTTTTAATGCATGAACAAAAACATTCTTCAAAATATCTATTTTTATGTTCTGCAGAAAAAATAAAGTCATACAGGCTTGGAACAACATGAGGGTCAAGTATTAATATAGCTTTATACGATACAGATGGTTTCAAAGCAGCTTTACAGTGATAACAGGTAAATGATTCAATGATGCAAACAGAGTTAATTTGGGCTGTAAAGCAGCTGGCAAAAGTGTCATTGTTCAGCTGAAGTCAGTTCAGTGTTGATTCAGTTCTGATGAACAGATCATCAATTATTAAATAAGTTCATTTCATCTATAAAGCAGACCTGCAGACAACAGTGATGTCATCAGCAAGCTCATTTCAGTTCTCATCCAATTGTGTCAGTGCATTCAAATCAACAATATTGTTGAATATTAAGTGTCCCCAACAAGGCAAGTGAGAGGCGACAGTGGCAAGAAGCCCAAACTCCATCAGTTTAAAGAACGGAGAAAAACAACAACAACTAAATATAGGCTATACATTGGTGCTGCATGCTTGCAACACATTCATATCTGCATTTTTGTACATGCACAAGAGCATGTTTTTGGCATTAGAGCATGTATAGCATATTCCATCATAAGACTGTTCAATAGAAACAGTGGATAGTTACAGACATAGGTCAATATTAGGACAAGGCTTGCTAAAAGGGACATGAAGAGCAACAGGGGAAAACATGTTTACGATTAAGGTGGAATGCTTGAAATATTTGTAGAGAAATATCTGTCCTTGTAGAGTTAGCCGGAGAATTTGCTCATGAAGGACGACAACAGTTCTGCCGCAAATTGTCAGGTGTAAATCTGAAGCATCTGAAGTGCTGTTCATTTTGGGCTGGTATTACCTGTGCGAGTGACATAGAGTGCATAAGAGAGACACATATTCTTGTTTGTCTTGCGACAGACGTTACACTGAACGCCTGCCTTATTCCCTTTGGCTAAGCTAGTAGGAAATGTTTCTGAGATTACCAGCACTCTGCTGATGAGTGTAAACACAGGGGCAGATGGTAAGTGACTGCAGCTCCGGTAAGAGGACCCTGTGAGGGGGAAACTTGGCCGGATTTTTAACTTTAATGAACTGAGCTCTGGCTAGTCTGAGAGTGTGAAAACATTCACACAGGAGTAAAGTATACATTTACTCATGAGGAAAGCATGTACGCTACCATTTATTTACTCTATCTATACTATACAGAAAAGGTTTCTTTAAACACTATTTCTGGACCATTTTTGATTTGCTAACCATAGGAAAGTCTGTTGTTTTCATAGGAAGATGGAGTTATGACTTTTGATTAAAAATGACGTGGGATCATAAAAAAAAAGAATCATATACATGGATGAATTGTTCACAATAATATAAATAACATGCATTTACAAAATAGATAAAGTGATTTTTCATTTCATGCTTACTTTAAACTTATATTAATGAGATGTAATGCTTAAATCTCTTGCTTCTCAGATTTCTTCTGATTATCAGATTAAATTCCAACATTTCACATCAAATTGTTACAAGACCAACTTGGAAAAGAAGATATTTTGAATGACACTGGACCCCATTGACTTTCATTGCAGGGACATTCTTCAAAATATCTTCTCTTGTGTTCCCCAGTAGAAAAAAAGAACATACAGGTTTAAAACAACATGAGGGTGAGTGAATGGTTACAATTTTCATTTTTGGGTGAACTATCCCTATAAATCAAATAGAATTATCCTGAGTTACAAAAGAGAACCATCTGAGCAAAAAAAAATGTTAACCAAAAGTTACAAACATGATGCCAATTTCTTATTTTCCACAAAACTTCCAGTTTTTCTAAGAACAGTCCATATACGGTTCACTTCCAGTGTTTGGAACGACATGACGTGAAACATGTGATGTGAAAGGCAGCCCAAGGACTTCTTCCACTCTTTCATTAGTGGCTTCTCCACTTCCTGAACGTGGCTTTTGTTCCACTCTCATATCCCCCTTAGCCAATAAATCAGAATGATAATCTTTCACAGAAGCATCTGAAATGAAAACTGCAGGAAGTTCTCATCAGTAATAGTTCTGATTGTTCTGACTGATAACAAAGAGTGAAACATACAACCACACAACGGAAACAATAGGAGTCAGTAATACCTGGATAGAGGTATCCGTCAGCATTCCCATTCATCTCAGTTGCTGACGGATGGCACCTGCATACTGACAACTTTAGCATAGTATGTCATATATTCCATGTGATCCTGAATACTCTGGAGTCTCAGGACAACTGGCACATAAACGATGCCACAAAGTCATAATTACAAGTGGGAAATTCAGAACTTTCTTTTAGGGCTGAATAAAACTGAATAAAGGTTTGGTTCGTTTCTAGTGTGAATGCATTTCTGTATGGTTTGGACTTTCAGACCTTTTACAGGAAGTTACGGTGGTTCCCGCATAGCCGAAAAAACAGAAGGTGGCAGGAAAAATGAGCCGTGGTAGCACATGGGGAGAGGAGGAGACGAGGTTTTTAATTGAAGTATGGTCTGATGACATAATAATAATAATCGCATGATTGCTTGCAGTCTTCTCCTCCTTTCCTGCCGGCGACGATAAAATGTTCGCACAACGAAGAAAAAACAATACAGTTGCAACGATAGGATATGCGTCTGTTCATTCATGTTGTCAAAGTTACCCGCCGAATTGACAACACGCTGACGTCAGACGCACGTCCATTTACAAACCAATCAATGTCGAGATGCAGCCCACATAGATGATGACGACAGGACGCAAGTATGTCACGTAAAGTTATTTAGTGCGCTCGCATAATTGCAGTGTGAAGCCAAACCAAAACTTTCTGAAAGTATAAAATGTATCAAAACGTGAACTTTGGTTCGGACCTTGGTGCGGACTTTCAGGTGTGAAAACGCCCTAAGTTTCCGAATTGGGGAGTGTGTTGGTGATAAAATCATCTCTATAGGGCACAGCTGACTGGTTTCTGCTGTATCCGTAGCCAATGAGTTCACTGCTCATCCTTCAAATACTTGGGCAGCGTTTGCTGTAGCAGTTGCAGCGTGCTTTCAGAAACCCTCCACCTTCCCCAGCTCCACCTGTATAGAGCTGCTACATGTAATTCATGTATGCTATATTGTACAGCAGCAGCCTGTCTTACTGATAACAGAATAATTCCTAAATTGTAACATTGAAACAATAATTTTTTTTAAAGCTGCTTTGAAACAATGTGTATTGTGAAAAGTGCTATAAAATTACAAATTGAATTGAATTCAAAGCATAAAAAACAAAAGCAGAACTGACGTGCATTCCTTATTCATCCTTTTGTAGAAGTAAAGTTAAATATTGCTGAATTCTTTGTAAAAAAAGAAAAAGTACATCGGCATCTTAAGTGACGCACCTGATGTCCCAACTTCCCAACTCATAAATAACTTCCTAGGAGGATTTGAATGATTAAAATGACAATGGTGACAAGCTGATGGCACCACAAGAACACAGTCCCAAGCCCTTCACTACAGCAACAACTTCATATTGTCCTAGGAAAAAATAATAATTTGGCCAATGGTGCTTTTATTAAACCTGTTTCAGTGACATCAGGGCCATCATATGATTGGCTCACTTATTCAAGTAACAAATACGCAGAGGTTGCCATCTCCTTCTCAGAAAGGAAAGTCTTAGGCATTGGCATGCTGACACATCAAATGGTTTGTGAATGGCAAAAAATAAAACTGATCCTAAAACATTTCAGGCTTGAAACTGGAAAGAGCATACAAAGGGCCGTGTGTGTGTTGAGTATCAAAACACCTCTCTGTAGATCCTCCATTGCCCTCATCACCTCTCCATGTGTGCTCACCCAAAGTCTTCATTGAAACTGTTAGTAAATGACGGAATAACTTGTAAGAGCAGTCCCAAAATCCCCCTTTTAAAGACACACAAGCAAATTCCAATCACCTGTCTTCAACTAAATGTCAGGGCTCTTTTGCAAAGTCATGTTATTAGCAGACTGCAGATCTGTGGCGTGTGTATGGCCCGCTGGCACGCATACTCCCACTACAGCCCTGGGCTGAACCTGGATCAGCAGGCTGAAGTGTATAATTTAAGAGCCCAGCAGCTGCCAACACAGCACGTCATGCAGCATTTACTGTCTCGTCGCACAAATAAACACAGGTGCTGCCCACGTGGGCGCATTACCTTGTCAGTCTGCAGGAGGCATGTCTAGCCCATTCGGCACAGAGTTCACAGAAGTGCAATGGTGTCCAACATGAAATTAGAGGAGAATAGGGTAGTTAAACCCTGGATCAAATGGGCTAAGCGTTCATTTTCAGAGGTTTAAGCCATCTAAACTTACTGTTTGACCAAACATTTAGAAAAATTTCAAAAGAAAGTTCAAAAGAACAGCGGTTATTTTAAAACCAAATCTTTTGTAAAATTATAAATGTCTTTTTCTGTCACTTTTTATCATTTTAATAGGTTTTTGCTTTATAAAAGTATCAGTGTCTTTAAAAAAAAAAAGAAGAAAAAATTATCGTATTCACCCCAAAACATGTGAACAACATTCTGTGGATCCCTGTTTGAAACACCCGCTTATATCAGGTTAGCCAAAAAACACAAAATAAAGAGATACTTATGACCGATGTCCACTTAAAATCTGTGGCCGCATGCAGGCTTTTGACTTCTTTTGAAATAAAGAAATATAAAAAGTGCCATTTTGGTATATTTTTTGGAATATTTTATACAGCTGTCAAAATTAAAAGCATACGTGTTCTTGAAAAATATTTCTTATGAAAAGCTCTTTCAAAAAAAAAAAAGAATTTTTACTAAAAATGTTTCTCTTTAGGTTTGTACATATAACATCACACTAATAGTGGGTAGATAAAAATACACTACAAAGTCAATATTTTTCGATTAATCACAAGGTGATCACAGTTCCATTTCATTGAATCTTAAAGATCCTAAGAATCAGCGCAAAAAAAAGTCCACGGATTCCTTCTGGGCCTAGATTAGAACAATCGCTCTGCGTGGGACGATTGAAGCCCACTGGCCAATGTATAATTGAAACAGACTGAAAAATATATAGAATATGACTCAAGGTGTTATTTTCTGAATGCAGGCTTATGCTGTCTATGGTCACACAGTGAATTAGAGGACAAGGTAAGACAGTAGGGTGTTGTTGAGATCCAGACAGCGAGGCAGACAAACACAGTCTTATGATGCAGCTTGATGAAAAATGTAGTGTTTGGGGCAGGACAGTAGACTCAACAACATAAACCCACAAATGACACCTATTTTTATGCCTGGAGTTAAACAGGAAACAGAAGGTAGGCTGATTTGAGAGCACACGCGTTGCTCTCGCCTGTCCAAATGTCACCATTAAAGTTAATGAGCCTGACACCTCCGTCACTGCTTTTAGAGCAGGGCGGAAAATATAAGCCCTGCATGGCTGGATTTATAGTATCTAGTTGCCCACGTCACAGCAATCTAGTAAACTTGATTATTTTATTGAAAACAACAATAGTGGTCTCAGACACTGTGATCTCAATACCTCTGTTCCTACAAATAATTACAGAACAACATGTTTACAGTGTATGATAACCTTTAATTCACCACAGGCAGCTACCTTGTCATACAGTGCTAATTTTGTGTTTTTTCACTGTGCCACTTTAGTAAATGGATTTGCTAGTCAATTTAGCTGTAACACTTTTGTTCGTTTTTGTCAACTGCAATTAATATGGACAACAGCCAGGAAATGATGTCACACAGCTTCTGTTATTACAAATAATAAATTATGAATTTAGGGTTAATTTTGGGTTTCTAAATTGAAATCTGGAGAGTCGGGTAGTATATGACTGATATAATTCTGATATACAATTAATTTAATGATAACACATTAGATGGCATACTAATACTCTCATATATAGCCTATAAAATTTAAATTTAAAATGTTATGAACTAAGAAGGATCTATATATATGGGGAACTAACACTTCTGTTGATCAGCCAAGTGGGCAAATTTATCAACTGATTCTAATGATCTTATAATGGCCAAATATTGGCTCATGAATCATCCTAGGGATACATTGGTTTAGTAATAATTATAAATAAAACAACTGATAATAGTAATACAAATAAAATTTAAAAAATCTCAATAGTTAGAAGGGTTTCTTAAATCTGAAGTACTTTTACTGTTGGATACTGCAGCCACAAAGTTGTCACTGTGACTCAGGCGTTCTGGTTTCAAAACCATAATTGGAAAGAAATTAGTAAATAGAGGAACTCTTTCCTGATGTTCAGGTCAGCGAACGTGTAATCCTTTGATATGTGTCAAAAGTTTCCACTTTCAAAAGGTCAGGACTCGAGGGGAATGTTAAACTTTCCTTCCTTAAAGTTAAAATGCAGCCTTTGAATTATTGATGAATGCCCTGTGGACACAGTGCTTTGAATTATGCACATCCACATTAAGTCTTTGTTCTAACACCCTAACTAGTATTAAATAAAATAATAATGTGGAGAATGTGCAACCAGAGTGAATGAATGAGGAAGTCCTGGATGACCTTCCTGATCTGATGTTTAAGTCCTGCACCAGACCACAAGTTCCCGCTCATTTATGATTGTCAGCTTACAGTTCAAAGCGAGTTCATTATTGAAAGGTCATATTCTGAATGGCCATCCAAAAAAAAGCAGCATGTCTCTTGAGTTCCTCCTGAATGGCATTATTAGTTTACAGCTTACTGAAAAATCATCAGTATATTTTTTTACATATTTGCCATTGTTGCAGCACCTCTCTTCCCGGTCTGTCAGTAACGCTGTGGGCTGTGTTTCCCAAAAGCATCGTAAGCCTAAGTTGATCGTAGAACAATTGCCACCGATGGTGTCTAAGATCAACTTAGGCTTACATTGCTTACAATGGAAACGTAGCCCTGTTTAGTTCCTGTCTCTGTGAAGCCCCTCCTTCTGAAAAGCACAATGTGCTCTGATTGGTTGGCTGGATCATGATTGGTCAACCGCTTTGAATGTAATTGGGAAATGTCACGCCCCTTACCATAACTGTAACACTACTCAACCAGGTCTCGCCCTCTTTACTTGCATATGCCTTGAGCGGGAATTATGTGAACGAGGAATTTTATGACGTATACGTTTGCGGAAGAAAACTCAAAACTACAATCGAGACGTAACTTTGCAGACATCTTTCATGCTCAAACAGCAACATTACACAAAGAAAGTTGAAAAAGTAAGAAACATCTAAGAAAGCATAATATGTCCTCTTTTTTTTTAAAAAAACAGCATATTGTCATCTCATTAGTTGCATGTTTAATTTGCTGAGTAGCTTTGTCTTTTACATCATGTTTTTGCGTATTTTGTGTAATTATATGAAGAAATATCAACAACAAAAAGTGTGTAATTTCCAATAAATGGAATTGTTTTCTAAAACAATTCCTGAAGACTCCCACACTCTGCTATTGGTTTATTCATCACTCTGGAAATAAAAGGTCATGCGCATTGCATTGTGGGATGCAGTATCCAGCGCAGTGAGATCTTGGTGGTATAATCGTATAATGCATACAGTAAGTCATCTGGGTATTCTGTGCATGCGGAAAATTTGCTTATAGTACACAGTATACCTACTATATGATACTGAAATAGTAGGACTAATATGGTTATTGGAGAAGTCCAGCATATATGTCACCAGAGAGAAGCCTGTTGCTTCACTGGAAGATCAGTTAAGACAGTTTGAATAAGATTTATGAGAAAAATAGATAAAAACTAAAACATGCACGGATTAATTGTTTAAGCAACATGCATTTAGAAAATAGTTGAGTTTTCATTTAATGCCAACTTTAAGTGGCATTCTACTGGTTATTTACATGCTTACAAAAATTATTTATGAGTTAATAAAAATATTTAAAAAATTATCATATTAATAATCTTCTATTTTGTTGCCTATCCAAACCCTCTGTGTCAACCATAACATAATGATTACACAAGTCATGACAAAATGTAGGAAATATTTTGTAAGATTTAATTTGTTCTGTTTTTTTACTCAGTAACTAAATCATTCCTTTGCGTTTACGTTATTGTCTGTTCAACCAGAGATTTACAGAAAATGAAAAGTGTCACATCCAGTCCCTTCAAGTGTCAAAATCCATTAACTTTATAAGTGCTAAACTCGAATTTTCATTTTAGAATTCTTGTTGTGCTAGGGTGACCAAACGTCCTCTTTTGCCCGGACATGTCCACTTTTCACGTACTGTCCGGTTTTTACTGTTTTTCATGGGACCATTAAGCGTGTACCTACTTTAAATTGACTGGCGCTTGCCTTTGCACACAATACGGTACTTTGTTGCGTGACGTAATTCCGGAGAGGCTGCCTTGTGGGCGGCTCTGCGACGCACACATACACAGACAGCAGAGCAGACAGCGGAGCAGCATTGCACATAGTGCAGCTTCTCAGTTGAACTGCAAAATAAATTACCACGTACCGTCCCGGTCGGGACAAGGGGAGGCGAAGTGCACCGTGTGCAAAAAAAATTTTTGTTGTTGTTGTCGTCATTATTCTATTGTTGCGGACCAAAAATTGAATGGAAATTAAGTATTAGGCTTCTTTATGTATTAAAGTTCAATAGTTTGAACCGCCCTCCCCCCTCTTTTCTGAAGACTACGGTCACCCTGTTGTGCTAACCTGGTATTCCAGGTACACCTGGGAAGAAAATGAATCAAGTTCAGTGATGTTTAAACAATATCATCACAAGCTGAACCATTGCACTTAGCACAAGGATAGCCCAGGGTAATTTAAACACATGATTTGGTGAGTAAATATCGGATATAGCATATCCCATATAACTGGTAAGGCCAAACATCCTTATGTTTGCATGAATCAACAGCAGTTCCTGAAAGTTCCGCACAGGGAACCACACCTTCAGCTCTACAGACCGCAGCTGTCATTGATGGCTTCACGTAACAGACTCGCCACGGAGGCGTGAGAGGGGTGTGACAAATCGCCTCAGCTCATTGGCTAGCGCATTTTAACGAACAGCGCTACCGGCTAATCAGAGATCAAGCGCAACGCTTCGAACTCATGACGCCATGCGCAGAGGCGGAGCATGAGACGATGCGTCTTCGGACGTGAGGTATATATTGAGTTAATTACATACCCAGCCACCGTTCTCCTGGATCCAGCCATGCAGCGGCCCGTTCAGATATTCCGTCATCCAGCCCGCAATATTATCCACCTGCGCCGTCATCTCCTTGTTCACGCATTCGACACAAACAGTCCCTCCAAACTCGAAAAAAGCGATGATTCTGCCCCAGTTCACACCGTCCCTGAACAGCTCGTCTATGACCGCGGTGAAGCGCTGATGCGCCGTGATGGACGTGAGATGCAGCTGTTTGGACATCTCCGCAAAGTCCGACTGATATAACCGTTCCAGTTCATCCCCAGCCTCCCGTAGCACCTTGTGAAGAGCGCTGAACGGGTCGTGACGCGGGCTGGGAGAGACGCCGCTGTCCTCCTCCTGCCTCCCCATCATCAGTCCATTAGAGACGCTGTCATCGTGTCCATTCACTTCCCACACGAATCCCTTCTTCCAGAGCTTATGGTGGATGTACTTCACCACTATACGGCGGTTATCATAAACGACCTCCTGTGCCATATCGACCTGTATATATAGCTAAATAACCTCAGAATCAATGTGCGTTTATTAATCCAGGCGCATCTTCATCATGATCTTCATCTTCATAACAGCAATGCAATGCAGTAACTGATTTTTAGATAACTGCAAATCCTTCAAACGGTGAACTTACTGCATGTTGCCTCACTTGAGACTGCAAGTTGCAGCACTCGCGCAAATCCTCCTCCAGTGCTTCGGTGTAGAAAAACGCCCACTTTCTGTTCCCAGCAGATAATTCCAGGCATGTATGAGAGGATTTAATCATCTTCCTTCATATCAGATAGCACAAACATGCCGTGTAAGCACGGGTGAGAAAGTCTCTTGTGTTTTGAGTGGGAATTGCGTGCAGTAAGTCATGGTTTATTCGTGTAAAAGAGTCCAGAGCTGCGGGAGACGGAAGAGGCTGGTCGCCGAGTGTTCACGCGCACTTGTGAGTTTCTTCTCTCGCGGAGCGGCTAGTGTTAAGAAAGACTTTCTCACTGGTGTCTGCTGTCGAATTGAGTCTTTACGCGAAAGGTAAACGGGTAACAGTTGTCTCTCTGTATAAGTTGAGCGTTTGGAGGAGTCTGCTGTGCGCAGTCGCTACATTTGCAGTCAGACTCGACTCTGCCCACTTTATAGGAGAGGTGTTTCCTGTGCGACGTCACTCATTCAATCTCATGTGCGTGTGTGAAGTGCAAATAATACCTCGCTCGTTTATCCTCCTTTAAGCATTTAAAAATTCTGGCGCATAAATAATATTAAACATAGTTTTTAAAATTAATGAACAACATTTTTTTAAATAATATTGTTAATATAAAGTACTATCTATGTAAAAGTAGATTAAAGGGATAGTTCACCTAAAAATGAAAACTCGCCCACGTCCTTCCAAACCTGTAAGAGTTTTGTTCATCTTCAGAACACAAATGAATATATTTTTTTGAAATCTGAGAGCTTTCTGTCCCTCCATTGACAGCTACGCAACTACCACTTTGACGCTTCAAAAAGTTCATAAAGAGATCGTAAAACCTATCTATATGAATTGACCGTTTTAGTCCAAATTATCAGAAGAGACTCGATCGCATGAACAACCAGACCCGTCGACAGACCTCAGTCTTAAAGTGTCTATGTCAGGTTAAAATTTGTTTTAGATATATTAAATAAGGGTTAGATGTCTGAGTGAAAATGTAATTATCATTAAAATTATTACTGTAATTACCCTACAGTAAGCTTTATAGCCATTTCTGTCAAGATCATATTTTTAAAACACAGCTGAGCTGTGACGTCAGAAGAGGGAGTCGTGCCACAAACGTTCTATTCAAGTATGGAGAGTTTTGAGTCTGAGCAGAACCCCCTCAAAATCCCCCCACAGCCATACACTTTTGAAGAAACATAAATATCTGGTGTGAAGATAACCAGTGGAGAGTTGGGCAGGTGTATATAGGCATAACATAAGAGGTGGAACGGTACCTGTATTCGTATTGAACCGGAACGGTACGGGCGTCACGGTTAGGTGCATTAATACACGAGTATAAAAATAAATAAAACTCGCGTGCAAATTACTCGGGTTGTTGGTGTTGGAGAGAGAGAGAGAGAGAGAGAGACGCGAGAGAGAGAGAGACACACGGAGACACACGCGAGAGAGAGAGAGAGAGAGAGACAGACACGCGTGCCCGATCGAACAGTGGAAACATAAAAACTGGAAGAACTGTGCGCTGCAAATGACCGAAGTCTTGGATACTGAAGCAGCACTGAAGTCAGCGCGTTTGGTGCGAACAAAGTTGACCCAGGCACGGAACACAGACCTGCTTTTTGGGAAAAAGTGGACTCTGTGACCGGTTTTAACTGTGTTTTAGCACCCAGCACAAACGCAGTAATTCACCATCGTGAAAATACGCCTGCGTATACCTAACTAACTACCTAACTTAAATAGCTAACTAAATAAATAAATGTCCTAATCCCTAATTCTCTCGCTCTATCACTCGTACAATTATCAACACAGCTCACAAACTCACTTTCTCAGCGCCCTGGGAGACGTCTCCCTCTTATGACGTCAAGCGATCCATTTGGGCGGAGGAGCAGTTTTAAGTGAGTACTGAAAATAACGAACTTTTTCATCTTATATTCTGCCTTTAGGTATCGAAAATCATACAAAACAATACAACAACTTGTCAAACGTGTATTTCCCCTAACTATTTTGTGTTAATTATAATTACAAATTTAACCTGACATACGCACTTTAAGGGGGGCATACAGTATGTATATAATAATCAACTCTAGTCGCGCAGCACGTAATCATCACGTTAAACATATAACGTTAACCAAAAGCAATATGACCAGGACGCCTGTAGCCTACACCACATTACACAGAAGTAATGTTATGAATATCCATAAAACACTTGACTATACAACATATTAGATGTAACACCAGAAACATCTCTCAAACATTGCATTTTAAAGCAGTCAACAGAGGGATATGCATTGCCATGACACACACACACACACACACACGCACGCAAATACACTCGTCTCGCACAGATACTTTGAGTGGAGGCAGCGCTGTCCGCTCTCCAGTCCCAGTACAGCGGGAGGAAGCGTTTCTCCGAGCAGAACCTCCTCATCAAAGTATCATTTCACTCGGAAGGAACTGAAGCAAGTAAGCCGGCGAAAACTCGTTTTGAAACAGCTTTCAAAAATGCGCGGTAACTGTTGAGCGGCTTAAGCTATTTTTTACAGTCTATGGGCTTAAGTTGTAGGCTACGTCAAGTACATAGTCAAGTACATAGGCTAACGTTCTTTTGTAAGGCCGTGATAGGCTGTTGCAGTGTAGATTCCCATCAATCAAACTTAATCACACCATTGTTTCTTTATATTTTTAATATTTTAATGATAAAGAATGCAACACAAAATTAGCAACTATGATAATATTAAAAATAAATTATCTGTGCCACAAGTGGGGGGGGGGGCACAAGCATTTTTTGGGGCGGGCACGGCCCCCTATGGGCCCATAGCGACGGGTCTGCTGAACAACAGATTGAATTTAAGCTTTTATTCATATATAAACATTGATCAGCAAACAAACAGAAGCTTAACTGAACCTGCTTGATGTGAGAATGAACCTCATTGTTTCTTGCAGAAGCTCAAACGTGCTGGGTAACACCAGAATGAACCTCATTGTTTGCCCGTCAAGCGAACATGCTTGAGCTTCTGCCAGTTCATAGATATAAACACTAGATGTCGCCAAGATGGATGCCGCCATCTTGGAACAGGGGTCTTGTCATAGGAAGTAGCTAGGTAACGCTGAATTCATAGATGATGCCGGACTTTTGTGCTGCGTATGGATGTTTACACAAACAAAATCTAAAAACCAGACAGCAAGGGATTACATTTCACGAGATTGTGAAATTTTGTACAAATTTTTAAATTTCTCTGGACTCTATAATTACGATTTATGGTGATTTTATTTCCGTTAGAACTTTTCCTACATTGACGCTGATGAGGGGTTCCCCTGTTTCAAGATGGCGGCTCTATTGACGCATTCGTTCCAATGAACTGCCGTAGCCAAGGCGACATCTAGTGTTTATATCTATGCTGCCAGTTGATGAATGTTTATATGTGAAGTGTCGAAGCAAGGGACAGAAAGGTCTCAAATTGCTTTAAAAATATCTTTATTTGTTTTCCAAAGATGAATGAAAGTCCTGCAGGTTTTGGAACGACATGAGGGTGAGTAATTTTAATGACAATTTTGGGGTGAACTAACCCTTTAATAGGGAGTTCATATTTAATCATCAATTTATTTTTATATTTATTATCATACTGTATATCTTCACAGTGGGCTTTCAAATTTTAAACTTCTGTTTCTAGGTCACTAATCGAATAAGCAATTTGTGGCACTGATCATGTGAACTTGTTTGTACAGACAATCAGAAGTTCTTGCTTTCACTGAAGCACAAGATGCTCTTTTGGATTATTTTCAAATCATGCTGGAAAACATGAGATCACCATTTTACATTTACATTTATTCATTTAGCAGACGCTTTTATCCAAAGCGACTTACAAATGAGAACAATAGAAGCAGTTAAACTAACAGTAGGACAGCAATATGTAAGTCTTATAACTTCTCTTAGTTTAATCTAATGCAGTCCCTTTTTTTTTAAATAAATAAAAATATAATAGAAGAGAAGGTGTTAGTATTACTGGATCACGTGCTGTCGAAAAAGATGCGTCTTCAGCAGTTTCTTGAAAGTGGCTACGGACTCAGCAGCTCTGGTTGAGTTAGGCAGATCATTCCACCAGCAGGGAACAGTCATGGTAAAGGTCAGAGAAAGAGATTTTGTGCCTCTTTGAGATGGTACCACAAGACGACATTCACTTGCAGAGCGCAAGTTTCTGGATAGCACATAAGTCTGAAGTAATGGGTTTAGGTAAAAGGGAGCAGTGCCAGTGGTTGTTCTGTAGGCAAACATCAGTGACTTGAATTTAATGCGAGCGGCAACTGGCAACCAGTGCAATTTTGTGAGGAGAGGAGTGACGTGTGCTCTCTTCGGCTCATTAAAGACCACTCTGGCTGCAACATTCTGGATCAGTTGCAGAGGTTTGACAGAGCAAGCTGGAACACCAGCCAGGAGAGCAGTACAATAGTCCAGTCTTGATAGAACAAGCGCTTGGACAAGGAGTTGTGTAGCATGCTCCGTTAGGAAGGGCTTGATCTTCCTAATGTTGTGCAAGGCAAATCTACACGACCGGGCAGTTCTAGCAATGTGGTCTGTTTAGTTCAATTGATCATCAATTACAACCCCAAGGTTCCTGGCTGACCTTGGTGGAGTTATGGATGATGAGCCTAGCTGAATGGAGAAGTTGTGATGAAGTGTTGGGTTGGCCGGGACCACAAGCAGCTCTGTCTTTGCAAGGTTTAGTTGAAGGTGGTGGTCCTTCATCCAGCCAGAAATGTCTGTCAGGCAGGCTGAGATACGAGCAGCTACCGTCGGATCGTCAGGCTGGAATGAGAGGTAGAGTTGTGTGTCATCAGCGTAGCAGTGATAGGAAAAGCCATGTTTCTGAATCACAGATCCTAGTGATTTCATGTAGATGGAGAAGAGGAGTGGTCCAAGCACTGAGCCCTGAGGCACCCCAGTAGCTAGATGTTGGGTCTCAGATGCCACACCCCTCCACGACACCCTAAAGGACCTACCCGAGAGGTAAGACTTGAACCATTGGAGTGCGGTTCCCGAGATGCCCTTCATCTTTAGGATTGACAGGAGGATCTGGTGGTTAACTGTGTCAAATCCAGCAGGATGGGATCTGAGGATTTGGAAGCTGCTCTTGCCAGTCTCAGAGCTTCAATTACTGAGAGTAGGGCAGTCTCAGTTGAGTGTCCGCTTTTGAAACCAGACTGATTGTTGTCCAAGAGGTTGTTCTGTGTAAGAAAGGAAGAGATTTGGTTGAAAACAACTCGTTCAAGTGTTTTCGCGATGAATGGAAGAAGGGATACCGGTCTGTAATTTTCCAGGTGTGCTGGATTTAGAGTGGGTTTCTTAAGCAGTGGGGTTACCCGAGCCTGCTTAAAAGCTGTGGGGAAAGTACCAGTGTGAAGAGAGGTGTTTATGATGTGCGTGAGTGTGGGTACAACTAAGGAAGAAATGGCTTGAAGTAGATTAGTGGGGATAGGATCAAGCAGACAGGTGGTAGGGCGATTGGAAAGGAGGAGTTTAGAGACTTCTGCCTCTGAAAGTAGAGAGAAGGATGGTAGAATGTTTGTGTTTGCTGGTAAAGAGTGTGTGTCAGTTTGTGAGTTGGTAAATTGGCCGCTGATGATGGTTGTTTTATCTATGAAGAATGTGGCAAAATCGTCAGCTGTTAGGGTTGGAGGAGAAAAGCATTTTGCTTTTGAAAAGCATGCGGGAGTCAGAAGAATTGATAATTTTGTTGTGATAGTAAGTCGTTTTAGAGATATTAGATATATAGAGATATTAGCAGAGAAGGAAGAGAGGAGGGATTGATAAAGACCCAGGTCTGTATGGATCTTTCGATTTGCGCCACTTCCTCTCTGCACCCCTGAGTTTAGAACAATGTTAGCGGAGAACATCAGATAACCAGGGGGCAGAGGGTGTGGCGCGGGCTGGCCTGGAGGAAAGGGGGCAGAAGTTGTCCAAGCAGGATGTTAAAGTGGAGGAAAGAGTATCAGTTGCACTGTTAGTATCTAGTGTTGAGAGCTGATCGGGTGGAGGAAGTGTGGATGAGACCAAAGAGGATAGGCGAGAGGGTGAAAGTGAGCGTAGGTTCCGCCGTAAGGTGACCTGTGGAGGAGTGAAGTTCAGAAGTTCATCAGAACTTCTGGAGTTCATACCAAGTGCTGTCTTGAGCAGATTGGGACGAAATCCTCCATAAATATTCACTTTAACTGTTTTCATGGAATTTATAATGGATTTTTTTTTTTTCAAAAGAGAAGCATTTCCTACTGGTCTTTTGGATGTTTCTGTATATTATATAGTATATCATCATATTGGTCACACCCACAAACATTTGGTATCACAGAACAGAGCGTTGTTACCTTTAATATACACAGAACTTAAAATAGTGGAATGTATGCTTTCAGGGACCAAGAAAAACATATTTATGTGGATATTAAACTGACTGTCAGGACTGACTATACTGTACAAGCAGAGTAGTTAATATATTATTATAATAAATAATAATAAATACTCTTTAGAAAATGTAGGAAAATATTATTTATTCTTTGGAATTTCCAAATGTTATTTAGAATTCTCATGTTCTAAATACCATCCTAACATTAATTAATTAATTTATTTATTTAGGTATATGGGAGAAATAACAATTTCTTGCAAATATAATATCTAGGTAATTAAAATTTTTCCCTGGTTCGGATGAGCTGAAATTGAAATCAGCATCTGTGCAAGCAGAGCAGGTCCTCAGCCTTGCCTCAAAATAGGAAATTCTATGGACAGTTCGAGGCCTTTGATCTTTCAGCACCCCTCGGTGTCAACCCTGCTTTGAATAAAGGTGAACCAACTCAAGCCAAAACCTATGAATTACTGCAGAACGAAATGACTACATCATACATATGACCCCTGCTAGCAGTCCAGGCTTCCGAGACAGAACATTGTGTGTTGCAATGGTGGTCTTTAAAATGTTCAGGTTTGTGCCTAACTTGCTTTCTACCTCTGTCAGCCTTGACTGGGTTATTCAGGGCTAAGTTAGGCTTCTGGAGTTGGCTATTTCAGACTAGCGATGAAGTGCTTCAAAGTAGGAATGCAAAGTAAAGGAACAGGTTCAGGCAATTTAAACTGAGGTTACTGACAGAGGTATGTCCTGTGTCTCCTAATTCTGGCAAGAGTGAACCTCCATTCCTGTCTATTAATGAAAACAAATTGTAAATCACTAACCCCTGGTTCCACAGACAAGGCTTAAGCCTATCCCAGAATAAAATGCATGTTTGAGTTGTTTTAACTGAAAAAAACTTGCAGTGACCAATCTTAAAATATATCAGTACCATTGTTTTGTCTCAAGATGCACACCAGCAATGTTTTTTGGCGCGTTTTAAAAAAGCTACTTGAATCTCCTAATTAAACTAAGCCCTAATCCTAGCTTAATCTAAGCCCTGTCTGTGAAATCAGGCCTATAAATTAAATGGTAAAAGGTTACATAGGACACTATGTAGTGCATATGTTTTGAGCAACAAGTTTTCCAGTCAGTGTTTGGGATTATTTCAAGTTATTTTAATAGACACTGCAAACAAAAAGACGAATTTCTAGCCAATTAAATATTTAAAGCATAAGCAGAAATGTTTGTTATATTTTTTTTAAATATTTCAAGGGATTCCATCACAATCATTTTACAAAGTTCAAAAGGTTCTGACACAAAATTACCTTTCAAAAGTTATTTATTTCATTATGTAAGAAAATAAGACAAAGCAACAACATCCTCTTTTTCTCCCATGGCACACAAGGTGAAATTTATGCAAGTTTGGCAACAAATGAATAAGGGAAAAAACAGAGATACAAGCAAAACGTATCCAAGTTGGTCTTGGTCTTTTAAAAGTTACTCATAAACTATAAATTTTATTCTCAGAAATATACCTCAACTTCAGTCAATAAAAGAGGGAACTATAGCAGAAGATGGTCAAATAAAATCAAAGTATCATCTTATGTGTTTAGATGAAGTGTGAGCACAGGCTTGATTTGCATAGCTTTAAGGAGATCAAAACATTTTCTCTACTGTTAGCTTCTTAATGACTAAACAAATGACTACGTCCATGTGTTGTGTTACGGAAGAGGGCACGACCGAATTGTAAGTCCGACACATATCGGCACCTGACTTATAGCTACTATGTGCTGGACGACGTGCCTTGAGCCAATATCAAATGAGAACATCGTCGCTTTGACTCATACATTCTCACTTTCATATTTTGGGTCATTTTATAAAAAATATCCAATGAACAAAAACAAAAACAATGTCTTTTTCCATATTGAAACAAATCTATGCAAACCATACACAATCTATGCCATAGTTGGATGTGGAGGTGTCCACTCTTATAGCTTTTATAGTGGTCTGTGTTTGGATCTCTTAAGGCCTGGAATGGGTCTCCATGACTGCATTGGTCAAACGTTTCTAGCATACCTGCAAACTCTGGACCGGCGGAAAATTCTCTTCTAAAAATTACTACATCTTATGCTAATAGAAAAGCAGAAATACAGTGGTTACCCCTGCAAAGCTACGCTTATAGACTATTACCGTGAAAATGTAAGATGAAAAGAAAGGTGATGAGTTTGCAGGTATGCTCTAGGGAAAACAAAGCAGAAAAAAAAAATTCTCAAATAAAGAGTTGCATTGAATGGAAGTGCTACTTCACCCAAAAAGGAAAATTCTGACATAATTTATTCACCCGAATTCCAAAACCTCAAGACTTTCTTTTTTTCTGTGGAACAAAAAAAAAAAAGGAGTTTAGTTGCTGGGGGTTTTTTTTGTCCATATGCACACTATATTCCAAATCTATAAGGCCAAAATTGAAGTCGTTATTCACAGAAAATTTCACTTAAAACTCACACGTCTCTCCTCTCCATGTACAGTTTATTCAATGTCAGGTCAATAAGGACTTGAATTTATGGCCATTTCTCACACAAATCAGTCAGACCCTTTGGATCACTGTATGGAAAGGAGCAGCATGAACATTCCACTACACTTCTCCTTTTGTGTTTTACGGATGACAGAGTCATGCAGGTTGAGCAACATGAGGGTTTGGAAATAATGAGAGAATATTTTTTTTGGGTGAACTATAACTTTCAATTGATCCCTTTCTGTTCATTCAGGCATTCAAGGGATAAACATCCGCTCGTGTAACTGTAGGGTGTGATCACATCACATGCTCGCCGTTTGCTTGTGACAGTGAGGAAGGCAAATATTACAACAGCATGAGTAAGTGTCATTTTCTCTCTAGCTATTGTGTTGTCAGTAAGGTACGACATCAAACGGGTGCAAAAAGAACAAGGGGCAAGTTTGGAAGGCCTAAATCAGAAAACACAGTTTATATGCTAGAACCATCCAGTTTACGTTACAACAGAGCAGAGCAACGAGGAGATTCACTTCACTTGTGGAAGCCATATTGCTTGTTTTGGTGTACAAATCAGATCAAGCTTCACAACATCTACAGTATTTGAAATGCCTGCGTGAACAATACTCTTGATACATTTATTCATCTTCAATATTAGAGTTCTGGGGTTGTGGACATCAAACCACATGTATAGCTGACATATGACTACGATTATTCAAACATGAGCTGCTTCATATGTAGGCTTTTGCTCTGGTTACACCTGATCCATTTGGATCTCCAGCTCCACCTGTTGGCAGAAAGGTGTAGTGACTCGAACCAGCGAGCCAATCACCACCGCAATGGCTTATCAAGACCCATCCTCCAGTTCAGTGAACTCTTAGAAGCCCCGAGGTCACCTAAATGCATGCGTACAAGCAGACAAATATAACACACACACACGCACGCACATTTATAAGGTAAACATTTGCTTCAGAAACCCCCACACAGAGCAAAGGAGATAAGGCAGAGTGGCAGACTCAGGCTGTTTCATCCGAAAACACAGACGTCCCGTGTCCATACCTTAAAACTATGAAATCTAAAAGCAGGAAGATACAGTGCTTGAATACGAACATCAAAGACCAGTCAGAAGAACATAGGACAGCTCGTCACCTCATAAGGAAGCGAAGTTGGAGTTCTTGAGCTGTACAGATTTTTAACTGTACAGCATAATGGTAACAATAACATTTCATTAATATAAATAAAAGCTGATTGCATTTTAATTCTAGTGCTGAACCTTCTGAAGTACAAACCTTCTAAAACATGAAAATGAAGTATAGGCAGTGAGAGCCAAAGAGTAATTCATTTAAATGCAAATAAACTTGGTTTTGTTTTGTTTTTTAAGAGATTGAAATATTGATGCAGCATGCACTGGAATGATTGGGGTCCTGAATATTACAGATCTACAGTGGGTTTTTTTTGGTAGACCTCTTCTACCCACTTAAACATGTCTGCCAGGCTGGATCTGTGCGTGCTGTGAAGGTGTATGGGTGAATGTAGTGGTGGATAGTGGTGGGAATGCTGGTGTTACTCCCTCTTGTCCGCTGCTTTGGACTGTTCTCTCTGGATCATGCAGCGGCGGACGATGCTGTCAAAGCTGCCCAGGTAGAAGAGAGCGATGGTGCGGAACAGTCCCATGGTCACAATCTGGACAGGGTGACAAAATATTACCATTTTAACATATCACAGAAAATAAATTACTGTGTATCCGACTATCCATCTACCTATATTATATATATATATATATATATATATATATATATATATATATCCAACTACCTATTCATCTTTCCATCCATCTACCTATCCATCCATCTATCTCTATATCAATCCATCTACCTACCTACCCATCCACCTATATATCTATCCATATATCCATCTACTTATATATCCATCCATCCATATATCTATCCCTCTATCAATCTACCTATATATCTAACCATCTACCTACCTATCCATCATCAATTCATCCATCCACCCACCTATATAACTATCCATCCATCCACCTACCTACCTACCCTTCCATTCCATTCCATTCATCCATCCATCTATCCATCCATCCATATACTGATCAGTAAACAGTTCAGTTCTTAAAGGAGACATGTTTTTCTTACTGTGAAGAACATTTTAATAATCTAAAACAAACTTTTCCCACTATAAAGAATCTTTTGTGGCATGGAAATGTTCCATGGATGTTAAAGGTTCTTAATGGAACTATCAATGCTGATAAAGAACCTTTATTTTAACCCTATGTTTCGATCTATCAACATATACATGTATCTATGTATCTATGTATCTATCTATCTATCTATCTATCTATCTATCTATCCATCTATCCATCTATACCCATCCATCTATCCACCTACCCATCCATCTAGGAATCCACCAATACCAGTATCGGGCCTGATAATGCACTTCTGTACTCGTACTCAAATTCATTACAATGCTTTGATACCAAAAATATTTGATACCAGCCAAAATATTTAATGAAGAATGCGATGTGATGATCTCTAGAACTCTGTACACAGAATCATTCTGCACATGCTGATAACATCTGAATCTGTTTTACTTAGTGAAAATCTGTGACGATCTTATATCATATTCTTCAAAGAAATGTATAAAAAATGCAGTCTGGCTGACCTCACAGGTTTATTCCTCTGATTTGACCAGTTTTGAGTCAGGGAAAAGCTGGGCAAAAGTCAAGAGGCTCATTAAAATCTTCAAAGGGAATATCTAAGACCGTGACTGACTCAAATAGCACTACGAAAGCTGAATGCAAACAAGATGTTACTAAGATACAACGATGAAGCAGGATGATAAAAGGGACATGATGCAGAAATAATTAGCTGTCATTCCAGGTCAATCTCCTAGGGTATTGTCAATGAGTCAAATATGATAACACTGTTGCACTAGAGTCAGAATCTTGTGTTTTGTGACAATGGGCCGTACCTGCTGCAGCCCCTCAGTGATGGAGGTCACAGGTGACATCCCACAAGTCAGCGCTGACAGCATGTAGCCATCAGGGCCAAATGAGCTGGTGAAATTTCCCTGCTGTGAATGGACAGAAACAAGAAAGGGTATTTAAGGTATTTGGAAGAAACAATAGTTAATGTGTATATATACAAATAAATATATAACATTTCTCAAATTATCTTCTTTTGTATTCCACAGAACAGAAGTCAGTCATACAAGTTTGGACCGACACGAGTGTAAAAGATGACAATTTACATTTTTGGATGAACTATCCCTTTAAAGATGGACTTTATTGTGCTTAAAAACAGCTAGACGGAGTGCAAAACAGAAGGCAGGGGTCTTAAGGCACGTTATTGAAAGCTAATAGTAAAAGTCGATTGTTGGATGAGTAGTTGACTACCTTGACCAGTCCCTACTTACCACAGCATCCTTCACTGCAATTTTTGCCACTTGCTCAGGCTGACAGACTCCAGACGTCTCTGAAATTAACTTGGTCTCGAGAGGCTGCCGTTGAGAGAGATAATACCAGAAGAATAAAACATAGGCAGGACAAAAACATGTTTTACCCAGCATTACTTTGTGCAGGGACAAACAGCCACCTGTAATATATATATATATATATATATATTTTTTTTTTTTTTTTATTCAGGAACAAAGATCCAACTATGTAACAGAGCAGAGACATCCATTATTAGAAATCCTTCATTTTTAAATATTCTATTAATATTAATGTTCTTTTCTAATATTCAGAGATTAATTCTATTCAGGAAAAAAAAAATCTATTATCTCACCTTATTCTTATTCTCTTCTGCAAACCCTGGTGTGTCAGTGTCTGGGGGATACGCCACAGTAACATAGATATTATAGGGCTTCATCTAAGAAAGATCAGGAGGAAAGAATAAATCAAAATCAAAGCGTTAACGGACAGCTAAATGGTACATAATAAGCGAGCGTCACGTATACATACACACCTCCATCTGCAAGGCCTCAGCCAGACCACGCAGGGCGAATTTGGATGGCGAATAGGCCGTGTAGCCAAAGAGGCCAATCTGCCCTCCCTGTGACGACACAAACATGATGCGGCCCATCCGCCTTTCCTTCATAGTGGTGATCACTGCCCGGGTGGGGTAAACGCTGCCCAGATAGTTCACCTCCATCATTTTCTGTTAAAGGCACAATATGTAAGATTTTTGGGATTAAATTATCCAAAAACCACTAGAACTAGATATTTTGTTGACTTGTGTACTTGCATTATCCAAAATGTTTCCAACAATGTTTAAATACAGAAAAGTTGCTTTAAAGCAAGCAGCTTTACAGTATTAAAGCCCTGGGAAGTTTACCCAAGTTCCCGAGTTGGGCGGGCCATAAACTTTAAACATGGCGAAGGGGAGAATGATTGCTGCTGTGAATGGTTTTCTTTATTCGTTTTTTATACAACAGCTTCATTCGCCTTGTCTTGTCATTAAAGTAATATATATTTACATATATGAATAATCATTTAAAGCATATAATTTAAAGCCTGTATATGACTGAAATTCTAGAATCGACAGCAAGCTGACTATCTAGATAACGGGGTGAATGTATAAATGGTTGTCAATGAATGAGACGCTAAATATCCTTTTGGCTTTAATAAGATTTTCCCAATAAACAAGCAAGAATAAACCTGGTGTCCTCCATGATTCCTGTTATTACCAGCAACGAAGCACTTGAATGCGACGAACTGGTAATCGAGACTTAAGAAGTGGGAAGTAGGAAATTTCCGATAACTAGTGAAGGCAGAATAATAGTAGTTAGAAGGTGTTTACCAGCCAGGGTGAACTTTCCTGGAAAGTTTGCTTTAGGAAGCTGTTTTGAACTCCAGAAACAAACTCAAAAACTAACTTCATTTTGGCCTGATTTTGTTCGAAAAGACATCACAGCAGTTCATTCTTCGATTTCCAGGGCCTTTACTAGCCCAATTCAAAAATGCCCACTCGCATGTCTATGATATGCTGCTCTTACCTTGAAGCGTTCAACTTCCACCTCCTCAAACTTCCCAGATATAGACGTCCCAGCACAATTCACCAGCATGTCCACAGGACCCAGCTTCTCTTGAGCCTGGATAGCAAACACAAACATGCAACAGTCAGCAACCATCACGAACCATCTGAAGAATTTTATGCTTGAAAACAATGACCAGATTAAATGCTGACATAGAATAATATGCAAAGATTCTTATAAATTGGTAAACAAAATAAACGTACTTGTTTTATGACACTCTCCACTTGGCTGTAGTCTTTCGACACATCAACAGAAATGCAAAGCACCACCTAGAGGTAATCATAACAATACATGTCAAGCCCATTTAAGATTGAGTTGATTTTGAGTGAAATGTGCAAAAAACAAATATATATATATACACACTTGCTTATCATTTATGGCACATTTTTCCACTTCTTTCTTGGCTTGAACCAACTTGTGCTGTAGGGGAACATGTACGCAATGGTAAACACACATACAGGCTCATGGTTTTCAGAATTTACCACAAACAACAACAAATATGTAATACCATCCAAAGGCAGGATTAATTTAATAATTACATAATTGTAAACTACTGATCAAAAAAATTGGGGTCAATAATATATATATATATATTTATTTATTTATTTATTTTAAAGAAATTAATACTTTTATTCAGCGCAGATGATTTACAATGTTACAAAAGATTTATATTCTGAATGCTGTTTTTTTTTAAGTTTTCTATTCATAAAGGGATCCTGGAAAAAAACCTATGGTTTACACAAATATATTAAGCAGCACAATGTTTTCAACATTGATAATAATATCTTCAAATAAATACAGCCGAGACTGCAGTCACTGACAGATGATACACACACCTCATCTCGTGCCACCAGTGTGATGAAGGCACCATGTTTGTAGCATTCCATGGCAATGCACTTCCCAATCCCACTGCTGCCTCCGGTCACCTGAGGATGGACAGCATATTCAGAACAGATTTATTACAAACCAAGTAAGTCACAGTTCACATCATTTACTAAAACTTTGAGAGTGCTTATAAAACAAATTCACCAGGTAAAAGCACCAGAAAATCCAACAAATAATAATAAAAAAGCAATAATCTACAGTGCCGATGCCACCAAATGTGCATTTATTCTCAAACAGTGTTCACAGAGAAACAGTCAGATAAGGTTGCAATAAAAATATTCCTGTTCATATCCTCCATAGAGAAACTGACTTTTCACAATGTATAATGTACAAGACTACTATTAAAAGGATAGTTCACCCAAAAATGAAAATTCTGTCATCATTTACTCTCCCTCAAGTTGTTCCAAACCTGCATGAGTTTAAATAGAATAGAATTTAAAGAATATATTTTAAAGAATATGGACAACCAGTTGGTGGACCCCATTGACTTCCATAGTGTTTCCCAACTGCTTTTAAAGATATAAAGAAACAATGGTTAAAGTTAAAATCAAGCATTTTATATACAAAGCTTTGCAAAATATCTTAAGAAATCGTAAAATAGATACAAATTTACTTTTGTTAGAGAGCTCAACATGGTGTTCATTTACAACAAGATAAGTTTGAGCTCTTGATAAACTATGAACCTTAGCAAATGCAAAAACATGCAGTGCCCGCTTGAAAATGTCCATTGCCCTGGAACAGATGGTTGCATAACCAGTACAAAAATGCATTTATTTGGCCTCCTGCGAGAAATATGAGCTGTAACATGAATATTTCTATGCATTTACAATATGAAGTCATAACAAATAGTCTAACCAACTGACGACACAAATAAAAGTCACATGCACATTTGCATTTGTCCATTCCGCATAATTGCAATGACGTGACACATAATACATATAATCATTTTATGAATAAGCAGGAACAATTAATGTTTAATGCAAATACATTATTATGCTTTTGCAATATATGGAAGACAACGTATTGGCAACCATTCATTTTATACTTCTGATGTTATGAGATCTGTGTGCTGTTATTTAAAATAGAATTAGCAGCTATATGAACTTACCACCACATGGGCCCCGTTCAGTTTGAGAGGTTTGGGGCTTATTAACGGGGATATCATGTACAGCAGCAGCACGAAGGCCACGATGAAAGCAGCCACTACCAGAAGCATAATGAAAGGCAGAAGCAGCCACCAGGAGTTAAAGGATAGCCAGTGTGAGAGCGCGGAGCCGAGAGCCTTCTCAGAGGACATGGGTCAACCTGATGCTGATGACGTTAGCTCACAAGCTAAATGTCCAATTCCAGGCACTCCCCTGTCTCGCGGACAGAAGATAACAGGCCTTCAAGCGAGCTGTTTATGGGCTTATATTATCTGGTAATGTACAAGAGGCTTGTGCAGTAGATTGAATACTAGGTTGAAGTCGTAAAACCGCAAAAGCTAACTCTTTCCGTTCACTACATGAACCAAAACACAGAATCTATGCACTTTGAACGTGATGCTGCGCTTGTGCGGTGGAATTATGGGAGTTGCAGTTTTTTCAACCTCCGCTTAACCCCGCCCAGTGCAGAAAAAGACTACAAGTTCCAAAGTTCAACACTCTTTTCATAGACTGTCAATAACTGTCACTTTCTTAATTAACGTAAAATAGTCTTGAAATGTTTTTTAGATGTTCTATAAACCGTTTCGCTGTCTAAACTACTGAATTTGACCGCCTCAGAGATTCAAACACGCCCGCTCTCCTAAAACAAGCCCCTAAACACATATCAGCCAACCTGCTGTCAAAAAAAGACACTGACATCATGATTGAGTTATTTTAACGACAAGAGACAAGTTACTTCCATTTCAACCTTTATTTACATGTGAATAATAAAAAGAACGAGATAAACCCCTTTTAACGGTCTAACAGGCCTTATCCTTAAAACAAACCAAACATTTCTAAACTAGTTATTCTAATACAATGTCTTATAGGTTTTTTTTAAAATGGCAAACCAAACACCCTTTAAATGCATAGGAGCTGTATACAGATTGATATATAGTTGTAAATTTTTTAATGAAATGTGCAAATATCATCCAATCATTCCCAAACGTTCTGCCTATAAAAACAGGTATATATCCATCAATAAGCATCAGTATGTGTGAATCTGTGTATGTAGATTGAGAGAGACAGACAGAGACAAGAGGAAAATGCAAAAAAGGCACATTGTGTGCTGAGCCTCAGCAAGTGAATTTACAAACGTCCAACACTGGCCCCTGAACATATAATGTAACTCATAACTCAGTGAAGAAATATCACGTTTTACAGTAATATACTGAAAGTAACGCTGTACATGGAGACAAAAACATGTAGCATGTAAAAGAGTGCCTGAATTGTTAAATGGGGATCTCAAAGTGTTACATCAAATGCCAATGCAGATTCAAAGTGTGACTTTCTCAAACAAGAAGGAAAAAAGACAACTCATTACCAACACCCATAAAATATGTCTTTGCAGCAACAAACAAGAGCCACTTTAAATGGTTATTCTATAAAGCACAGCCAACAAAAACATTTTAAGATGGGGCTGAAAAGTCTTCATGCGCCATGGAGCTTAATTATTGTCCATTCAGACTTATGCGACTGTAAACAAGAGGTACATTAGTATTTCTTCAAACGATTAGTCACTGCGTAAAGTAACAACTCATTACATTTGCTAATTGTTTTACAGGACATATGTTGTAGGCCCTTCCGACTGTTAATCATAGACGGACAGTAAGCACAGATTATTATGATTGAGACCGCTGATTAATGATGAAAGATGCATGATGGTCACAAGGTACTGATGGCAGCCTTGCAGGCAGAGCAGCTATTAAAAACAACTTGAGGTGGGCTTGAAGAGATGCACATTTCAAATTACATCTAGCATTTAGCCTGAGCTGAGGGGGGCCGTTGGTCAGAGGAAGAGCATGGGTACGAAAGGAAGAGAGGGGCGTGTGAAGGGCAAGAGAGAAGACGTTACAATCACAATCTGCTTTGGTTTCGGGAGACCGGCTCTATTCAGCCCTCCTGTCCAAAGTCCTCTGTGAACTTTTTCAGCTTCTCCAGATCCTGCTCGTTGACGGTGGGCTTTGTGTTGGTGAGGGACCTCAGCATGTCCGACTGTGGGTACGGGCAGAGTAGAATGATGATTGATTAAAGTACCATTACATTCTTGCAAATCTACACAAATTAGTTTTTTAATAAGATAAAATAAACAAAACAAAACATTCATTGTTTCATTAACTTCTTATTTTTTTACTTTAACCTTTTTAATAAATACTAATATTATTACTATTTCTACTGAAACACTAATATTTTTATATAAATATTTATTCCGTTTGGTCCAACCATTAAAAGATGCTGCAAAATAGCCAATATACACACACATATAAACACTACCGTTTGGTATTGTATACTGTATATTTGTTATATATTTTGTTTGTAAAGTTTGGGCTCAGTTATCATTTTTTTTATGTTTTTGAATGAAGTCTGCATTTATTTGATTAAAAATACAGAAAAAAACAGTAATATTTATTAATAATAATAATAACAACATGTAAGGGATAATGTACATCAAGTCATCCGAACTGGATGTACATTATCCCTTACATATTATATTAATATTATTATTATTAATTTAATTAAATATTTAAAATAACTTGTCTATTTTCATGTTTTTTTCCTGAGATGCAAAGCTGAATTTTCAGCATCAATATTCCAGTCTTTAGTGTCACATGATCCTTCAGAAATCATTCTATTCTAATATGCTGGTTTGCTGCTCAAGAAACATTTATTATTTTCAATGTTGAAAACAGTTGAGCTGCTTAATTTTTTAGTGGAAACAATGATCATTTTTTTCCAGGATTCTTTTATGAATAGAAAGTTCAAAGAATAGAATTTATTTGAAATAGAAATATTTTATAACATTATAAATGCCTTTACTGTCATTTTAAAGATGATCAATTTGATCAATTTAATGCATGCTTCTTTTGTACAGTATGCAAAAATAAATAGCTTGACACTGGAACTTTGCAGCACAGCATAACTTTTTTCTTATAACCAATAATCACAATTAGTGTGAACTGATGGTGTAAGAAAAAAAAAAAAAAATATATATATATATATATATATATATATATAACTAAAAACATGCTCACCATGGAAACAATTGGCTCCAAAAGTTTCTCTCCAGGAACGTCCATCCAAGTCATTTCTATAGCCTGTGGATCACCTGGAGAGCAAGGGGTTAGGAGGTCATTCACTAAGACATTTGGATCATCTCTTGATGGTCCTCGTACCTAATGAAAGAAAAAATGGTTTCAGTTAGAAAGGGAGGGTAATTATTTTCAATTAATTAATATGACACATATTTCACAAGTTTTCATTTACTCCATTTCCGTTTCTTAAAGCGTTAATGTAATGGTGTCAGGCAGGACTCACCCGTTTAAAGTGAGTGGCAGACTGAACCTTCCTGACGGGCTGCATGAGAGCATCTCTGACGATGACGCTGATGTCAGCACCAGAGTAACCATCCGTCTTCTTGCCCAGAGTCATGAAGTCTGATTCGGTGAGAATGTTAGGTGTGCTGCCCAGATTTAGCTTGAACATGAACCCGCGAGCGTGCTCTTCAGGCAGAGGGATGTAGATACGTTTCTCAAATCTAAACACAACAACACAGAAGATGAACAATGAACATAAACACTTGCAGTTAAAAGTGGTAGAGGGACATGTACACTCTATTCATTGCGGTTACTATTTTTCACATATTAAAAAAATAGTCAAACAAATCGGTTACACTTTATTTTAAGGTGTCCATGCATGTTACAGTGTAAATATGCATTTAAGGACTCAGTAATTAATTAATTAACATGTACTTACTATAGGGTTTGGTTTAGGGTTAGCCGAGTATGTAATTATGCATAACTTACTGTTATAATTACTACATTAAGAACATGTAATATAGGTAACAAGGGCATGTAAAATAAAGTTTTACCAACAAATCCAATATATGAAATAGCACAAATGGAGGTTAAGGAAATCATAGCTTATACGTCACCACCCACATCTAGGTTTTTTATACATACACTACAGTTCAAAAGTTTGAGGTCGGCAAGATTTTTTAAAAGATCTCGCTTATGCTCATCAAGGCTGAATCTATTAGATCGAAAATACATAAAATTGTGAAATGTTATTACAATTTAAAATAAACTTTTCTATTTGACTATATTTTAAAATGTAATTCATTGCTGTAATGTCAAAGCTGAATTTTCAGCATCATTGCTCCAGTCTTCAGTGTCACATGATCCCTCATAAATCATTCTAATATGATGATTTAGTGCTTAAGAAACATTTATTATTATTAATGTTAAAAACAGTTGTGATGCTTAATATTTCTGTGGAAACCGTGAAACCCTTTTCTTTGAATGAATGAATAAAAAGCATTAATTTGAAAATTAATTATTTAGAAACATTTCTTTATTGTCACTTTTGATCAATTTAATGCATCCTTGCTGAATATTAATTTAATTAAGTATTAATTTCTTTCAAAAAAACTAAATCTTACTGACCCCAACTCACACATAATTTCAAACGTCCAGGATTTCAAAAGGATTTCAAAATTTTCCACATAAATAAAATACTGAGACCTGTACATCTTTCATAATAACATTCCACATGATTCATGGTTTCTGGCTCAATTATGTGCTACAAGAGTTGAAAAACCTGTTCCTTGGTGATGTGACTCAAGTGATGTCATTAAAACATGATGCGTCGCACTGGCACAGAGTTTAATGAGATA
This sequence comes from Gila orcuttii, assembly GCA_026230005.1. Taxonomy (NCBI): domain Eukaryota; kingdom Metazoa; phylum Chordata; class Actinopteri; order Cypriniformes; family Leuciscidae; genus Gila; species Gila orcuttii. The sequence goes on from JAPDVR010000008.1 coordinate 32,838,103, forward strand.
ATCTTTAACTGATAGACTCAATCACTCCTCTCTGACTGATCTCTTTCAGTTTTCATAAGGTAATTCAGTCACTCATGGAAACAAATTATTACCGTCTTCTGATGGCAGAATCCAACGTCCATGGGATATTTGTGGCTCCCAATACCAGGATCCCTTCATTGTCAGTACCAACACCTATAAAGACATGGATTTGCATTAGAAGTATTAAACCTTCTTTAATCACTCATCTAAAAATATTAAATACGACAAAAGGGCATTTAAATGTCTCACTATGCAAAAATGATATGAATATAATTTCTTAATATTCATTTCTGTAACAAATAATATATATATTTGTTTTATTAATACATTCAAATCCAATTATATCTGAAAAGCACAGATCTTAAGAGACAAAAATGAAAGCGATTTTGATAACATGATTTTACATCACTGCTGATTCAGAATGAGTTTCAGACAAATTACTCGTTCATTTAGTTTCTATGTGGTGTGTTTTATTAGGATTGGAGGTAAACTCTTCAGAAAAAGGATTTGACATACATGTAACAGACAGTCATAACATAATCTCACCTTGCATCTGAACCAGAAACTCTGTTTTGATTCTGCGAGCTGCTTCACTTTCATTCTCGCTCCTGGAGCCGCAGAGTGAATCGATCTCATCTATGAAGATAATAGAGGGCTTGTGCTCTCGGGCCAACGTGAACAAGTTCTTCACCAGCCTGTGGGGATAAAAGGACACGTTTAGACAACACGTGACATCATTTTAACCATTTAATCAGGTGACAAACAACTTCAACAATCAGATTTTCCAGTATTTTGTATCATTCCCTAAAATTATACAGAATGTACACAGCCATGAGAACTAATTATAAAGCCATAAAGAATTAAATGTTTTAAGCATTTTGGCTTTCATTTACAGGTCAGTTGGTGAGTCACGGTTGCTCGATACCAAATTCTGTTCAAAGATCCACATAAAAGCTGTACAAAACATGTCCAAAAGCCCACAGCTGCAGATGCATCTTCCATACAGTTTCTGCAGTGTTGCACATCACATGGCACTTCATTCTCTATCAATTATTTTGTATGGCATATGCTGACAAAAAATGTTAATAGCTACTTTAAAATGATGATAATGACTTTGACTACATTTTGGCCTATCACTTTACAAACAGCTGATTATTACAAAAAATCAGATGTTCACTTTCTAGCAAACGCCCAGACTCTTAGGTAAAGGAAATCATCACAAGACTCACTTTTCACTCTCTCCCAGCCATTTGGATACCAGGTCTGAGGAGGAAATGGAGAAGAAGGTGGAATTGTTGGCTTCTGTCGCTACCGCTTTGGCCAGGTAAGATTTGCCTGTTCCTGGAGGCCCGAACAGAAGGATGCCCCTCCATGGAGTTCTTTTACCTGAGACAGAAACCATTTTTTATCATTATCTGTCAACATCACTCATGAAGTATTGGTACAGTTGCAGTTTTGGATACATCCACAGCCATCAATTATCCCTTTACACAAGGTTCAAACTACTGAGCAAAGCACAAGACACTTAGGCCCCGTTTACACCTGGTATTAAGATGCGTTTTGGTCGATCGGATCACATGTGGACAATGCTAAATACAGGTGTAAACGGGGTCTTAAACGTTTTGAGCTTGTCCACTTTCGACCACTTCCAGAGGTAGTCGAAAACACATTCGACCGGATTGCTTTCGAGCTGTAAACGCTCAATGTGTTCAAACAGCCGCAAAAGACCATCTATTCTCCACCTACTGACCTAACGCGTAAACATTATGGGAAGTGTGCTAGCCAGATGGGATTTAAACTTTGCCAAAGTTTGGTTTGAAGATGAAAAATGTACCAAACACAATGTTCTTTCACCTTTCCTGATTTCTAACACTCACAGCGTTTGGTCTTGCGGCTGTCAGAGCAGAAACTGAAGCTGCTGCTCTTCGTATGTTTTTACATTGTCTCCGGTCGCTTTCATATGTAAATTGTGAGAGCTTATTTCATCCAGTAGATCGAAAGATCTGAAAAAACTCACATTTACCCACCCATAGACCCTCCCCTCAAAGAAATCAGGACAGAAGTGGTTGATATATCGATGCATCGTGAATCAAGAAATTATTCTGGATTGATTCCAATTTTTCCAATAATACCAGGTGTAAACAGGGCCATATTGGCATTGATGACCATGAAATACTTAAAACTTTAAGAGTGTCACATGATGGCATTAACCCATTAGTTTATATTGCTAATCCAAGGCAGGAAAAAGCCACTTGCCTGTGAAGAGATGTGGGAATTTGATTGGCAGAATGACGGCTTCTTTCAAAGCCTCTTTGGCGCCCTCCAACCCAGCGACATCATTCCATTTAATGTTCGGCTTCTCCATGACAATGGCTCCTGTGACAGAAGAACCGGTCTTTGAATCAGTCAATAAGATTTAACAGAGATTTGTTGGAATTTAAAACAAAGAAACATCAAATGTATTAACAAAAAAGTACAGTTTTTGCTTAGTTTTTACTTATAAGAAATAATAAAAGTACTAAAAAGTGAAAAACAAAATTCTTAGTATTTTGTAGTATTTAAAAGAAAGTGTCTGAATAGGGAATAACTAACCTGAGAGTTGATTCTGAAATTTCTTTTTCTCTGGGTCATCTCCTTCTCCATCGCTCTCATTCCTAGGGTTAAAAACACAATGTGAGATGCGTGCAGAAAGCTGCGTTACAGACAGTACCGGTATGAGATCTCTCTTTTCTTATAACACTTAAACTGACAAAAACACACAAAAAAAATGTACAAGTACTCTCATAAACGCAGTCTTAAATGAATGTTAAGAGTTGTGAGAAAATCGGATAAGGTGACAGCCTAATAAACCTGTTGCTGTCATTAATGTTAATTAATAACATAAGAAACTAAGAACATAAGAAAATCACTCAATGCTCTTGACTAACTTTAGTAGCTTTAATAAGAATTAATCAATATTTAATTCATACAGTGAAGACTATGCAATGTTATTTAACATTTAATTACTTTATCCAATTTTTGTAGTTCTGTATTTCTTAACTGAACCTACCTAAAAAATCTTTTTTAAAAAGATGTTTATTTAATTAGTTCATTATCTTTGTTTTTTTGTATTTATTCTTATTGCATTACTGATTGCTTACTTGTCTTTTATAATGTTTAAACTTTATATTAGTCAGGCAAATAGTTTGTGTTGTGGTATAAAAATTGGAATCAAGAATTGCCAATTTCATTGGTATGTAAAATGTTGGCGTCATCACAACCTTTTTGATTAAAATACAAGGCATCTTCCATTTAATAAAGACATCAATAACGGTATTGCTTATTCATAGTCCTTAGTAAAAAGATGGCATTAAACAAAAATATAATATTTGTATATATAAATATTAGTGCTGACAATCGATTAAAAATAATTAACTAATCGATTGTACATTTTTTGTACATTTAACATTTTTAATCGCAACTAACATTTAATGTTTTTCATATATTTTTAGAGACAGAGACAGTATATTTTAAATATTTGATCTAACAGGTAAGAAATACACAGAAATTAAATAAAGTTCTAACAACTCACTGCATAATTTATAAATTAAATATAGATACATGTTTATTATAGCTACAAAAGTTATTTAGTTGAAAGCAGTTAAGGATTTTCTGTTTTTCTTTTGTTCTTAGATTAACACGGCACGAATTTGACATCCATTTTCTCACAGATCTTTAAGTTCATTTAAGACTTTAACTTATTTAAGACTGTACATACAAGGATATTTGACAAAACGGGCATTTTGGCATAAGTTTTGTGTGTTTTTGCTCGTTCAAGCGTGAAAGAGAACTAGCGGCTCCCTGTTCTTGAGTTGTGTGTGTCACACGGACAGGCGATTCGCAGACGTGCGCGCCAGTGCCGCACCGCGTTCTCTTTTGTGACTTGTCGTGCTTGAATCGTTTAAAAGCATTTGGATGAATAAGAGCGTGAACACAATGTAACACTAGCTAAAGAATGACGGGGGAAAATGGATGATGCGTTAATTGTGTGTAATATATTAACGAGTTAAACTGAAAACAATAAACACATGCCGCATTAATTTTGGCAGCCCTAATAAATATATAATAAATAGAATAAAATATTTAAAATATATACCCTCTTTATGTTGTTTCTACATTAATTTGGAGATTCAATGTGAAATTATGTATTACAAAACAAAAATATATTACAAATTTTGAATGTTAGGTGTGATTAATCACAGAAAAATTTGCAACAAAACAGTCTCAGTAGCTAACATACTTGTGTATTGACATGTGAACACACACTAGCAGTTATATGCAAAACTGCTATTTTAAATAAATATGGGTTATCTGAATGGCCAATCGATTAGTCAGCCTTAAGGAAGCCCTTTACAATTGGTGTCTATCAGAACCAAATTATATGCATTTTTAAGTAGGGCATTCGGACTAGACATGTTATTGCGCTCAGAAACAATTGGGTAATATTTGTCATTTTGATATTTAGCCGATTCACAGAAATAGAGCACACATTTCGAATGTATGCATTTATGTTTTTGTATTTATTCAGTCACACCCACCCTTTGTCACTGGACTGGGACTCCTTCACTGGTTTCACAGGGGCTTTCTCTTTCTTCTTCAAATACTCTTTCAGCTTTTCAGCCCGGTCTAAATATTCGGCACATTTGGCCCGAATACTTTGTTTGGCCTTATCACCCTGTGCTTCATCTTCATTGTAAAAAAACAAACAAACAAACAAACAGTTAAAGATATAGAAAGGCTTCCCAGTTGTGATGTATTCTGCTTAACATTCTGATAAATTAGAATGTGTAACTATAAAGTAACAAGCAAACTATTACAGTCTGGATAAAAACAAATCATATGACAGGAATAATATAGTTTTTCCGTAGCTAAAATCATTCTTCTTGATGGATGATATAAACAAATTTCTGCTGCATACTTACATTTGACAACATGTAGGAAATATTGAACAGCATGCTGATATAAACGCAGGGCCTCTTCATAATTTTCGGCCTTATCCTCCTGAGATGCCTTACTGGCCAGATCTATAGCTTTCTGTATGGTAAATATCATAGCATTTTTTCAGAATGGGTTAGAGGGACAAATGCAATGTGGCTGTTAATTATAAATTATTGTTATATGAAAGCACATAAATGAGACACTTTAGCAAACCCTCATTCTCAAACCAACGAAAATGATGGATGTGGCATCAGTCCTCCAAGAAAAACTATTATGCTTAGGAGTTCACCAGAACAATGCGCCTAAGATTAATAGGCGTATTCATTAACACAAAACTAAATTTAGATCTAAACTTCACACTAGACAATGGTCAAACCCAACCGTATCGTTAGCTCATCTGATCTTAACCTGACTTATTAACGTTCAAAAAGCCATTTATAATGTCACGTACAGACAATTAAGGCTGATTACGGCCATAACACGTTTGTTAGTATATAAATTTAACAAGTTAAAGAAAACATGATGGGTGCTAGTAAGAGATGAGCGATCATTTCGCCATGTTTACTACAAAATCATTGCTTTCAAATGTGTGAATTTACAAATCGTTCCAGACTTAGTATTTATCTTAATTAAATCCGTAAGTTAACATTCTTGCTGTCAGTTAAAAAAAACTATGAGCTAATTTGTTTGCTAACTTACCTGTAAGTTGTTGTTGGCAGCCATAGGGGCTGAAAAAATCAAGAACGTACGACGTGTTTCGGAAATATAAAGACAGTGTTATATTAACTGTCAAAAACACGATTTAACAAACAAACAACAAGGATTGTAGATTTATGATTTTTTTAGTGCTTAGTTTTGAGATCGTTGAATAACAGAGGAAAAAACAACTTCCGCATTAAAATGTCGAATGTCACTTCCGCCTCCTCGCTCACGTGTTCTAAAAATGTCATGCGTCATACGTGTAAGACAAGCCTTTTTGGCGCGCCCTGAAAAAACCATAGGCAGTAAAAGAAAAAAACGCCTCTTAAACGAAATAAAGGAGTAATTCTTCTTACATAATAGAAGTTGTTGTCGTCATATTAACGATTATTGTGAGTAAAAACAGTCTCTCAATCTGATGCCACCAAACATAAGAAAGTCTAACTGCCTGGCCGAAAGTATATCAGATTTTGCACAAATTATCTGCAACCATGATTGTAAGCTATTGAATTTACAATGTTACAATGATTACAGTTACTTGAAAACAATTAATTGGGGAGACTGAGACTAGCTGGGAATCTAGTTTAAGTTTAAGGTTTATAGTCAAACGTCCAAATGCTTGTTTTCTTTAGTGGTTTTATGTTGATGCTGGTTTCAAGCACTTGATATTCTTCTTTTTATATATATATATATATATATTTTTCTAATATATATTGGGTAAATAAGTGAACACAATAAAACCACACTGACAATTTTTTTATGTTCGATTTTTCAAACACCAGGACAGAAGATGCTATTTTTAATCCAATTTAATAATTTAATGTTTGCCAAAAAATGTAATTAATATATATATTTTTTGCATTACATTACATTAATTTTAAGTAATTATGCCTCAGGCATTTTTCCCCTCAACTGATTAACCACATTCGGTCTCTAGACAATAACAGACTAATGACCAGTTCTCATGAGACAACTTACCCCTTATAGTGGTCAATGTTTATTTCCCAGCCCACTCTGAGAAGTGTGATAACTAACTCCAGTCTCATCACTATTATTATACTGGCTTCCGTATTAATACTAGAACTCTGCACATTCACAGCTACACAGAAAGGCCAGTGTGTTACTAGTGATATAGCTACCAAAAGACTGAAGTCATCAGCAAGATAACTGAGCTATAAACAAGTGTTGCTATTGTCAAACTGAAAGGTCACCTACAATCATGAGCCATAACATTGCTTACACATTGTCAGGTATTATATTGCAATATGACAGGCTAGTAATAATATAAATATCTTACGCTTGTTTCTTTTAGAATTATGTTGACATATAATAAAAAGGCACCACAGTAAACGGAAAAAAAAACAAGTTATGGAACAGACAACAAATAGAATGTAGTATAACCAAACAGACAATGAATGAAATCAAAATGATGAAAGTATAAAAAGTGTAAGTGACCCACTGCCTTTATAATAAACATAAAATCAAAGTAGACCCTTTATATTTTCTTAATATGCAATTTCTTAATAAAGTTCCTAGACTTATTGCACATGATTCATCAATGCACAAAATTGAAAAGAAAAAAAAATGCTTGTCTCCAAAACTTGACATCACCAAGCCTTCTTAATTTTCATTCAGTCCCCTAAAAACACCAGTGCAATTGGATGTAAACAACATTTAATTTTCACTTTAAAATAACTGTAGTGAGGTAATATCGGTAGCTGAGAAATATTAAATATCAGCAAATTTAGAGAACGGTCCATTAAGGTTTTTATGAACAGTTTAGCTTCACTGCTCTTGAAAGTTGAAGCATATTGTTGTGTCTAACACAAAATCTCACGAGAAAGAAAAATAAGCATGATGGTCCACCTCTAAATCTGACCATCAGCGGGGTGTAAGCAGATCCTGCGAAAATACACAATTGAATATGAATATTCATATGAATTAAGGTGCTGTCACATTGAGCGATGCAAAATCCAGTCTTGTAAATAGGAATCAATGCAATATGCAATTTAGTGTGTGAGAGGGGAAGATTTAGATTTTGTTGGTCATGTGGATTCGCCATGTCGACAAACAGAAAGCTGCTTGGTTTTAAAGTCACTTCTGTGTAAGCTGTGCTTCATACCAACTGAAAACGTAGCTAATTTTCACACAAAATGTTGCTAATGTTACTGTACCTTTAGCCACCAAATACTCCAATACTCTCCAATACTCATACATTGGCCCCTCCAGGTCCCTGAAAACCCACCCCTATCCCACAACCTGGAGCCATGGCTGAGTTTCAATATCTGTTATAATCTATGATACTGCTGTCAGATCTGGTGACATATGGGTAATTAATTAGGATAGTAAAGAATAAACTTTTTTTTTTGCAAAAGAACCAGACCTAAAAACACCCTGAAAATAAACTAAAACAACAAAAATAACCCATGGTGAAAAAGCATGTAATGCGTCACTGTCTAATGGCGGAACAACCACCTCACTTGCCTTCCAGACACTACATTTTTACATTAGACATTAAATTAAATGACCAGACCTTTAGATCAAGAGGTCAAGGTTTTGCTGATTAGCATGTCGTCATCAGCTCTAACAGCTCATCTGCCATAACTACACCTTCTGACTGCAATAAGCATATTTTTTTTATTTACAAGCATTCAACATTGTCTGTGTTCTGCCGAAATAAAATGATTTACAAACGCACTACCACATTGCACTTACTCGTAGTGTTTTAAGAGACTTGGCACATAATGAATTAAGGCCCCAAAAATATAGGCTACTTACAAGCAAAACCACAGGATGCCATGGCATACCTCCAAGACTAAGACTGAATCCAAGACTAAGCAACAGACCACAGTCAGGATACAAAGTAAGACTCCTACCTGCTCATTACTACCGGAGACCCCCAGGGCTATGTCCTGAGTCCACTGCTGTTTATCTTTCTAACACACAAACATCACACAAAAAATTCACATAATTTAATTTGCAGACCATTTCAGTTCACAGAGAATATGGTGAGACCCCTCTCCTGCTGTCAGTAAAACAAAAAAAGATTAGAGACTGAAGAAAGGTCAAAGCAGTTCACAACCCCATCAAAGCAAAGTCAACCTCAAATATTTAAATAATAATAATATAATGCATATAATATACAGTGATCTCTAATCCCACTACATTCTGGCTTCCAGGAACAGTAAATGACAGGAAATAAGACAAGGAAATGTTGCTAGTTGGATTCAAACTCACACCACCCGTATGTGAGCACAGCGTAATGTTTTGGAGCTCTTGCACTACCGTTAGGCCATGTCTATAATGTTCCATTAGGTTTTCCAGACCACATATCGTTATCCATTCAGCATTTTACTTAGCTTAATTTTCCCACTGCATGTTTTTCAGTCCATGATACAGAATGATGCTGCCACCATGCTTCAATGCACTATTAGTGTTCTCGAAGTGGTTTAAATTGTAGGTCAAAATGTGTTTTTTACTATTTGACCAAAGTAATATTAGTGACCAAAGATGTGTAAGTTTCCAGTATTTGTTATTAAACTGCTGAAGACAGGTAGTTTATCAAGACTGTACATAACAAGGAAACAGCACACCTTTCTAAATGATCATATCTTCCAGCATGATCTTTCCGAATTTCTAAGTTGTCCCACAAAATAAAAGTTGTACTGATTGGACATATTCATAAATACACAAAGTGATAATTTGATAGTAACCTCTTTGTTATCGAGATACGCTTGGAGCTCTTCTGCTCTGTCGAGATACTGCTTACACTTATCTCTGATCTTCTGATTCCCCTCCTTCCCCTGTGGTTCACCTGAATGTATGGAAAACAAAGGGTTAATTTGCAAGAAAATGACAAGACACCATTGTAAATTGTATATATTATGCACTCACGTTTTACTACATGCAGAAAATATTTCACTGCATGTTGATAAGATTTAATAGCCTCCTCATAATTTCCATCCTGATCCTCCTGTGAAGCTTTGTTGGCTACAGCTATAGCTTTCTGTGAAATGAAGCATGTGCAATTTGCTTATTAACTCATTATAGTCACACCTGACTTTTATACATTTAAGACATTTTTGAGACACATTATCACAAGGTGAGTAAGATGTACATCTTAAGTGTGTATATAAATAAAGCATCACTACACAGTATGTAGTTTAATATTTAAACATGAATAAATAAGCTATATAACAATTATGTAACTGTTAGCATGGTTGTGTTGAGTCAATCAATAATATGAAATGATTTATGACTAGAAGTACAAATGTATCAGAGACACTTAAATTGAATAGATATTAAAATTATAATGAATCTGATAAAGCATAATTGAATAATAATGAATAATAATTGAAGATTATCATGATTCTTAGAGATTCCGATTATTATTCATTTAAAAATTCTATAAGACATAAATGTCTATTGACATATAATGTGGCTTTTGACATCTTTATCTTAACTATCATATAATATGACTATTATTAAATGTGCCTGTGTAATGATTTATGAGATAAAAATAATGAACCACACGAATAGGCTAGGCTATGTTAACTTCACCATGAATATGGCAACTACCTGCTCTTCATAAATGTTTCATTTCGGGGGATGAGTGACGTCTTGAAAATACTTTTCAGATAATCGTCACACTTCAACGGCAAAATTGTTCCTGAACTGATAATATCCTCGATATGTCAATAATATCCGGTGTTAGTATGGTCGCGGCTCAAAAACTAGAAAGTCGCCTGCCTCCCTTTTCCAGCATTTGAAGGTATCCTATGAGCTTTCGAAACCACTACTTGCTGTCTAAGGAGGCAGCTCACTAGGTTTTAAAACATAACCACTGTCATTACGATGAACTGCGTACTCAAAGATAACTTAAACCACTCCAACTTCAATTTTATTCTTAAACAATGAACATGCGAGAATGGTGAATGTGAAAGTGGTTTCTATACTTTTACGAAGAAAATGATTACATCGGCATTTAAACATTACAAATCATAACACTTGGTGAATTCACATTGCCATCACATTTATTGATGATTTCTGAATGGATATATTTACCTGTAAATTTGTAGGCTCCATGTCACACTGATTTGTTGTGTGTGAAATCGGTCACTGCTAAGTTTCGGTAGTTTGTCGGCGTTGACTGTATCGAGTTTGTTAACACCCACTCGACTCATAGACCAGGCATAATAATGATTGAGGGACAACACGAGGAACAGCGCCCTCTAGCTAAAAAAACTGATTTGTTTGGTAGTACTTTTTTTACAGTCTATGTACTAGAATGATTGTTGTTTGCTTAGTTTGTTTATCTGTTGATTAATAAGTAAAAATTGGTGAAACATACTTGAATAATAAACTAGATACTACAAAATATAAGATATTTTTGTATTAAAATAGGCTGTATTATTTTTATTATTAGTTACAAAAATTAGTTACAGAAAATAATTTATGTCATGACAACTCTAAATTACATATAAGTTACATTTTTAAAGTATTATTACTGGTATATAAATCACTCAATGGCTTAGGACCTCAATACATTGCGGAAATGCTCACTGAATATAAACCCAACAGATCACTCAGATTATTAGGATCACATCAGCTTGAAATACCAAGGGTTCACTCTAAGCATGGCGAGTCCGCCTTTAGCTACTATGCCAGTCGCAGCTGGAACCAGCTTCCAGAAGAGATCAGATGTGCTCCTACAGTAGTCACATTCAAATCCAGACTCAAAACACATCTGTTTAGCTGTGCATTTAATGAATGAGCACTGTGCCACTGTTCGTCCGACTGTTTGTACTGTATTTTATTTTATTTTATTTTTATTCAAAACTGTTTTAATTATTCTGATTTCTTTTGATTATTTTAATTTCTTCTATGTAAAGCACTTTGAATTACCACTGTGTATGAAATGTGCTATATAAATAAACTTGCCTTGCCTTGCCTAAATGTTTGGTAATGGTAATGGATAGGACAATGTTGACAAGTTTCGTCTTGGCAGAATAGATCTGCTGCTGCTGCAGAACAACTTTCAACTGCCAATACATACACAACACACGGCTGTGAGCAAGTAAGACATGCTGCTGCTCTACAAGATAGCGTACATGAATTACACCATTGCAGATCTTAGGTGGAGCTGGGGAAGGTGGAGGGTTTCTGAAAGCACACTGCAACTATTACAGCAAACGCTGCCCAAGTATTTGAAGGTTGAGCAGTGAGCTCATTGGCTACTGATACAGCAGGGACCAATCAGCTGTGCCCTGTAGAGATAGATGTGATTGCAAACAGATCGAGTTAAGGACATAGGCTATTAGCCTGCGCCATCTAGATTTTCATGACAGAACTTGTTTGAAAACACAATCATAAAAACCCTAACCCTTAAAACAGGCCTTTTTTAATTCATATAATTTAATTTAAGTATAATTTCTAATTTCTTTCGTTTGATTTTGGAGTGAAATAAGATTAATCCTATAATTTGTGCTGTTATTTTCATACCAGACAATGATCAATGTCTTTAGTGTTAATGTCACTTTTCACCATGCATTGTAAACAGTGTAATTATATTCATTTGTTGTTCAGATGAGGTCATCAGAAATTTGCGAGCCAAAGAATCTAAGGGTTGCTGACTGCTGCAGTTATGTGCTATCAGTGTTGTGTGCTGGGAGTTGCCTTCGTGAAGTCAACAAAAAGTTATTTTGTTTTGGTGCCTACATTGCTGGTTCTGTTTTGCAGGCTAAATTGTTGAACACTTTTTTCACAATGTTGCAGTTCTTCATGCATCATTTTCACAGTTTAGACCAACAATACCATATGCCATATTTTTTTTTATATATAGTTTTATAAATTGAAAATATATTTTTATTTCAACATATAAACATCAAAATATATATATATATGTATCATAATATATATTCAAGGGACAAGAAAAAAAAACTTCTGCTATATTTGAAATTAATTTAGTAAGGTTAGATAATTTAGGCCTGGTTTCATAGACAGGGTTTAGATTAAGCCAAGATTAATCCTTAGTTCAATTAGGGCATTTAAGTAGTTTTTATAAACATGCCTTAATAAAAAAAAACATTACTGGTGTGCATCTTGAGACAAAACAATGGCACTTTTAAGATATGTAAGTGCAATTTGCTTTCAGTCAAAGCAGTTCAAACATGCATTTTAATTTGATAAAACTGAAAATGAAGGGATAGATGTACAGTCTGACCAATAGGTGCCACTGTTGATCAGCTGATGAAACATTGAAACTAACTTTCCAAAACAGAAAGTCAACTGCAAGGCTACTAACAGAAAACGAAACTTATACAGCCCAAAATCACAAGCACCTCATAATCAGTTTGTGTTGAAACAAAGAAAGTTCTTAAAGCTTGGATGTTATTCAGGGAGGGCTGAATTCAGTAAATGGATTTTAAGAAGCCAGTTTTGTTTACGGTTGAACGGGTGGTCTGTGTTAAAATGACAGAACTGCAAGACAACTCACAAATTTCTACAAGAAGAAAAAAATGACAATGTCACAGAAATAAACAGAATTTAATATCAAATCCTCCAAGGCGGCAAATATGGGACATCTTACTGTGTCTACAGCACAGTACTGCAGTGGCACTTGTCCAAGATGACCTGAAAAACTATGCAGAGTATTTAACACAACATATAACAGATATATGTGAACAGACATAATGGAAACAAAGCATCTGGCACTTAGGCATTTGGCTGTGAACCTAAGATTCCACAGTGGAGAGAAAGTGGAGAGGAAATACATTTTCTGTTAGAAATATGTAACTAGGAAAAAGGGACAAATGCAAATGAGGCCTTTTTACTTGAATACAGTTTTGAGTTTAATTTTAGAGTCACTAATTAACTAATTAGTGGAAGCAGTAATGGATTCAACCTTTAAGGGTTCTGTCAGGCACTTATATAGAACACTTTAGGGGTTCCCATCATGGTATCATGTTCTGAATTTAGTGTTAATTATTTATTTTGTTTTAATTCAAATTATTCAATAATATACTTACATAGAAACTTTTTGGCATAAAAGATTCTTTAAAATTGAGTCAAGAACTCTATAGGTTCTATATAAAACCCAATCAAACCTTTTTTAAGAGTGTATATTTCTCAAGCAGATTCAATCATTTGAAGAGAGGAACATATTTTGTTTAGTATTAATTAACAGACACTCAACTTGTGGCCACGGGCAGTGGAGGATGTGGAGAAGGCATTTGATCATCCCATAAATATTTACAAGGTTTTGGATAACCACAACCAAAATCCAATGCAAAATGATACAAATCTTCTCATAGCAGTCACACAAAAAATAATAATAATATCATAGTTAACCAGGGGTGTCTAAACGCGGTCCTGGAGGGCTACTGTCCAGCAGAGTTTAGCTCCAACTTGCCTCAACACACCTGGCTGCCTGGAAGTTTCCAGTATGCCTAATAAGACCAGAGATTATCTTATTGGGAGATCCAAGGGTCTGTGGCTCTAACGACGCCATTTCGTTCAGAGTTGTACGACAGTCAATCACTGTTTGCGGATACCATAGAAATGAATGAGAAGTGCAGTAAACTGAATCACACCTGTCGCGCATTTGTCAGTGACTTTTCTTATAAAAAAATAATACGTTTAAAATATATCAATTCAAAACATTTTTTTTTAAGAGCAAACATGTTGAAGATTAGCTGATGTGCTGTCGATTCATTAAATGGTCAGCTTTTTCCTCACAAAAGCAGTTTATTCAGCCTCTCCTCCATTGACATCCATTAAAAAAAACGGCCTATTGTCTCCTTCCCTGCATACCGCAGCGTTAGCAGGTGTTACACTTTTTTCAGCTAAGGTTGCAGGCTTGCCTTCAAGTGGCTTTGGTAAGACCTTGATTAACTGGTTATAATGTGTTTATTTTGGGGTTGGAGTTAAACTCTGCAGGACACTGGCCCTCCAGGAGCAGGATTGGTCACCCCTGTTCTGAACAGAGTTTGAGGAGATGATGGAGTGTCTGTAGTATGAAGGTTTTGGCTGTGTTTCAGGTCAGGAAGCATCAGCTCATCTGCATGATTTGGCACTAGAGCCGCAGGGTCCCTGTCACATGGTTTATCCTCCAGCCAGTGTCTGTCCAGCTGTTTGCTGTCCAGAGGAACGCACAGACCTCTACAGGGTCAAGAACGTAGGATAATAGTTTCAATAGCATTTACAAGTAACTATAAACTGTGTCTATATCTGTCACGTTCAGTTGTGGTTTTAGTTTAATTTCCTGAAATTTTAGTTTGTATCTCACTGTTTCCTGTGTTTCTTTTCGGTTGTCATGGTTGCTAGCTTGTGTTCATTGGTTGTCATGGTTGCTAGCTTGTGTTCATTGGTTGTCATGGTTGTTCATTATTTCAGTGATTTTATCCACCTGTTCCTTGTTTAGATCATCAGTGTATATATTGCCCTTTAAGTTTAGTTTCTTCTTTGTATGGTGTTGGTTGTGTTTCATGCACTCCATTGAGTCCACCATTGATAATGAGCCTGAGCCTGCCACAGACCCTGAGCCAGTGCTGATCCCCACCACAGACCCAGTGCCAGCACCTATGCCTGCAACGGTGCCAGAGCCTGCAGCCTCGTTAGTCCTGGACACAAAGCTTAACGCCCAGTCTGATCATGTGTGAGCTGGTTCCTACATTCGTATTAGTGGGAGAACTGGTGGTCTTCCAAGTCTTCTACATCGCCACTGGTTCCGCCCAGCTCCAAGTCTTCTACATCGGCGCTGGTTCCGCCCAGCTCCAAGTCTTCTTCATCGCCGCTGGTTCCGCCCAGCTCCAAGTCTTCTACATCGCCGCTGGTTCCGCCCAGCTCCAAGTCTTCTTCATCGCCACTGGTTCCGCCCAGCTCCAAGTCTTCTACATCGGCGCTGGTTCCGCCCAGCTCCAAGTCTTCTTCATCACCGCTGGTTCCGCCCAGCTCCAAGTCTTCTACATCGCCGCTGGTTCCGCCCAGCTCCAAGTCTTCTTCATCGCAGCTGGTTCCGCCCAGCTCCAAGTCTTCTTCATCACCGCTGGTTCCGCCCAGCTCCAAGTCTTCTTCATCACCGCTGGTTCCGCCCAGCTCCAAGTCTTCTTCATCACCGCTGGTTCCGCCCAGCTCCAAGTCTTCTTCATCGCCGCTGGTTCCGCCCAGCTCCAAGTCTTCTTCATCGCCGCTGGTTCCGCCCAGCTCCAAGTCTTCTTCATCACCGCTGGTTCCGCCCAGCTCCAAGTCTTCTTCATCACCGCTGGTTCCGCCCAGCTCCAAGTCTTCTTCATCACCACTGGTTCCGCCAACCTCCAAGTCTTCTTCATCACCGCTGGTTCCACCAACCTCCAAGTCTTCTTCATCACCACTGGTTCCGCCAACCTCCAAGTCTTCTTCATCACCACTGGTTCCATCACCTTCATCACCGCAAGACACAAAGCTTGCTGCCCAGTCTGATCATGTGTGAGCCGGTTCCTATATTCGTATTAGTGGGAGAACTGGTGGTCTTCCAAGTCTTCTTCATCACCACTGGTTGCGCCCAGCTCCAAGTCTTCTTCATCACCGCTGGTTCCGCCCAGCTCCAAGTCTTCTACATCACCGCTGGTTCCACCCAGCTCCAAGTCTTCTACATCACCACTGGTTCTGCCCAGCTCCAAGTCTTCTACATCACCGCTGGTTCCACCCAGCTCCAAGTCTTCTACATCACCGCTGGTTGCGCCCAGCTCCAAGTCTTCTTCATCACCGCTGGTTCCGCCCAGCTCCAAGTCTTCTTCATCACCGCTGGTTCCACCCAGCTCCAAGTCTTCTACATCACCGCTGGTTCCACCCAGCTCCAAGTCTTCTTCATCACCGCTGGTTCCGCCCAGCTCCAAGTCTTCTACATCACCGCTGGTTCCGCCCAGCTTCAAGTCTTCTACATCACCACTGGTTCCATCACCTTCATCACCGCAAGACACAAAGCTTGCCGCCCAGTCTGATCATGTGTGAGCCGGTTCCTATATTCGTATTAGTGGGAGAACTGGTGGTCTTCCAAGTCTTCTTCATCACCGCTGGTTCCGCCCAGCTCCAAGTCTTCTACATCACCGCTGGTTCCACCCAGCTCCAAGTCTTCTACATCACCACTGGATCCGCCCAGCTCCAAGTCTTCTACATCACCACTGGTTCCACCCAGCTCCAAGTCTTCTACATCACCGCTGGTTGCGCCCAGCTCCAAGTCTTCTTCATCACCGCTGGTTCCGCCCAGCTCCAAGTCTTCTTCATCACCGCTGGTTCCACCCAGCTCCAAGTCTTCTACCTCACCGCTGGTTCCACCCAGCTCCAAGTCTTCTTCATCACCGCTGGTTCCGCCCAGCTCCAAGTCTTCTACATCACCGCTCGTTGCGCCCAGCTACAAGTCTTCTTCATCACCGCTGGTTCCGCCCAGCTCCAAGTCTTCTTCATCACCGCTGGTTCCACCCAGCTCCAAGTCTTCTACATCACCGCTGGTTCCACCCAGCTCCAAGTCTTCTTCATCACCGCTGTTTCCACCCAGCTCCAAGTCTTCTTCATCACCGCTGGTTCCGCCCAGCTCCAAGTCTTCTTCATCACCGCTGGTTCCACCCAGCTCCAAGTCTTCTACATCACCGCTGGTTCCACCCAGCTCCAAGTCTTCTACATCACCGCTGGTTCCGCCCAGCTCCAAGTCTTCTACATCACCACTGGTTCCGCCCAGCTCCAAGTCTTCTTCATCACCGCTGGTTCCACCCAGCTCCAAGTCTTCTACATCACCGCTGGTTCCACCCAGCTCCAAGTCTTCTTCATCACCGCTGGTTCCGCCCAGCTCCAAGTCTTCTTCATCACCGCTGGTTCCACCCAGCTCCAAGTCTTCTACATCACCGCTGGTTCCACCCAGCTCCAAGTCTTCTACATCACCGCTGGTTCCGCCCAGCTCCAAGTCTTCTACATCACCACTGGTTCCGCCCAGCTCCAAGTCTTCTTCATCACCGCTGGTTCCACCCAGCTCCAAGTCTTCTACATCACCGCTGGTTCCACCCAGCTCCAAGTCTTCTACATCACCGCTGGTTCCGCCCAGCTCCAAGTCTTCTACATCACCACTGGTTCCGCCCAGCTCCAAGTCCCCTCATGGTCTCTTCTGCCTCCGGTCCTGACAGTCCTTCTACTAAGACTACTAAAATGTATTAGTTCTTTAGAAGAAAAAATCTATGTTTTTTTAATTGTTGGTTTATGTAAACATGCAGACTAAATTAAGTCTTTGGATGTTTCATCATAGCTTACTATTTTTTAGCATCTCACACCATGATTTTGAAATGTTTAAATCTAGACCACAACACAAGGGTTCAATTGTTTCATCTCTGAGAGTTTACTGCATGCCAGTGTATATCATCTAACAAAATTTGTAAACTTTTTTACAAAGTTATAGCCATATTTTTAGGTCATTTATGTTAATTTTGTGTATGTGTTTGATTTCTGTCTACTCATATGGTGTAAGTAAGGGTCATAGCAACAGTGATTAACAGTGTTAACAGTGATTAACAACTATTAATTCTGAAGGGAGGGGTCAGGTGGGTGTGCTATAAATCATTAAAGCTCATTTGATTAGAGAGAATAACCACTCCGTCCTCCTTTTGTCAAACACAGTGTCTATCATCCCCATCCACCCCCACCCCACAAACAACACAACACTATACACCACATTTACAACTATACTTGGAGTTCTTCCCATTTAATTGACTCACCACATTCACATGTAAGGGGATCACATATGTAAATAAGAAAATAAATGGACTAGTTCTCAGGAGTTAATCTGATCTTAATAGAACATATTTTTTTCTTTTTATTACGTGAATGTCACATTAAAATTGCCCTTTGAACGGTTTACCACACACAATTTATTTTGCTACTTTTCAAATGCATTTTATGTATTGATTTAAATGTTTTACCCTTGTAAAAGATAGCCTTTTAATCTTAAACTATGAAAATCCATCATTTAAAAAAAGGGAATTAGGTTGAATTCAGGTTAATTGGGACAGTTTTTGCCATTGAGATGACTGGAAAAACTGTCCCAGTTATCCTGAATTAACAGGTTTAAAAATGTTAATCTCAATAAAGAATGGAAATATATATATATATATATATATATATATATATATATATATATATATATATATATATATATATATATATATATATATATATATTTCAGAATTTACTATGATTTAAACAGCTTTCTCAGATGTCTCAGATGCATGGCCAAATAGTGATTCATCTTATGAATTGTAAAGATATTGGTGTCTGTGAGCCAAGAGACTGTGTAGGCTTCACAATGAGTTATTTAAAGCTTAGATTAAATGTACATTATGAATAAATAGTGCTAATAAACAGCTGTTGAGATAGTATTCTCAATTAAAAGGATTAGCAATTTGGAACCGAAACAGTATTCTTACGTAATGACTTAACAAGCGAGTTGACTGATTGATTGATTTTAAGGTACCTTTATTGTCAGAAAGGGAAATTAATGGGTTAATCCAATAATCTCCACAGATCATGAAAGCACTTTGAGACGCTCCATCAAGCTCTCTTGACCATTTAACCTTGTTATAAAAGTTTTGCGGTCACATCATCTGGATGAGGAAGCTGCTGTGACACACGTTGAGGGACGAGGAGGACAATTTTCTGCTTTACTGCCCCTGACTATCCGCTAGCAATGAATAAATCTGCTGCTGTCAAACCCTCAAATAGATTAGAGGGGAAATTAAGTGGAAACTGTAAATTCTATTCATTTTCAGTCTTTATTGTTTCAGCTTATTCAGTGTGATGATATAGTGTAGTGGTGTAGTGAGGAAGATACAGTTGTTTGAAGTGGAGTTTGAGTAGTCCACGTATATCCAGCTCAGTGTGTTGCGTGTTACGTGTTTGGTGGTATTTTGAAGTGTCCTGTATGCGTAGCGTGCTGTTTAATTTACAGCAACTCTTCCAAGAAGAGGCAAGCAGGGCTGATTATTTAGCTGGTTCATCATTCCCACATTATCATCTCTGTTTCTAGCAAGCTGATGCCTATACAGGGGAACATATAGGAGACAAAGGGGTTAGATGTCAAATTGAAAAATTTCTACCAGAAAGACTCAGGAGGCAAAATACCGTAACAAGTATACATTTATTAACAGCCCAGCAAGCAAATATTATGATATAATGTTGTTTGGCGTAGGCCCCGTCCGTAGCTCGTAATCCGAGGGTAAGGAATCTGCATTTCCTGCCTGAAGACGAAGGCAGGGGCACATCCGACCCCCTGTCTGGCATGGGAAGGGACCATCCTGGTGGTGGTGGGGAGGATGGAGGGGAAGGGACCATCCTGGTGGTGGTGGGGAGGATGGAGGGGAAGGGACCATCCTGGTGGTGGTGGGGAGGATGGAGGGGAATGAAAGCGTCAGCATCTGCGAAATCAGACATGTGTAAGTACCGATCTTTTATACTATAAGTATTAGAACACTATTGGATAGATGAGAAGGTAATAAGTGACGTAACAATTGAGTCTTCCCGGCAGAATTTACGCTAAAGCTTTCATTTATACATAAATATAAGGCTTTGATTCAAAAGTCCTATTAAAATAAAGTACCATTAAAGTAAAGTATGTTTTTTGCCATAGTTTTTGAGTAAAAAGGGTTAAAAACACAAAATAATAAAAACATACTGGGATACATTTTGACAAGAAGCAGCTATATATAGTAATGAAGGTATATTTTACATGAAAGGTTGAAGAATTGAATTTTTCATAAATTGACATTTTTATTTTATGAGTGGTCATATGTTTTAGTTAGAATTTTTTTGTATTTTGTACAATTTTATAATAATATTTTTGTCCAAAAAGATGATTTTTGCACGTTACCTTTTACATGTTAGCTTTTCTAAAATAATTAAAACTTTGCTGTAAGTTTAGCAATTTGATGATTTGTTTATCATTGTGTGACAACAACACGCCCTGCTTGTCAGGGGTTTGTGTTGATAATCCAATAATAGAGATGCTATGAAGAAGAATGAATTAAGAAATATCTTTTAATAAACACCAGGAATGAATGAAAACTACACAAATGAATGTAACAAACACAAGACCATGAACAGAGGAGAACTGAAGGCTTAAATGCACTGGAGGAAGGCAATCAACGAAACAGGGAACAGGTAAGTTCGTCTTGGTTACGTATGTAACCCTCGTTCCCTGAAGGACTGATTGGGAATCATGCTTAGGGAGCCTGTCATCTCCGAGTATTGTTAAAACGAGCCAAAGCACATTGGCGTGCAAGAATTGCATCACAATCTACGCCCCTCAGCGCGGGTATAAATACGGAAGTGGATGCACGCACCAGTTCTTTTTGCACGCACGCACTCTTTCTTTGGAGAGGCTCACTACCCAGGTGGGCACGGTGCACCTTGGGTAAACACACCAAGATGATGGCAACCACTATCCAGTGGGTAGCCTTTCCTTCTGCTGGTCTCCATAACAGACAAGAGCTGGTCTGAGGTCCTGAGGCTTTGCGTTCTGTCCAGCTATAACCGCAAGGAGCGGAAGGGATAGAGAAAAGCCAGGGCTGGGTCTGTCTCCTCCGGGGCAGCGCCTGCAGGCTCACCACCTGGTCCCGTTTAAGGGAGAGGTAGGAACCTAGGGCACATATCCAGGCCGAGGTCTCAGAGTTGGCTGGCCCGAATTCCAGGCACGATTCGTTGACCGAAAATGCGTGCAGGTCCCTTACTCTCTTGATAGAGGCCAAGCAAGCAGGAGAACTGTTCTCTTAAAAACAGGATTTTTAACTCAGCTGCCTGCAGTGGCTCAAAGGGATGTCTCTGCAGTGCGGTTGCAAAAGAGATATCCAAGAGGGCATAGAGGGGGCGCCAGACGGATTCAGTCTCCTCACTCCCCTCAGAAACCTGACGATCAAGGCGATCAAGGACGAGAACTTACAGGCCTTAGAGGGGAGACGAGGATCCCCCTTCCACAAGGTAGCGGACGCCGGACATAGTTGCATCGCGACATACCGCTCCACTGGAGGGATAGCCTCATAAACTTTCGCCGCTTCCCCGTCAAGGGTAGTGAGGGGGGAGGAGCTACTTAGGCGGTTTCTGGCAGAGAAAGGTGCCGTCCATACCCTTGTAAGCTCCTCATGCACTTCAGGGAAGAATGGTACTAGAGCGGCAGGCTGAGAACCAGCTCGGCCTGCCCCAAGAAACCAATCATCCATCCAAGATGGTTTGGGACACGGTGGATGGTTCCACTCGAGCCCGACCGCCTCGTCGGCCCTTTTCAGCATAGCTGCCATCTCTGCTCGTGATCACCGCTGCACTCTCGCTGTAGAGACCACCAGCACTGGGAGAGTCTTACAGAAAAACATCTACACACTCGCTCGTTGTACAGAACAACACTCTTCAGAGACGTCGACACCGATCGGCTCCGAAGTGAAAGACAACTGGTGCGTGCATCCACTTCCGTATTTATACCTGCGCTGCGGGGCGGAGCATGTGATGCAATTCTCGCACGCCAATGTGCATTGACTAAATTTAACGATAGCTTACTATAATCGTAGTAATATTTTGTGTTCAGCAACTTTTTTTTTTAAGTGAATCATATTGTGTTTAGCATATATATTAACATTCTTGAATGTGACTGTATATATGACAACTGAATTGACTCGTTCTTGAGTAGACTAACATCATGCTTTCTTTTTCAGATTTCAGAGAACCCAAAGGAAAAGATTCTAGTAGTCTGATGTAAGCCAGAATTTTACAAACCTGAACCGTTGACCACATGACATCAGACTTCTGAAGCCAATTTTATTTTTAAAGGTTTAAATGCTTTTGACCTATTTCTACTTTTCTTTTTTAAAGAATGATCTTTTAATATATTTTTGTCATTGATTGAATAAAATAAATTGACTCAACTGCTTTAAAGGTGTCATTTATATTTTAAAAGGTTTTCGCCAAATTTTGAAATGGTCAGGAATTTGTTGACGCACCATTGAAGTGCAGTTGAAATATTAATGTTGTTTCAACTTTTAACTTGGTACATCAGATGGCAACATTATTTGACTTTCCTTTTCAGTTGTATTTTCAGTGTTTCAACAAAATTTATTTAGAATCAACATCACATTGTAACATTGATCAAACCATATTACCAAAGATTATTTTTGTTAATTTCAGTGTTAATTCAACAGCAGTGATTTAGATTCAACATCATGTGTAACGTTAATTCAACAATATTACTATTGATTATTTTTGCTAATTTCAGTGTTGATTCAGCATCGGTGATGTAGATTCAACATCATAGTGTAACGTTGATTCAATAATATTACCATTGATTACCTTTGTTTATTTCAGTGTCGATTCAGCATCGGTGATGTAGAATCAGTAATGTTGATTCAATAGCATTACCATTAACATATTTTCAACATTAAGTGAGGGTGCAAAAGTGATGTTGATAAAATATCACTTTTTAACGTTGAATCAATACGAATACCGTTGATTTTTGGTCAAAATCTCAATATTGCTTCACCATTAACTGAGGGTGCAAGAGTGATACTAAAGCAACCTCACTTTGTAACGTTAATTCAATGCAATTAGCATTGACGCATCAACACTGAGTCAACATTGTTTCACTGATCACAAGCTATCTGGGTATATATTCCCTTTTTGGGCGATTAAAAGTATGTAGGCAACAATTGATCATAACCAGTATGATTAGTTATTAATTATATATTCCCTTTTTGAGCTAAGTCACTAACGATAGTGGAAATGTTCACTATATACTCTATTGATATGTTATATAGTAGCCTTCGACTTTAGGTCCTGCAGTGCATCTCATCCTCATGGACTGATTTGCCAGTGTCACGATGCACACACGGGAAGCAGAGAGATCCACTTGCAGTATTTTATTGGGGTAATCCGAAATCATAAATCCAGTCCAGGCAGGGCTCAAAACCAAAGAAGCAATCCAAAAAACATAAAACAATAAACAAAAGCACAAAGAGGAACAGACCTCAAAAGTGACGTGACGAATAACAAGGACTCCGTAACAAACACTAAACAGGCAGGGTATATATATAACACAGAACTAACAATGATAATGGGGAACAGCTGAGTGCAATGATGATGGGGAACAGCTGAGTGCAATGATGCAGTGATGGGTACAGACAAGGATTGTGGGGAATGCAGTTCATAAAGTGGATGACACCGTGGGGAGGGAGGACATCTAGTGGACACCTGGGGAACACAAACCCAACACTGTGACAGCCAGCTCTTGCTGTGAGATGTTACTCCACTCTTCCACCAAGACATTTGCAAGTTCTTATCTGTGGGGGGACTCATGGTTACACATGGTTTGGCACGATCAGCTGTCCTTCCTGTCTCACTGTAGCAATGTCTTGTGTATCTTACATTACGGACATTGCAGTTTATTGCTCTGTTCACATCTGCAGTCCTCAGGTCTCCTGCAGCAGGACTGTGGCATGTTCACGCATGTGATCGGGACCCTGGCCATCTTTCTCCTGGTGTTTTTCACCGTCACTAAAAGGTCTTTTTAGTGTCCTAAATTATTGGAACTGGGACCATAATTGTTCACCTCCTGTAAGTGTCTTAAGAACTGGTCCACAGGTGCATGTGCAATATTGTTTATGGTTCATTGAACAATAATGAAAACTATTGTTTAAACACTTTCCAATGAAGATCTGTAAAACTTACGTGGATTTTACAAAATCATCTTTAAAATACCCTTTTTCTGTATCCCTTTTTCCCTTTTTCTGGGAAAAAAAGTCCCTTTTTCTGTATCCTGAAAAAGGGACTTTTCTTATTTTGCTGAGTGTGAATTCAGAATTTCAAAATATAGCCCCAGTCTCCCCCACATGAATGGCAAATCACTAAACCCCAACTGAAGCTGAGCTTTGAGCTATGCCATTTGCGCAGGTGACGTTCAATTTGACTCTCTTTCAAAATAATAATTGAAAAGGTTAACCTAATTTACATAAGAATTGAGACTCATTTGAGCTGAAAAGTTAATTCATATAAATCATGCGTCAAACATGAGGAAGACAGCCCATATGGCGTTTGTCAAAGTAGCACTGAATAATTCTCCAATCGTGAACAAATAGATTCTTCTCGGATGATCACTTGACTAATACTGGCCCTGTCACATCGCAATTCGGAAGCTGGTTAGGAGGATTGAGAGCACAAAGAACTGAGCCAAAACAGACAGACACTTGAGGAAAACTTCCTCCAGAGATCGCGTCATAAGTCAAAGTCATCCTTCAACTAAACAACAAGCCGTGCCACACGGAGTTTCAAATGCTGAACCTCTTTTAGATACCCAGCCTGAACTTGAACCGTTCTATTTTAAGACATTTAGCACATACTCATTGCACAAAACTTATTTAGGACATGTCTATAGCAAAATTAAACATGATTGTACACTAAAGCTGCTGGGCTCAATTACAGTGACCATAGTCATATATTCATATATCTATTGAGCTGTAAAGAGATATAAGGTTTCCTGGACAGCTTGCTTTGTGTCCAACATGCAATAAAAGTCTCTCTCAAAAGTGACCTCTCAAAGCATAGAGTCTCAGTCTGGGTTTTCCTTTGCTTGTGCTGAAGTGCTAGAGAGTTTCCAAAACACTGTCAGCCTAGCAAGCTTCCTTTTAGGGTTATTAAATACCATAAAGAGTCCTCCATTTTGTTGTAACGAACTTTGAGCGATGTGCCATCAATTATTATTGCAGACAAGGTGACTTTCTTTTTCCTGCATTCAAAATTTTATTATTTATTCAACTGATTCTTTCATCCCCTTGTGAAAAAGAAGTGCACTTTAGCATACTTTTAAGTATTATTATGGTAGCCTACTTATTATGGAAATTATAGTAGAGTATACTTAAGTGCGAACTGAATGTAATGTTTTATTAAATGTATATTACATTGAAGTTAGTTGAACATAAGACTGAAATTAGACTGCACATTGAAAAGTGTTTGGATTAGATTTGTTTTAAAACTGGACAAAAAGAAACGTTTTATGGTTTTGAAGAAGAAAAAATGAAAGCAAAGACAAGTTAAACGAAGAAGAAATAATCAAGGTTCTGTCTATCTACACTATTTTCTAGGTCACTAATCAAATGTAAGCAAATTTGTGCATGCATGTGAACTCCTTTGAACAAAAAATAGATTTCCTTTCTTCTCTGGAGCATTTTCAAATCATGCTGGAATCATGCATGGATCATCATGCATGGATCATCAGGTTTTGCACAAACTTGTGGAGTCTCATGCAAGTTTAAAGGATGCTAACATTAATTAAAGGCATAATAGGTGATTCTCTACAGAGACAATTTTTTGTTATGCTGGTTGAATGTCTACTTATATCCTGATAGCAATATATGTTAAAGGGTCTAAATGTATTTTTATGATATCGTTTGTGGAAGGTGTAGGACCATAAAAATGTTCTTTCAATCATTGCATGGTCAGAATGAAATGATCAAATGTGTTCCCTGTCAGTTAATGTGTGTTTGCATACCACTGAACAGCAGTGTTCACGCACATCATACGTCATCAGCGCGTTCACATACACTGCAGACATGAGCGCAGGCAAACAGTTGTTTGCATTCATTATTGTAGTACTGTTACTCACTGTACTGTAAAGTTTTCTCACAGTAAACGGCACATGATGTGATCCAATAACGTTTTCTCTGATTGTCTTGCTTCTGGTCTATGCTCGATCACTGTTTTGGATCTCGATCGCGTGGCTTTGGACGGCGATTTGTCGGGAGGGTGGGATCGTATACCAGATAGCAACATAGTGTCGGCCCAGATCCGGCCCACATCTGGT
Organism: Gila orcuttii; assembly: GCA_026230005.1. Classification (NCBI taxonomy): domain Eukaryota; kingdom Metazoa; phylum Chordata; class Actinopteri; order Cypriniformes; family Leuciscidae; genus Gila; species Gila orcuttii. The sequence continues at coordinate 32,864,648 of JAPDVR010000008.1, forward strand.
ACACACGGATTCCACACGGCCCAGATGTGGGCCGGATCTTTCAATGCTAGCAGGCTAAAGTTACACCTATTGCTGTCACGATTCATGAATTCACTATTTCCTTCTTGTCTCGTGTCTTTGTTGTTATTTGTGTGTGGGTGTGTGAGTAGAGGGCGTGACCAACCCATCAGCACTGATCAGCGCGCAGCTGGTTTCACTCTCATCACAAGCTGCAGCTCATTCACCTTAACTTTCATATACTCACCGTTTTGTCCTCTCCTTTGTCAGATCGTTGTTTGGTGTTTGTCGCGTGTGTGTTTCCTGATCCCGGTTGGCGCCCAGTTCTGTGCCTTGTTCCTGTTCCTGGTTTCCGGTGTGGTGCCGAATTCTGACCCCCGCCAAATTATTACCCCCCTAGTATGGTAGGTTTAGGATTAGATGTGGGGGAGGGGTTAGGATTAGGGGTGGGGTTAGGATTAGGCAATCAGATACTGATTTCAACGAGGGGGGTAATAATTTGGCAGGGAGTCGAAATTCGGCACAACACCGGTCGTGTCTTCGTCTCCGTGTTTTGGATTATTCACCGTCTTCATCATCACCTCTTCTCTTCACTCCACCTGCACGCTGTTGACCATCGACGTCCCTGCGCCACTCCCCGTGTCCAGGATTCATCTGTTACTACTCATTGTTAATAAAGAGAAGAGTTTTTCACTTGCATATTGCTTCCTCGCCATTATTGCCGTGACAATTGCACCTTTAATGTAAAAGGCCTAGTTGGGCATAAAAAATACTAAGATATGTCAGTTTTCCAATTAAAATAAAGCATTAAATAAAAAAAAAAAATACTAGAACAAGAATTAAAGGGATAGTTCACCCAAAAATGAAAATTAGCCCTTGATTTACTCAGCCTCAAGCCATCCTATGTGACATTCATCTTTCTGACGGATACAATCGGAGTTATATTAAAAAATGTCCTGGCTTTTTCAAGCTTTATGATGGCAGTGAATGGCCGGTTTCTGTTTTGAAGTTCATCAAAGTGCATCCATCCATAATAAAAGTAAGGCCTACACAAGTCGACTTACGCCAAAAGAGTAACACTTGACGATGAATTATGTAGGAGTAGCGTAAGCTTTGACGCCTCTCGTAGTTCAAACAAACAGGGCTGGGCAACAAACTCAAGCTCCTCCGACATTTCTGTTTAAAAATTCTCGTTTTAGAATTCTAATTCCCAAATGGTGTTTTGATTTGCTCTTTCCTCTGTGCTTCCGTATTAGTCATTACGTTGTGCGTCAGGTCAAGGGTTACTCTTTCACCGTAAATCGATGTGTACGGCCGTCTGCCGGCTGCTAGTTATTTTAGACAATAAAAATATGGATATTTTTCTTGCACGAACGCATCGCTTTGCTTCAGAAGGCCTACATTAACCCCCCAGAGCTGTGTGGAGTACTTGACTTCAAAACAGAAACAGCCATTCACTGCCATTATCAAGCTTGGAAGAGCCAGGACATTTTTTAATATAACTCCGATTGTATTCGTCTGAAAGAAGAATGTCATATACACCTATGGCTTGAGGGTGAGTAAATCATGGGCTAATTTTCATTTTTGGGTGAACTATCCATTCAGTGTAGACTATAGTTCTTGCCGGTGAACGACTACGTAGTGCGTTTGCACTAATAGTGAAATATTACACACTGACAGTTCCAGTTATAGTGCGTAGAGAAAAGACTGTGACGGTATTTTAAAGGTTATCCGTCTCACTATAAGTAGGAGGGGATGGTGTGGAGAGAGTTAGTAGAGAGAGTCTGTATGTAGCATTTCTCTTCATTGCTTAATAGTCAGATTGCTCCCCGCCACCACATCTGCTGGAGAAGGAGGAACTGAGAGGCAGGACAGTCATGAGTATACCAGTCCTTTAGGAATACTCCGCTGAGAAACACTTTCAACAAGATTTTGCTCAGGTATGTTTGCTTTTCTTCCATCTTGTCTATCCAAGAATGAAATATAATTTCTAGACATTGTTTGTTATTGCAAAAAATAAAGGTGCAGTTTTTCTATAACGTACATAACACTAACGCAGACATTAAAAAAAAAAATCCAAGATTCTCATTTAGGCTTAAATGTAAACATTACATTGTAAATAGAAATGTTACTAATTTTACTCAAAATTAATTCTGCTTTACACTGCAGTTGTTTATTATTGTAAGCAGCTTTTTGTCATACAAATCACAAATATTGATTAACATGAAATATAGGTTGATGTTGTGTATCTGCTCATCTTATTTGTTTATTAATCCTAGTTTATTGATAGATGTTTACAATGTAAATTAGACAGTTGCGATTTATTTACTATAAGTGTCAACTACTGTGTTTCTTATTAGATTAATGCTACATTAATTATGGATGTGATAACAATAACATTTAAACATCTGCCACCGAAAGTGTTTATCTAGGCTCATTTATTACCAATCAATTTATTTACAACATAAATAAAAATGCGTTCCTGCTTAGGGGAGTCTCTTATTATCATTTTTTTATCATATTATTCAAACACTTTTTCTAATGACTTATCATTGATTATTCTACGGTATTACAAATGCTGTTTAATATGTTTAATAATTGTTGTGTGTATGCATCTGTTTTTATATTAATACTAATTTATTGATAGATCTTTGTGTTCTGTTCTGCACTAGTTGTACTCCTACAATATAAAGTTGAAAGTGACATTATGTTTTCTAAGCAAAATATCAAATAATGTAAAATAATACAAAATGAAAACAAAGGAGGAAAAAGATTGACTTTAAATGTTTTTCAGCCTACAGTCAAAACTTTTAAAGACTATTTTAAATAATACTAACCTTAAGTTCTCCAACAGTGGTCCTGAAAACCTCTTAGACAGACTGTCTTAATAATTACAGTGATAACCAGAAGAACAAACATGCTTTTCCAGAGTTTATTTCAATCTTTAAGCAGCCACTCCTGAACAAACTAAAAGTGCGTAAGAACAGGAACTGAACTATGGAAATTAGATCTCCAGAAGCACCACAGATTAAACATCTCATAAATTAATGTGTTTATTCAGTTTTGTTTGGGTCTGTTTACTGTTCTTTTAAATGAAAAGTACACAAGAGACATAGTTGTTACTGTTCAGAATATACACAGTCAGAGTGGTCGACACTATGGCACAGTTGTACTAAGTACACGTACTAAGCGCATGCCAGAGCTCCAAGACGTACATCACTACTGACCCAAAAGCACAAGAAAAGTGCTCAAAATCATATAAATAAGCCACAGAAGTTTGGGGATTCTGTTCTGTGGAGCGATGAAACATCACTGGAACTTTTCAGCCGTATGGACCAGCGGTATATCAGGACGAAGAAAAATGAAGCATATGCTGAAAAGAACCCTCTGTTCACAATTAAGCATGGTGGTGCTCGGTGATGCTCTGCGGCTGATTTGCATCCTCTGGCACTGGAAACCTGCAGTGTAAAAACAATAGGGTGTTCTACTAAGTAAAGATGCTTGCCATTGTTGGGAATTTATTTCTTCTAAAGTGTAGAAAACTCAGAAGAGCAGACCAGGAGACGATGGAGATATCTTTAAGCAGATTCTTTATTAGGAACTTGCTGTGGTTGCTGTAGTCATTCCATTCTCGTCTAACTTAAAGTAACTTTACATGGTATATTATAGGCATTTTAAGAGGAGGGACTTCTGGAGGTGGAGACAAATTCAAACAAAGCATGCAAATGTAGATAAGGTATAGAGATTTTGCAACCTGCTCAGCATGAGACACGAGAAAAGGAAAGGCATAGACTTCTCGTACTGAGATGAGAACTCCAAGACAAATGGTATCAGTAATAAAATAGCAGGGGTTCAAACTTGCTCAGCATGAGTCTCACCCGGTGAGACACGAGAACAGGAAAGGCATAGCCTTCTCGTACTGAGATGGGACAGTCAGGAATATCCTGCTGGGAACCTCTACCGTCTGCAGAGATTTCCTGGTCTCATCATTTATAACTTTCTCAATATAAAATACTATTGTATTGGAAATCTAAATTAAACATTTAAATAAAATTTGTAATCCTACACCATGAAGGGGTTGTCCTTAAAGTAAAATGTTTAGTTGAATTTGGGGAAAACACTTGAAACAATTGTTGTGTTAAGCTATTTCAATTACTTTTGTTGCAAACAGCTGAAAGTCTGTACATTTTGCCAATAAACCTGATTTGCAATGGGGGTTGAATAATTTTAATTACAACTATTATATTTAATAATATATAAATAATAATTTATTCTTACCTTTAATAATTTAATAAGGTATTAATAACTTTAAAAAATCTTACTTGAATTGTATAAGTATAGTATATAATAATAATTAAAACCCCTTTAACCCCTTCAGACCCTGCTGTCATGGGAATCTACATCACGTGTTTTTTGATTAAACCAATGCAATTTTATGTTTTTATAATATGTGTAAAGCCTGGTCACTGATTGGTCCCTGATCAATCAATCACAATGATGATATGACCCATAACTTAATCTGAAGAAAGCCCCCTTTTTACATTTTTTATGTTCATGATAGCCTCATCTACTTGTTTACAAACTCAAGTTTACAAACTCAAAAGTATGGTTAAAATATGAGGATTTTTTGTTGCTTTAGTAATAGTATCCATTGTAGTGAACATGTTTTTTAGATTCTTTTCTACATTAAAGATCAAATATCATGAAGAAGGTTAAAAAATTTGCTCAGTGGAAACAAATCAGGTCTGAAGAGGTTAACCCTGTCTGTGTTTGTTGTAACCTCTGCAGGTGATTTCCTTCTGGTAACCAATGATCCAGTTCAACTGCTCCTCTCCAGACTCCCTCTACGCGGCTGTGAATGCATCATGGTGCTCTGCCAAAGAGGAAGAATGTCAAATAGGTCAAAACAGAACAGTGAACCAGTCAGACCTCTGTCTGAGCCTCGGCGCTTACCTGGAGAAGTACCTCGGCCCTTGCCGTTCACCCTTCTTCCTGCCTATGTGTGTCACCTACCTGCTCATCTTCCTAGTTGGCGTGCTGGGCAACGGTCTGACTTGTATTGTCATCGCCCGTCACCGTGTTATGCGCACAACGACAAACTACTACCTGTTCAGCTTGGCCATTTCTGACCTCCTCGTGCTGTTGCTCGGCCTCCCTCTGGAGCTTTACGAGCTCTGGAGCAACTATCCTTTTCTGTTTGGCGTTGCTGGCTGCTACTTCAAAACCTGCCTGTTTGAGACGGTCTGCTTTGCCTCAGTGCTCAACGTGACTGCTTTGAGCGCTGAGCGCTACAGAGCAGTGGTGCATCCCCTGCAAGCCAAACACATGGCCACGCATGCTCACGCCAAGCGCGTTATCCTCGTGTTATGGGCCATCTCTCTGTTGTGTGCCTTGCCCAATACCAGTCTGCATGGCGTGGAGACGTTAAGGCCCCGCTTTGGACTCACTTTCCCAGATTCGGGGGTGTGTACCGTGGTGCATGATAGATGGATCTACAACTTGCTAGTGCAAGTGACAGCGCTGCTGTTCTTCGTACTGCCAATGCTGACCATCAGTGTGCTGTATGTGCTGATCGGCCTGCAGCTGCATCGGGAAAGGGAGTGTTTCGATTCTAAAATTGGGCTCAATCAGGATGGGGTGAATCAGAGGGCACGTCATCGGCAGGTCACAAAAATGCTCTGTGAGTCCCGTTCCAGTGCTTACCTCTGCTGTTGGTATCTGTATGCCAGTAACAGTTATTCAACACGAAACAGCATTCACAGTTTTCATAATGTGACATGTTTCCAAATGAAAAAGGATATTCATTCTGAAACAAAATCTAGGGAACTTTTATAGGGTTTTATATATTTGGGCATGATTGGATGATGAAAAGTTGGGATGAAGTAGGAAAGGATTGAAAAGTACAGTGTAAAAAGTGTAAACTTGTAATTGTTACCTTAAGGAGCTACTTATGTACCTTATATAACTCAATTACGTTTGTTGGTATAATCACTTCTCAACCTGGAGGCAGGGTTGAGAAGTGAAAAATCCCACAGGGCATCAAGATTAACTAAAATTATGTAAAATAAGACAAAACAAACAATAAAATAAGCTAAAGCCATGGTATTTGTTATTTTAATTTAGTTCAAAATCTATTTTGAGGAACCAGAGTTCCCACTGTATTTGGTTAAACCTAGATGTATAAGGTAGCATTAGTTTTAAAAGTGTGATTTCTAGACCTGAAAAAGTCAACAATGTTCACTGTGAAAAATTATATGATCAGTAAGTTATCACAACATATATTTTAACATTGCTTTAACTCATCAAAATAAGTAATTTTCAACTTTTTTTATGCTATACAAGATTCAACTTATTTTTTAAACTCAGTTGAAATGTAATTTAAGTTGAAATTACTTAAACATCTTTATTTTTTTACAGTGTAAATTAATGAAATCTTATAGCACCATGGGCATTTTCATACGTTTTATATGCAGTGTTCTAGATATGCCAAGCTCTAAAATATTTTATTGGGTGTAAATTTTAAGCAATAAAAAAAAATCATCCTCCATCCTTATAATATTTGAATATTGTTGTTGGCCTTTGAGTCAGAAATGTTAAGAACCACCAGGGTTTCTCGCAGCACTTTGTTACTAAGGCGGCCGCCTAAAGCCTTGTTTATACTCGACGCGTCCGCAAGAGCGCGAAGGTGCGCGCGGCAAAATGACGTAATTGCGGTGTGGGCGGTCGTGCGCGTTGGGTGCGCAAGACCCCATTTCGCCTGGCGGTGTGCACGGCACTTTTTGTAACATCGCGCGCGGCGCCGCATCCGAAGATGAACGACTTCGAGCCGAATCTGGCAGAACTGGTACGTCTGCACCAGCATGTTTATGATCCTTCTATACACAGAGACATTTGCATTGATGGGCGACCATAAAAGCCTCTCATTTTGTGAATAGGAACACATTTGCATTAAGCACCCAGTTTGCACTTGTCTAAAGTAACTGCTTACATTTACAAAATAAGCCTACAATAGCAGAAGTAAGCCCTGCTGATTAAATTAAGGTTTAAACAATCTTCAATAAGGCTTCAGTTGTTTAACTAGTTTGTACAAAAAAGTATAATAAACCTACTGCATTTATTACTCTTTTAATATGGATCAGCTATTAATAAACTACTAATAAACGGCAAACTACTTCTTCACTGCTGATTCCTGGTGGTTTAGAGGAGAATTACTCCGAGTCGCCCCCTGTCGTTTCACAGAATAGCACAACGGCGAGCGCGTCAAGCATAAACGCCTCGTCCGTTTGGAGAGGTGCGGGCGCAGTCAGCGGAGACTCGCGCTTGTGCGGACGCGTCGAGTATAAACAAGGCTATGAGTCGCTCTCTACTAAAATTCGCGCTGCGAACATAAAGCCCGCCTACTTTGATTTGATTGGTCATCTCAAATATTCTGACATTGACGAGCAGTGATAGACCAATGAGGCTCAGATGAACACACACACACACACACACACCCTGTCTTCTGTGTGTGTGTGTGTGTGTGTGTGTGTGTGTGTGTGTGTGTGTGTGTGTTCATCTGAGCCTCATTGGTCTGTCATTGCTCGTCAATGTCAGAATAGGAAATGTTTAGTTTAGCAACTTACAGCTTTGAACGAATCGTGAGATTCAATGAATGACTCGATGACACACAAAGACAATGAATTACCGCCACCTACTGGCGATTTTAATACAATATTTTTATTAATATTAAACTATTTTATCATTGCCTATTTATTGAACATTGTTTTATTTAATGAATCATTTATTTTTTAAAGGTATTACAAAGGTAAAAAAAATAAATGGAAAAATTGATTAAAGGGGGCAAATATTGTCCCTTAATGGAAAAGGTGTGACTGCAGTCTAAGTGGAAGAGGGCTACGGCACTCTAAAAAATTGGAGAACCACGGATAATATTACTATCAGATGTAGTAATGTATGTCAGACCTTGACAAACTAAAAAGATATAAGACTCAAATTTCAGTATTTGTCTTAATTTGTGTCAGGAGTTATGCAATTTCCTCCTGGACCCCCGACGACCCCCATTGCGTGTCACATCATGTAAGGTTTGATGTAAATAAATTAAAAAGTCTTTTCACACAATTGCTTTTGACCTATTTACATAGCACATCTTTTCCTTTAAAATATTTAATGTCAATTTATTTAGCAGGTTTACCTTACATGTTATTGTCAATGTTAATCAGTGTTGAGGGTAACTCATTACAGGTAATGTGAGCTAGGTAATCAGATTACTTTTTTTCCCCAAGTAACTAGTAAAGTAACCAGTTAATTTTAAACAAAATTAAATTTACAACAAAATATACTTTTCAAATAAGTAACGCAACTTTGTTTTCCCATTTATTGACTGACAGCTCTCCTGTCCACATGTTGAGAGAAATCATGAGTAAGATGCAGAGGTGTTGTGTGTAAACATGATGGTTATTGAGTTCTATGTCAATGTCAGAATATTACGCAAATCTGTAACATAACACAGATATATAGGCTACTTTATGTATTTAATCTCACTTTATTACCCAATGTCTTTGCTACTGACCTTCAATGATCCAACGCAAACATACCAATATGCAAAAATGACTTTAGTTAAACATCACATTTGTTTAATTTTTGTTTTGTTTTTATTGCTGAAGTAAGAGTGTTGAACTTCTCCTGCGTTAGAAAAGGTATAACACAAAAGTAACGTAACATTACTTTCCATAAAAAGTAGCCAAGTAACAAAAATTAGTTTAAATTTGTTTTAGGAAGTATAGCGATATTGTAACACATTGCTTTTGAAAGTAACTTTCCCCAACACTGATGTTATTGATATTGTATGAAAAAATAATGTTAACCCAGGGTTTACAAATCCGAAAAATTCATCAGTGTTAGCAGTGAAAGATTGTTAATAAGAAACTTCCAGAGTTCATTATTCAAACTGAAAAACTATGCTTTTCTATTAATTTTTTAATTTTTTTTAAAGAAAGAAAAAGTCGAATCCTGCTCTTTTAGTCATGGCACATTCTTGTCCTGTGCGTAGGGTTTTAGAGTTGAAGAAACCTCATGGAGCTTTGTTGAGAATAATTTGTCCTGATAAACAGAAAATACTCATCTGTGCTTTATCAGCCACTTGTCATGTTATTGTAAATACAAAGGGGGTCTGATTTAGGAACAGCGTCAGTCTACATCTGGCTTATTGTAATAGCTGGTCAGCACTTACTCTGTGTGGCCATCCTCAAAAAATTTCAACATTTACTTTGATACTGAGATACAAACAAAATACTCCAGATCTAGTCATGTACCTAAATACTGTCAGTAGCACAGACGCGTGCCAAGAGTAACAGTTTGTTTTATAGATTTAAACACATTTTAAGTGTATCTGGACACTTAAAATGTGCGAATGTCATTGCATTATAAATTAAAATAGTGTGCAAACAATTTATGCTAGAAACTTTCTCAGAACTAACGTCACTTTCCATATTAACTGGTGTTATGGTGATTTAGTGGAAGTCAATTCTCCTCAGGTTCACACACACTGATAAAAATGATTCTGTGGTGAAGTAAATACAACAGAAAAAAAGCATATGTAATATCTACTGAATAAGGTCAGGCAAGAATTTAAAACAAGGTCAATTCATTAGTACTCAATTGAAGCTTGTAGAAATTAAAGCATACATATTTTTATAAAACTAAAAAATTTAATTTGTAAAACCTACTCAACTTTCTGATACTGGTGTTCCCATCATGCACTGGGGCATGAATGATTAATAATGTTGCATTTTTCAGAGTTTTCCAGCTGTTTTTTCAGTTGCTACTCAAAATGACACATTCATACTCAAAAATTATCCCACGAAAGTTACCGTTATTGTGTACCAATTATTGAGATCTCTGTGTTTGGGTGGGTACCACATTACTTCTATTAGATATGTTGTCTATACTCTACACAATGTCTACTGTATATTTTGGATGTTCTAAGTAAACATGCACTTTAAAAGCATGCTTAATGCACTGTTATATTGTTTGAGCAAAATGTACTGGAACAAAATGAGTAAATTGAAGTAAACTTCAACTAAGTTGAAAATTAAATTACTCAACAAACTTTTACTGGTCAAGTTAAAGTTACTTATTTTCTGTGTTAACTTAACTTAGTTAAGTAGATTTGACTTAATTCCATAATGTGAAATTTACTTTAAAAATGTGCGTGCAAAAAAGTGCAAAAGAAAAATTAAGTAAATTTTACTTTTTTCTGTGCAGGTAAAGTTCATCGCATTAACTAACATGATCCACTAGCGTTTGAGAGCCACATTATAATGTAATGTAATATAATATAATTTAAATATAATAATAATTTATAATACTTCATGCTTTCTCTGTTTTAATATCTCACAGGTGCATTGGTGATTGTGTTTGGAATCTGCTGGGCTCCTTTTCACATTGATCGTGTCATGTGGAGCTACATTAATGACTGGACTGCAGAGAACCACCATGTCTTTGAGTATGTGCATCTTCTTTCTGGTGTCTTCTTCTACTTGAGTTCAGTGGTCAATCCCATCCTCTATAACCTCATGTCTTCACGCTTCAGAGAAATGTTCCGTGAGGTGGTGTGTCAAAAAGACCATCGTCAGCTCTCAATAAGTAAGGTCACATTACGTAGTGTTGTTTCTGCCTCTTTTTCTGCCTCCAATTCTGTCTCATTTTCTGTAAAATTCAACCCTCGTGGCCTGCCACAGACTCTCTAGAAAATACAGGGGATTCCATTCAAGTTATTTGATCCAAATACTATATCATTTGCGCTGTCAAAGTATTCAATATATAGTCTGTACAGTTTTATGTGATAAAAACATAAAGCAGCAATAACATAGTGAGTGCATTTGCACGCCAAATCGCTTACATTGACTATGCCTAATAACCTGATGGCATGAAAAGTCATGTACACTATATCGTTCAAAGATTTGTGGTTAGATTTTTTTGTGTTTTTAAAAGAAGTCTCTTATGTTCACCAAGGCTGCATTATAGTTTGATCAAAAATACAGTAAAAACAGTAAGATTAAACAGATTAAATAAGATTAACAGTAAGATAAAATATTATTACAATTTAACTGTTAACTGTTTTAAAATGTAATTTATTCCTGAATTTTCAGCATCATTACTCCAGTCTTCAGTGTCACATGATCCTTCAGAAATCAAACTAATATGATGATTAATTTTTTTTTAAAAAGAGTTATTTATATCGAGTAACTTAAAGTTTTTCACAAGAAATTGGTAATGAAAGTAGTCAGTGCTGTAGTTTTCTGGGCAGCCTTCATACAATATATGATGCCGTGTCTCGAGACTGATCTGAGTTCGAGTTTTGGCTCACGGTCCTCTTCCTTTCTCAATATTTCCTGTCTCTTCTTCTACTGTCCTGTCTAATAGAAGCCCAAACATATAACTTTAAAAGAAATTGGTCAGTTAGTGCGTATATTTCTTCTCCGCCAACGAAAATAGTTCCAAAAGAAGCCAACGCATCGAGTTTTGCGTGTCACCAGGCAACAGCACAAAGACTGAAAGCCGGACTGGGTCCACGTATACGAGTGGAGCGGAGTGAGATTCCCCATTTCCCACTGAAAAACACTGATACTCTGACTTCCAATAAAACGGCTGCTGGCTCCATGCAAATGTGCTCGGCTTTCACTCAGCGCAGGAACACTGTGGAGTGACACTGTCACTGACTAATCTTCTAGTGCCACATAGCCAGTCAAATTTAAGGCCTGGAACTGTATAAATTACAGAATTTTAAATTATATCAAAGTTTCTATATAGATATATAGTTGGTAGATGAAGTTACGCCACATTCATAAAAAATATGATTTTTTTTTTTCAAGGATTCTTTGAATAATAAAAGGTTCAAAACAACTGCATTTCTGTCATGGAAACTCTCTGAGTGTTTGGCATGGTAATGGATATGACAATGTTATATTTGGTCTTGGCGGAATAGATCTGCTTGCTTATATATTCATTGATTATAGTCCCCAGAGACTTTGTCAATTGCATAATATGCTAAATTATATATATATATATATATATATATATATATATATATATATATATATATATATATATATATTGGGGAAACTAAATATTCCAAATGGCCAAATCTGGGCAAGTACAAAATACTTTGAATCATGTGTCATTATAGTTGATTTCATAGACTGTTGTTTAATTCCTGTTTGTGCATGCTTTTTTATATTGTTTTCAATGTCATTTGCCTTTTTATTAAATAAATACAAATTCACTTGTATTCCAACATGGCAAACCTACATGTATATTTAAACGCTTTTTATTTATTCCTGTTAATACTTGTTTCTATTCATTTCAGTTTAACTTCATGTTGAACTTTTGGCTGAAACACTTTCTAAGAATATGGGTGACACTTTACAATAAGGTTTCAATTGTTAGCATTAACAACATTAGTTACAATAAACTAGCAATGAACAATAATTTTACAGTATTAATTAATCTTACTAAATGTTAATCTCAACATTTATCAACACATTACTAAGATTGAAAGTTGTATCTGGTAACAGTTAATGTTGTGAACTAAACATCTTTTATTTTACTGCGTTTATTTAATCAAAAATACTGTAAAAACAGTAGCATTTATTAACAAATGTTAATAAATGCTATATGAATATATTACTCATTGTTAGTTCATGTTAGTTAATGCATTAACTAATGTTAACAAATGAGACCTTATTGTAGTTAACAAAATATGTATAAAAGAAATATCAGAACTAGCATTTTAACTGCTTGCTCCATTAAACATCGTGGAAAGGCTGTCATTGTCACTCCTATATCTATTATAGTAATGATCAAAATGTTAAAATGTTTATATTGTTTACATGGAGTTTCTTTTTGACTTTTGTTTCTTCTTCATTTTTTTAACATGCTATGAAATATGAAATATCTCTGTCTGACATTCCATATAAGACAGTTAAATCAAGATTGTAATTCAAAAACAATAATCTGAATGCGAGAATAATTTATCCATTTAAAATATCTATTGTCTTTTACAAATACCTTCATTTCAGACTAACATGCGAGATAATGAGATGAAACAACACAAGACATTATATTTTACATTCAGATTGTGGAGCATCTTTAGAAGTTAAAACGTATGTAGCTAAAACATATTTAGAGAAATTGCTCTCCTGGCATTTTGTTGTTTAAAACAATTATATATATATATATATATATATATATATATATATAAGGGATAATCCACGGCTAGCCATGCATTAAAGGATTTTAATGCACGACGTAGAGGCGAAGAACCACCCGACGCGAAGCGGAGTCATATTCAGTTTACTGTACATCTTGATTTTTTTTTAAGTTAGATTATTTTAATCTAAATCAATTGAAATCATTTGAAGGCATCCTGTGGCCCTCTTAGAAGTGCGCTGAGGCCCCCTAGTGAGACGTGTGTTGATAACCACGGTTTTAGATGCTCAATGTGAGCTAAACAGGCACGGTATTGTAGCACAATATGAGAGATATTTGTAAGAAAAAAATAATGTTTTATTTTATAAACTATTCTTCCACCACTACACGTAAAAAGGCAGAAAACCGATAGTACACTGCATTTCTGAAGTCTACGATGCATCACCCTACAGCACATTAAGCCACAGTTGTAGGTCCACTGATCAGAAGTAGTACATGTAAACACAAGACTTAAAAACAGACAATAGCCCTTAAACCACCAAACCAGATAACAAATATAGCATCTTATTAATAAACTTCACCTCACCAGAGAAAAAATGTCTGCCAGAAAAACAAGTACGAAGCAGAATTTTGACTAGAATTAAACTACACAGATGTCTTGGTGTCTTTTTTGGAGATCTCCTTTATAGCAGAGTACTTCCTCTCGAACTGCGCCACATCAAACTTCCTTTTGCAGCCGGCATAATTCATAAAGCGAATTTTCCCAAAGATGGGCCTCTCTGCCCAGCCCTGGTCATGGATGCCACAGATGGACCACATGCATCCTGTGAAGAATATTAAAGATCAATTCATTTATATAATTTTGTATGAAGACATTTCAGCAAGACTAATGACACCGTTCAAAAATGTAGGGTTAATTTGTGAGAAGTCTCTAATGCTCATCAAGGTTGCATTTATTTAATCAAAAACACAGTAAAAAACAGTAATATTGTGAAATATTATTATAATTTAAAATAATGTTTTTTTTTCCATATATTTAAAAATATATTTTATTCCTGTGACGCAAAGCTGAATTTTCAGCATCATTACTCCAAGTCTTCAGTGTCACATGATTCTTCAGAAATCATTCTGATATGAGGATTTCCTGCTTATTTATTCATATTATTAATGTTGAAAACAGTTGTGCTGCTTAATATTTAAGTGGAAAACATGTAACTTTGTTTTAAGAATTCTTTGATGTACATGCATAGAAAGAAAAAAAAAATCTTTTGTGACATTATAAAAATCTTTACTGTAGGTTTTGATTAATTTAATGTGCCCTTGCTAAAAAAACTGATCCCAAACTTTTGAACAGTAGTGTACTCTTTCCATATTCTTAGCATTAATGCCTTTATAATTTATTGTAAGACCATATTTGATGTCGCTAGAGCAAACAAAACACCATAATGTCTCTCACCCACGTATCCATTGGGATCGCAGCCGTCTAAAGATAAACGGTCATTCAGATATATAGCGATAGATAGGGCTTCTTCAGGGGATGCAGTCCATTCCAGGATCTTCTTCGCCCAGTACATGCGCAAGAACCCATGCATCTTCCCTTCTGACACCAGCTGACGCTACAACAGACCAGCAACATTCACAGGTTGTGCCATTACAACAGTGATTATAAAACAACCAAAAAGGGTACTTAAATTAAAGTGTCGAGTAAACCGGTTGTTTAGTTACCTGAGCGGCGTTCCACAGCTGATCGTGGGTCTTGCCGTCCTCCAGCTGCTCTTTTGTGTAAAGGTACTGTCTGCTGTCCTTAGAGTGCTCATGCAAAGTCTTCTTCGCCCAATCGTACGCACCTGTGCAGAGAAGTATTTAAACAAACGGCCAAGACAATCTTGATATCTGTGTGACTGAAGCGAGTGACGGAGCAGCACTCACCTGAAATATCATCATATTTGTGGTTGTAGAAGCAGAAGTTGTCAGCGAGCTCCCTGCGTACCACCAGTTCCTCAGTAAAAGACGCCACGGACTCGCTGGCGTTCTTTTCTCGCTTGACCTGCCTCACGACGCGCTGAGCAGACAGCTGACCTTCAGGAGAAAACATAACACACACAAGCATTATAATCTCTTAACTGCATCTAGATGACATTGGAAGCCATTTACTTTAATTGCATAAACAAAACAAAAAAACACACAGACTGACCGGTGTGGAGCCAGGGGGAGAGATGGCTGAGGGCGTCACAGTTGGGATTGTTCCTGTGGGTAGCAAAGAAACGCAGGCGTTGATCAACGAAGGACTCCAACATGGCCATGCCAGCGGAGGTGCCAGGCTGAGCCCAGTCCACCTCGCCAACACCACGGTCCACCTCAAGAGACGACAGCACCTCCTCCCAGTCTATCGGCTGAAACAGAGGGGTTTTGACATGAAGAAGATGGGAAAACACCCAGATAAGTAGAATGAGGATTTACTGTCATCATGCATTTGAGAATGTAATGTGTATATATATATATATATATATATATATATATATATATATATATATATATATATATACACAGGTCCTTCTAAAAAAATTAGCATATTGTGATAAAGTTCATTATTTTCCATGATGTAATGATAAAAATTAAACTTTCATATATTTTAGATTCATTGCACACCAACTGAAATATTTCAGGTCTTTTATTGTTTTAATACTGATGATTTTGGCATACAGCTCATGAAAACCCAAAATTCCTATCTAAAAAAATTAGCATATCATGAAAAGGTTCTCTAAACGAGCTATTAACCTAATCATCTGAATCAACTAATTAACTCTAAACACCTGCAAAAGATTCCTGAGGCTTTTAAAAACTCCCAGCCTGTTTCATTACTCAAAACCGCAATCATGGGTAAGACTGCCGACCTGACTGCTGTCCAGAAGGCCATCATTGACACCCTCAAGCAAGAGGGTAAGACACAGAAAAAAATTTCTGAACAAATAGGCTGTTCCCAGAGTGCTGTATCAAGGCACCTCAGTGGGAAATCTGTGGGAAGGAAAAAGTGTGGCAAAAAACGCTGCACAACGAGAAGAGGTGACCGGACCCTGAGGAAGATTGTGGAGAAGGACCGATTCCAGACCTTGGGGGACCTGCGGAAGCAGTGGACTGAGTCTGGAGTAGAAACATCCAGAGCCACCGTGCACAGGCGTGTGCAGGAAATGGGCTACAGGTGCCGCATTCCCCAGGTCAAGCCACTTTTGAACCAGAAACAGCGGCAGAAGCGACTGACCTGGGCTACAGAGAAGCAGCACTGGAGTACCCACAGTCAGTGATGGTCTGGGGTGCCATGTCAGCTGCTGGTGTTGGTCCACTGTGTTTTATCAAGGGCAGGGTCAATGCAGCTAGCTATCAGGAGATTTTGGAGCACTTCATGCTTCCATCTGCTGAAAAGCTTTATGGAGATGAAGATTTCATTTTTCAGCACGACCTGGCACCTGCTCACAGTGCCAAAACCACTGGTAAATGGTTTACTGACTATGGTATTACTGTGCTCAATTGGCCTGCCAACTCTCCTGACCTGAACCCCATAGAGAATCTGTGGGATATTGTGAAGAGAAAGTTGAGAGACGCAAGACCCAACACTCTGGATGAGCTTAAGGCCGCTATCGAAGCATCCTGGGCCTCCATAACACCTCAGCAGTGCCACAGGCTGATTGCCTCCATGCCACGCCGCAATTTCTTTCTGTGTCTTACCCTCTTGCTTGAGGGTGTCAATGATGGCCTTCTGGACAGCAGTCAGGTCGGCAGTCTTACCCATGATTGCGGTTTTGAGTAATGAAACAGGCTGGGAGTTTTTAAAAGCCTCAGGAATCTTTTGCAGGTGTTTAGAGTTAATTAGTTGATTCAGATGATTAGGTAAATAGCTCGTTTAGAGAACCTTTTCATGATATGCTAATTTTTTTAGATAGGAATTTTGGGTTTTCATGAGCTGTATGCCAAAATCATCAGCATTAAAACAATAAAAGACCTGAAATATTTCAGTTGGTGTGCAATGAATCTAAAATATATAAAAGTTTAATTTTTATCATTACATTATGGAAAATAATGAACTTTATCACATTATGCTAATTTTTTGAGAAGGACCTGTATATATATATATAAATAATGTGGTGTTATTATTAACAGTTTAATTATTAATAATAAATTCATTAATAATATTAATATTTATAATGTAATTAAAAAAATAAAGAATGTATTTCCACTATTTTAAATATTATTGTAATAATAATAATTAATAATATTAATAGTTTATTATAGTGTACACTAATGAACAATAATAATAACAATAACAATCAATTATTCAAAATAATAATTTTATTGTTATTCAAAATGATAAAAATGAAATCAATAAAGAAATATATTGTTTTAATATTAATAATAATTTCATTAATAATGTTATTTAAATTATGATTACACAAATTAAAGATTATATTACCACTGTTTATATTTTAGTGTAAAATAAATCATTTTAAATTATATATTATATATAAAAATTATAAATTCTTATTGTTGTTGTTATTGAAATAATTATTATTCATAATAATTGCATTAATAATAATAAAGTAGTCAACATTTGAAGTGGATCAAAACGTTTCATCAAAGTTATACATGAATTTTGAACAATACCCGTTCTTGTCTTAGGACAACTTTGATTAACTTTTTTGATTCACATCAAATATTGACTACAGTAATAATAATCAGTTAACAATAATATTTATTATTATTCAAAATAATATTTGTATTATTATTTAAATTATTTTAAAAAATATTAAATAATAATCATAATAATTATTATTACTACTACTACTACATGTATTTCACATTTATCAAATACATGTATTTTTTAAGCATTTGAAAACGTAGTTATTTTTTCCTCAGATTTACGCAATACACGAAGGTCATAATTCATGTCAGAAAATACAGAAATTCATATAAATATGGAAAAATCACATCTCTGCTACAACTACTATACAATTCTTCATCAAACCTTTGCTGTTTGAGAAGCGGCGTGTGGATGCGTGTCCACAAGCGGAATCTCTGTGAGGAATTCTGGGAGAAGTTTAGTGATTTTGCCCCGTATTGTCCTGGCTCCATATTCCAGCTTCTCAGATGCTTCCCAGCACGGCACCACATTATGTGCATCAACCTGGATTTAAAGTAGGATGAAAAAGTAACATGGTTTCAATTCAGTGTGTACTGGGAGAAATGAGCATTACAGTAGTGGTGATGACATGGCATGCAAGTGCTCAAGACAATAAAGCTAAAGATGACTGGCACACCTGAATGAAAGGGATGTCAGACAGAAGGTGTTTCTTAACCGTCTCAATCCACTGGAGGGGGATCCTGAGAGGGTTAAAGTCAGTGACAACTGCACCAAAGTTACATTTTTTAACAAAGGTTGGCAGATTTTGCCCAGGTTCTCCTGACAGCAGATGGAACTGAATATCCAGGCTTTTGCATTCCTGTAACAAGAGACATTACATTACATTTGATTAAAATACCACACATTAAATCTCCCTACTACCTATGTGTGCGTCCCAAGCCAATCAGAAACACCGGCCAGTCCCATGCCAGACCTAAATGATGTCTCTAATTTAGGGTGTATTCACACCTGTCTTTTTTGGTTTGATTGAATCGAACTCAAGTTCGTTTCCCCCCTTGGTGCAGATCTTTTGGGCAGGTGTGAATACAACAATCACACTCGGGTGCGGACCAAACAACCTTACCGAGACCCAGCTGAAGAGGTCCGGTTCCAAACGAACTCTGGTAGTGTTCGAATTTCTGTCCAATGAATGGCACACTTAGCACATGTGTGATTTTGTTTACAAATTTTGGTTCACTTGCAAAAAGGGCAGTGTGGAAGGAAACCACACCAAACAAAAAAAAATCAACATTGCATTTGGTCCGGACCAAAGCAAGTGAGCTAGCAGACTTTCTTGGTGTGAATAGACCCTAGGTCATGATGCAATATATTTGTACCTTTGCCACTTCTTGCAGTCCTTTTAGCATAAAGGCGTACTGTCTGTAAGCTGCATCCAAAAATCGAGGTACCAAGCAGAAGCAGATGTGCAGAGGAAGTTTCTCAGCCAAGGCCAGCTGCTGAGCATAGATCAGTGCCCAGTTATCTGAAACACAAACAGCATAAGTGAACATTTTGAAAGAAATTAATACTTTGTTTCAGCAAAGATGCATTCATCTGATCAAACGTGACAGTAAAGACTTTGATCATGTTATAAATGATTTCTATTTTAAATTAACTTCTTAAAATAAAATCATGGTTTCCAGAAAAGCAGCACAAAATAGACCATATTAATAAATGTTTCTTGGGCAGCAAATAATCATATTAGAATGATTTCTAAAGGATCATGTGACACTGAAGACTGGAGTAATGATGCTGAAAATTCAGCTTTACCATCACAGAAATAAATTATGTTAAAACATGAAACAGTTCTTTTAGATTGTAATAATATTTCACATTACCGTTTTACTGTATTTTGGTAAAATAAAGGCCTTCGCGAGCATAAGAGACTTTCAAAAACATTAGACCGCTATCTTTTGAACGGTAGTGTAACTGAATTGTACTGAGCAACTTTCTCTTTCTCTGTGTATTTTACCTTGGACTCTTTGGTCGCGAGACATCCAGTAGAGGACCCCATCGGAGCCCTGTTTGATTTTCTGGGTGCTTGATAGGTAGCGGAGGCGCTTTTTGTTGAACTCGCACCCCTGCGCGGCTATGCGGAGCTCAGACACTTCCTTTAGCAGCCAGCCGGACTCTCTCCCTCTCTCTCCTGCGAGCTTCGGCTGTTTCCCAGCGGCGCTCGCGGACTCTCTCTGGCGCTTCAGGCTGCGCTTTGAAGACATGCTGCTGATGTAATGTTGTGAAGTTGTGTTTGGGTCGCTGATGGCTCGGAGGAGCAGCGCTCTTCTGCTGTATCTGATGGACAAGCACGTAGAAAACAAACTACACATACATACACAGAGAGACGTCAGATAAAAACAGCAAAGTAATTTGCATGTGGTGGACGATGCATTACAAAAATAGAAACCTAACAGAAAAACCGAACAAATGAAACAAACGTCAATTTCTGTAGCCTGCAACCTTCCCTCACGTGTAGATGGTTTTGTAACACCGACCGCTCATTGGCCAATGACTGTCAAGGGGCGGGGCTTACGCGTCTGCATGAAAACAAGTCCTTGGTGGTATTTCCAGAATATTGTCCTTTTTTTTTTAAATTAATTAATAGAATCCTAAGGCGTTTCTCAATATGCGTTCTTGTCTGTACTTGTGTTCTTGTGGACTTGTGAAACGTCATCAGTCGCTGCCCAAGTACTGTCCCAATTCAAAGTTCACATCTAGCCAAGTCCAGTTCAAATCCCCGGATGTGTTCTTGATCCGCCCCTTTTACCGAGGATGCATCGAGAGGTGACTTGTGCGGACTTGAGACAGCAGCCATGTATCCCAGAATGCATCTCGCACCAACCAGCAAGCGTCAATACCAGAGGAGAAAACCCGCGTAATATTAAAATACTACTGTTATTGTGTCATGAAATGTAATTTTAAGAGTGTTTCAGGCGATAATGTAGTTGTTTAAACTAAAGCTCAAATCTGTGGTTTGTTTATAAAGATAGCGCCTATTTGAAAAATTGATCTGACGCTTTCGGAGTTGTAAGATCCAGGCGATCACCGGGAGTTCAGTGCTCATTAACCCCGACTGGAACAGCTTTTCCTCGGCTAGTGCTTCTGACGTGTGACGCTGGCTCTGGTGTCTCTAGTCTAGTGGATAAACATGACGTATATTCGTCTCTTGTGTCGATCTTTGGTCTTACTCATTAATCTATATTTGTTCCATGGCAAATCTTTTGGCTGAGGGCAAAGTGAAGTTTCATAACTTTATATATTTAGGCTATTTAACTTTAACTTTGTAGCCTAATTGTTAGCTTAATTTCTCATTGTAAGTTAGCTTCTTATAGCCTACCTTTATACTGGATATTATTGATCAGTAAAAATTACATTTAACAAAAAGAGACAGGGTTGTTTTTTTATTTTATATACTTTAAAATAGATATATATTTTTATATTTATTTTAACATTCTCTTCACTATATGTAAAATAAAATGACACAACCCTCTCTCTTTGACAAATGGCAATAAAAATCAAGAATGTTTCATATTTTTAAAATAAAATAAAAAAGAAGCAGGGTTGTGTTTTAATATTTCATGTTGTTATAAATATGCAGTGAAGATAATTAATGTACACGTTGCCTGAACCACAATTGTGTGGCCATTTAGGCTAATATGTTTAAGATTTTTTTTTTTTTTTATGAAAAGAGGCAGAGTGGTGTTTTCTAAAATATTTTGTTTTATTGTTGACGAAAAGAGGCAGAGTTGTAGCATATTTCGTTTGATTGTTGCCTAAAATATACAATTTCGTATGCTATTTCATCACTCAATTCACTTCTGAGAACATTTGATGCGATAAATCAACTGTGAAGATTTCAAATATTGGCATTTTTACGAAAATGTATGGCGAGTCGTAAATGTTTGAGTTCTGTATGAGGGTATTGCGCAATACCCGCAAGAACACATCGTCTCAAACTGTCAGCAGCGTTCTGTGTGCTCCTCACCTTGCAAGTTCATTCTTCCAAGAACAACTAGCAAGAGCGTTCTCCCCAAGAACACAAGTCCGTTCTTTGCATTCTTGGTTTTGAGAAACACCCTAGAGTCTAGACGTTCATGGTATTACACACTCCTGTACAGTTGGTGGCGGTATACTACAAAATAGTAATCTGCCAAGAAACAGAAGAAGAAGATTTCCAGAATATACTCCATTTCCCAAGAGCCTCAGCCTTAAGTGCGTAGGTCGGCGCAGGCGCAGAAGCTTTGAGCGCTCAATGAAAGCTGGCTAATTTGTTAAGCTCAGTTTGTTCACCTGGACTGTTTGGATCGTGACGGCAGTGTGCAGTTTGTTTCTTCGCATCTAACATCGAGCGAACGGCATAATGAGCAAATCTAGTTTTCAATCGTTTGGCGGCGGAAATACAGATGGTCCCGATAAAGTTGACATGTCTTTAGGTAAAGCCAAAGCTAAAACTAGCCTAGCGTGTTTAGCTGTTTAGCATTTTGATATTTTACATTTTATTTATCACAGCTTGAATCGGCGTTAACATAGCAGCAATCTCTTGTTATCGGAATGTAATAACGTTACACCTTTGTCAATATTGTATTGTATCATAACCACTTTTAGAGTGATAGCTTGACTGCGATTAGCTAAATTTTCTGAGTATTATTTATTTAATAAAAATGCTAATTAGTGTGTTTTCAATACATATTCAATTAATATTTTATTGAATTCAACTTCATGTATCATAATTGTGTTTTTTTATATATATGTGCTGCTTACTGTTATTTCTTTAGTGTTAAATTGAACATCCCAACACTTTGCATGATGTGACTTATATGGTTTGCTTTGCTCATATTCATTGCATTCTTATTTCACAGATGATATTATCAGGCTGAATAAGAAGCAGAAACAAATCCAGTCCCAGAAGGCAAAGCACAGAGTCCCTGTGAAAGGCCGCTTCACCCAGGGAAAGAAAACTGTGTCAAGACCCGGAGTGCCATCTAAAAGAGGTCAGAATGTGATGCTATCTTCTTTTTATTGATTTATTATAGAGCCCATCAAATTGTATAATTTTATAGAAGCTTGTTTCGGCCACGGAATATGAAATTCTCGCATTTGCTAGAATAGGAGTCCAAAATGTACCTTTTATTGTAATTTTCCTGTTGAGGAATCAAGATTCCATAATATCTCCCTCTTTTTAAAAAGTTTGTTTTCTGAAGGCATGTTTTAGGATTACAAATTTGACCAACAGCCACAATATAACACTAAATTATTTTACTTCAGTGATTTTATAGTATGCACGTCAGTTCTGCCAAATCTGAGCATTTGCAACTTTTGTTTTTGCCAGTTGTTGGAGGTGTTGTGAACAAACGTTTTGGTCAAAACCGCAAGCTTCCGCCCGCGGTGGCCAGGCGTCGTGGGCAGGGGGTCATCACTGGTTTAGCAGCAAGAAAAAATGCTGCTCTTTTTAAAGGGATCAGTCCACTCAACCGACCTGCCCAGAACAGACCAGCTCAGAACCGGCCCATGCCCAACAATGCAGCTTTTAACCAGGTGTGGAAAACGATCTTGCACTGATGGGTGGTTATGGGAATTAGTTTCTAGATGGTCAGACTTTGGGCTTAAAAGGTGATTTTGTTGTCATGCATGTGTGAATGAATTTAGATGTTCTTGTTTTCACTTGTCTCAGAGGTCTCAGCCATTTGTCCAGCGGCGTGACACCCAGCGGCGACAGATGCCGTTTCAGAGGAGACCAAACAGACAGATGGACTCCCAGAAACCTCAGGGCCCAGTTCCTTACAGACCATTTCGGCTTCACAGAAAATGGTGAGATGACTTTTTTTTTGTTTTAATATCTGAGAGACAGTTGAAAGCCGTGTGGTTGCTATGTGCAGTGCCTTATGAAAGCAGACGTGAAAACATGGTGCAAAAGAAGCCACAAGTCCATGTGAAAAGGCACATCTTGAGTTTACCAAAAATATGTAGTCCATAAACATCTTTTTTTTTTTCCTCAAAATTAACATTTTAAATAATCAGTCAATACGTTATCAATAGGGCTGTGAATCTTTGGGTAGGCAGCAAATCGATTCACGATTCATAGTTTTTCGATTCAAGAACGATTTTTGCAAATTCAGAAAGATTAGATTCAATGCGATTCACATTAAAATTCGATGCGATTCGATTAATTCGATTCTTCATTTTTATATGCATTAATAGGATTATTTAAATGCTTCCCCCAATGGGTCTTAGTCAGGGTGTGAATTACACAGTGGTCTTCGGGGGTCAGAGAGTGGGGACAAAAAAAAAAACCCAATGACATTTTGTCCATTGTTAATGTTATTTCATGTTAGTTTTTAATGAATCTATTATTATAAAAAATATTTCCAAAGCCTATAAATTAGCATTTGTAGAAATGTAAGCCAAGATTTAAAAAGGCTTTAAAAGTATTGTTAGTTCATCATGCCATCAACTATTTTGTAGGATAGTGTTAATGGATACACAACCTTAAAGTGTTCCTGGTACATTAAACATCCTTCCATTGTGAGACTTAAAATACCATGAACTTTCCCAACTAAACCTTAACTAACTTTTCGTCATGGAATAGTAAGTATTCTTCATGGAATACTTTTTTTTTTTTTTTTTTTTTTTCTCTTTATACTGAACATTTTCCTTATGATTCTGAAAGAAAACGTGCCGGGTGTCTACTTGTGCTATAGTAACGATTATGAATAGGGGTCGACCGATATGTGATTTTCAGGGCCGATGCCGATACCGATTATTACAGATCAAGTAGACCGATAACCGATATTTTAAAACCGATATATAGCCTATGTCTGGTGTAAAAATGTAAGTTAATGTCAAAATTAAGAATAACAAAGAGTTTTGACAAATACTTTCTTTAAATTATTTTAAACATATCTTTAAATCTGAGAACTGTTAATAATAACATTATTATTATTATTAATAATAATAATAACAAAAAAATGTGCAGGGAGCACCCAGCAGCATTCTGTAAAACTTAAAGACTCTATTTTAATGGTTAAATTAAATTTTAGTAATCAAAAAGCATTTCTAATTAATTTAAATCATCAAACTTATTCAATTTATTTACAGTTTAACAAAAATTACATGTTTAAGGCCCTATGAAAAAACGAACTTTTATTTTGACGGGTTGCCGTGGAGATCTTTGAGTTTCTGTGTGTTTATGATATGACGATAACTTTTCTCAGTTGAAGCTTTAAAAAGCTCATGAAGTGACTAAGCGGTTCTGGAGATGATGTTTATGCAATCATGTCCTCATATAATGATGCGGCTGAGGCTGAAAACAGCGCAAGCGTCACGCGTGCTCCAGTGTGTGTGTGTGGTAAATGAAATCACGCGTCTGCACCATTCATTTAGAGACACGCAGGATTCATATTTAAATAGTCTTTTTGCGGTTTGAAATTTGATTTGTACTGACCTGCTTTTTATTAATTCATCAAGAAGTTGACAAATTCCGTGACATTCCGCTTTATACAGTAAATTCCGTTTTTATGACTGGATTCCGCGATTCGGTCCGTGTTTTTTGCATCGCGGAGATCACAGGACCCTATTATACTGAGGTGTTTTGCAACTTCAGTGTAGTAATTTATTGCTACTTCAGTAAAGTCTGCTGCTGCCTTAACTTTGAGAGACAAGACAACTGATGCGTGATCAGTGCAGCAGTTCCAGTCAGCGAGTGCTGTCGGTGTGAGTGTTAGCAACTTTCAGTGCCTTCAGCTTTCCGCATTGATTGGCCGGACTCGTGACTCCCAACAAATCAGATGTGCGGGACATTGCATTGGTCTAGTCTACAGAGTGGTGAGTTCCGACAGAGGTGGCTGCGTCAGAGCCAAATATAGCGCATTTCAAAATTTAATTATTTTATCGGCAAATCGGTTTTGAAAATGGCCGATACCGATAACCATAAAAATGCTCAATATCGGCGCCGATAATCGGTCGACCCCTAATTATGAATGCAACTTTAATGCGCATCTGATTGATGGATAAACCACGCGCTCTTATTTCAGTGTAATTAATATTGTAGTTATTTCAGCAGTGTCCTTCGTACATTCAGTTTAATTACATTAAGTTAAATTTCATTCATGATTCATCGGAAGCGTGTGCATTTTAGACACCTATTATGCGTTTGCTCTTTCCATGTAATAAATGCGCACCCTTAAATAAGTGGGGTTTTACTTCAACTGCTCAGGACAGGTATGACCCATTTCCGTAAAACTTCAGTATCTTATCTTAAAGAAAATAACGGCGACGTTTCCACGCAACGAACGTGTTATTTCATAGCAGTGCCCGGGCATGGCACTGACATGGCAGCTTTATCAATGGCTTGAGCGGTTTGACTCGAGACTTGCTTTCTCGATAGAGAGCTGTCATCTGCTCATGTGAACATCAGTGGCTGTCCTGAGGAGAGCTCAAACGCTGCTCAAAAATCTGTAGATGAGAGCTATATGGGACAGAGCGCGAGCGAAATCCAGTGAAAGATGGTAAAGAGTGCGAGTTTCTGTGAAGGAGAGCGTAATGACGCCGCACAACGCCTCCATTAATCGTGCATGTAATCATTTAATGTTTATATATTTTAAAGCACTGAATCGCTATAGAATCACGAATTATTCGATTCTTAGCATTTTAAATTGAATATTGACCGAAATAAACAATTCACGATTCAAAATGCATGTTTCAAGGTCGATGCATATGCATCGTCAGGATTTGTAATCGATGCATCGAGAAAAGGAATGAATCGTTACACCCCTAATCATCAATACTTCCTCCAAAACATCATTTTGTTTTACCCTGATTCACTATGGTAAGCCTATTATCATTCTTTTTTTTTTGTTAACCTTGTCGGGATGGTTTTCATGGGAAATTGTACATTCGTCACTCGCCCGTCGTGTCTTATCATATCTGTAAATAGAGAGCGTTTCTCCGGCTACTTTGACGTGTGTTTGGTGTAGGAGTGGAATAGGTTAGTTGTCACAACGAACGAGAAAGATTGACACGGAGCAGCTAAATCCCCAACCTCTGGGAATCACCTGTTTTAAACAAACGCTGAACGGAGGAGAGTCTGCTGGCAAAAAGAGAACGCGACAGAGCTCGTAATAAAACAAGAATCAACATTGGCTTGGCTTTTCGGAGAGGGGGAGAACTGAGGAGATTTGAAATGTTGTAAAAGTGACACGGAGATGCAGTTTTTTTTCCTCAACAGGTAAATTTCCAGAGTTTCCGCTAGAAAAAAATGGTGCCGGTCAAAGTGACCGGCAGAGGTTTCGTTTTACGGACCTTTTGATGATATGCCGGTCAAATATAGCCTCTTAATTAGTCAAGTTGAGGAAAACTGGAGGCAGGCTATGTAATGTAAAAAATGACATAATTAGGTCCGATAGAATGCAACATGTTGCAGTGGCATTTGGTGATAATATTTTTTGGGGGGGGCAGGGTGAAAATAAATTTCAGATAGCTGTTTGAGGTCTCTTACCCCCGTTATTGTCCACAAAACTTCAGTGCCGACACGTTTCTTATGACAAGTGCGGGTGAAGCTCGTCCTCTGTCACTGGCTGCTGCCGGATTTGTAAATCGGGTTGGTCCGGTCCGAGATCCTTTATCCTTTTTTTTTCTTCTTCCAGCGAACGCCTTGTGAAAGGTTGTTTTTTTTTTGTAAATCAATGACGGGTTAAATTTGGTTTAACTGCTTCCATTATCTCTACGAAAGTGATCAGCCTAGCAAGGTTTTGTCAAAGTCGCCTGCGCACTCGCAGTAGTGGCCCAAGAGCGTAAAGTTGAATGACAGGGGACGAGAACCAATCAGATTGGATAAAATAACATGCATCAAATTCTGCTTGCCAGGGACGCAGCGACCAGGGACGGCGGCACCCCAGCTCCCTCTATTGACGAGCCGCCACTAGCCTAACTATCAAATAGATGGAAAAAACATGAACGTCGGTGGTGGTGGAGCTCTGGCTCTGGACATCCGAGGCTTCAGGCGTTTCTGATTCACCATCGTCCGTCGCGTCTGGCCTCTGAAAAAAGCTTTTAAGGCTAGTCTGCCTGGGCCTGGCCATATTTGAAACGTCTCACTCAATCGTTTGTTGTTTAGGTCTATATTACAGCCGTTTTAGGCGTGCGCTTTTTTGAAATGCAGCATGCAATGTTTAATAACTTCAAACGGTAGAGCCTGTTCCTTTATAACATAGCAAGAGGTCGGTGTATTTTTGCTTTATACATTTTAGGCTTATTCTCAAATTCAGATTGTGTTAGGGGGGCGGGATCATTAGGCAATTTTAATCAGACAATTTGACCGGAGAGATTTAATTTTGTCGGACATTTAATTTTTTTCCCGGCCAATGTCTGATAATTACTGGACAACGGAAACCCTGATGTTGCCCTCTTCATCTGCACAGCCACGTAGAGCCAAAGCACAACCAAAGTAATGTTCTTCCAAAAAATGGATGCAGTTTTGTTTTTTAACCATTAGAGGGCTGAAAATGACATACTGTGCCTTATATTATAGTTTCTGAAACATGCATTAAATAAAAAATAATAGAGGTGAAATGGCAATGTTAGATTTCTAAATCAGTGAAACAAAGAATTTCAAGTGAACACAAAATCCACAATGCTTGCATTATGTGATGTGATTGTGATTCGTTTGAACCTTTCATTATGTGATTATGTGATGTAGTTCTTATTTATTACCATGTTTACTTAGAAAAAACATCAGGGTGGGACTTAATATCATAGGAAATTGTGACATTGTGGAAAGGGTTGAATAATGACATTCTTTTTTTGGGTCTTTTTTCCTTTTTTTTCTCCTAGTTGCCTCAGTGATGTAAAAATGTCTTTTGTTGATCATCTGCTTTCTACAGGAATGCTCCATCTGCCCAGCAAACACAGAGAGAAGCACGACAGGCCACCTTCCTCTTCAGAAGAGGACTTAAAGTAAGAAGCAAATTACCTTCCGGCTCAGAGCAGCATAGAAGCTGTTAACTTTATCATTTGTTTGTCACTAGTGAATGCATGGACAAATTCCTTCTGGCAAAAGGCTGAATAAATGGTTTCTGATCATGTGACCTCCTCTACAAATTTTAAAGAGCCTTTTGTTTCACCTAAATGAGTAGATGGTTCACATGCATGCTTAACATGTTTAAGGACAAGTGCTTAATAATATGGTTGCTATGTGATTATGCATTTATACAAATATGTGTTCACAAAATGTGTAGCTTTGAAATCATTTTCTTTGCACATGTCAGCTTAAAGCTCCAGTCCGTAACTTTTTTGGGTTAAAAATTATCCATAATAATAATAATAATAAAAAACGTAACCAACCAGTGTTCAAAAATATCTTCTTTTCAATTCAAAACGGTTAGCTTGTAATAATGATTTTAATTCCAGTGGTTCTGGTGGATTTCCGCGGGAAATTTGAGCATGTCTTTGCGTCATTACGTCACATCTGTACACATAGAGAAGGTGTTTCGGCTAGTAGGCTATATTGCGTGTGAGGATGTTGGAGGTGGAAATTTTTAGCCTTTTCTCACAGCACTTTAAATAATTAAACTTATGGCGGATCCAGAAAGGTTCAAACGACAATCACCAGTGCAACTGGAGATTCACCAGTTGTAAAACCCAGAAGAATTTGGACTTCGGAGTGGTAAAAAGAGACTGCAACCGGGCCTACGCGAAAACAAGGATAAACATCAGCAGGGCTTTTGAAAGGTGGCGTGAACTCCGTGATTTGCAGGGGTTCAAAACGGACGCAGAGACGGCTTTTTTCTGCTGGACAGGTCAGAATTTTCAATAGTTCAATCGTGTAACGGTAGCACTTGTTCACTTAATTCACACAGTTACGGAGTTTCCTTTGTTGTGGCTTTTTTCGTTTTGCTATTATGGTAAATATTAATTATTTTGTGCTAGCTATGAGGGGGAGCAATTCACTTCTACTCCAAGAAAACCAAACCCGCCTTCTCCGCTGCCAAGCATTGGAGCTGAATCGGATCGGTAAAGTGAAAATTTTCCTGTCGTAAGATGTTATGCTTTTTTCCCCCTTAGTTGATCAGAACAAAAGTGGATGTTACTTACTTGTTCAGATGACATTTTCCGGTGAAAATTCTTATGTTGGTCATACTGTACTTCCAAAAAGTAGATTGTGTGATTCTAAATAGCAATATCCACACCGGCGGGCCGACTGACAGACGCGCAGTCTCCTCAAAACATTGTTCATCCGCGCTGTTTAATGCCGATGTACAACTCGCGTAAAGTTTATAATTCTGCGAAAAACTGCAATTACAGATTTCGAACAGAGATGGCGACAAAGAGGAAGCTTTAAGTTTATTGTTACACATTGGCTCTTGTGACTGGGTCACACTCACATTTCGGTGTAACATGTTTAAATTAGAAACTGGTCCTTCCATTCTTAGAGTTTGTGTATTAGCATTTCAGCAATCTGTTACTATGTAGTGTGATAGTGAGTCAGTTTTTTTTTTATGAATCGCACACAAAAAAATCTAACTCGGGCTATCATTTCATATGTCTATCAAATCCTTCACTGAATAAATCACAGAATCAAAGTCTCATTGAATCGTTAGTTCAAAATTGTAAATTGTTTTTTTAAAAGGTGACATTACTGACAGGATGTTCATATGGAAATGTGGTTAAAATACTCAGTCTTATAAAAACATTCTTTTTTTTCTCTCTTTTTTTCAAAATAGGTTCATGCACAAGTTCAGAAGACGCAGCCTGCTCCACCCACACAGAGAACTCGCTCGTAAGTAAACTCCATTCTTCAAGTTTGATAACTTTTTCAGTGATATTGTTGCTTTAAGTTGTCACACTATTATTCTATCGGGTCCAATCAATATATTAGAATGATTTCTAAAGGATCATGTGACACTGAAGACTAGAGTAATGATGCTGAAAATTCAGCTTTACCATCACAAGAAAAAAATACACTTTAAAACGTATTCAAATGGAAAACGGTTATTTAGATTTGTAGTAATATTTCACAATATTACTGTTTTCTGTCATTTTATTGATCAAATAAATGAGCAAAAGTTACTTCTTTCAGAAATCCCTTACCGATTTCTCCCCCCTTTTCCACCAGGTGGCGCACTCCTACAAACAACAGTGGTATCCTCACAGTGTCAATAGAAAACCCCACAGCCAGAACACAGCCTGAGTATAATTACATTTTATTACACCCAGATGCATAATTTCATAACGCATACACCGCTTGTCATTCAGATGTTTTTGTATTTGAAAGGATACTCCTAAAGCTGTTCAGATAAGCGGTCTATTTTCTTTAACAAGCCCCACATGTTTCAAAACCACATCCATTAATTTTGTCTTGTCATTTTAGTTTGACTGGTTTAACCTTTGAGGCTCTTTTTGGCATGTTGTGCATGTTGAAAAGTTTTGAAGCGCATAACTAATGTTCTTTCTTTTCCCCCGTTGCAGACCTGCTCAGTCCTGGTCGCTGCACCCCGTGGCTTCAACAAGCTCGTCACCTCCACCTAAAGAAGAGCCAGAGAGGAAACCTCCCAAAGGTGTTGCCCTGCAGTTTGATATCAACAGTGTTGGAAAGCAGGTGGGACAAATCACAATTATATTTATTGTCGAGCCACTGAAACACCAAACTAATATAAGATAACCATGCTGTAATGCCTATTTGCATAATTCAGTCAGTAAATTTTCAGTTAATTGTTTACTGAAACCAAAGTGATTACCTCACTTGATTGCGTTCCCAACAACAGGAATCTGAGCAAAAGATAACATGACCGTTTATTGCGTTTCCTCTGCATGCTTTGAGACGTCATTCATGATGTAGGAAAAAAGAGCCATTGGCTGCTTCCGAAATCGCATAGTCTCTTGAATAGGTACGTACTTTGAACAAGTAATTACTTCACAGACGCAAAAAAAGTATGTTCTATATGTGTAGTATGAAATAATCCGGACGTACTACATTCGCCATGTTGTCATAATCATGTGACCTACCAGTGTCAGTTACATTATTTCACTGTGATTCACAAATCCTCTCCCCGTGGCCTCATGGGATAGTAAAGTGTCCATCATATGCACACTTCAGAATCTCACCGGGAGTAGTAGGTCATCTGGATACTTTTTGCCTACTCATAAAAGAGTAATGTGAATTTGGACATACTGCTTTTGTCACTTACTGTTTTTCGCCTACTAAATGGTAGGAAATAATGCGATTTTGGATGCAGCCATATTGGCTTCCCCGATTGCAGGGGAAGCCATTTCTATTACAGATATTTTGCACCAACTTCCCTGAAAATCACAATTTTGTTCTCTTGAACACACGGGATGAAAACAATGCTTTATTTGCAAGTGTTTTATGTAGTGGTCGACCGATATATCGCCACGGCCGATATTTGGCTTTTTTTTTTTATATCGGCATTGGCCGATGTGTTGGAAGCGGGACTTTTATTTTGACGGGCGGTGCTGAGAACACCAGCACCTGAGAAGAGAACGGCAGCGCCTGAATCTGATCACACAGCGCTCACTCACATTCTCCGTCTCTCTGTCAGTCATATCTAATAGTTTGTTAGACAGAACTGGTGGCTACAGAACTGGTAATCAAAGAAAGTAAAAGGTATGCAAAAAAGTAATGCGTTTGCTTTTATATTATTTGTAACCAAAAAGGCAAACAATCAGGCTAAAATACTTTCTCATTTACCGTCAACATTCAGCAAATGTGCATCTACATCATTTAAACAAATCTCTGAATATCTAATAAACATTTAATTTCACAAACCTTGCAGATTTAATCGAATCCAGCTGTGATATCTTGTGAAGTGTGCATTTGTAGCCTGCATAAACGTGTTCCTGCGAGTGACGGTCCGTGCGCAGTGAGTGAATGTGAACAGAAGATCAGCTTCACAGGAGACGCGATCGAAACACTTTAAATCCTTCATTTTAAAATATGCTGTGCTATATCCAGTTGCCCACTGTGTCATATTCATGTCGTTTTCACTGTGTGCTGTATGAAAATTAGCGTTACCTTGTCAAAAGTCAAAGTAGAAAAAATATGATTCTCAGTGTGCATGAAATTACCAGATTACTGAGTGCCCTGTTACAGTGTTTACTTCCTTTTTATTCATATATTTTTAAACAATTACTTTATTTGTGAAAAATACTGTAATAGGATTGCAGATTCAAGAAGTTGCCATCTAAAGTATAGGGCCTAAGCATGTGTATATATATATGTATGTATATATGTATGTTTGATCTATAAATATCGGCTTTATATCGGCCACCCTGCTCTCGAAGATATCGGCATCGGCCATCAAAAAAACCATATCGGTCGACCACTAGTTTTATGCTATGTTCCAGTTATTCGTAACTTTGGTTGGAAACAGCTAAAGTCTGGACAAACAATATTATTTTAATCTCTATGGTTTTGTTGATCTAATCCACAAAACCGATCTGAATTATTAATTGATGAATAAGACTGATCCTGTTCTCTAGTTCAAATCATTTACATCCACTTATCCACCATTCTGCTTTCCTTTATCAGACCGGAATGACCCTCAACGAGCGGTTTCGCATTCTGAAGGACCAGCGTGTAGCGGCAGCAGAGCAGAGCAGCAAAGGGGGGCGATTCGTCACTGTGGCCTAGAGCTGAATTTAGAGACACTGCTCACGTGTCTCTATTCCTGATCTCACTGAACAACAGTCCTTCAGGACACAACAGGCAAACAAGGACCGGAGCTGAACTAACACTGTTCATGAACTCGCATGAAATACCCCTGATGGAAGAGACTTCATCAGAAAGAGGATACGCTGTTTTTTTTTTTTTTGGGAAAGTTAGTTTTTTTGTTTATTTTTCAAAAAAAAAAATCTGCTGTTCTGTCAAAAGAAAGCATAATTGTCCTTGAATTTCAGTTAAGTTGTGTCGTCTCCTGAACTGCCCTTGATATTTGATGGCGTCCTGTTTTTTTATATATATAATTCTGTTGCAGCTCGAATTTAAATGTTTCTGGATAGACTTTGTTTTTCATAAAGCGGTTGTAAGAAACAACACATTCTTTTTGTAGAGCAAAAAAAATATTGTTTTAAGATGTTTTATAATATTTCAATTAAAAAAACATTGTGCAACAAATGTCTCATTTTTGATCTGTTAGCAGATGATGAATAAACACTGTTAAATGCATTCTTTGTAATAGCCAATTTTAAAACAGATAATAGTGTACATTATGCACTAAATAAATTTCAGCGTTTGAAACTAATGGTACGTTAACAACAAAAATGCTGTATTCTGCTGCCGGCCATTAAATGGCGATGAAACACTATAGACTGAACACGTAATAAGCATGTGCGTGAGATTCACGTTTTTGTTTACACCCCGTTTCAAAAGTTGTAAACAAATTACGCTTTTAGTTGAAAGTGGTGTCGTGTAAATAGCCCATAAGGGTACGTTACACGACAATTATATACTAAAAACGCAAAAGTTTTTACTTTGGGTTTATCCCGTAGGCCTACAGACGTTCCCCAAACTGCTGTATTATTCATGCCAGGCTAGTAGTTGGCGATGTCACTTTGTAAAGAAACATTACACTACACTATATTATTTAAAGGAGGTAAACAATAACAAAAGCAATGCTACTGTGCATGTCTAGTTTTCACAAATTTGTGTTTCTGTAGTTCACACAGAGATACCCTGAGATAAAAAAAATTGAATCCCGTTTTCATAGGTTTGTATTTTTTTAAGGCCCCAAAAGACCGTTGTCGTGTAAATGAACGGCCAAAACGCATAAAGCTTTCCCTTTTAGTTGAAACCGGTGTCGTGTAAACGCCCCTTAGAATTTTTAAATCGGTTCATATTTAAGTGAGAAGTACTTTATGGAAAAAAATACACAACCACAATACAATCAACTAATGGTAATACAGGTTAAATATTACTTGCTCTTGAATGATTTCATGTGATCAAAAAAAAAAAAAAAAAAAAAAAAAAAAAAAAAAAAGGGGGGGGGGGGGGGGGGGTCATGTCCAGGTCATATTTCACCTCAAAATCAAAAAGTCATGAATTTTTGCATGTGGTGGAAAATTTGTTAAATATGTAAAAAATTCTTAAAATGCTCAAAAATATCAGCATGTCTTTGCTACATAACAGGCTGAGGTATGTTGTAGAAATGTGTATCCTGCTGTTTTATAGGAATCATACACAATCTATGAAGTGCAACCATACAATCAGATGATCGCTAAAACCTTTCTTGATCTTTTTCTTTATAATTCAAGTTTACCCTTCTCAATTAATATGTGGGTCTTTTTTTTTTTAGCCTGAAATGTGGTATACTTCAACTTAATATAGTATACTTAAAAAAGCACAAGTGGTATGTATCAGCAACCCACACATCAAGGTAAATCCATCATGTTTACTTTCCTCTCAGTGTGGGGAAGTCACTGCCTACAGTGCTCATGTGAAACTTAAAGTGTGAAAATAACCATCACAGTTCATAAAGCAGAAACAAGAGTATCAGACAATTTAACCACCTGTTTCTAGCTAAATGTGCATTAATACAAATATTCCTAAGCACTTTTGTAATTTGAATATTGCATTTATTTAAATACATTAAAATTTGCAATGTAACAAAACTATTGGCATGTGAAATTCAAACACCATTTAAATGAACAAAACATGGCTCACTTCATTTTCTGTGGCTAGTGCGTCACACACACTAGTTAATTTTTTTCTCCTTTTCACCATCACCTCCATATCCTTCCCCCGCTGACACCATTCACAGACTACTTACAATATGAGTGCCCAATACAAATATGAGGTAAGAAAGTGGTTTGACGTTTACAGATAACAGATCATGCAGAACATGCCTAAAAGCAACAAAAAAAAATTTGTTGTGAGGAACATTTAAAAAAAAAAAAAAAGTACATAGTGCATAAAAGAAAAAAGAATTACACAGCTTTGCATCTTTGGTTACAAAGTAGGTTGAACAATTTCACAGTTTTTGTTTTCTTATAAATCCCCATTCCCAACCCCAAAAACATGAGACATCAGGGTAGCGGGCAGGAGAATATGGCAACGGACTTCTTTTTCCAACATACTAGCAACAGAACTGAAGCATTCTTCATCAGGGCAGATCATTTCAAGTTTAGATCTTCGCCCACAAACCTGTACAAACTTGTTACGCTCTTTTTATTCTTTATACTACACAAAATGTACATTCACGCCAGGTTCACATTCTTTATCCACAGAGAAACTTTGCTGTTAGTGTTTGAACTCTACCCACTGTTTATGGTTGCATTGATGATTGATATTGTAAGACTGCTTGCTTGGATTTATGACCAATTACTGTCGGATTTATGAATCGAAAAGGTTCCTATCGAACTTATTGGCTTCTGTGACATTGTTCCTCTCTGAAAATAGCAGCCCTATAATAAATAACAAACAGTACAATTGAACTTGACAAGTGAATCGAAATCATGTGAAGTACGGTGGCTCTGAAAATAGACTCTCGCTTCTTACAACATGAAAACTGCTATGCTAAAAAATACACCGCTTTCATGGCTGGATTCTCTTTATTAAAAAAATAACTCTTCACAAACTCTCCACCTCGTCCAGGGGGGAATGGGCCATGCGGGAGCCCCGATCAAGACCGTGGTCCACAGGTTGTGCCCGAGCAGAAAACGCCTCTCACCCATCATGATGGCCGACATCACGAGCGCTCAGCGGAGTAGTGAACAAGACAGGTTTTCTGCTGTTGTGATGATATATGCGTCGTTCGCACAGGCTTCAGGCGGAGGTGACGTTGGGCTGTGGTTGTCGTGGCAGGGAGTCCAGGGTAGGATTGACGTCTAACTGAAGGTAAGGCTGAAGTTGGGGCTGGGCCTGACCCGGGACGGGCCCGACCTGGGAGGGAGAGTTCGATGGGTTGGAGTTGGGCTGGACGGTGAGTTGGGAGAGTTGCTCGCTGTTGGCTAGAGATTTGAGCACAGCGTTCTCTCGCTCCAGCACTGAGTTTCTCTCAAAGAGCTCCTTTATCTGCTCCTTCAACACCTCCACCTCCTCCCGCACGGCATACATCAGATGACTTTTCACTAAATCCTAGGGCCAAAACATGACATCATTTCAGCATCAGAACCCATTCAAAATTTGTCTTACTAATTTTACTAACTATTATTACAGAGGACATATTATGCCCTTTTACAGTCTTGATTTTGTTTTTGGGGTCTACTTGAATAGGTTAATACTTAAACGTTCAAAAAAACTTTGTTTTCACATGTTTGACATTGTTGCAGCACCTCTCTTCCCAGTCTGTCAGTAACGCTCTGTTTAGTTCCTGTCTCTATGAAGCCCCTCCTCCTGAAAAGCACAATGTGCTCTGATTGGTCAGTTGGATCAGTAAGGGCTTTGGCACCGGTTAGTTCAAGGAACTTAGTTCTAGGAACTAGCCACCAGGGTGGTTCCCCGAGAACTAAAGTTTCCCCCAAGGAACATTTTCCTGGTTGCATTCACACCGCCAGTAGGAACTCTGAAGTGACGTAAGCTGCGCTTGTTGTTGTGACTTTTATTTTGACGGCGCTGAGAGCCACACAGTGCTGCTCGCATTCTCAGTGTTCATTAGTTTACGGTCTGTCTAACAGTGCTGTCTAATATGTTATTGGATAGATCTATTATACACAGAAAGTAGACAGTAAGTTATAAGCGTATGTCATATGGTTGATGTCCAGTGTTGATAGCTGACCAGAAATACATAATCATGTTTCTCGTTGGATTTTCTCCTCAGCGTAAAGGTTAAGAGGCCCATCTATCACTGTTTTCCATGTTCGTAGATTCTAGAGTAAATATAGGCTGTAATCTGTGTGTTTACACAGCTTTTTTTTAAAATGGCGGGTGCTGGTGTTTTGCATGCGTTTGGCCAAACAGCGTACACTAACGTCACGGATAGTTCCTATAGTGCTAGTTTAGACCTTACTCTGAAGTATGAGCTAAATTAGTTCCTCCAAAAGGAGTTCCTAGAAGTAAAATCGTTACTAATAATAATAATAATAATTTTTATTTGTAATGCGCCTTTCTCAGACTCAAAGCGCTACAGCATGTACAGAACAAAATAATCAAACATGGAAGTAAAAAATATAGAAGTATCAAAAAATACAGCGTATAATAAAATAATAAATTAAAAGCTTGACTAAAAAGATGCGTCTTAAGAAGTTTCTTAAAACAATCCACAGAAGCAGCATCCCTAATAGATGAGGGTAGTGTGTTCCATAACTTAGGCGCGTTATAGGAAAAGGCTCTTCCCCCCATGGTTTTCAATTTACAACGAGGCTGATACAGAGAGAGAGAGCCAGCAGAACGGAGAGAGCGAGCCGGAATGGATGGAGTAACCAAATCACAGATGTAATCTGGAGCCAACCCATGTACTGCTTTATAGGTTAAAATCTGAATTTTAAAATCAATACGTGGCTGAACTGGAAGCCAATGCAGGGGCTGGAGCAAGGGTGTAATATGATGGCGTGAGGATGTATGAGTCAAAACACGTGCTGCAGAGTTCTGTATATATTCCAACCTCTTTATAGAATTTGATGGTAAACCAGCAAAGAGAGAATTACAATAATCAAGCCTTGACGTGATGAAGGCATGGATAAGCCTCTCTGCATCAGCCCTAGAGAGATATGGTTACTAGTTCCTGCGGTGCGAACATGCCAAAATACGGGTATTTCCACCAATAGTTCTAGGAACCATGAAAAGGTTCCTCTGGTGCGAATGCCCCTAATGTTTTGTGATTGGTCAACCATTGACCAATTGGTCGAGCAGGTTTCAGAAACGTCAGAAACCGCGAGTTTCAACACTACTAACGCAACTCAACCAGGCTTTGTCCTTTTGTTTTGCATAATGAAGGATATTGTATGAAGTGTACTTTCCCGGAAGAAAACTCAAGAATACAATGGAGGCGTTTCGGGGAGTTCAGAAACAGTTAAAAATATAGATAATAACTATCTCTGAATTGACTGTTTTTTGTAACTTTGCAGACCTTTTTCATTCTCAAACAGCAACATTACACAAAAATTGAAGATGTAAAAAAAGCATAATATGTCCTCTTTAATCTCTTATAAAATAATATTTAGTAATATAAATAAAATAATAATAATTAATAATAATATATATAAATGAAAAACTTACCATTGCTTGCTCTATTTTATTATCAATGGCGACCACACTTGCTCCAGAGGCACTGCAATTGGAAAAAAAAAGTCTTAAAACATCTGCAGCATAAAAACATCATAACCAATTTGCAGACGATAAAAGCCTGCACATTAAAGAATAACAAACTCCTCCTGTTGCTGCTTCCCCCTTCCAAACATAGTGTTGCATTTTTTTCATGTTATATTGCGCCACATGCACGCACACATCAATCTTCCACCAAATCGTGCTGAAATCATGGAAATCGAGCAGCTCGCGGAGAAGCAGCGTGTGCGAGTGCAGGATAATACTGCAGCACGCTGCCCCTCATAACAACAAATAACCATCACAAACAGCTCTAACAGTACAGAAGAGTACAGTGCTGTGTGGGCGGGGGGCGGCAGCCTCCATCTGATACTCATACAGGGGTTTTTTTTTAAAAAGAGGGTGGAGTGTAAAGTTAACTCAGTTTAGAAACATGCACAAGAAAACAATCACGTCACTGAACATTGTACTGTATACTTTACAAAATTACAGTCATAACATTAAAGGAATGAAGGATGGATGAATTTTTTTAATTTCTACCTGAAAAGCTCAACTTTTTCAATATTGCTAATAATATGAATTGCATCTTGTGCGTCAAATTAGAATTAGATTAGAATGATTTCTGAAGGATCATGTGACACTGAAGTCTGGAGTAATGATGAATTCACAGAAATAAATACCATTTTATAATATATTAAAATAGAACATTTAGACCAGGACTAATTTGGAACTAATGTGTCTTCTTATTAACAATGTTCTGTTTTCGACTGTATATTGGTTAATTTTTTTTTATACATGCTGTTGTTGTTTTTTTGAACCCATCAATCCATCCAATGCACTGAAGCAGATCACGTGTAGAAAGTCAAGACAGGCAATGACGACACTTAGAGACTCTGTACTTTTCCCTACAATTTACTTTCACAGGAAAAGCAGATTAGCATCAACCATAAAAGGTCCATTTAAGAGGAAACGCATTCAGTACAAAATCAAACTGACACAAAAACATTACTTGTTGTAATGATAGCTTTCACAAGCACATACACATGCATACGCAATTGTTGAAGAAATATACAATCTCAAAAGTAAAGAAAAAAAAATCACTTAAATATGACGTGGTCAGTGCTGTCTTGCAGTTTCAAGTCGCACAAACATGTACAATGCATCTCATACTCTCTAATGTCACAGAGTCAAAATATTGACCTAAGATTATTTTAAGCAGAATCTTTGCACTTAAAAGAAACAGTATGTTGGGGAACTTGTTCTACTGATGAATTAGATCCAGTCTTGCAACATATCCAAGACCACAGCAAAGGCTGCTGATAACCTTGAGCCAAGCAAAGGTATTCCAAGGTAAAGGCTCTCATAAAGCTTTTGCAGGCTTGTCCATACAAACAAAGGATCGCTTGTCTTATGTCTTTAAAAACATTGAATTAAGAATGTAAGAATGTAAGGTTAGTGTAGAAAAACCAGGCTGACTCAGAAGAGATATCACATCAAAGTGCCACAAATAGCCATTAAAGTCAGGGTTGGCGATTTGTTTCAGATTTTTTTTTTTATGCTGCTTGAAAGTCTCTTCACATCCTGATAGAAAATCACTAGGTGAAGTGGTCTAAATGTATTTATATGTATATATATGTTGACATCACATCATCAGCGCGATTCAGAGTTATGCAGAGTTAGACAGACGTCAGTCACTGAGCACCGCAACAGAAACATCAGCCGCCTGTTACAGTTCCTCCTGAACCAAAACAACCAGCTTATGCTGCGTTCACACCATAACTACTGTAATTTGGAAGAGATGGAAACCCGTGACTTTATACTTGGAGAGGTTCGTGACTCGAATTTATGCGTTTCTATGGCAACACTATCAATGCTAAAATTAATCTGCAGCAGTCAGGTGGTACAGGTCAGCACTCTTTAAGATGTTTATGTTAATTATTATTGTAATGTTATGTGCATTGAGACGAGGTAGTTTAACGCCGCCTCTCGAGATGCTTTTGTTTGCTCCCTACTGAGCGTGTTCATGTGTTTAGAAGGAGGCGTGGCTTTGGAGACGCTCTGAAGGGAGGGTGGGATCTCACTATTTAATTTAAAGATAGTAAAAACATGCATCACAATAGCTGAAATGAAATCTTTATTTTACATATTAACAAAATTAGAAACTATTTGAAAACATATGAAAAAATCTTGATAAATCGGTAAAATAAAGAATAATCATGTTACAGTATTTTTCACAAATAAAGAAATTGTTGAAAATATGAATAAAAGTAGTAAACACTGTAACCAACAGGGCACAGTAATCTGGTAGCACTTTGTGAGCACTGGGAATCATATTTTTTCAAATTAATGAATCGAAGATTTAAAATTGTCGATCGTGCGTCGAAGCTGAACTCTACTGTCTGTATTTAATTCGCACTGACCGTTACGCACAGAGTAACACATTTTTTGCAGTCTACAGAAATGCAAACATTACAAGACCTCACAGCTGGATTCGACAAAGCTTGCAAGGTTTGTGAAATTAAATGTTTATTAGATATTCAAAGACTTCTTTAAATTATATAAATGTATATTTGCTGAATGCTGACAATAGATGAGAAAGTATTATGGTATTTGCCTTCCTTTTACTAATAACAGAAAAGCAAACAATATAATATTTTTTTGTATACCATTTACATTGTTTAACAGCTCTGTCTAATCATTTTGGGAATGGGAGATCAGACGCTCACTGGCATTCTCAGCGCTTTCAAAATAAAAGTCCCACACGCCGTCCGACACATCAGCCAATCTAATGTAACCATTAAAAACTGTATTAAAAACAATATTATCACAATATTTTTTCCACATCATACGATATATAAGGGATAATGAACATTCAGCCGGTTGTTATCTCAGAATAAACCCTGACAGGGTGTTCAGGACTTTAATCAGCCTGATGGGGTTTATTCTGAGACAACAACCGACTAGATGTACATTATCCCGCTTATTACACGGCAACTTGCCACATAAGTAAAAATATTTCAATGAGCCAAAATATTTTATTAGGTCTGTAAACGCAAAGCTTCCGGAGAGAAAGCAGTTGCTAGAGCAGCAAGATCAAACTAGACGGGCATTTAAGAGATACGATACAGTCATACCACTTATTACACAGCATTTCACCACATAAATAATTATAGGGATAAAAGATATTGATTTGAGATTAAAGTTTTAAAATCGTACCCGTTCATCCAACAGCATACAAAACAAGTGTCGCAAAATGGCAGCAGCTGCGATGGTATGAAACGAGAGAGTGAGTCCACGACACTGATGACATAATTAAATAACTGTACACATTGATTTGACTGAGTTTTAATATT
This sequence comes from Gila orcuttii, assembly GCA_026230005.1. Classification (NCBI taxonomy): domain Eukaryota; kingdom Metazoa; phylum Chordata; class Actinopteri; order Cypriniformes; family Leuciscidae; genus Gila; species Gila orcuttii. The sequence goes on from JAPDVR010000008.1 coordinate 32,907,084, forward strand.
TTATTAGCGCACTAAACGCACAACTTCCACGAAGAAAAAACGTTCCTAGCAAGCGTATAGCACTGCTGACTTCAGTAACCCGGATGAGCCTGTATTATCAGTTTTCAGCGGTTGTTATCGAGAAATAACATACTGCTAGATGGCGCAATTGACCAATCAGAATCAAGTATTCCACAGAGCCGTGTAATCATGATATTTATCACAATATTTATTTACCTACCATTAATGGGGAAGGAAATGTTTTCCACATATTTGTTAGACCCTGAGAATGAATGTAAACATGTTAACTTTTGTTCATAATTAAACTCCACAATGTAGCTACGTTTTAATTTAGGGCCTCATGAAATCCATTTGATTTTTTTGGGGATTCTGTGTTTTATGATTTAATACAAATTTATATAAACTTTAACAATTGAATCAAGCATTTAAAATTTAATCAAATGCTGCACAATAGAACAGTATAAATTTAGAACATGGATGAAAAAAGATCTTGGTTGTATAATATTCCTTAGAAATATTAGTATTATTACTTTCAGAAGTACATTTTAGTAAAGGCTACAGTAGTGATATATTTCTGTCATAATTTCTTCAAGTTAAAATGAACTTTTATTTTGATGGTTTTTATTTTTATTTATGAGATTCAGTATGTATTGGTCGATAGTTTTTCACAAATGAAAATGTGAAAAGCTTGTGAAGTGACTCTCAAAGCAGCTCTGGAGATGAAGTTCATGTGTTCATGCCCTAGTATAATGAGACGTCAAACGCTGAAAACACTGAGAGCCTCACGTGTGCGAGTTTGTTTATCAGACGAAACAGTGCTGCTCATTCACACAGAGACACGCAGAAATCACTTATCGACATGCACTGACTGTGTTTCTGTTATATTGAGCTAATCATCGTTATCGACGTAAATATTATTGCGATCTCGATATGATATAGTTTATCACCCAGCCCTACGGTCGACCAGTACTTATGATAGGCCAGGTTGGGCAACCAGTTGTTGAACAACTGACTAGTAAATTTAAGATCTTTAGCTGTGGTGCATTTAATTGGAGATGCTCAAGTCCAGTCAACTAGATGTTCAGAAACTAACCGACTAGCCCAATTATGAAAATTTTTGCTTTTGCACATTCCTAAAAACAACAAATTATCCTATTGGCATAAATCCTTATCTGCAGCTCAACAATGGCTTCAGCTAATTAATTGTGTTAATGGAAAGCAATGCGTTTGAAACACGATTCAGTATCCCATTTTCTCATATGATTTTAGCCCACATTTATTAATATTGCAATTTGCATATGAGCATTATGAGGTTATGTTTGCGCTTGAGCTCCACTGCAGAGAGCACCATTTAAAGGAACACTCCACCGTTTTTTGAAATTGGGGTTATTCACCGTCTCCCCTATATTTAGATAGGTGGGCAAATGCCTTTTTGTCTCAGTGCATGCATTGTCTTAGTCTGGCAGCACCGCCGCTAGCTTAGCTTAGCTTAATGAATGGAATCCTTTGTTGCCGGTATGCATGTCATGAGTAAAATTTTCTTGCCAGATAAAACAACGCATGCACTGCCCACCTATCTAAATGTAGGGGAGACGGTGAATATCCCCAATTTCTAAAAACAGTGGAGTGTTCCTTTAAGCCTCAAAGCCATGCCCGCCCCATGCAGCACACTTCAAACGTAATTTGCGTCACACCAAGGTCTGTCCCATTACTGTACCTATCACAGGTCATCTTTGAGTCCTTCAGCCTACTGCCAGACTGGAAAGCTTGGTAGAAAGCTGTGGAGGGATTCCTGCACTCCATCCAGCAGAAAGAGAGAAATAGAAAAAGTTATGTGACAAATGAAAGGTTCAGGCCAAAGAGGAAATCAAAGGAGAGTTGATTTGTAGAATGCTCAGACTGTAGTAAAAACATCAAAAAGAACAATTAAGGTTAACTAGGAAATATATCAGAGGTTCACTAAATATTTGCAATGATTTTGCTACTGCAAATTAAGCAACGTGATGGCAATCCTTTTAATTAGCTTTTGTGACCATTAGGTTTCATGATCATGTCATCAGATTAGTTTGACAATCATCTCGTCTCGCCACTTGCAAGTATGAGAACACGAAGATAGGCATTTTGATAGCATCTCTTATAATCAAAAGTTTGGGGTCAGTTCGATTTTTTTTAAATTAGTCTCCAACTATAATTTATTCCTATGTTATAGCTGATTTTTCAGCATCATCACGCATGACGCATCCTTTAAGAATTTCAGCCATGCTGCTTAATTTTTGTGGGAACCACGAAACCATTTTTTGTGATTGTTTGATGAATAGAAAGTTTTTAAAAAACAGCATTTATTTGAAATAGAAGTCTTTTTAACATTTTTTAAGTCTTTACTGTAACTTCATTTTATGCATCATTGCTGAATAAATGTGCTCAAAACGTTAGAACTGTAGTGTACGTCACTAGATTATCTCTTTAGCTTTAATTATCCACTATATACATGAAAATACGAGGTAGGGGACCACAGACGGTTTCCATTTCCCCAAACTAATGGGGCCTTCTCTTTAAAGTAAAAGGACAGAATGTACTATATCAGGATGGGAGGGCTACAGCAGTTAGGCAGGAGGAGACCCTCCTCTCCATATAGCCCTCTATATAGGAATGGGAGGGGACAGGAGTAGATTTACCACATGTGTGAATATCTGGACTCTGAGCAAACAGCTTTTCCTAGAATCCGTGGAACACTGGCTGCTCTCTGGTGGGGGCTGAGACCCCACAACCACACTCCTCCAAAGGGCTCTTTTTCTTCTTACTATGCATGTAACCTCATGGGGACGGCAGATTATATCTGGATCCAATAAACATCAGGATCGTTGCTTAGAAAGCATTCGACTACAGCTACGTTTGGAGACAAATATGCATTTTCTGTAGATTCCAATTGTATGGCTAATGTTACACATGAGCTATTAATCTAGGATTTTAAAACCATGCGCCAATGAAAAACACACTATATACATGCATCTTGTAAAATAAGGTAACCAGGTTAGGGTAACCATAACAGTGGTTTTATAAATAAAATGGGTTTCAAGCATTATCATTTCATCACTGAGGTCAGTGTAATGGTACATTATTTATACCTCTGAAGTGGATCAGGGAAAATAGATTTTCAATTAGAACATGTGAAATGGTTTGAAGAGGAAGAAAGACGAGGTGAATCATGACACTGACAACCAAAACAAGGCATTTCAAAAATCCATCCAACATTTCAAAATGTGATCTGCCTAAAGGGACGGTCTCACAAGACTGAGATGAGTGAGCAGCCTACATATGCAGCATATTTTGGCAACATTAGCCGCTTTTTCACTGTCAGGCCAGTGCGAGCCAGGGCTAACATCTTGTTGTGCGGGGCCAATAGACTCGGACCTCGAGCACAAAATCAAGTTGCGTTCCACTGTTGGGCCAGTAGCCCCGCAGCGCAACCCTTAGACCCACCCTTAACACACCTCAATAGAACGAGCTGCTCGATTATGGCACCAAAAAAAATGATTATTTAACAAGGCTATGGGTGGGTTATATTCATTCAAGAGCAGAGAGTGGTTTTATCTGCCTTTTGTTGTTCGATTAACAATAATGACTGCGGCAGATTTATTAGGCTTCTGTCACTTTAAGAGCTGCACGAATCCAATAGGCTATACCGTTACACACAGTAAATGTGACCACACCTTTAGTCTGCCTGGGCCGTTGTTTCACAGTCAAAAAATAAATTGAGTAGACGGAACAACAGCAACAAGAAACGGAGATCATTGGAGTACCAGACTGAATGATACTCATCTGGAACTAGAATTCAATTACTAAAGTTCTATACTTTAAACCCCTGATGAAAAAGAATTACATACAGTAGGGTCGTACATAATATCTATTCTCTGCGTCTACTAAACATTAATAAACTGATAAAGAAAAAAACAGTACTTGTATCGAATTTGCATCTGTATCTATCTGCAGATACTCAAGGTTGCAGTATTGGTATCCGAGTTGAAAAAAGGTATTGATATCGATCCATTCTTACAAAAAGTATAATGCGTTCAAAATGTGATTGTGCTGTGCATTTTTTATGCTTAGAGTATTGTGATGTTAGCTTGGCAACAAACTATTTGAATCAATTAGTGCACTTTACATAAGAAGTGCTATTTGTATGATACAAGGGGTGGCTGCCTACCCAGTGTGCCAAATCAGTCACATAAGTGTGAAATATTTTGCAAGCTTAAAGATTTAGTGTGACTGCCGCTTCTACAACATGAAAGCAGCAGCTTTTATTCTTAAAACAAAACGGATATCGGAACTCTACATGAGCAAAGGTCTACAGAAGTTCCCCCACAGGAAGTACCTGAAGAGCGTGTTTGTACCTGAAGACTTTGACAGATCGTGTACTGGTTTGCTGTCAGGTGAAGTCAGCAGTGTTACCTGGGATGGAGGTGTTGTTGAGAGATCATGTTTTAAAAGAAAGAGGGAGGGAATGCTTGCCGAATACAAAGACGCTTAAAGATTCAAAAGCAACGAGAGGAATTAGAGATTGAGAGAATGGCAAGATTGGGTGAAAAGGTACATTCTGACCAGGGCTCCAGACTAACTTTTTGCCTTGGTTGCACTGGCGCGCCTAACTTTTTTATTTAGGTGCACCAGCACAAAATTTAGGTGCACCCAAATGTTTCCTCGGCTCGTGTCGCCTTTAACGCCACAATTTCAAGCTCAGCTTTTTATCATGCTCCATATACATTCATATATATTATGTAAATGATTTTAAACAAGAATAAGGTGTAGGTAAATACTTTTTTTTATTTGAAGCACAATTATACTGTATATAAATTTATTTATTTTTTTAAAGTGCTTCACTGAGCTGCCAAACTAACTATTTTGAATCTCTAGCTCAGGCTCGGTAGGCTCTACCTCTTGAGTCGGATGCCATCTCCGACGAAGGACCAGGGCTTGGCATCTTACAGGGACTGGGGAGACTGGTGGCTGAAGTAGCTCCATGTCTGGGCTGTTGTCGGAGCATTGACCGGGGAGTAGGGATGGGTATCCATAAGGTTTTAACGGTATTACTACTCTTACCGATACTGCTTATCGATCCGGTACTTTAACAGTATTCTTATCGGTTCTTTTTGTTTTATAAACAAAGATAAACAATTAAACAAAGATGCACATTATATAGGCCTACACAGAGCTTTAATTTCAGGAAGGTCTACTAACATTACTGTTCAAGTATGGTCTAAAAAGAAATCTAATAAAGTAATCAAATGTAAAATAAAACTGCATATTTTATCATAGATAGATAATGCTTATTAAAGCTGAAGTTATTAATTCAAGAGCTGTGAATACAAGCCGGTCATTTTGACATATTTTTGTGTACATTTGATAGTTTAGACACGCACATGAAACCCAAAGTATAATTTGCTTGTCTCGTTACGGTCTGTTTCGGAGCGCGCGTCGCCTTGGGAACAGCATCTCTTGTGCAGACTTTTGTGCTTTTAATAGCTCTTTTTATTATTAAACGCGTCCCGCAATTTAGCAACAGTAGCTGGACTGCATTTTACAACAATCACGAGCTGATTCTGTCGTTAAGTTTGAGGGAGAAATGACAGCGCACTGCTGCGAAGGGAAGGAAGCTGCGCAAGACCGAATGTGGCTGTAGTTTTTAATGGTTTTACCTCAATATTTTTTTTAATAATCTTTGGAAGCCGACATCTAAAATAAAATCAGACTAATATCACAGATCTAAAGTGTAACCAGGCTACGTTTGAATGTTTAGTTCTGCCGTCGTCACTCATTAAGCAGAGCTGTCGTGTTGTGCGCGCTGTGGCTCCGCGTGAGAGATCTCTACTCTCTCTCTTTCTCTCTTGGACTGCGAATAGCAAAAATGGTGTAATATTATTATACACAGAAAAGGCTCTTTCTTTTTTTAAATAACGTCTGTATAGTAATAATAAATAGTATGTGTATTTTCTTAATTTCTCCAGTAAGTTACCGACATCATCAGAACCGATCACGTCCGAGCTGATCGATACAGCGGTCTTTCAGAAGTTGAATACCGGGTTTCGGTACCCATCCCTACCGGGGAGAGTGTTGGGGGAAACAGGCCTACTTTTCTTAAAGAAAAAACTCTATGGGTCTATTTCTTTTCATTGTTCGTCGTCTGTTTTCTTGCGTTTCTTTTGCTGATACTGATTGCCGTAACTGATTCTCTGGTGCTCAGGTCGCAATTTCAGTCACACAGCACGGAGCAGTGTAGGCCTACCACAGCCAATCAGAGGCAAAGACCCGCCCTATCTCTGTCTCTGATTGGTTTAGACCACGATATGATCCAACCATGAGTGTGAGTTCCGACAAAGGAGAACAAGCGCTTCGTTCGTGGAGAGGCAGCGGACGCGAGGACGTTAGGTGCACCGGTGCGACCTTGGAAAAATTTTAGTCGCACCCTTACAAATTTTGGTCGCACTCTAGAGCCCTGCTGACCTGCGCTGGTATTGAAGGATTGAAACAGAGTTGCACAAATGAATCACTGTATGACACTTGACAAACGATCTGTACTTACTTATGACTAGTAATGTAGGTCAAACTATTGTTTTGATCAACAAACAAAACTAACGGAGCCCTGAAAGCTGAAGGTAATGCCAATTAAAGGCCGGCTTTAAAGGGTTAGTTAGTTCTGTCAGTAATGACTCACCCTCATGTTGTTCCAACCCCGTCAGACCTTCATTCATCTTCGGAACACGAATTAAGATATTTTTGATTAAATCTGAGAGCTGGCTACAGGGTGAGTAATTACTAACAGAATTTTCTTTTTTGGGTGAACTAACAATTTAACTTTTTAATGCTAGTCTTAATATTCAATTGGTCTGCCTTACATAACTGGTTATTTGCCAGGGATGTTATTATGTCAGCGTGCATCATCATATCTCAAAAAGGCGGCAAAAACAGAAGAGGTTCCACATTCTAACCAGCAGATGGGGCAAAATCTGATCTTTTGTTGCACAATTAGCTAATTCATGGAAAACACTTTCAGATGTTAGATTTATTATCTCAAGACTTAGAATGTCAAAACAACATCACATATGAGACAAAGTAATTACTAACTGTTACTTTGAAGACCTTGGACCTGGTCTATGTTGTGAATGACCATGTGACACAATTAGTGTTTTGTTAGTTGAAACTGATTGGGTGGATTTCATACAACACGTCCATGTCATATTTAATTTAAAATCAAAACAAACAAGTTATATTTTGCTTAAGGAAAATGAAAAATGAAAACCTCTACAAGTAATGAGAATTGGTGGAAGACATGTTTAACTGTCATGAAGTTGTCATGTCATAATCCTAATGGTTCTAAAAAAAATAATAATTTGTGCAAAGTTTGGAGTAGTTTAAAATAAGTCTCTTCTGCTCACCAATGTTGCATTTATCTGTTCAAAAATACAGTAAAAACAATATTACAATTTAAAATAAATGTTTTCTTTTTTTTAATGCATTTTGAAACATGATTCATCCTGTGATGTCAAAGCAGAATTTTCAGCATCATTACTCCAGTCTTCAGAGTCACATTATCCCTCTAATCATTCTAATATGCTGATTTGATTACTAGAAATGTTAATCAAGGTTGCACTGCTTAATATTTTTGTGAAAATATCATAATTTATTTTCAGAATTCTTTGATGGATAGAATTTCAAAGAACTTCTAGCATTTATTTAAAATATTTTGTAACATTCTAAATGTCTTCACTGCCATCAAGTTAATGTATTCTTGCTGAATAAAATAATTTCTTAAAAAATAAAATAAAAACTTCTTGACCCCAAACTTTTACTAATTTCTTACACTTTATTTTTATTTTAAGATATTGACTCATGTTTAACAAAATTTCTATACATTATTTGAATTAGGGATGCACCAATATGAAAATTTTGGCCAATACAGATAACTCTTTTTAGAAAGCCGATAACCGATATATTGTCCGATCATTTTTTTTTTTTTTTTAATAAGAGGCTTATTAAAAAAACAAGTCTCACCATTAAAATCCATGACCCAAGCACACAATTGTATGTAGCCTTTATGACAGGATGTTGCACTTAAATGCATTTTCCTTTTTGAAGTGATTTCAATCATATTTTAAGCAATTCAAAAACGTCATAGCGAACCGTGCACATCTGAAGGAAATCATTCATTGGCCCGATAACGATTACATTCAAAATTAACATATATCGGTCGATACCGATATGGTGGCCGATATATTGTACATCCCTAATTTAAATCTATAATCAATCTCCAAAAAATAACAGCGCTACACATAATGCACAGATTAAAAACCTGTGAAGGTGTGAGCTGTGCCAACCAAACCATATATACAAAATATAAATCTAACTGCATTAGGCAACTAAAGGAAAACAATAACAGCATCTGCTGGGTGAACAATTTTTAAATGCTTTCATGGAGTTTGAGGGAACAAAGACAGATGCATGGCATCCACAAAGTATTTCAGTATTTCCTGAACAGGAATGCTGTCTTGAGGAAATCACTCAACAGGTTATCTGAACAGCTGCCTGTCAGATGACCCTTGTGCCCCTATACATTGAGTAAACAATGTGAAAACTATGTCTTTAGAGTCATAAATAAGGAGTGATGGCTGTCTCTGTCTTTTAAAAGAGCAATAAAGTAAAGTTTTTAACCATGTAGTAGAGCGACCTTATCTCTAGAAGTAAAACACAGGGGAAGGTCTACTGTTCGCTACGTGATAGGCCTTCGCTATCACAGACCTCCCCTTTGCATATCAGCTACAAAAGGTGTCACCATGTAGCGACAAGCGTCTTTTCCCCGGGCTGGGCGAGTGACAGGCACGTAGGAGGCATCGAGCTGAGAGATCCAGCCCTTGAGTTTAAAGGCCACTGCCTGCTCACACTATACTTTGACTAGTACATAAGCTGAAGCCACAGAGTCATCTAAAGCACTTTGACAGTTCACCATTTCCTCTCGAGTATGCCAACAAGTTGATATATTGTGTACAAGTTGCAACGCGGGAACTGAAAGTCGAGCATCTAAGAGGAAGCCATGCAGCGACACTTCTCAACTGAAACTGTGTCACCAGATATGCACGGTCCCCTTTTTCAATTGAGAAAGCACTGCCATTTCTGGCATTCTTGTGACATCCGGAAGCAAACAAGAAACATTTTTGTTTGCATGCTTGTTTGAGTTCTGTCACACTAGTACATATTAAAGAGATCTTTTCAAAATATCAGTGAACATACAACCTCGCTGTACATTCAAAACAACTTCAACCCATGACTTACATATACACTACTGTTTGGGGGTCAGTACTTTTTTTTTTTTTTTTTTTAAAGAAATGAATACTTTTATTCAACAAGGACACATTAAATTGATCAGTTAAAACATTCACAATGTTTCAAATAAATTCTGTTCTTTTGAACTTCCTATTCATCAAAGAATCCATGGAAATTGAGCAGCACAACTGTGTTCAACATGGATAAGAAGATATGTTTCTTGAGCAGCAAATCATATCTGAATGATTTCTGAAGAATCATGTGACACTGAAGACTGGAGTAATGATGATGAAAATCCAGCTTTGATCACAGGAAAATACATTTCAAAATATATTAAAATAAACAGTTCTTTTAAATTGTAATATTTCACAATATTACTGTTTTTCTGTATTTTTGATCAAGTAAATGCAGCCCTAAAACCATAGTCTTTTTTCAAAAACATTTGGAAAAACATTACTGACCCCAAACATATGGTAGTGTATATTAAACTAAACCGACTTCATTACCAACCAATAAAAAAATTATTCTTCAAAATGTTAAATCAATGATTGTGGCCATTGTAAACAACCTGATAAAAAGCATCACAACACATCCTACCTTCCCGATCAAGTGAATGAAGAAACATTAACGAAACATTTTTAAATGGATGTGTCAAGCAGCCAACAAGTGTCCAGCACACAAACTCCTTTAAAAGTTTCTGAATAGCAGGATGTTCTTCATGAAGATTTGTTTTCACTAAATAATTTTAATGACTTTTACTGTTATTCGAAAATGAGAAAAACAGTAATAAAAACGTGGGTGTGTCCAAACACTTTTGACTGGCAGTGGAATAGCAAGGGATGGAATAGCAACCCTAATGAAAACAACCACACATCCATCATGTCACTGCATTACAACAAAACCATTTGCACGTTAATGCTAAGAACTCTGCATGGAAATTAACCAGGATGAAATGACTAAAGGCTGTTCTCATTGCTAGAATTAAAATCTATGCTACATTTCTACAATTATATATTTGTTGACACCCATAACAGGAATAGTTCCACCAAAAATTAAAATTCTTTCATAATTTACTCACCCTGAAGTTGTTCCAAACCTGTATGAGTTTCTTTCTTCTGTTGAACACACAAGAAGATATTTTGAAGAATGTTGTAACCAAACAGCTGATGGACCCCACTGACTTTCATAGTATGGGAAAAAAATACTATGGAATTCAATGGGGTCCATCAACTGTTTGGGTACAACACCAACATTCTTCAAAATATCTTCTTTTGTGTTCAACAGAAGAAAGAAACAGGTTTGGAACAACTTCAGGGTGAGTAAATGATGGATGAACTATCCCTTTATCATCAAACAATCCTTGAAATCTTACCTGAGCCTGTGTATGCATTAAAAAAAAACACTCTGGAAAATATAATAAAACTAAATCAAGATTAAAAAAAAAAAAGAAGAGAAGGGTTCCCACGCCTTTTGACCAAATTAAAAGATTTTCTTAATTTATTTTTATACAAAGATGGCATTCACACAGACTAATTTCTATCTCATGAATTACTGAATTCACTACATAATCATTTAAATGAGTTTTCCAGGCCTGGAAATCAATTTTAAAATCCCTTGACATTTCCAGGTCTTCCATGACCGTGGGAACCCTGCATAAAAAGTGAAAGTTCAGGCAATCAAATCCCTTAAATCCCTCAGAACATGAATTGCACCTCACCTGTCCTCCTCCCCATCAATGGGAATGGATATTCCGAAAAGACTGTTGACAGCCGGACTGGACAACTGCAGGCCTTCTGTGATTAAGGGCTTCATCATGTCTGTACTGTGAATCTGTGCCGATGCATCAGACATCCTCCGGCTCTCATCCGTCTGACCGAAACCCATGGCAGGAGAGCCGATGCCCGCTGCCGTCCCGCTGCGAGGAACCTGGCTGTGTGCAGAGGTATTAAGGTTGGGTACTGTTGCAGATCCTGGCAGAGCAGTGAGCAAACTCAAGGCTGGCACGCCGCCTACTCCGACCGTCCCTGGTGCAGTGGGCATGCTCTGAGTGCTTTGCGGCGGCGTCAACAAGCCTGAGGCCTGGTATTGTCCCACTGGTGATTGCTGAATTGATATAGGGCTGATGCTGCTCAACAGTCCCACATGCTGCATCAGGTTTGGGACAGACGACACCGGCTGGCTCCCTAGGGGAACAGCTCCAGGGACTCCGGGGCTTTCTACTGCACCCAGGACCTGCATCCCTCCAGCAGATGGGGTCGGAACAGGGGACGACCCATGACTGACGGCATGTCCGACAGAAAGGTGAGTCTGGGTGACGGTAGGCATGTTACGCTGGATGTATTCAGGTTGACCGGCTGATATCAGAGCCGGTTGGCTTTGCAGGTGGTGTGCACTAGACTGGGGTTGATAAAGTTGAGGAGGAGGGATGCTGGGAGATTTCTGAAGGTGGGCATCCGGGTGTCCTCCATCATGATGGAGACTTCCCAGCACCTGCTGCTGAGAAGACGGAGGCACTGGCTTATTACTAAAGGTCTCAGGTGAACCGGAACCCGGGCCGGTGAAAGATGACCCGTCGCTACCTGCGTCAGGTGCCACCTGAGTCCTTACGGAGCCAACGGTGGCGCCGAGACCACTGTCCCTATCCGCTAAGGGCTCCGTCACATTGGTGTGCCTTATACTATCCACAGTCCTGCTCATCACAGAGCCATCCGGGTCTTTCTCATAATACTCCATACAGGTCCACCGGCCCCTCCTGAAGGGCTCTCCGGTGCCATGATCAAGCTTAATGACCCTGAAGCGTGAACTGCAGCTCGTTACGGTCGTCGAGCTTGATGAATTTGTGACTTGAGACGTGCCCGCCGCTTGAGCACTAGAGGCCTGGATGTCCTGGTGACCCAGGTTGTTGCGCGGGACAAACCCACCGTTCACGGGGGCGGCAACTGGCAACTGCCCCTCTGATTCACACACATTACTCAAAGTCTCCTCCGAGGAACTCATGTCACAGTGTTCAGGCTCATAGTCAGTCCTGGACATGTCAAATATCTCGGAGGACACGTCCTCTGTCCGGGACTCATCCGGGTCGTCCAGGCTCTCGGTGTCGTCGGTCGCGCTGTTGGCCGCGACTTGAGCCTGAGTCACACTCGTGATCTGAAAGCAACTCTTCTTCTTGGCCGGCATCTTCGACATGCTGAACAGCTTTTTATGACACCGAGAACCCTTAAAGACGCTGTTGACTTCACAAAACAGCAGATTGTTGCGGCACCGGAACCGAAATTTCACCGTTTTTCGAGATGATCGTGCGTCATCGGTCTTCCTCTTCTCTCCTGTTGCATTTTCGACGCGTAAACGGCGGACGAAAACAACCTCCACAAGCGGTGTATGAAAGATGACGAGTTGGTTCTTAACTTATCCTCATATGCTGGTGATCCAGAAGGGCGGTGTGTGTGTGTGTGTGTGTGTGTGTGTGTGTGTGTGTGTGTGTGTGTGTGTGTGTGTGTAAGGCCGCTGTCGTAGATTCGGCTGCGTTCACTCCCCCTGCGGCTACCTCTCACTTCTCTACCTACATATAAGTATCAAACACATCCTGAACGAGCGCTTTGAAACACCGCCTCCTATGGCACGAAACTCAGCGACTAGATTCAGGCATACTAACAAAAAAATTACGAAAACGCTTAGAAATTTAGAAGTTTATGGCTGACTAACTGGCAGACTTCGGAAACAGAAAATCTAAAAATTTCACCTCCCGACAAGATGGCTATATAAATTCGAGATGCATGCTGGGAAACGAGCGCAACAGGCATGACGCGTAAACGGATCGTGAATACAGCTTCCTACGCTCAAACTAACGGCGTAAGTTCATTTATTCAGTTTGTTGAATTATTATTCATATACTCGTTGAACATTAACAGAAAGGCAGTCATAATTGAAAGATTTACTAACAAATTTAGCATTTAAGATTACATTCAAATTTCACATCACATTCTACACAACATATAGGCTAACCAACATATATAAGCAAGTTAAAGACAAGCGAAAGGAAAAAAATGTTTTATGAACGTCATTCTTTCCTACATAAAACCTACTGGAAGTTTCCACTAATGTCCTGGCAAAATAATAATAATAATAATAATATTTTCACTGTATGCTGTAGGCTAAGTTAAGTTACATTGGGAGCCTGTTATTTAAAAAAAAACTATTATATTTTAAATTTATGTAGGCTACTGTATAAAATTACAACACATAAAACACATTTGACATTCCTGCCATTTATGAGAGAAAAAAAATTCTTGCTTGAATTCATTGTTTTTATTGTGTTCACTTATTCATCTAGCAGCTATAGCAAAAATATGCCGACATTCTAGGGGTAAACAATTACACAAAAAAAATATTCTAATTTAAGAGAGAACAGTGAAACCAGTTTAAATGCTTTAGTGCAACTTAACTGTGTGACCACAGACTCTCGGTCGCAAAGTAATGTTCAGTTGTTCTATGAAATGCATTATATTCTTCTGTATATTTATTCTGAAACTATTTCCACTCTACCTGCTGATATCGTACAGTGCTGTTATAATATTGATAAATGTTTTTTTATTATACTTGTTGAGTGGCATTGAGTGTAGAATATCAGTTATGACCAGTAGGGGGAGCAATTGCATTCTGCACACATACACTTCTGATTAGCTTCTGGAATCCTCTATTAACGGTGTTTTATCTTTCCTTTCGGTTCAAAATATATAATAATTGCGTTTTCTACATGCCAAGTGCAATATAGAGATGACACACAGTAAATTCACACGACCATTAACCTACTTTGAGGAAAAGCCGGAAGTGCTTTAGTTCGGCAGAGTGGAGGAGACACCCCTCTGGTGGATTTTTCACAGATTTATTTCATATTCAGTTCTTAAAACTCAATTAAACGTTTTGGAAATTGTGTGCCACAAAGAGTGTAGCAAAATCAATTTGGTCGTTTTTATGTGTAGGCCTATTATTCTCTTCAACCACTTTTTTAGTCTTATGCTTAAAAGCAACTAGGCTACTCCAAATAATGCAACAAACTTTTTATGTTGTACTATGTTTTATCTTAAGTTGTCTGTTGGATTTAGGGGAGTGACAGGTGATTAGAATAATATTTCTTGGCTTTGTCAAATAAAATCAGTTGAGATAACATAACCGTAGTCATGGGTGTGCCTCCCCGATGACTGGCCTGTAAATGTCATGGTTTTGTTGTGTGTCTTGTGTCATTGTTTGCCACACGATCTGTCCTGACTTTAATGACAATGGATGTAACCCAGCTGCTGAGGTGACTGTAGAAGTCAATGGACTGGGCAAACAAAATTATTTTGGGATTTACATTTAATTTAGTTTGCAAACATATTGACAACTATCTGAATCAGCAGAGTCTTGATATATCTCACAAAAACGATAAATACAAATGTAGTAATATCATGGCTGACCTAATAGTCAAGGTTTTAGAACTACCTTCTCCACACTGGACCAACAGAAATATTACAAAATTGGGCTGGCTGATGTTTGACACGGTTTTGTAAATGTGACTTTATGTTGTTCTTTGAATCATTATCCCATGTTAGCTCATTGTTTAGTAAGTTTGCCATTTAAAAATAAAAGGCTTCCTTTTTTCTTTCAAAATGGTTACAATAAAATGGGCTGGAGTTGAAGGAAGACAGGGTTGGTATTCAAAAGAGTTTAATGGGATTAACAAAATAAGTAGCCTACATTTAACAACAACATAAATTAATGTACAAAACATATGTTTCCTAGTGTTACACAGGGGAGCCACTGGTTTCTGTGCCTCCTGTATTTATTGCCTTCACTGAAGGAAACTGCGCTCTGGTCCCCTTCATCGCTGTTTTTTTTTACTAAGACCTTGGTGTTACAACAACCCACCCCACCCCACCAATGCTATTATACCTCACTGTTGTTGTGGGGTGGGGTGTAACATGAGCACTATTTGTACGTACCATATAACACAGTTTAGTTAATTGTAGATTTAAAATAAGTTATTAAAGCAAAAAAAGTTTCTACCCTATAGCTATCTGTTAAATGATAGCTTGCTGTTCACATTCTGAGTAAATAGTAATTGACATGATATTTAACATTTACAAAAAAAAAAAATGCAAAGGTGAAACTAAATCAGGTTTTACAAACTCCTATTTGTAAACTATAGGGGTAATAAAAAAAATCCCATTTTCAAAGTGACAGTTACTTCACTTGACTTAAAGTGATAATTCATCCAAAAATTAAAATCACCCTCAATCCTGTATGTCTTTCTTCTGTGGAAATTCAGTGGAATACAGTGTATTTTTCCCTCATGTTATTTTAGTATCATTGAGATATTATAATGCTTTTTAATAATATTGTGAAATAATTATATATTTAAATTTAAATTTAAAGATTTAGTATAGGCTACTTGTGTATTTTTGCCATTTTATAAAACAAATAAGTTTAGGTTTTTTTATTATATATATATATATAATATTGTAGTAACTGAAATTTTTTATGGGTTTTAGTTTTAGTTAACCAGAATTAGAAGTCATTGGTAGGCTAATCAAAACTGATTTGTTACCATCATTATTCAAAATATTTAATTTGTGTTCCACACAGAAATGTGTGGAACACATTTCACGGGCTCTAGTCATGACAAAAGTTTTATTTTTGAGTGAACTATCCCTTTAATATAATTTACACGTTATATCAGAAAACTTAATGTGGACAGATATGGTAACTAATTCATGAGCCATAAAGGGGGTGGGAAATAATCAATTTAGACATGTTCTGTTAAAAACCAAGCGTTGTGAAACTAATTACATTGTGGTGATAGTCATATTGAGCTGATGCGACCACATCAGAGGGGGTCTATTTTCGTGCAGCGTCGCAGTGGCAGTGGTGAGTCGTCTGCGCGGAGGGATATAGCACGGGACTACACCCAGGCGCTGTCTCAGTCTGTCGGCTTTCTTTCCTGCCCGAGCTGAGATTTCATACAAGCCAACGAGCCGGACAGCACAGGAGACGGCAAAACCCTCCATCCGCACAACCCTCGCTAGTCCTTCAGCACGTGTAGCGTCAAATCCACTCCAGTGGGTGTAGTACGTCCAATATATCCTTTCAAATCACAGAAAAATGTCTTGGCAAAGCTACGTGGATAACCTGATGGCCGATGGCAGCTGCCAGGATGCCGCCATTGTTGGCTACACGGACGCCAAATATGTTTGGGCATCGTCAGAGGGGGGTACTTTTAGCGGTATAACGGTAAGTGTTTGCTAGATTAGCACCCGTTGTGAGGTTAACAATTCGTTTTGATTTAATTTGGAGTGTAAATTGTGTGTTAGGGCGAGCGGACGGATTCGGATGTTAGCAAGCTAGTCAGCTTTAGCACGCGTGCATGGGGAGCCGGTCTCGTGCCTAGCGCGAGGTAACCATTTCAAGCATATTTTACAATAAAACGAGCTGTTGTTATCGTGTTTAGCATTAGCAAAACGGCAAAGGTACACTTACACCTCGTTTTTTTCTCTTAAAACTGAAAGAGCGGGAGGTAATTGATGTGTTTCTACTGAATGGGTCGAGGCCCAGATGAAAGCGCAGGGCTGTGGCCACGGCCTCTAGTATTCATTACTCATATCACAATGAACCACTTTATGCTTATCTAAATAACCTAGTTAAAGTGCAACCACTGTACAGCCGAACCCATCTAGCAAGCTTCCTTTGCATTTTTGAAGAGTGTTATTGGAAATAAACGGGTCTGGCTCTGATTAAATCACATTTCCTTTTGCATTATTCAGCATTATCGATTTCTACCATATCCACGCGTTGTGCATTGTATTTTTTTTAGGCCCTTTATGTGCACAGATCCCCTCGCTAGATCGCTAAAAAGCCCGGGATTCATTCAGGGATCGGACTCTGTCTGATCAGTCTTGAGATAAGCTGCAGTCTTAGGCCATGAGAGGAGGAAGTTCAGACAGTGGCGCCTGTGCTTCAAGTTTTTTCCCTACAGGAACACAAAGATGGCGTCCTGTCGCCTGTGAATTCTCACTTTTCCCCGCACCTCACTGTTAGTATTAGAACTGGAATTATGCTATTGTCATAAAAAAAAAAGTTGTTCAACCTAAACTGCATTTATTAATTAAACTCCTAGAGTGGGTCAGATTGGCTGCATTCATGCTATGCTGGGAGATCAAATGATCCAATCGTGTTTTTTTACGAGGTTCCCTTAAAGTACAGTCCCGATTCTAATTATTTACAGCGGAGACCGTGTAAACCTGCATGATACTAAATCTTAATTGAAGAGAAGACTTTTTAAAATATCATGCTTCATTTTTCAGCCTGATGAAATCGATGTCATTGTTGGCAAAGACCGAGAGGGCTTCTTCACCAGTGGGCTGACTTTAGGGAAAAAGAAGTGCTCTGTGATCAGAGACAGCCTTCCACTGGAAGGGGACTGGACAATGGACATCAGGACAAAGAGTCATAATGGAGAGCCGACATACAATGTTTCCATAGGCAGAGCTGGCAAAGGTAAACTATACATGTCAAATGTTTAATTTAGCCCACAGATATTTAAGATAACCCCTGACGAGCTCTTTTATTAATGATTGCCTTTTTATTAGGGTTCTGTGTCTGTTCAAAGTATTAGTATAGATTATCCCTGGGGAAACAAGCTGCATCTAATTCCTTATACTTTTCATATAGATTTACTTCAATAAAGAGTGTTTTCCATAGCAATTTTAAAATGAATGACCCTTAATGCTAAGATGTGCCCACTCATACAGTCTGCCTTTGTGGTCCTCTTTTTGAATATAAGAAAAACAGACATGGAAGGTATAGTTTCAAACCAGTGCAATCTTCTGTCCCCTACCTCTCCTTTCCTGAAAAAAAAAAAAAACCACACAAGCTGGATTTCAGCGCTGTGCATGTACAAGCTTTTCTTGATCTAACAGTTTTCTTAAACCGCGTTTCAGATTTACTTTCACCTTGTCACTGTTTAATGAATTTGGTACTGGGCTATCAATCATCTGGTTATGCGGTAAACACCCCTCCACACCCTGTTATCTCTGCCTATGTTAGATAAATCGTCAGGGTGCAAGTTTAGTCTCATAGATGCTGATTATTTGCACAATCCTAGAGTTAAAGGTCTATCATTCATAACCTAAGTTAGGTTGCTAGTATTAAAGGGATAGCTCATCCAAATATTAAAATTATTATTCATATTAAAAATCGTTTACTCTCCCTGAAGTAGTTCCAAACCTGTGAGTTTTTCTTTTGTTGAACACACAAGATTATATTTTGAAGAATGTCAGTAACCAAACAGTTGATGGACCCCATCATGGGGGAAAAATAATACAGAAGTCAATGGGGTCCATCAACTGTCTGGTTACCAACATTCTTCAAAATATCTTCCTTGGTGTTTAACAGAAGAAACTCAAACAGTTTTGAAACAACTTGAGGGTGAGTAAATGAAGAAAGAAATACATTTTTGGGTGAACTATCCCTTTAAGCCCATTGTGTTTAGCATGTTCAATAGACAAAATGTGTAGATATGATCCCATGAAAGTCTCGGAGTTACCTTGCCAAGATATCTCTATTATCTGGGGGGGGGGGGTTGAAGGTCCTTTGGAATGTGGCAGCGTCAAATTCCTCTTCCTATTTCCTCTTTCCTGTATGCTAAAATCTGTCACTACACAGGTCAAGCAACAAGCTTCAGACCTTATCAAATACTCTGAATCACTTTCCTGTACTTGGTTGCTTTTAATGGTGAAACGCATGTGCATGCAAACACTTCTGATTGCTATTGTGATTTCTCTTTCTCCTCTGTTTCATAATTGTTCCCTTTTTTCCTTAACCACTGCACTTCTCAACTTTCCCCTTCTCTATTTCTTCTCTTTCAGTCTTGGTTCTTGTAATGGGCAAAGAAGGGGTCCATGGAGGCGGATTGAATAAGAAGGCATACTCAATGGCAAAATACTTGAGGGATTCAGGGTTCTAATGTAATTAAGCTTGTTTAGTTTCACTTGAGGGACAGAAAGAAGAAAGAAGTTTGCTGTTAAGCTTTCTCCTTCAAGCAGTTAATGTCTTGAAAAAATTTAATAGCAATCAAGGGAAGAATGGTGATTTATATCCTATAATGTCCCCGTGTCAACGGGGGGGGGGGGGAGACTTTTTTTCTTTTTTTTTTTTCAGTTTTGTTCATTTGTCGTCTTTTTTTTTTCTTTCCTTATGTACTCCAGTGTTGGTTGTAGTCATGGGAAAGGAAGGTACCCACGGAGGATCGCTCAACAAGAAAGCATTTAGCATGGCTGAATACCTGAGGAAAGTTGGATATTAAAGCAGCCCCTTCCCAACCATCCACACAGCAGCTCACTTTAATACACCGCACCACACTACCCACCCACCCCCACCCTCATCCTTGCCCCCTTTTGTCAACTTGACAACACAACCGGAAACAGTTAGTAGATGCATTGTCTCTCTCTAAATCTATCTGTCCATTTTTTTTTTTATGAAGTTTTCCTTTTGTTTAATGCTCCATGTTCTTTAGTTTTCCAAATTCTGACATCTTTTTTTGTGCCACAGTAAATCAAGCATGTTGGTTTTATGAAGGTTCAGTCACAAACACTACTGTACATACCATAGATGTAAAATGAAGAATTGGACTGCCCAGAATTTGTGTAAATTCACAAGTAAATGAAGTCACTACATTGTCCAATTGTTTCCTTAGGCACTGCTAATGAACCAGCTTTAGATAGATAATGCTTTTCGAGTGCTTTGAGTCCTTGCTGAGCTCTCATGGTCTTCCTTGTATACAGCATGTCCAGGATGAAGAAAGTGCATGCATATCTTTTAGGTCAATATCATCGTTTTTCCAATAACTAACTACACCACCGTGTCTCAGCTTTGAGAATGAACTCAACCAGTCACATAACACTTTTTTTTCTTGGTTTGATCCTGAATTTAGTAAGCACCCCTGCCCTTGTGAACCACACCACCCTCGCCCCAGCTGTACCTTCTTTAGTTTGAATACCTTATATCAAATGCTTTTGCTGTTGTATTTGGATGTGGTCTTGTAAGTCATTGGTCTAATGTTGGAATATTTTGAGTGTGGTGGCAGATCAGCATTTACAAGGTTTGGGTTAAATTGTTCCCCAAGAGCCTTTGCATCCCGGACTCTGTATGGACATTCCATCGCTACAATAGCTCAGGCACTTATAATTGTTGTTTGCCAGCTCCTGTAAAATGTTTTTTCTTATGTTTGTCTTTTTTTCCTTTTTTTTAAGACAAAGTGCTGCCATCCCAATGTACCTCTGGTTCTGTCCATTTCACTTTGGGTTCTCCAATAGGACCAATTTTGTGTTGCATCCGAAGGGATTAACAGAATTGCTCCAAACTGTTGTTGTGAAGGATGACTGCTAGCTTCATCTGTTGCTGACTTTATAACACTAAATTTTCAACACCAAGTACACAATGTAACACCAAGCTCATTTCTATTACACACTATTACTGGCTTAACAGTTTGAAATAAAAATCAAGTGTATGATAACTACCTGAGAATTTCTCATGAATGTCTTGAATAGATGAAATGGCAGTCTTATTGTTAATGTCACTTCAAAATTCTTAAACATTTTTGACTTTTAAATTGTTATTTTCAAGAATGAAACCATTTGGAAGTCATTGCCTTGTACACTACTTAATTGCGATGTATCAAACGGTCATAGCACGGTACAAATGCTTCATTAAATAGACAAAGAAAATATATACTGAAGTAAACTGTGTACACTAACCTTTTCTGGGATATGGTGGTATTAGTTGGAAAAAGACCACTAGTCGAAGTCAGTTGTATTGTGGAAACTTGTTAAATAAAGCTGTGTATCCTGTGCCATAATGTAGATCTGATCTGTTGCTACTGTGAGATGGATTTTAACTGCTGCCTTGTGAGAAGTCAATTCTTTAGTGGCACCTTTGGGATATTTGGCATAAATTCAAACTCCAGGGCTTGTGGAAAATGTACAGAAAAAAACAAACATCAAATTATGTCCAATTCTCTCCCTTCTTACATCTGACCAGCTCAACTCAATTTGCGTGAAAGGAAAGAAAAAACAAATGCCATGATTTAACCACCTTGTTTACAGACAGATCAAATAAACCTATTCCAACCAGACACTTCATTTTGTTCATGTGTTTGTCTTAAAGCATCCTTTAATAAATGTCGAAAATGAAGTCTACCGAAGACGGAGGAGTGCATGGTAGGTATCAGAAAAGGGGTTAGCTGCTTGATTATTTTTTTTTCCTTTCTCAAGATATTTTCTATTTAATATGTGAACTATTATGTTGATATTAAAGTGAGCACTTGAAGGAAAGATATATTATGCCTCATTGCTTTGTATTTGACATTGATAAGCCTGAAGAGGTCACTATAATCACTAACATACAGGTGTTGTACGCAACCTCCGGTATCGCAGACAAGGCTTAGCCTAGTACTAGACTAAAATGCATGTTTTAGCCTAACTTACAGTATGCACTTGTTTTGTCTCATGATTGACACTAGAAATATTTTTTCTAAGGCTGGTTTAAAGGGTATTGATATTTAAAGGGATAATTCGCCCAAAAAAAAAATGTTTTTTTAGTATTTACACTCCCAAGTTGTTCCAAACCTGTATGTATTTATTTCTTCTGCTGAACACAAAAGAAGATCTTTAACCAAACAGTTGAAGGCCCCCATTGACTTCCATAGATTTTTTTTTTCCCATACAATGGAAGTTAATGGATTATTTGGCCTGTTTGGTTGCCCACATTCTTCAAAATATCTTCATTTGTGTTCAGCAGAGGAAAGAAATTCATACAAGTTTGGAATAACACGAGGGTGAATAATTTTATATTTTTGGGTTAACTCTTCCTTTAAATGTCCTAATTGAACTAATACTGACTTAAAACCCTCTCTGTAGAACCAGGCCTTGGTTTAATTTTATTTCCAGAAATAGCTTGTCTGATGTGAAGAGTTGCAATAGCCTATACTACATATAATTTGACTTGGAACTGGCAGAGTAGGCTATAACTAAATGTAACGTCAGTCCTGCAGAGTTTGGCTCCAATCCTGAAAAAAACTCACCCGCCTGTAGCCTTAGTAGCTAATCCTGAATACATTGATTAGCTTGTGCAGGTGTGTTTGATTAGGGTTGGAGCAAAACTCGGCAGGACATCGGCTCTCCTGGACCGACGTTCACATATGATACTCATCCACATCCCTTAATTTCTCTCTCTAGTCTAGGGTGCCTAATGGGTGTCTGATTTGCTGGACGTGCACTAATTGTAGACAGAAGATCTTATATATTTCCGGTGCTTGAAAAAAAGACGCGTTTTGCGACACACTACAGTGGTGTACCGCGGTGTTTGTGCGCGCATAATTGTCTTGTCGAATGGCGTTTAAAGGGAAACCGATCTTGAAGTTTTTTCTGTTTATTTGGCTTAGCTTTAAAGTTAGTGGTTTTGTGGTATTTAATGAGGTAAAGAAACCTTTTTCACTCGGCTCTTTTTACAAGAATGCACGGACAAAGGAGTCATTTGACCGAGGAGACGAGAAGCCGAAATCTGGAGAACCGGTTGGGCGCCTTCTCGTTTGGCAAGACCAAGCTCCAAAGTCTCATGGTGATGGCAGTGACCGTTTTTCTTCGGATCTCGATCGAGCATATGAGAATGCATACCAGTCAGATGATCCAGGTAAACGATGTAGTCCTACTCGTGATTTATTAAATGCATTTGTAAAGAGGATTTAAATCAATAAAAATACAGATTAGCCAATATTTAACAAGAAATTTAATTAATTTGAAGATTAGTCATCCAGTCTGGACTCAGTGATGAAAAAATGATGAATAACGGTTTATGCAACCGGCCACTGCAGCAATAAAGTAATCTCTTAACCTTAAAATACTTAAGCATTGAACATTTTGAAAAGAACACCGACTACTGCAAGAATGGGCAATGCTATCAAAATGTAGAAATAAAGGCCAGAATGATAAGATAAAGTCTTTAAAGAACTTGATTGATTCTTTTTGTTGGTTGCAGCAGTAGGTGCTTCTGAGTATGCTTCTATGTGTGCTTGCTGGTTTTGACAAATGATTGTGTGCATCACCACCACCACCACCCCCCCCCCCCCACACACACACACACACACACACACACACACACACACACACACACTTTTTATAAAATGTAAATTCGTCCCCCGCACTTTTTCATAGGGCAAATGTGTCTGTGACAAGCTGAGGTTTCCGCGGGTGTGTATAGCCTGCCCTACATCGAGATTTGAAATCCAAAGAGTCAAGGATAGTCTATCTACATACGTGACTTTCACGCTTCCATGGTAATCATCAGTCACTAGTGCATTAGTTTACGACACGCCCATGCTCGCACCCGCGCCGAATCCATCAGTTTCATAGAGTTCAAAACGGCAAAAAAAAACTCTTCACTCCTGAATAACTCTGCCTATTTCTCTTGTTGAATAATTAACAAGTTTTGTTGTAAATTGAAAATATTCACTATACCCGCACAAACGTGCACTATTTTCAATCTTTTTTATTCGTAATGTCTTTTATTTTCACAGATATGTTATCAAAGCCCTTCAAATTAGAATAAACATGGTGATTGTTAATGCTGAATTTGTATGTTCATGCATTAACAGCCACGATCTGCTTGAATAAGGCAATAACATGTGTAGACTATGATGTTTACCATAATTCGGTAACACTTTACAATTAAAGTTTGTACACAAACTTTAAGTTCTCTTGAAAAAGCCTAACTAGAAAGTTTGAAGTATTTTTAAAAGCTTGACGTTTGAAGGTTTTCAATTAGAAAGTTTTAGTTTAGTAAGACAAACTTTAGGCTATTAAGGAAATGTTATTTTGCCAAAAGAACTTTTATTTTAAGTATATGTTATTTTTAAATCAGCCTACTTAAGTTTGATATTTAACCATCATGCTTAACAGTAACACTTATAATTTGAATAATTGTAATGCGATGATCAGATATCTAAATCAGAGAATATCGTATGTTTGGGCGGTTGACGGGTGGATTATTTATAACAGTGGATTCGGGGGACTCAAAGTGCACCAGATCAATGAATTTTATCTTTAAAATGTACAAAATTTTCAGACCCCCCTAGAAGTACCGAGATCCACCTACAAAAATACTGTGGCAAACACATTAGGCTAAATGATGGTCTATGAAAAATATAAATGTTATTATCTAATTAAAATACATGATCAGGATTTTTTCGCCTCGTTTTAAGCCAGGAAAAACCCTGCGTGTGAAATATAAAGTACTGAACATCTGCATTTCTTTCTTTGTTTTTTTGCTTTAAAAATAAATAGCATATTAAGCCAATTAACCTGTCAACAAAAGTCTGAAGAAAAAAAAATGGTATTACACTTGACATTCTGTCCCCCTCACTTTTGCAAAGATGGCTACGCCCCTGGCATATAGCATCATCAATGTGTTTGGAGTGTGTGCATGTGTTTTGGTGTATTCATTAATTTCACATTCGTTTTTGCGTTTTTTTTTTTACTAAAACTAATGAAAAGCTGAATGATATTTAATGGTCACAACATTGAAGACAAAATCATATTAATAATATTAGTAATTGTATTAACCTAATGTCCATTGTGATGGATGGTAATGTTCCACAGCTCTGAAAGATCTTCAAATTACGTTGTATATCACTTGATATATTAACCCTTGTGCATCAATTAAAAAAAGTTACACATAGCTACATGGAGGACAAAAATATCCATGTCAAAAAACTGTCATAAAAATTTGAATCTTGGGAGCAAGTTTGGTGTCTTTTTAAGTTTGGTATCATTTTAAAGAAGACCCGTGGCAGATTATTGCTGAAGTAAAACAGAATTAATAAGTAGATCCAAAAAAAGTTATGTAGGTTTAAGTTTATGAGAATGATTTATGAACATTATTTTATGAAACATGTTGAACTCCAAAACTGATATAAATTCAAAGCCATAAATCTAAAGTTGTGTTCCAAATTTGAGGATGATATCTAAAAAAATGAGCGTTTGGTAAGATTTTGTTTGGGCGCAGTAATAGATTTTCCCCATTGGATGCCAGCAAAGCTCTATAATATGCCGAAGCAGAAAAAAGGAATAAAACGAGTATTTGCTTTATAGGCCAAACCTGGAAAAATGTGAATCTGATAAATAGTAAGAATTTAAGTTTTGAAGCCTTGCCAACAGAATGAAAGCCTCTTAACAAAGATTGCATCATTTTATAGTTAAATGGCCCTGGGATAAAAAAAATTGCAGTTTCAATGGGGCCATTTTTGTCCAAAAGGCGCTGAGAGGGAAGTTTTTTTTGTACCTAGTGCTAAATAGATTTTTTAAGGAAATACCGGGGAAATGGTAAAATTCCCATAAAAATACACACCTGTGCCAAATTTTATGCAGTTAGCATTAACACAGGCAAAGTGATTAAAAAAAAAAAGCCAAAAATGTCCACAAGGATGCACAAGGTTTAAGATTATTATAAATCTAAGAAGGTAAAGGAGCTCCTCTACCTCCTGTCTAGGTGGTTAGCCATGCATGTCTTATGTGATGCCTGAATTTCAATCAGATTAAGTTATTGGTCTAGCCTGGCTAACGTCAGACCGAGTCTCATAGAGAGCCTAAGTCCCTCCCCTCCGCTTCCGGCTCATGGGACCTTATTTCGGAAAAAAATGTGTATGGTAGTCAATGGTGAGAGACCACTTATCTTTTTATTCCGTCTGAACTGTGCCCTGAATTACACATGATGTTTGTCAATTTAAAAGATAATTATGAAAGTCAAGAAAGTCGCAGTTTGTCATAAAAACAGAAGAGTAACATTTAGTTTTATGTGAAAATCGCTCAATGAACTACATCTCTCGTCTCGCACTACGTACGTCACCAAGCTCGTATGTGTGCAGTCTGGTACAAAACACACAGGCATGACGGCGTAACGTTACGATTATAACGTTAGACTATAGAAAAAATTACAGACGTTAGCTTCAGTAAAGTTAGCTTCATTCATTGAGAGAAAAGGTATGACGTCACATGCGCGCCTTTTGGGTTTGTAGTCTTTGTAATTGCGTATCTTCACAGTCTTATACTGCCGTGCAAAGGCAAAAGACCTTAACTTCAATTTTGGTCAAAATGAGTTATTGCCATATTTGGAACAATGGACATCAGTTTTATCATGTGGACAAATATCTTGCGTCAATTTTGTTCTTTTCTGCTAAAAATAAGATGTTGTTTTTGCCATAACTTCCAAAAGCAGAGGGAAAGCAAAGGCAGAAGACCTTAACATCAGTTACAGTCTTTTGGCTTTGTACCGCTGCACTTTAGAACGCTGTTATTATAAGTTACAGTGGAGTTAAGGCACTCTGCCTTTGTTTTACCCACCAGCAACGCGTTTGCCGCGCTGAAGTTACGGTGTTATGCCTATATGTAATTGAAGCACTTTTGCCACACGCATTAAATAAAGTGAAAATAAAATTGTTCCAGTGGTTGTTTTCTATCTAGCATTAAGAATTTCCTATTCTCGCGGGAAAACTATAGTAGAGATGGCTTTGAAACGCAAACACCAAGATCAATATGGATGATATGGATAACGTTACATGAAGGAAAAAAATCAGCTAGGATACTGGTAGCCTAGTTAGCTAGCTAGCGATGCAAACTTGGGCTAAACTATGATGTCTATGTAAACTAGGCTAACGTAACGTTTCTTGACACACAAAACACCGCTGTTCCTGATCCACAAATAGCCTACATGATGGTGTGCCAGCTGTAAGACACCATAAATCAAAGCCTGGATACTATTAACTAGGATTAGTACTAGTAGTAGGCCTAACGTTACAAGTTTTCTTGTGCCATACAGGGTGGCTAGCTGCCTGCCAATCTGACAGTCCACTCACTGACAGAAAACAACACGAGTGGGTTGGGGACGCCTCACGATACGCCTCACGACACACCTCCCCTGGCAAGGAAGAAACATTACCACGCACACAAACCAACCCAGCAAATATAACATAGATCGCAGCTTACCTTTTTATTTTAATCATGGTCAAAATCCATGGAAAACAACATCCATTGAGAAGACAAATCCATTGTTTAAATCCATCATGTGCCGGCTGGCTAGCCTAAAGTGCAAAGTTGTCCGGAGGTTGACATTCAATTTTAAGTGTCGCTGTAGGTAGGCTATTAGTAGGGTGACCACGTCCGGTTTACACCAACCACTATGAAATTGTCCCGGTTAAACAGGTTACTTTCCTACCTCTTAAAATGTCATTTTACTTAAATTAAGTACAACGATAAAGTTTTAAAATTATCCAGTACAGATAATAGCCTTCATTTTATTTTTTATTTTTTTAATATTCTATTGATGTAATATTAAGCCTTACTAGACAGAACTCACTAAATGTTATTTTAAGGCTATCACTGTTATCATAGAAATGTTTGTATAGAGTGATAAGTCAAAATGGTCAAAAAATTAGAAGTTAAGGTATTTTGCCTTTGTATGACCCATGATTGTTTTGCAAAAAATGCAAAGGCAGAATACAGTAACTTCCGAATAAAGGTCAAAGGTCAAGTTTGAGCTTTTTTTTTTTTTTTTATGTAGATAAATATTCATTATGACAACTACTTGGCAAATTTTCAGTCTCCTACCTATCATACAATTGGCTGGACAACAAAAAACTTTAAACTCATTTTTCTCAGTTTCACACTCTGGTGAGTTAAGGTCTTTTGCCTTTGTAGGGCAGTATACCTCAACAGTTTTACATCAAACTGTGACTTTCTTGACTTTAAAATGTGTCTTTTAAATTGACAAACATCATATGTGTAATTCAGGGCACAATTCAAAGGAGATCAAAATATTTGTTGTCTCTCGCCATTGACTACCATACAACATTTTTCCGAAATAAGGTCCCATGGTGGTCCACCGGAAGGGGAGGGACTTAGGCTCTCTATTGAGATGTGGGTCTGGGAATCACATGTTCATTTTCACGTATTTGAGGCGTGGTTTACGAATGCCTAGAGCCGTTTATTGGGTGCTACGAATGTCTATCAAATGCGCCTGTACGTATAGCCAATCTTTTCAATTATACCAGATGACGTATGTAGAGCGACAGAAATTAGACGAGGAACGATGAGACGATGGGTCAGAGATTTAACTAAACTGCTTGGAACAATATCTAAGGCTGCATCGAAAGGTAACTTTGCGTCTGCTGCTATGTTGGATCCATGGGTATAAACAAACTGCTTCGGTGTGTCTCATAGACGTCGTCATCGTCTTGCTGCTCCCTCCCCGTTCTGTGATTGGTCCCCTCGCTGAGGCGAAAATCTGGTCCATGGAATCCAGGCTTCCTAGCAGCGTGAATAAAATTGTGCTGTGTGCAAGGCAGCATGGGGAAACCCAGGCTATTATGAGTCATACTTTTGTTGTGATTGGTTTATCAGGGACCAATCGGTGACCAGTCAGTCTCATATTAAAAAAAACATTAAAATCTTAGGCTATAGGGTTAAACCAAAAACCATGTGATGTCAATTCCACTGGTTGCAGGGTCATTTATTGCACCTCCATGCAAAAGCATTTAGTTTTTGTTTGCATGGTGTTAAAGTTGGACTTGTCTTCCAGTTTACCCTGTTTGTATCTTTTGTCAAAAGGCGGGATGAAGTTGCAACCTCTTTGGGGACAGGTTTATGGTCTGAACACCCTGTATACTCCAACAGTAGAAAGGCTACTTGATATGAAACCCCAAGTAGATTGTGTTGGAGATTTGATGAAACTGACCGTTCATGGACGAGAGGCTCCTTTTGGATCCAGCTTTCTCATTGATAGAGGTTTGCCTCTCCATTGACATTTAAGGCTTCAGACTTTAGTTTTTTGCTTCCCAAAAATGTATTTTTATCCTTTTGTAGGAAGCAATCCACCACTTCCATTGTCACAGTTGCCCTCAGAATGTGGTCATAGATTTCTGAGAACATGGAGAGACTTTGTTTTCATTATACCAAATGATGGATGTTATGTATCACACGAGGTTTGCATTTAGATTTCAATGTAAATCGAATTATAGCATGTATTGTCCCTTATGACCTAGCTCCTTGTTCTTTTCAGAGAGACACTTTTGTTCTTCCCTTACTTTGGTTTGGATTGCCTGTGAAAATGTCTTGTTCCTCACCAACCTCAGCACAGAGAGATACAACTGTCTCCTGCTACACGAATGGCATGATTGTGAGGCTGTATAAAGGAGTCTCTAAGAACCTGAAGATCAAAGGTAACAAACAGGTCCATGTTTGTTTGCATAGGTTGATGTGGGTGTTACAGGTCTAAATTTTGTTAATTGTTTAAACTTAGTAATGAATGAGTGGGAGCCTCTACTGAAAGCGTCATCTAGATGTGGATACAGCTTGGTGTCACATGCAGAAAGCGTGGTCATCCATGCCCCGTACATGCCATGCACTGAGCCAAAGGTATGCAATATACAGTATTTCACATTTGACTAATTTCAGCCAGTTTCTCATCTTGAATAAACTAATTTGCTGCCTTTTACAGGATGGGATGTTCACTCTCAGCATGGCAGCGGAGAGCGAGTTTAATCTGTCCTGTCCAGCATTGTCACTTAATCTTCGTATGAGTCTGCCTGATCTTGCACCTAAAAATTATTCACTGACTTTTATGCCCCAGGCTCTCGTTTCATCAACAGTCCCTCCCACCCCCATTACTACTACCATTAAAACCACTCAGCCAATAAGGGCTCCAAGTTTAACGACCTCCACAAGTTCAACAGTTCAGAAGTTACCTACTCCTCCCCTTCTTTATTACATCCCGGGCCAGCCAAATTTTAAACCTGTTCCATCTAGTTACCCTTTTCTACATTTTCCTCCAAACATGCCACCAGAGGTTGTTCCTCAAGGTCCCAAAATCATGGGTCTCCCGACTGCCATCACCCAGCAGCCACAAGCACCCATTTACATAAAACATCCTCAAACTTGGTACCCTTGGATCCCTAAGCCCAGCTTGGGTCTCGTCCCTGTCCCCAGTCTAAGTACAGCTTCGCCATACCCAAGAGCACCTTTGTTGCCTCCTACCAAGGCTCCTAAAACCCCTCTCGCTCCCCTACTAAAACCCACAAGCAGTCCTCAAAATAAGTTGACGTCTACAATGCCCGTTGGCCCTCCTGTGCAATGGGCGCCTATGTTTCCTCCCAGAAATGTAGTGTATCCTTTATATCCTGGAAAACCTGGATTTGCTGCTCCCTCCTCAACAGTCTTTCCACAAGACCCATACTGGCCTTATTCCCAAAACCAACCAGGACCCTCTAAACCACATGTTCCACCAAAACCAGAGTCCGCACCACCACCACCACCACCACCACCGCCACCTACACCTAAAAGAAAGGCAGGGCCACAGCTCTTCCACAATCCATGGGATAAACCCTCCCTACCACGTTATCCGTTAATGCCTCCTGTTCCTATAAAAGTCTTCCAGAATAATACAGTTTCCACCTCTGGGGCTGTTGCTTCCAGATCAACCACATCAGTTAAGGGTCCTCCTATTAGCCTAGATTTTGCTTTTGCCTCAAGCTCTGATCCTACCCCTTCACTCCCCAAATTTCCTGAAGTTGTTTACACCCCTGCCCCCATAAATGCTTGCCTGACTCCAATTTGTTTGTCACATCCATGTTCTTTTCACTGTCCAACTTTCTGCCCTGGCCCACCTTCAATATCCTACCACCACCACAACCATCACTATTTTGGTCGTCCTCTGTCTAGTTTTGACATTTCTAGTGTGACTAAAGTTACAGGCCAAGTGCTGTCATCTCCCGTTATATCTGCAGGTTCAACCCCATTTCCTCTTGTTCATGGCATGGGTTATAATTATGGCCTGCTTTCTTCACAAGGTGCAATTGTACCACCAGCTTCAGATAGTACAGCAATGCAATATTTGGCAGATAATCCCAACGTTAAGGGTATCCATGTCCCTCATACTTCAAAGCTTTTGACAGGAGCTATTATGAGTCCTTCCATTTTTAGGAAGTTGGAGTCACATACTGACTCTACATGGCCTTCAGTGAAACCTGCAAGTGTTGCTCCTGTTCTACACCCTTTGGGACCTTCTAAGCTGCCTTCTGGACGCTTACAAAATGGACCAGTTGCTGAGCCTCTTGTCTATTCAAACCAAAGCCCAAAACCTGCAGTTTACCAGGCTGAGAGGGAACGGTATGTTCCCCCATGGGGACATCATACGCAGCCAATGTTAGTTGCTCCAAATGATGTTCCCTTTTTTGAGAAAATGGTCCAATCTGACATTTCTTCAACACCTACAGTTCATGGCAAAAATGTGCATATGAATCACTGGTATCAAGCTACTTATTCAAATGCTAAGGTCCCAATATCTGATTCTCCCACAAAAGAATCATTCAGCCAGATGTCATTACCACAGCCATCCAGTAATCACAAATCATTTGAGCCCTCAACCATGCCACCTCAACCAGAGCAAACTAGTGGTAGAAACCTTCCAGTAATGAACCCTCAGCAGTATAACTCTCAAAGTGGAGAATCTGTGGTTCCTGTTTTTAGGGGCACATATTGGGTTCCTGCTGTTCAATCGAAGCAGGATGCATTACTCTCCAGCTATCACTTAGATGGTAAGTGAATCAGTTCTGTGAACAAAATGGTACAGCATAACTACTGTTGTGTATGTGTGTATGTATGTGTGTGTGTATATATATAATTTTTTGTTATCATACACTATTTTTTTACACATTCTTTTTTTAAGGGTTATGAGGCGTCCATCCACAGTAGACCATGTAATTCGGAGAGCTGGAAACAACGCTAACTAATAAAACTGTTTAAGTGACAAAACTGTTATTCGTTTTTTTTCTTTAAAAAATGTCTGGCCCGCATTGTCTGTTTAATATACACTTTGCATGGAGTTCATTTGAGTCTTTGATTAGGGTAATCTAGTTTGTCTTTTACACAAGTTTATATTCTGCTGGTTCTTACAAATGAGTTTAGTTTTTTATCCTCATGTTCACTTGATTTGATCAAGTCAACTTGATTTTCTCAGGCGAGCAAGTTATAGAAAAAATAATTTGCATGTGCATACCTCCACTTGCCCTACAGTGTTCAGCTGTTTTCATTGTAAAATGACTGGTAATTTTAACTCCCAATCAATGAGAAACCTTTAAAACCATACATACTCAAGATAAGAATGTTTATCAAAAATGTGAAGCACAAATTCCCTTTGGAAATGCAGCATTTATAATAAACATTAGAGAATCTCTGTCCCACTTATGTCATTGTCATCGATATTTAATGACATCTTGTCAAGGTAAACATTTTATTACAGCACCACAGAATAACAGGAATATCCTTGAATTGTTTTTCTTAACAAGAAGGCTAGTTTTGTTTATACATGTACAATTTTGTTAAAACATTTACTCCTGACTGATTGCAGTTATAAGTTTGGTGGCAATCTCAGAACTCAACAGTACAAGTCTGAAGACCAAAACAAGTGTGACGTAATCTTATCTACAGTAGTCAACATTTGAAGTGGATCAAAAGTTTATCAAAGTTATCCTAAGACAAGAACGGGTATTGTTCAAAATTCATGTATAACTTTGATGAAAGGTTTTGATCAACTTCAAATGATGACTACTGTATATGGGTTGGTTCATGAAATGGGAACACGTCAGAAATGTATCTTTTTTCCTGGACAGATCGAAGCAAGGATTGGCTTTAAAAGAATGGGTGTTTTTCTTGACATTACTGTTGCATCTAATGCTGGCCCTTCTGGCACTACTGTTGGACCTTCTGGTGCAGAAACCTCCCTCTTTACAACAAGAGCTTCCTTTGGCGGCACAACCACCTCAGCTGATTCATCAGATTCTGCAGAGAGCAGGCCGGTTGCTGCAGGGTCATGAAGTGCTGTCAGCTTGTGATGTTTGAGGTCATGGATGGTGGGGTGATGGCGGGGTCCAAAGGTGTGTGCATGCAGAAGTTGCTGGATTCGTACTGTGGCATTGCTTGCCGGGTCAACAGTTTGGGTCTGTCGGGGGGGGGGGGGGGGGGGAGGAGTTAGTGAAACCAATTTTATGTTTTGGTGTTACACATGGAACACAAGTCAAGTCACCTTCATTTATATAGCGCTTTTAACCATATGAACTGTTTCAAAGCAGCTTTACAGTGAAAATAGGAAATTAAAGTAACGGATTGTTTGGTTTTACAGCAGCTCTAGAATAAAAAGTTAGTTTTGGTTGATTCACTTCCATTGCAAAGATCATTAATTATTAACGAAGTGCCGCTAACACGACACCGTTCTAACAGAAAACCCTTAATGCGCTCTGGCCCGTTAATTCGCACAACAACAGTGTCTGGTGGCTTGAGAACGCAAACCTTGAAATTGGTTCCAAGGTGCAAGCCTTGAAGAAAATGTATATTTAAATATAATTGACCAAACTAATGCAGCTTAATGTGATTTTTTTTTAACCTCTTTGTTTGCATTCATTTAACTTGTCCTATTCATTTCTCATGTCTACAAGAAAAATGCTTCACTAAAACTTTAACTAAAATGATAAGTAAACGTTATTAAAAAGTCTCAATTATACAAAAATAACATTAGATTAAAGGCAACCATTAAATTGACAAGTGTAAAATAACAAAGAGGTATTTACTGGGCTGAAGATTTTGCAGTCAACATCATTCAGATTGGCAGAACCTTCAGCTAGACAGAGGCCATGAATCTAAAAATAGCCACAAATATGGATTAGACACTTTAAAGTCAACATGAAAGACCCATTTTGCTTCTGTAATCTGATGTGATTTTTGAGCAAAACAGGATATTCAACAAGAAAAAAATGTAAGACGAGACTTTTATCTATGGGATTTGACTGGATCATGAAAAGAGGGCATGAAGCATAGAGCCAGGCAGTTGACGGAGTGGGGTTTGAAAAGAGGGCTTGGTGAAATCATCTAAAAAGTAAAGTCGCTTCAAAGGTGGAGCACTAATGTCTTATGCACAATTAGATCAGGAAGGTGTGTTAGGTTAATAGGGTCATTTCTGGCTTCATGTTGACTTTTAATACAAACATTTACAAACCAGCTGAACACTAGCCAAACTCTCTCTCTCTCTCAAGATATTTAAATATTCTTACAGCAACAGTGTGATTCTGAGGGATGCATATATCATCATCATGACTTGTGCAGTTTGTCCCAATAATGGCATATTCTGCAAAGTATTTGGGTCCAAAGCTGACAATCTGAAAAAAAGTAGAAAACAGTACCATATTATCTATAGGGAGCTTTATTTTCTAATAATAATTTCTAATGTTCCATTTACATTACCTGGGATGCCATTCGTCCAATTTCAAGGAGTGCAAACTTTGTGTTTAGCGTATTGTTTTTATTGAAACTATCTAAAGAGTTTTCAATGAGTTGGAGGCCATCTGTGTCATTAAATGGAACGAGGCTAAGGCAACCTAGGCATTTATCCTCTGATTCTAGATACAACAACAACAACAAAAACAAAGGGTCTCCTTTCCAGATCAGTTGACAAAAAGTGCATTTGTTTTAACAATGATTTTTTGTTGTTGATTCCTCTTACCTGTTTCGGTTTTACACTTGAACGCCACAACAGACAGACCTTGAGTTGTATTTGTCAGGGCAAAATCACAATCTGCCTCAACAGCCTAGACGAGGACCAGATCCTTTTAGATAAATGCAATATACGACATATTTACAATAAAGTTAACTGAACAGATCTCACTGTAGTATGCTTTTGTCTGACTGGACACAGGCTCACTGGTGTTGGATCCAAGACGTGACATGTAGTTTCCAGCAAGTCCAACTCCAGAAGATACGTGTCTGTGTGACCTGGCTACAAAGAGACTTTTAAATCTTAAAACCCTATTTATACCTGTAATAAAATGTGTGGATTGATGATATTGACATCCCAAGTGTGCAACAAATAAGTATTTATATTAAACATTTCCAAAAATATCATGGAACTGCACAGGTCTCATATTCTTAAAAAAGCTCAGTGGATCATGATCATCCATTTTCTTACCCTGGAGAGGATCTTGATTTTCTCAATGCGATTCAGGGTATATTTGTAACCATGGGTGTGCTGAGCGTTGAGAAAATCCTGTGCCACCAGAGCCGCTGCTTCAGCCTCCAGGGAATCACAGGGAGGCAAGCTGAAAGTGGGCATCAACCCCTGTGCCCATGAGCCCATTACCAGGAGCCCAAGAACAGCCACTGTAACCCAGAGCTGCATGCTGAACAGCAATAACCTGAACTCCTGAAGCAAAGACAATATGCGGATAGAAGGTGGCAGAGTTTGGTTTGTTGTGTATATATATATACACACTGTACTTTAGTCTTGACGACATTCCGACTTCTGTTACATAAATGACACCAATGAACCATCTTTGAGTGCCAATATAAACATAACTGTGCAATTCGAGTGGGTGTTCAAATTAAAGTTTGGTTTGGGGAAGCAGGGGTGCTTTTGAACTTTGACCATGTCCTTGGTGATAAAACTCACATATGGAGTTTTATTTAGTCAGTCCAGTCAGCTTCGCATCCAGTCATTCTTCAGTTGTGTTGTTTTTTTTTTTTTAATGAATCCACACCACATGTGCCATTAAAAAATATAATCAGAAAAGCAAAAGCCTTATGTTTGACTAACTTTTTTTGCAAAATGTCAGATTTCAAGCATTTTTAAAAAGATGCCTCCAAATGTGTTTTTGCAGTTTCTGGTGCTTATCGAACACCCAGCAATGAAAAGCAAACATAACTTAATGTAAACTTGTTTTTCTGAAGTGCCTCTGTTTGCCTGAGTATTGCGGAAATCCAATTCAACTACCAGTGGTCAGCAATATGAGGGACGCTTGCAAACACTTTGATCCAGAGTGAGTAGAAGATTTACTAATATGTTATTTAATGGCCAATGTTGGCCCTTCATTTCCTTTTAACAAATATCTTCAAACCATTACCAGTCTCTGTTAATCTCTGTGATATTCTGGTCTAAAAAAAATTAATAAAAAAATAACAGCCATTCAACAATCAACACAGACATTTAAATACTTTAAATTTAATTTTGAAACCTGTTGTCAATCTCGGATTCATAAGCAAAACCAAAACTATAATATACACAGCTGCTGCATAGAAACAACTAAATATTGAATGCTCTTATTTTTGTGATTAGTTTATTAGATTTCAAAACTAAATCTGCTATATGGGGTAAAGGAAAAAAGGAAAAATAAAGCAGTCATTTAATCATTGAAATATAAAAGGCTAGGGTTGCATATTTACTTCAAAAAATAACATTAAACATCAAAATAAATTCATCAGAACACCAGTTGATAAAAAAATAATTTAATGATGGGATTAAAAATCATATATTGGTTTTCTCATTGATTGGTTCTTAAACTACATTTGATTCAAAAATCCGACTCATGAATGGGAGCTATTATGACCATTTTGAAATGCGCGATTTTGTTTTTGATGTCGACTAAAATATGATTTCAAGATTGATTTTTTAAAAAATGCCTTAATTTCCACATATTTGACATTGTTGCAGCACCTCTCTTCACAGTCTGTAAAAGTTGTGTGGTTGAACGACAGCTCTAGACCTGTGGTTAGCATGGTTTCATGTTTGCATGACATGTGGACTTAATAAATCCGTATCTTAAGCAAAATAAGAAAGCTGACATTACAATAACATTAAATAACATTTTTTTATTTAGAATACATGATACAAATGTCATGTAGGCCAACGCCTTTTAGTTTGTCAAGAGATTTAAAACACTATTTGCGAACGTGCTCTAAGCTACTGTAAGAACGAGCCTATGATTGAATCTTGAAATAAAGTAAAATAACTGAGAAAAAATGAGAAATAGTTCTCAGATGCCATGTCTGTAATTTATATCAAAACATCTAGCATTAATTCGATCTCAAACAGTTTCATTAAAAGAAGTTATTACTCCACCACGTGCGTGATGTCATAAACCAAGGTGGTTGAATGACCACTTTGCGACAACAGGTTTCGGGAGACAGTCGTGAGACTAGCTAGTTGATTTCTCCAACGATGAATCATAGCTACTATGGTAGTGAAGCAGTTAGGTAGTTGTACGGGAAACCCACCCATGTTTAGTTCCTGTCTCAATGAAGCCAGTCCTTCTGAAAAGCGCAAGTTGCTCTGATTGGTGGGATGGAACAGTGTGTTGTGGTTGGTCAACTGCTTAGAGTGTGTTTCGCAAATGTCACACACCTTACCATAACTACGAGTTTAAACACACAACTAGGGCAACAGGCCACCCCCCAATTGACCCTTCGCTAAGCCACGCCCGAAACTGGCCAATCGTGTCTTAGCAACCGTAACTAGGCGCGGGAGGTCTGGCAAGCTTTCGAGCGAGGGAAACATGCCGAAGCGTTGTGCGTATGGATTGTGCAAATCTGATACCCGGTATCCTAAAAGTTTGGACAGGGGAGTGGATTTTTTTTCCTTCCCGAAAATCTAAAAGTCAAGGGGAGAAATGACGGGCGTGGATCAGCAGTGTGAGAGACCCCATTCACAACCAAGTGTCGACAGGATTAACAAAAACACCAAGTTGGAAATAATTACGGTTCTTTGTTCATAATGCACGTTTTAACGTAAAATAATACGTTTAAAGACAAGACGGAGGCTCACTGACATACTTTAAAATATATTTCAGCATTTTGTTAATCGACGGCCTACTGTTGGCCCTGACTGAGTAACTTTAACCCAATCCGATCGCGGCTCTCCCGGTGTTAGTGTTATTCCACAAGATTTATGGATAAACTGTTTGATTTATAATTATTAGATTAGTTTCACATTTCACTTACCCTGCTGTGCACGAACATATCTGTTCCTCAATTTGTGTGTTTCCCATTTGAATGGTCAGCGTATGAGGAGCTGCTGCTGCGACTATAGGCTTTAGCTTAAATTTTTATAATCGGTTGCATATTATGTCGCGGATATATCCCTCGAATGCATACTGTAGTCCCTTTTGTCTTGCTCTCTCAGATATTTCACATGTTCACCAAAAATTACTAATTATCTCATTGGGAATGTCTGACACCGGTGCATACACACTGTAATAGACGTGCTAGAGGCGAAAGCTTGACAGGCGTGGCAACAGTAACTAAGGAGGGCGGGGCTTAGCGAAGGGTCAATTGTTTTATTTTTTTGCTTATACTGTACCTTTGCCAGAAATTATTTAAATGAGGAATATTGTGAGGTGTACTTTCCCAGAAAACCCAAGACTACAATGAAGGCGTTTAAGGGATTTCAGAAACAGTGCACACTGATACAGAGAATAACTCCCTTTGGAGTGACTTTGTGTTTTGTAACTTTGCAGACCTTTTTCATTATCAAACAGCAACATTACACACTAAAGAAAGTTGAAAATAAAAAAACATACTAGGACACCTTTAAAGGCCTGTGTCCCTTTTGACCCCTTTGTGTCCATTCAGCATCACCCCCACATCTTCCTCAAGAGTCCTCAGAGTGTCTGAGAAGGAACTGTTTTTTGTCCTAGTCATCATTGGCTGCGTTCCATTCAACCTCTGGGTCATCATCTAAACGCAAAATGAGGTATGACAACAGCTGGAAGATATTCTGCCATAGGAGCAGGAACACATAGACGTAGAAGTCACTGACGTCAATCTGACAGTGGTCACCTGCAAAGCTCATCTCGCACACACACTGGAACCTGTTGATCAGGTTACGGCAGAAGCCTCCGTTAAGGCAGGGGTCAGATGCACATTCATCCAGCTCCAGCTCGCACCTGTCAAAGAAAATCAGTCATCTCAGATGGAGAGATTGACACAGTGAAGAGCCATCTTAGGGCACATTACAAACAGTAAGCAGAAAATAACTAGGTTTGCCATTAAGTCTGATTGCTAAGAGAGAAATTTGCACACTTCTCATCAATAGGTTTTCACCTATTCATGTGCTATCACGTAAATTGAACCTCTGTGGTTTAATATTTTTACCATTGTCCAGCGAATCCAGGTAGACATTCACAAGTATCCTCTACAAAGGAGCAATTCCCACCATTGAAGCAACTATAGTTCCATCTCTCATTCCCACAGAAAGACACAGGAAGTTTAGGGTATCTAGAGAAAAATATGATAAAAGGATGAAACTTGGTACAGACTTCATTTTTGACTTACTACAGTTCTGTTCTATAAATACTTCCAGCCCGTTGACCCGTTCCACACCAACGCACAATATCTTTATGTTTCACGAGTTCACACTTACATACAATTAGAGGGGGTAAAGTATAATGCGTATTTGGCGTGCTGTCCGGGGGGAGGGCTCCGAGCTCGGAGTTTGGCCCGAACCCAGAGTACTCCCCCCGTATGTAAAGTGGTTAGGACTAGAAGAATGGAGAAGGGGTGGTGGAGGGACGCTGCTAAACTGTCAATGAAATGAGGTGAGACTGCTGAGTCTATATATACATTTTAATCATTGATTGTAGATTGCTCTCCACTCGTGGTAATTATCTGAACGTGCTCCTCCCGAACTTTGTTCATAAAACATCATTTATTAAGCGCACGCTGCAGTTAAGTTGTCATTCACGCGGTACAATGGGTTTTTTGCTAGTTTCAGCCCGACGTAGTTATCATTTTTTTCACATCCTGTATGTTGCAGGTTGTTTAAATAGCAAATGCATTTGTGCACATTTGTGCGCCCATGGGTGTGCTGGTCTGAAAACAAGGTGTGTTCAGGCGCATTGGTGGCACGTTGCTATTTTTAGCAACTGAAATAGACTTCACCATTGACCAAACAAAAACCTGGCCTAAAGTCAATAGTAGTAGGCTATTTATTCTTTTGTTATTTAAAGGGCTCATCATTAGTAATAGACGGCTCCACAACGCGCGTACACTCTGCTTATTACACACACAGGGACGCACAGCAGCACACAAACATGCCAAATGTTAAAAATAAAAGGATTACAATGTAAAAGATTATTATTGTGTACATAAAGATATGGTGGAATCCGGCTTGTCCCGTAGATGGTCTGCTTTATCCTTGCACACAAGCAGATCCGTTTCCTCTCGGGAGACAGATTTATGGTTCAGTTTTTCCGCTTGCAAATTCCGCCATGTAAATAGCGAATCCGCCATGGCGTGAGAGCAACTGGCTTTTAAAGAGAATGGGAGATGAGATTCTGATTGGTTTATTTCACGTTACGCCCAAAACACACCCATTACTCATTAAGTGAATAGGGACAACCCTTTTAGACCATGCATAGCGCACCGACCATTTTTCCCGTCGTTAAACTAGCAAAAGTGGATTCGGACCACTAAGTGCACTTGCGCCCTGCGCTTTAGACCATGGGCTTAGATCGTTAAAATAGGGTCCTATATCATTATTGTTATAGTTATCTTTTTTTTGTGAACAGGCCTTTATTCTCATTTCTAAAGCATAATAAATCAAAAAGTAACAATTCTGAGCAACCAACCTTAACATATAGCATTATCTAATTGTTTATTTTAATTTACACATTAAAATAGAGTACGCATCACTGAAATAGATGTGTTAAATAGAGCATATCCCCTGTAAGTGTGAATGCAAAAAAATAGAGTCAGGCTAGCGGCCTGTATTTTTCTAGCCAATCAGAAAAGCCCTCCGCCGTCAATTACTTTGCTTTTTCGGAGTGGCTAATATTGGTTGGCTGGGGTTTTCAAACATGTGAATGCCAAGAACCTCAAATATGATCACCCCCTGCCCCTGGTGAAGGACCATTTCTAACACGTAAAGGCTTTGGCTTACAGCACCTTTAATGCATATTGTAAGAAGTCAAACTCACGGAAACCTGTCGATATACCATGGAAGTTCTGGAACTCTCTCCCTGAAATAGAAATGGAATTTAAAACGCAAATATCCAAGAATGTCAACATTTGAAGATATTGCAGAAGAACTCGTGTGTCGAGAGATGCATTGGAGGGGTGATCATGGGAAACATCTTCACCTGCAGAAAGGTCCTGTCGTGTTTCTCGGACAGAGACACGCGTAGCGCTTCAGTCCTCTTAGGCATGTTCCACCATTGCTGCACTTGTGGTGGGCGCATACGTCCACCACCATTTCACAGAGTCGGCCAGTGTAACCCACATCACACGAGCACTCGTATCCTGCTGACACGCCTCTGCAGGCTCCGTGAACACAAGGGTTTGAGGCACAAGTGTCTAGAGTCAGTTCACAGAGTTGGCCATCCCAATCAGATGGGCAATGGCACTTGAAAAGGTCAAACAGATCTTCACAAACCCCACCATTTTGGCACGGGTCAGGCTCACAGACATTAGATCCCCAGCAGCCAAAGTAGGGAGTCGCAGAAGTTCTCAGAAAGTGCTCTTCCTGGGGCCTGGGAAGGTTCATCTCCATGTCGCTGTAATATGGCAATGCAAGGCCACCAATCTCCACCAAACCAAGACAGCCAGCGAAGTTGCCCTCCGAATTGGGTCCCAACCCCCCCAAGATGATGTCCACATCTTCTCTCAGGAAATCCAGATCTTCTGAGGCTGTAATTGAGATGGAAGGTTTCTCCCAGTGCTCATCCAGAACCAGTCTCCACCTGGATGACTGTAAGGCTGGGTTGTCCATGCTGAAGTCTGCCCTGTGCCACTGTCCATCACTAACCAGGTCCAGACTGTGTATATACACATAGGGGGATTGTTCTTCTCCCAGCAGCTCTAAAACTACGTGTCCATCTTGGATAGAAATGGTAATAAATTGAGCATCCCGCTCAGCATGTAGTAGAGTCGCATTCTGCTGCCTGGTACGGAAATGTATTGAAATGCTGCTGAGATATCGCTTTATTTTTCCATTGCCACGATAGGTGATTATGTGGCTGTCACTTCGGAGACTGACATTGACCACGCCTGCAAAGCGAGCAGGAAAGAAGCATCAATCAACTCTTTACTGAAGATAATCTATTTCTCCAAAGCTCTTTCATTGCAAATATATAAATATATTTAACCAGAATTTACATATACATCCATAATTATGTTTCCATAAGCCACTACATATCTTATTTGCTTTTAAAAGCTGTTTACAGTGTTTCACACTTTGTACATTAAAGTTTACTTACTTTAAAATGGATTAAACAGCTTTTTTTTGGCAATGTTTTGTCTAAGTACGAATAGCAATTTAGACACAGTACCAGTGTTATTTTAGTATCATTAAGATACTATCATTGTTTATATACAGTCTATATGTACAGTGCAAATACAGGTCCTTCTCAAAAAATTAGCATATTGTGATAAAGTTCATTATTTTCCATAATGTAATGATAAAAATTAAACTTTCATATATTTTAGATTCATTGCACACCAACTGAAATATTTCAGGTCTTTTATTGTTTTAATACTGATGATTTTGGCATACAGCTCATGAAAACCCAAAATTCCTGTCTCAAAAAATTTGCATATTTCATCCGACCAATAAAATAAGTGTTTTTAATACAAAAAAACTCAACCTTCAAATAATTATGTTCAGTTATGCACTCAATACTTGGTCGGGAATCCTTTTGCAGAAATGACTGCTTCAATGCGGCGTGGCATGGAGGCAATCAGCCTGTGGCACTGCTGAGGTGTTATGTAGGCCCAGGATGCTTCGATAGCGGCCTTAAGCTCATCCAGAGTGTTGGGTCTTGCGTCTCTCAACTTTCTCTTCACAATATCCCACAGATTCTCTATGGGGTTCAGGTCAGGAGAGTTGGCAGGCCAATTGAGCACAGTAATACCATGATCAGTAAACCATTTACCAGTGGTATTGGCACTGTGAGCAGGTGCCAGGTCGTGCTGA
Organism: Gila orcuttii; assembly: GCA_026230005.1. Taxonomy (NCBI): domain Eukaryota; kingdom Metazoa; phylum Chordata; class Actinopteri; order Cypriniformes; family Leuciscidae; genus Gila; species Gila orcuttii. The sequence goes on from JAPDVR010000008.1 coordinate 32,950,257, forward strand.
AAAATGAAATCAGATGGAAGCATGAAGTGCTCCAAAATCTCCTGATAGCTAGCTGCATTGACCCTGCTCTTGATAAAACACAGTGGACCAACACCAGCAGCTGACATGGCACCCCAGACCATCACTGACTGTGGGTACTTGACACTGGACTTCAGGCATTTTGCCATTTCCTTCTCCCCAGTCTTCCTCCAGACTCTGGCACCTTAATTTCCGAATGACATGCAAAATTTGCTTTCATCCAAAAAAAGTACTTTGGACCACTGAGCAACAGTCCAGTGCTGCTTCTCTGTAGCCCAGGTCAGGTGCTTCTGCCGCTGTTTCTGGTTCAAAAGTGGCTTGACCTGGGGAATGCGGCACCTGTAGCCCATTTCCTGCACACGCCTGTGCACGGTGGCTCTGGATGTTTCTACTCCAGACTCAGTCCACTGCTTCCGCAGGTCCCCCAAGGTCTGGAATCGGTCCTTCTCCACAATCTTCCTCAGGGTCCGGTCACCTTTTCTCGTTGTGCAGCGTTTTTTGCCACACTTTTTCCTTCCCACAGATTTCCCACTGAGGTGCCTTGATACAGCACTCTGGGAACAGCCTATTTGTTCAGAAATTTCTTTCTGTGTCTTACCCTCTTGCTTGAGGGTGTCAATGATGGCCTTCTGGACAGCAGTCAGGTCGGCAGTCTTACCCATGATTGTGGTTTTGAGTAATGAAACAGGCTGGGAGTTTTTAAAAGCCTCAGGAATCTTTTGCAGGTGTTTAGAGTTAATTAGTTGATTCAGATGATTAGGTTAATAACTCGTTTAGAGAACCTTTTCATGATATGCTAATTTTTTGAGATAGGAATTTTGGGTTTTCATGAGCTGTATGCCAAAATCATCAGTATTAAAACAATAAAAGACCTTAAATATTTCAGTTGGTGTGCAATGAATCTAAAATATATGAAAGTTTAATTTTTATCATTACATTATGGAAAATAATGAACTTTATCACAATATGCTAATTTTTTTAGAAGGACCTGTATATATATATATATATAAAATTAATATTTTATTTCAGTTAATGTTTATTTCTTTCAAGTAAAGATTTCATTAACATGTAATTATTATTATTAGCAGTATTATTATTAATACTACTACTAATAATAATTATATCAATATATAATAATAATACCATATTTAATTTCTGTGAGATCATGTGTGCATGTCATTAACACGCTTCATGCAATGCCTCAGGGCAGAGACATATGGCTTGGCAAATCCAACAAAGAATAATCTTTCAAGGCTTTCAGAAATCCTCTAGTATATCTACTAGGGGTGTAACAATATATCGTGTCACAATATATCAGACAACAAAAATACAACAATGTGTATCGTGGATAGTGACAATGTGTATTTTGTATAGTTCACCAAAATTACTGTGTAAAAAATTAAATAAAAATTATTTTAAATATATCTAGTCAGTGACAGAGTGCAAGCATATTCGTCTAAAATAAATTTGTTTTGTGCTTCATAATCATGAACATTTTTATTCTGGTGTCACTATTGTCCTGTGCATTGGGTTGCCAGCACCAAGTCCAAGCCTATTCATTTACACCCACAGTGTAACACCAAGTTGGGCATTTTAATCAACAGTTAATTTTTTATTAACCTTTTAACAAGGGCGTAGGTTTGGTTTTGAGATTGGTGGGGACATTCCCAGAAGCTGAGTTATCAGGAAATTAATAGGATTAATGGGATAATTTTAAGGTTTTTAGTCTATATTGACCCTAACAATACGTTGATGAATTCTGTAATGTTACTATTAAAGACAAGAAGGGAGTTTAACAGAGAGTTAACTTTACTCCGTTCATAGTGCAATGCAATAGTGCAATAAATCTTGTTCCTTGCGTTTTGAAGAAGCCAAACACATGTCTGCATCTGTCATTAAAGGGATAGTTAAGGGGATAGTTTACCCAAAAATGAAAATTCTGTCTCTCCCGCAAGTTGTTTCAAACCCTTATGAATTTCCTCCTTCTACTGAACACAAAGGAAGATATTTTGAAGCATGTTGGTAACCAGACAGTTGATGGACCCTATTGACTTCCATAGTAAGAAAAAAAAAAATACTATGGAAGTCAATGGGGCCCATCAACTGTCTGTCTAGTTACCAACATTAGCCTATTCAAAATAACTTCTTTTGTGGTCAGCAGAAGAAAGAAACTGGTTTGAAACAACTTAATGATGACAGAATTTTCATTTTTTAAGGAAACTATCCCGTTAACAGAAATTAACTTTTGGCATATTTGTTTCACATCATTACTGTCCAGTTTATCCTGTTGGACATGACACACAGCAACTTCCGCCATTGTTCTGAGCCATGTTTTCAGTGTCCTAAGAGCAATTCAACTTATTTCAGCCTCAGCTGATGAGACAGGGATGACAAGGGTTTCAACTTCATCAAACAGACTTCTCATTTCAACAGACCAAGCAATTTTGTGTTTTCATGTTTAATGTTTAAACTTTCCATAGTCATAATGATTTTTATACTGTACAAACTGTGTATTCTATCCCTCTACACTAACCCTATCACAGATAACTTTCTGCATTTTCTAAAATCGTCACTTAGTATGATTTATAAACTGTTTTCCAAAAAAAAATTCCCCACAAGGATTTCGGAAATTGCCATCTTTGTGGGGACATTTTGTCTTTGTCCCTACAAAAATGGCAATATACAAAAATCTTGTCCTTATAGGTATTTTCTTTCTTTTCTTTTTATTCCCCCTTTTCTTGGAAAACGGCTTATAAATCATACTAAGTGATCTTTTTACTAACTTTCAGTGCTCTTTGCGCGCACACACTAACGACATGTTTGCCACTTATCCCGCGATTGTCATACATTAAATTGTAAAAACTGAGCTGTCCCCGAATCATTATTTGACGCGATTTGCCCCGTATTTTTGTGCACTGAACTGTAGATTACTCCCTAGTTTACCGCATCTAGGTTTCCTTCGAAAGAGCTTTGCCGCTTCGCACAACCAAATGTAGCTACAGCCTCTCACAAGTTAGAAAGAAAACACAAAGCCAATCAGCTTAGCGATGTGTGTTCAGGAGGCGGGACCTAGATCTATTAACCGTTTGTGTTCCAGGATTAGCGCATTTTTCTCAGAACGCTCTTGTAGATTTTAATCTAAATGAGATGTTTCCTGGTTAAATAAAATAAGAAATACATAAAACCCACAAGATCCAACCAGGCAACAGTGGTTATATATAAATATATTTTTATTTTTTATCGAAATTATTGCTATGGCCAAATCAGTTTCACTGGATATTGGTAGGGACACGTCCCTAGCGTCCCTACTAAATTCTACGCCCCTGCCTTTTATCATGTCTTTGAGTATCGCAGTAATATATTGTGAGTTCAGGATCGTGATATGTATCGCATCGACATTATGGTATCGTTACACCCCTAATAGCTACACATGACAATTATCAATTATATAACTGAACTTGAGGATATGTTCCATAGATGTATTAATGCTTTTTTTCCATGCCGCTTTTACTCTGTAAAAGGAAAACTGTTCAGATAAGGACAACTGCTCTTGGAACATTTACATTTTCATACTTACATTCAAAACCCTGAGTGTGTGCTTGACACATGGCAGCGGTGGGACATGGAGACAGCTCACACCACTTGACTTCCTCACAGCGTTGCCCTGCCGTATTAGGTGGACAACTGCATGTGAAATCATCCCACATGGAGTAGCACACACCTCCATTCAAGCAGGGATTGATCTAGAAGAGATACTCACAATCATTCATTGCAGAACATACAGTCCTTTTAAACAATCAAGATTCATTCACATGTTAAATCTTGAAGAAGACTCTGCTGTCCTTCAATTTCACTCAATATTTGTTTGCTTTTTTTAGGAGTGTTTCTCAAACTGCTGTCCACAGGCCCTTGGGGTCTGTCTCAAACAGCAAAATGATCTAAAGCATCTTCCTGAATTACGAACACTGTGAATTATGTAATAATTCATAATATATGAATATTTATTTATACATAATATTTGAAGTTTACAAAATAGTCAAACATATTTCGAAGGTTAAGCCAATTTCTAAAGAGGTTTGGATCAAGCAAAGCATAATTATTCAAGAATTACAAAAATTCTGTATGATGTGATCATTCATAATACCACATGAACATTTTTATAGGATTCATAATATTTGAAGTTTACAAAAATACTCAAGCATATTAAACATATTAAAGCAAATTTAAAAAAGTATAACGTTATTCCAGAATTGTGAGCATTGTGAATGATGTAACAATTCAAAATACAAGAACATTTATAAAATGATTCATAATATTAATAAAGTTGACAAAATACCAAAACTATTTAACAGGATGTTTAGCATGTTTCTAAAAAGGTTTGGTTGAAGTCAAGTATCATTATTACAGAATTTTAAATATTGTGAATGGTGTGATCATTCATATTACTTGAATATTTATGAAAGTTTTGCATACTTCTAAAAGGGTTTACCGGTAAAAGTGCACAAATTCTTGATATGGTTCAAGTCAAGCATTAGTATTCCAGAACAGTGAACACTGTAAATGACGTAAATATTCATCATATTTGAATATTCATTAAATCATTCATAATAGATACAAAAAAATTCCAATATGCTGATATTGCGAAACGAGTGCTAATTCTGATAATTGTTTGCTACTGTCTGAATACGTTTTTTTTCCCCATGCCCGTCCATTATTTCGGTATCACCCGGCCTAAATGGCAGATACGAGCAAAATATATTATTACTGGTCACTTTTCATGTCGACCAGATCAACCTTTCCTGTCAGTTGGATAATTTCTTGTCCAGAATAAATTGCAAATTGGACCACACTTTATAGCAGTACCGTAATAGATCTGTAAACGTCTCTTACACTGCAGGAGTCGTCGCCAGTACAGCCGCGTGTGACTTTCACCAAACTCTGGAGCCTGTAGGAGCTCACCGGGACACTGACTGGGTAGAACTGCAGGTGTCTACTATTCATACGGAGATCTTGGATACATCCCTTAAAGTATCCCCCAAAGGCTAGCGACGCACGGCGATCCGGTAAGCCTCCCACGTGTACTGCGTCCCCAGCCTGGACCAGCACACGACGGATAGGGACGCGACCCTGGCTCTTAGCAGACATAAACAGGGACAGGGATTCGGGTTCCACAAGCACAGTTATGAGATGAAAGTGGCCATCGTTGACCGCTTCCCTTCCTAGCAGGCTTTCAAAGTTGTTGATTTGAACTTTGACCTTTCCATCGTCCAGCCAGACTCGGAGGTACTGACTGGTGCTGTTGGAGAGGACGAGGAGCAGCCCCTGTGAGCGGCGCGTGCGGACGAACATGGACACGGTAGTGCTGTCGCCTGGGTCGTCTTCATCCACCCTGAACACAGCGTGGCTCTCCAAATCTTCATTGCCAAACCTTGCAGCTACATACTCTACAAAATCAAAAAGATCAAATGAGTGCATACTATAATAAGAAGTAACAAACAAAATAGAACCTTTCTAAATATAAAGTTATGATTATTAACATTATACAAAATATATAATAATTATTATTATTAGCACTTTTATCATTATTATTATTATGATATCAAATCAAATATAACAAAAATGGAATTTTTCCAAATATCCAGTTATAATTTGTAATATTATTTCAAATATAGTGTTGATAACAACAACAACAACTATAATAATCTAAATAAAATGTGACAGTCAAATGTAACAAAATGGATTTTTTATTATAAATACATTTATTATTATTATTTTTAATAATAATAATAAGAAGAAGACAAACAGTCAAATATAACCAAATTAAATATTTCTAAATGTAGTAGTAATTATTCATATTATTCAGAAGATTTGTATTTTTTTATTATATAAATGTTAATATTATTTCAAATAAAATTTTACTATTATTATTATTATTAATAATTCTGCTAAAAATTATAGCAATAACAATCTAAATAAAATGTAACAGTCAAATGCAACTAAATGGAAATAGTTTACTGTAAAAATGTACTACAAAAGATTATTACAACAACCACAACAATAATAATACAAATATATGTATAATAATTAACAATAAATAAATTATTATACATATATTTTTCTTATTGTTGTGGTGGTTGTAATAATAATAATAATAATAAAACAATTATGACTAAATGGAATGTTTCCAAAAATAGAGTCCAATAAATATGTTCTGTCACCTACCTGTTCTTCACACAGAAATATTTGTTTTCCTCACTGACAAAGTTTAAATAAATCATTGATGGCAGGATAGGTCTTATTTAAAGTTAGCATGGATTAAACACGCCTGTTTATATCACGTTTCTATAATCCACAGTTCAGGTGTGGCGGATTTTAACCTTCCCTTGGCAGTCCTTCTGCTTTGGCATGTTTACGTCTGGGTGTTTGTAGATGGCTGTTTCATTTAGCGCTCTAATCTCATTCTATGTCTTGGGACTAAATTTGACCCTCTGAGGGGCGCTAAATTTAGAATATTTGCTAAGCAGTGACGTTGTTGTAGAGATAAATAGTGATCAGGAAAGATTGAAAGTTCTTTTTAAATAATTTAAAATCGTATCTTGGTTTAAGCTGAAATAGGCTACTTTAAATAGTATTGAAATTAATTTGTAGCTCAAACTACAGTATTTGCACATTTTAAAGGGATAGTTCACCCATAAATGGAAATTCGGTCATCATTTACTCCATCTCATGTCGTTCCAAACCTATATCAGTTTCTTTCTTCTGTTGAACACAAAAGAACATATTTTGAAGAATGTAAAAAAAAAAAAAAAAATACTATGGAAGTCAGTGGGGTCCATCAACTGTTTAATTACAGACATTCTTTAAAATATCTTCTTTTGTGTTCAACAGGTTTGGAACGACACTTAAGCCACACTTAAAAATGTATAAATGTCATTGTATATCTCAAAATAAATTACAATTATTTTAAAGCAAGATAGCAGAAGCACACTTTTCACTTTGCACAACATTTAACATAGAAGTTTGCGTTGTTTTAAATTATACATTCTCAAACGAACACTTTCAGGTTTCAACATTAATGGATCATTAGTTCATGTGTGATAAACTACACTCTGTTAGGGCAACTAAGTGTACATTCATACATTTAAAATGTGATTTATGCCCTTTTACAAAGTCTTGATTTAGTTTTTGGGGTCTACTAGAATAGGATTTCATGCTTTATAGTCACCTCTATTCACAGTCTGTCAGTAACACCCTGTTTAGTTTCTGTCTCTATGAAAAGCCCCTCCTTCTGAAAAGCACAATGTGCTCTGATTGGTCGGCTGGACCAGTGTGTTGTGATTGGTCAACCGCTTAGAATGTGTTTGGGGAAATATCACGCCCCTTACAATAACTGTGGTTGGGCGGGAATTATTTAAATGAGGAATATTGTGAGGTGTACTTTCTCGCAAAAAACTCAAGACTACAATGGAGGCGTTTCAGGGATTTCAGAAACAGTGTGCACGGATACAGAGAATAACTCCCTTTGAAGTGACTTTGTGTTTTGTAACTTTGCAGACCTTTTTCATTCTCAAACAGCAAAATTACACACTAAAGCAAGTTGAAAATGCGAGAAAAAAAAGCACAATAGGCCCTCTTAAAGTATCTAAATCCACAATTGTGTCTATTCTACATTAAGTTCAACCCATAGCTTGTTTACAAGTAAACTGGAGTAGGATAAAAAAAAAAGATCATACCCTCTAAACAGTTCTTGCCCTCATAAGGCCGATGGCATTCACAGCTAAAACTCCTCCATCCTGTCTTGACACATCTGCCTCTGTTCTGGCATGGGTTTTCCTTGCATTGGTCCCAGTCACCGCAGTCCTGTTTCACATTAAATTGCTTAATGGGAGCCCCTGGTCCCAATCCAGGCACCACTATGCGTGAATCCAACCACACGTCCCGCATACATCCCAGAAAACTTGAACCACCCCCTTGCTCTCCTCTTCCACCAATGTAGAGATTCTGTATTACAGTTAACTCTGATAGACCTGAACCCAATTCGGGCTCTACTTGATCTATCTGCACTTCCATGTCACACAAGTCTCCAGGACAAGATGGGTCTCTAAGACTCAGCCCAAACATACTGTTGTGCAGCGAGGCCTTCGCCGTGTGCCAGCGGCCATCGGAAACCAACGCTTTGAGCTCTAGAAGAACGCTTTCCGTGTCCTTGGCTCTCTGCAATGTATGCCGTAGTTTTCCATCCACTAACTCCAGCGTAAAAAGCTGATCTTCAACTTGGCACTGGAGCAGAGTGGCCACTTCCTGCAATGTGCGAAAACTCAGAGTGACATTCAAGGGCTCAAAAGCATTAGTGAGGATGGTCTGGACCTGGATAAACCCACTTTCTTCAAAAGAGAAGGTGGTGGACGTCTGGCACTTTGTTCCAGTGAAGCCCTCAGGGCAGATGCAGCTGTATCGATGTCGTCCTTTGTCCAGGTATGGATGGCAAGTGGCACCGTTCTGGCACCAATGACGCTCACAGCCCAGCAGGACTACCTTGCAGTTCGGCCCCCCATAGAGGTGTCCATTATAGCTCTCTTGGGAACACTGACATTTGTATCGTCCATCCTGATTCACACACACACCACCATTCATGCACGGGTTCGTATCACACCCACTGGAGACTCCTGAGGCAGAGAAGAAACAAGTTTCAAGACTTTGCATGAACATAATCAATACTGGTTGACTTCATATCTGACTTGGAGATTTCACATTGAAATTATGTCACCATTTACTTATCCTTCATGTCGTTCCAAACCTGTATGAATTTATTTTGTGGAACACATCAGAAGATTGAAAAAATTTGCAGCTGTTGAAAAGTCACTGGTGTCCTGTGATGTTTTGGACCTCATTGACTTTCATTATATGGATGAAAAACATCATCTATCATCATCTATCACTATCATCTTCATGAGTCATGCATGTTTGGACCGACATGAGGATGAGTAAGTGATAACAGAATTTTTGTTTTTAGGCAAATTACCCCTTTAAAACATGTTTTCCCGTTACACATTATGTTTTTGGGCATGACAATTTGAGAATTTCAAAAAAAAAAAAAAAAAAATCAAGAATTTCAGATTTTCGTAATCTGGTTGGTATGATCTTTTGCTAATGACAGCATCACTGTAAAAAACTACTCATTGTGTCAGACAAACACTATTTTAGGCTGATTGAACTATTGAATTTAGAAAAAGTTCAAAATGAAATAGTCAACTTATAGTATGACCAACTTAAAATATTAAATAGCATGTGTTTTTTTGCTCAAAGCATTGGGACTTATTATGACATAAATATTTAAATTAGTATACAAAATAAAAATGTTCTACATCACTATTATATCATTTTAATGCTCAGCTTAACTGAAAATTATTATTGAACTTGGATTCACCAGTAAAAAACATTTTTTTTTTAGTTTATCGAAATTATTCTATTATGTTTGATAAAAGAACAGACCAATTTTAAGTTGATACAACAATAAGTATAATCAAAAAGGTTTTCTCAATTTATGATTTGTTTTTTACAGTTTTAATGCTGCATGAACTCCAAAAGGTAAAAATAAAATCATGTTCTTCAGCATGGTTTGAAAATCATCCAGAAAGCAGTTTTGAGTTTTGATGGAAGGAAGCATACATCTCCCAGACATACATGTGTTAAAATGTGAGGATTGATGCAAGAAAAGCATTATGCATTCCAACTTATTCCACAATGTTATTATCAGGCCTATAACAATAACCTTCTACAAAAAGTACGAACAAGCAGGTTTCTAATGTAATCCAGAACTATCCCACAAGATACAATTATTATTACCTGCATACAGCAACAGTATCATCCAGAAAGATATGCCCGCACTTGACATGATTTTAGTTGTAAACAGACAGGAGACCTAAAACAAGCTCTGAAGAAGACAGGGCAGCTTCGTAAAACACCATTACTTCCTTAGCTCGTCTTCATTCATCTGTGTTTAGGACTGACTGGCTTCAGTGGGTTCACAGCAAGCCTTGGGATTATGGTAATGCACTTACATGTGTAATGAACTGGTGTGAAGCCAGGGACAGGACAGGTCCCAAAGGCTAATCTGAGAGACTCACGCATCCACACTTTATGGACTTCAAATGCAGCTCTCTGATAAGACAGATCTAAATGCAGTTATTAACTAATCTTAAGGCATCTTTCTTTACACGGCTGAGTTAAGGTTGCTCTGTGCCTGCTCAAAATTCTGTGTAAAGAAAAGATGCAATACAGCATAAAAAACAGACTAAATTATGCCTGCTCTGACCCGCCTAAACAATATACAGATGAAATGGCTGTGTAAATGCATTTATGCCACCTCTGAGCAGCATTAAACAGTCTGTGTAGATGCCTTCTGTGCTGTGCCACCTTTGCAGAGTAAATTTGCCATTAGACAGTAGAATTTATAAAGCCATCATCCCCTATTTAGATTTGAATGAAGATTATTTTCAAATGAGTTGGTGAACGCGGTGAACGCTCCAATCAGAAAAAAAGTTAGCCTACTGAAGTTTATTTTATGGTTTAAGGTAGGCCCACAGAATGTTATTTTGCAACAAAACGGTTTACTGGCACATATTGTAGGGTGGATATTCTTAAGGTTTCTCGATTGCAACAACAATATAAACACCCTTTACCTGCTCCGACAAAGTTGGAAACATGTTAGGGGAAAATAGCCTTGAACACCGGCGTGACTCGCGAGACAGAATCCATAGCCTACTGTAAAGAAACTGAAATATTGCATAACATTTGGTCACTGTATAGGCTAATTCGGATATAAAATGTGTAAAATTATAAATGAGGTTCGAACTTTTGATAATATTTACAATTTTATTTATTTATTTATTTATTTATTATACATAGCCTGAATAACATAGGTTCACTGTTCGAACTTTTGTTAATATTTACAATTGTATTTATTTATTTATTATACATAGCCTAAATAGGCTACATATTTACATCGAAAACATCATATTTAATAAAGATTAATAATCAAATTAAACATTATGTATATAATCATTAATAAATAATAACTGCACTTGTGTGTGCATTGTTGAACTTGAAGCAGGGATTCGGGGATTTCCATTCACCAAATAGGCAACTACATTACCCATAATGCTACGCGTTGCTAATGGACTACGTCGTTGTTAGTTATTATTCTTATTATTATTATTATTTATAAATGAAAATAATACATTAATAACTTTCATTAAATTACAAGTTATACATAGGAGTTATTTTCGGAGGATGAATTCGCTTTATATGTAAACCAATGAAACAGGAAGACGTTTTGCCTTTAGCCAATGACAAAACAGCTTGTAGAGACGTCGGAGACCTGGACGATGGAAAAAGGACACACTACGCGTCATATAATCTTATAATTTTGTTTGTTTGTATACAAAGGCAGATCAAGATACCTCTTCAAAACATCAACGCATGTTTAATCTTTTTAAAGGTAAGACTGGAACTGAGAAACAAGTCGCTCTTCGCAGTTTGCCATGGGCCATTTCAGGGTCGTTTGTCAACGCACTCCTTTTGTGGAGGGGCCCTGTGGGAGCATGACATAATGGGGGGCCGTAAGGGGTAGTTCACTTCAGATTTGCATTGTTCCCATTTGGAGTGTACTAGATTTAGGAATGTATGTACAATGTAATGCATGCTGATAGTGTTGTAATGTGTTTGTTTCGTTTGTGTCATTTTCATCACCCAGTGCAGGACTGCAAGCAAAACGTCAGGATATATATGATGCTGTCAATGCTTCCTTCAGTCTGAAGTTACTAATTCCACATGTTCGGCGTGTGACATTGTTATGTGGCAATTATTTAGACAACTGAAAGCGCTGGTAAATGCATAATCAACTATAATCGTTTATTCTAAATTTGCTCCCCAGTATGGGACAAAATATGTCCCATTGTTTTTCTAGCTAGACATTTATATTTCCATTACAATGTATGTGAATGTTTAAATAAATAATAGTATGTATTTTTAAAATAATAATTTATAGTATATCCTGACTGAAGGAATAGGTTCATTTGTAAAATATTTATTTAATGTTGAAGATTCTGAAGTCAATACGTGTGATATGCAAAATGTGTTTTTCAATAGATGGAGGGGATGTGAAACCATCATATATTGTTAATTTGTTCTTATGAGTCATTCTGAATATTCATAATGAATGCCATGACAGCACAAATTTGTTAAAATTGTAATACATTATCATTTTGTGAAAAAAAGCAGCAGGTTGTACTCCAATGTAATACAATACCTATAAACAGATTAATGCTAAATAGTTCAATACATAAATATATTTTTTTACCCCAGTGTTGCCCAAGTACTAACGAATCGGTGTTTGTGCACTGTAAGTCTGTTTTTCAGCTCTAAAAATTGAAGTTTTGTGTTGAAAACCCTAAACATGAAGAAGAAAGTCAGTCCATCCCAGCAGTCAAAAGTGAAGGATATCAGTAGCACAGAAACACAGGAGACAACATGTTATGGACCAACGGCGTGTGATGCCAGCAGTGATGTAGACGTGGCCAATAAAGATTCTTCGCAGGAAAAGAAGCATCTGCAAATATCCCAAAGTGATGGCTGTTTCCTGAAGTTCTTGAACGAAGACCGGCAGAAACTGCCATCATTTTGTGACATAACTCTCATGGTCAGTGGGAAGATGTATCATGCCCACAAGGTGGTTTTGGCTTTTGGCAGTGGCTATTTTCATGCCAAATTCAGTGAGAACCCCGAATTGCACCATGTTGCCATTGATAACATAGAGGGCTCTACCTTTGGACACTTGCTCAACTTCCTGTACACATCTAAATTTGAAGTTTCAGAAAGCCAGGTTCCTGCTCTGACCGAGGCTGCCTGTTTTCTGGATGTGATGGAAGCTGTAAATCTTTTATCAAAGTGGATGACACCAGCTCACGCTGGTGAAGAAAGTGATTTTCAGCGGGTTCCCCAGGAGACCCCAGATGTCCCGCATGTCCAAACTTCAGTCGGAGCCAAGTGCTCCTTTTGCAGTCGCACATTCTGCTACAAGAAGTCTCTGGAGAATCACCTGGCCAAGACGCACAGCGCTGGTTGCCATGTTGAGGAAGAGCAAAACATGGCAAGCACATGTGCGCCGGTCACTACCCGCAGATCTAGCCGTCAGAGGAGGACCCCTGCTAAATTTGAGAGCCAGGAGAGCGGAAATGGCCACGGCCTGTCTGGGAAACCCAGTCAAAAAACTCCAAAGGATGACGATGCTACCTTTGAGGAGCAGGAGGAAGAGGATGACGAAAGTGAGGAAGAGCAACAGAATGAGCAGGGAGAGCAAAGTAGTGAGGAGGGGCGAGAAGAAACCTCCAGTGCTGTGGAGGTCGAGGAGGCCGAATCCGAAGACGGTGAGAAGCAACAGGAGGAGCATGTGGCTGAACTCAGTGAGGCTGGAAAGCAGACTGAGACCCAGATGGAGACCGAACCGAGATCCACTCATGCTTTCGAGGAGCAAAGCCAAGCGACGGAGGTCACCGCTCATGTCTTCCCAGAGGGACTGGCTCCCGTTGTGGTCCAGAGCGCTAACAAAAAGACTCTGAAGTGTCCCAAATGTGACAAGACCTTTGATCGCATAGGTGAGAACTGTAAAGGCTGACGGATGTAATCGGTGACTTTTTTGTCTCATCTCCTAATTTATTTAACAATGCAGTTTATTCATTAGTCTGTAAGATTTTATGTCTGGATTTATTTTATCTAAATTATAGTGAAACAGTAATACTGTAAAATATTATTATAGTTTAAAACTTGACACTTTAGTTTAGGGTCCAATTCTCAGTATTAACAATTTGCTTATTAGCATGCACATTTCTAGGATATTTGTGGTTTATTAGTACTTATAAAGCACATATTAATGCCTTATTCTGCATGACCTTATTCTACATTCAATAATCATGCCCAATATCTAAACTTAACCACCTTACTAACTATTAATAAGCAGTAATTAGGAGTTTATTGAGGCAAAAGTCACAGTTAATAGTTAGTTAATAGTGAGAATTAGACTAAACTAAAATGTGATCCTATTTTCAATTATAATATGTTTTAAAATGTAATTTATTCCTATGATGGTAACATTAAATTTTCAGCATCATCACTCCAGTCTTCAGTGTCACATGATCCTTCAGATTTAATTCAAATGTGATGATTTGCTGCTCAAGAAACATTTCTTATTATCAGTGTTGAAAACACTCGAGCTGCTTAATATTTTTATAGAAACGGTGATATTTATCACTTTTGATAAATTTAATGTGTACTTACTGAATAAAGTATTAAGTTGAATTTTTTTTTTTTTTACTGACCCCAAACTTTTAAACTGCTGTGTGCATAATATGACGTGAATACACCTCTTCTATGATGAGCATGTTTTTAGTTTATTTATTAAAATATATATTTGATATTTTTGAGGATATTTTTAAGTAAAAAATATCAGGGCAATACAACTGTCCTTATATCATAAGGAAGAAAGCAGTTTTCACTTCTTTTATTATTATTTGAATAAAAAAAGTCAAAAAAAGAAAGAAAGAAAGATTAATACCATTGTTGTTGTTAATGTAATGGCTTTGTCGGATCACTGGTTTGCTTTTCCTCATTTTGTAGGTAAATACGAGAGTCACACCAGAGTACACACCGGCGAAAAACCTTTCCAGTGTGACATCTGTCTTCAGTGCTACTCCACCAAATCAAACCTCACTGTGCACAAGAAGAAACATGACAGTGATACGCCCGTCCAGAGGAAAGAGCACAAATGTCCCTTCTGCAACAAGCTTCATGCCAGCAGGAAGACTCTCAGCAGACACGTGAAGAGGTGAGGGGGGATCCCGTCCCAATCCCAGATTTCACTGACAAACAAAACACAAAAATCAGAAGAAAGAAGTTAGAATTTTGCATGAAGAAAATCAAGCCTATTTCGTGACCATTAAGATTGTTTTTGCATTGTGACCATTTTTTAGGTCACAATTTCTTCCAGTAAGCATTTGAAATTAAAACATTTTGGTATCCACATATGGATGTACAGTATGCCTTTGGTGTGCAGCTGAACAAAAACAACAAAATCTGAATAATTGATTAAATCTTAGGTAGATTCACAGAGAAATCCTAAAACGGCCTGGACAGTATTATTGGCACCTTCGAGAAGTAGTTAAAAATGATTCCATTTCAAGCAAGTGATTCTGGTTCACGGAGGAATTGAACCCTCCTGTTCAATTCCAGTCACTGATTCAGCCAGTTTGAATAATAGAGAAAATGAACCATTCTCCTGTTTTGTGTCACTATGTGTACCGCAAAGAGATTGGACAAAAAGAAAGTAAACCAGAGGATTATGTGAAGTGGTTAATGCCCATGGCAGAGTAGCCAACCTCACTGGATGTGGCCGTGAGAGAAACCTTGATGCAAGATTGCAGCGAAAAATAGCTGACCTCTTCCAACTGCCACACACATTCAAGCCGAACTTCAGACACAACGTACGACAGTTTCAACCCAGTGAAAGCGGGTTCTACTCAAAGATAGGAGAGCCAGGAGAACCCCACTGACATAATAAAGCCTAACTGCAATTTGCGCTTGAACATACCAAAATATTTCTGGAAGAATGTCCTGTGGACAAATATTCTGACTGATATTACCCCAACTTTGAGAATAATGCGCATTTCAAATTATAACACATGAACGAATTACCATGGACAATTTGGAAATGTGCATTCTTAATTGTCATTAATATAAAAATTCCTAATGGTCATCAAAATGGTATGGAAGCTTGTTTCCGCCACAGAATAAAACAATTTTAAAGATAATTGCAACTTTTATCACACAATTCTGACTTTTTTCCTCACAATTGTGAGTTATAAAGTCAGTATTGCGAGATATAAACTCACAATTCTGAGGGGAAAAAAGTCAGAATTGTGTGATAAAAGTTGCAATTATCTTTAAAATTGTTTTATATCTTTATTGCTTTATGACACGCAATTGCGAGTTTATATCACACAATCTTTTTATTCAGTGGTGGAAACAAGCTTCCATAAAATGGGCTTCATTTTCTTCATGTAAAATTTCATTTTGGTTTTATGTTTATATTGAAGTGAAATGTGACTTAAATCTGAACAAGAAGTTTACGAAATGGTTCATACCATCTTTTCGAGGTATGGCTTTCTTCTGTGGAACACAAGGGAAGATATTTGGAAGAATGCTCATAACCATTATATTTTTTGACCATACAATAGAAGTCAGTGGGACCAACATTCTTCAAAATATCTTATTTTGTGTTCCGCAGAATAATGAAACTCATACAGGTTTGGAACGACTTGAGGGTGAGTAAATGATGACAGAATTTTAATTTTTGGGTGAACTATCCCTTTAATAGATGGCAGTTCTGTGTCTACTAAATGAACATTTTAAATTTAGCAAATCTTTAGCTGAAGGAGTAACTGTACATGTGACATCTTTCTTTCTGACTGCTGTTTTAAATTTCTCCATATTTTGTCCTCCTTTGGAAAGTTGGGGAAACGCTTTCATGGATGTTTTCCTTTGCTACTGAAGACTCAAATTTGCTGTAGTCCCACATTCGCCACTTTACAAATTCACCTATCAATGATGACTTCCGCTTCTGTCAAAAGGTTGCATTATGTGTTCTGTTCAGTTTATTGAGTCCATCTATTGCAAAAAAAAAGTCACTTGCAAAGTCACTTGATGTAGTTTCCAATACATCTTCTGAACTGTTGTTTGGGTGATGAAATGCTTTGTTACCTTGCCTTTGTATGTGACCAAAGTCCAACACATTGTCTGCTTACAGATTTCACCCTGACCACCTCCAGGAGTTTCTCACTCAGAAGAAGAAGAAGAAGAGTGAAGGCTGGAAATGTGACGTGAGTCATTTCCCTAGTGTATTTTATGCACTACATTCAAATGACCACAAAAAGCCGACGTGAAATTCTGTTTGCAAACAATTTTACAGTTGCCTGTATCATTTCTTTAACGTGGCAGATCTGTCACAAGTCCTTCAGTCGTCGCCCCCATCTGGAGGAGCACATGATCTTACATTCACAGGACAAACCCTTCAAGTGTGCCTACTGTGACGAGCACTTCAAGTCACGATTTGCCCGGTTGAAGCACCAAGAAAAGTTCCATTTGGGTAAAACTTTACCTTTCTTTTTTGTGCTAATGAACAGCAAAAGCGTTTAACTTGTATTGGACCCAGAGAATTCTTTTAATGTTGACAAAATGTCCAATGTCCAGGACCCTTCCCTTGTGACATCTGTGGTCGTCAGTTTAATGACACAGGGAACCGTAAACGTCACATAGAGTGCACACATGGGGGGAAGAGGAAGTGGACCTGCTTTCTGTGTGGCAAATCAGTTCGAGAGAGGTAAGAAGCTGCTGTTATGCTCAAAACACTGATATTACCAAAACTGTATGCCAGTGCGATAATGGTTTGGATGTTTTATCCGAAAACAAGCTATCTCAGCTTATCTTTGAACATATTTTCAGGACAACCCTCAGAGAGCATCTTAGGATCCATAGTGGGGAAAAACCTCACCTGTGCAGCATCTGCGGACAAAGTTTCCGTCACGGAAGCTCCTACAGGTCTGTGAGAGTGCCGAAATACTACATACAAGAAACATGGTTCACATAAAAAAAAAAAAAGTAATTCTGAGAGAATATGTGCAGATGAATAGTTAAGCAAGCTTCTATGAACATATTGAACTTTAATTGCATATATGCACATCTTCTGTTTTTGAAGGAAGTCTCTTATGCTTACCAAGGCTGCGAAAATACAGTAAAAACTACAATATTGTGAAATATTATTACAATTTATAATAACTGTTGTAATATATTTTAAAATGTAATTTATTCTTGCAATTCAAAGCTGAATTCCAATCTTCAGTGTCACATGATCCTTCAGAAATCATTCTAATATGATGATTTGATGCTCAAGAAACATTTCTTATTATCATCAGCAGTTGTGCTGCTTAATATTTTTGTGGAAACCATGATTACATTTTTGGATAAATGGAAAGTTCAAAACAAGTGCATTTATTATGTGAAGTATAATGCATCATTGCTGAATAAAAGTATTACTTTTTATTTAAAAAAAACCCTGTACTAACCCGAAATAATTAAGTAATTGGATAGGACATTAAATGTGATAGTTTTATTTATTACCAGTGTTGTTACCTGTTGTTTTGTGTATATTTTAGGCTTCATCTTCGTGTTCATCATGAGGACAAGCGCTATGAATGCGAGGAATGTGGCAAAACCTTCATTCGCCATGATCACCTAAAGAAACACAAAAAAATTCATACAGGTATTTTTCTAATTCTGTCAAATGGACTGAAGGTACTTTTTTGTTTGTGGTCTCGGAAACCCCAGATTTAAATTTGAACATACCAATATTTCAAATGCTAATTGAATTCAAGGTGGCATCATTTCGCCATCTGTTTGTCAGCCATAATGTGATGGATGACTCACTAGGATTTAAAACTGTCAACCCCCCCCAAAAAATGATCACCCTCCTGTCGTTCCACACCTGTTTGACTTTCTTTCTTCTGTGGAACATAAAAGAAGATACTTTGAGGAATATTGGTAACCAAAGAAACACTCTCTCGGCTCCCATTAACTTCCATTGTGTGGTCAAAAAATATAATGGAAATCAATAAGAACTGAAACTGGTTACCAAAATGTTTATTTTTGGATGCCCCTCATTTTGGACCATCCCTTTAAGGCCAAAAACAGTGAAATCCACCTTAAAACTATTAAACTAACCGTACGAGTTTCTTCATCCTGCTCATGACTGCTGTATGTGTTCTATAAGTGTGTATGTAGGATTATAGTCTTGTAACATTTGTTTTGTGTAGGCGAGAGAGCGCACCAGTGTGAAGAGTGTGGAAAATGCTTCCGCCGTGCCGATCATCTGACTGTCCATTATAAAAGCATTCACCTGGGAGAGAAGATCTGGCGAAGGCATGTGAACTCACACACACACTCATCGATTTCAGAAACAAAAACATTGTTTTCTTGACGATAAATGCGGTCTTTGTTATGCAATACAAAAAAATGCCCGCAGTTGATGTTGGTTGTGTGAGATCTGTGATTTCATGATCATGTACTGTAATTTGACAGGTATAAAGCAGTAGTGCATCAGTGTCAGGTGTGCAAGAAAGAGTTCAGGGGGAAGACCAACCTCATGTCACATTTCAGAACGCATTCAGGTAAAATATGCTACCATTAAAAAAATGTATTACTTTTATTCAGCAAGGATGCATTAAAAAGAATCAAAAGTGACAAAGACATTTATAATGTTAGAAAAGATTTCTATTTCGAATAAATGCTGTTCTTTTGAAGAAAAAAATTTCTTAAGAAGCAAATCAGCATATTAGAATGATTTCTGAAGGATCATGTGACACTGAAGACTGGAGTAATGATGCTGAAACAATATTATGGTTTAACTGTCCTTTTGAGCAAAAAATGCGGCCTTGGTGAGCATAATAGACATCTTTCTAAAACATTTAAAATTCTTACCGACTTCAATCTTTTTGACCTGTAAATCATTAACGGCAAATTTGTGGCATTTCTGCTACACAATATTTTCTGATCCGATATTTCGCTGTCCTCAGGTGAGAAACCCCACCGGTGTGTGATCTGTAACCAGACCTTCCGCATCAAGAAGACTTTGACCAAACACATGGTCATTCACTCAGATGTACGTCCTTTCAACTGCCCGCACTGCAGTGCAACCTTCAAGCGTAAGGACAAGCTGAAGTACCATGTGGACCACGTTCACAGCGCCCGCCTGCTCGACCAGCAACAGCAGAACACGCCTGTGCCCCCCGCTAGCAAGCTGACCGAGCCGCTGCCGTCAAACGAAGCGCCCAAACCATACCACAACACGTCTAAGACTGTGCTGCAGAGTGTGGCGGCTGATGTCTGCGTTCCCGTGACACTCGTCCCCGTCCAGATGACTGAGGACACGGTGCACGTGGCGGCACATGGCGTCCTTCCAGCTGTGAGCCAGCAACAGCAGACGGGCTACCAGTCCGCCACTGACCTAGTGTTCTTAGAGAAGTACACCCTCACGCCTCAGCCCACCAACATAGTGCACCCAGTGCGGCCGGACCAGATGCTGGACCCTCGAGAGCAGTCGTACTTGGGCACACTATTGGGACTGGACTCGGCTTCATCTGTACAAAATATGTCTAGTGCTGAACATACTCATTAATTCGCTATTACATACACA
Source organism: Gila orcuttii (assembly GCA_026230005.1). Lineage (NCBI taxonomy): Eukaryota > Metazoa > Chordata > Actinopteri > Cypriniformes > Leuciscidae > Gila > Gila orcuttii. Next base: position 32,970,574 of record JAPDVR010000008.1, read on the forward strand.
TTGTTCTTCACATGAATTCCTTTTGGTCTCTTTGTGCTGTTCTTAAAGACATGGTTCACTCTAAAATGCATTCACTTTTGTAATTCAAAGCAGAAAATAGTTTGGAACGACATGACGGAGAATAAATAATGACAGAATTCAAATTTTTGCGTGAACTATTTCTTTAATATTGAAGTAAACAGCTTATAATGAATTGAGGATTCTATCATCCACATCCAGTATAAACTTTGACTCTAAATGGAATCTGTGTAAATGTCTCCATTATAAGCCGATTGTGTTCATATATCTGACAGATAACTGCAGTGCTGATGAGTTATTATATTCGTGTCAAATCTTCTCAAGTAATTCACCACCCCTAACCAAAGTTAATGATGAAATCAGCGCACAGCTCTTTTGCTTGTGTTCTTGTAAATAAAGCACTCTGGACCTCTGAGTTCAGGAAGTGATTTTATACTGTTTGTTCTAGTTGTTTGTTGTGTTTTTGTTTTTTGTCTGGCTGTTCAGTCACATGGTGGGATGTTGGAAAAAAGTTTTAGAGAACAATAATGACCACTTTCTTTGGGAAACCAGTTTTATACTGTTTGCTGTATGAATCGTTAAATCTGCGTAAACCTGTAAAGCCTGACATAGGAAATAATAGTCTGAAAAATCTTTTTTTCTTTCTTTTTAATATAGTTTATTGAACCTTTTAATATAGTTTATTGAACCTTTGAAGTTTGCATATGTGTTTTATGTTGAGTATCATATTAATACTTCAGGCTTTTATTGCTCATGCAGTAATATTTAATATATTAGGAAAAGATATGCAATTTGGTGCTGTTGTTGATATTTATGTTGTCCCAAAATAAGATGAATTTTTAATAACTTGTAATGTAAATAAATTATCTTTATAACAGTCCAGCTGATTACTGACAAAATATCAGTTAACACTATATCTCTCAATCATTTTTTTAGTAAGATGATGTTTAAATGCTTATTGTTATGATCAATGCTCTGTTGTTTTAATTGTGGGGGGCATTAACAATTTAAATATGTATGGATAATCAAGTACACCTAAGTTGCTTCAGTCCAGTAAGTGTCTTAACATATTACTAACAGTATAAATGTTATTCTTACATTTACTTTATAAAATTAGTAAATATTTAGCCGCAAAATGATGTGAAGGTGGACGCTGTTAGAATGATAATAAAAGGCCTTTTACTTGCTAAAAAAAGTATAAACTCAATCAGAAAGCAAGCAGTAGATTGTGTACAACATGTTATTAGGGCAAGTTTTGATTGTGTTGATAATTCAGAGGGCTTAAAATTTTGCATAGCAAATATGATATAGTATGCTTTATAGGTTTAAAGAGGATTTTTATAGCATTTTGTTCTGTTGTTCTGCTACAATATAGTAGCGGTAGCCTATATAGTTGTGTAGTCTGAACAGGTCGCATATGCGTCAATGCCTGCGGTATGAATGCATGCGACGACAGTAGCCTATGATAAGGAGTCTGTGTTGAAATATTTTTGGTAATATCAGGGTGATGTCAGGGTCATGGATGTTTGACCCATGCTGGTGTCTGCTGGATAAAACCGTCCAGCAGTTTATATGTTCCTTTTGCCTAGATGTTCTGCAAGGAGGTGTAAAGGTATCTAATGATGCTCTCAGCAGTCTTTACCACTCTATGCAGGCACTTACGGTCCCTTTCTGTGGTACCATATACACACTGTGATACAACTGGTCAGGATGCTCTCAATGATGACGCTGTGAATCATCAGATCCTTCTGTCCATGCACCCTCTCATCACTGGGCATCATAGGAACCTCACTTGACTGGTTTAAATCCTTTCTAACAGTAAAGTATTTCAGTGTTGTCTGGAGAGGTGAGGTATCCAAATAACATTAACTGATCATGGGGGTTCCTCAGGGTTCAGTTCTTGGACCCCTCCTCTTCTCCATATACACCACATCACTGGGATCCATCATACAGGCACATGGTTTCTCCTACCATTGCTATGCTGATGACACGCAGCTGTACCTTTCATTTCAACCAGACGATCCCACAGTAGCTGCACAAAATTTCAAGTGGTCTGGCGGACATCTTGGATGAAAGAACATCACCTGCAGCTCAACCTGGCAAAGACTGAGCTCCTCGTCTTCCCCGCCACTCTGTCTCTACAGCATGATTTCACCACCCAGCATGGTACATCATCAATTACCCCATCATTTATGATTAGGCCTGCATGTAATCTCACAATGACAGTAGCCTAAATTATATATAATTGATTCTCTCTAATAATTGTTTTTATCTTTTACATTTTTCTTTTTATAAATCTACTGGTTATATACAAATTATTTGAATTAGGCTATCATTAGTGACACAATTAACCATGTATTACTTTCTTCGGAAAGCTTTTGTCTTTCAAACGCATTAAAATGTACAAATTGACATTTCATATTTGCATGCATTCTTTCTCTTTGTATTTTTATATCAATATTGTACAAGATCATCCTATTCAAATCAATGTTATAAATAAGTTAGGTCAAAAGTAATCAAAAAGTAGTCTGATTATATTACCTTAAATGTGTAATGTAATGGATTACATTACTAACTACAATTTTTGTCATGTAATTTGGAATCAGTACTGACTACAATTTGTGAGTAATCGACCCACATGATGGACATCTGGTAGGATTGTTGATCCATCCGCTGCCCAATATCAACCAAAAAAAATTCCTAGTTTTCCATATGAATCATCTGCACTCCCTGAGTCTTCACTGTTGCTGTGTCCTCAATATTTTGTGACTTATCTTTATTTAATCTTTTTCACATTTCCCAATTTTTTTCTTGTCTACTGTTATTTCTTTGGTTCCCAATCTGGTGCTTGTTTAAAAGTGTGTCTCTGCCTGAAAGTTGGCATCAAGACCACAAAGGCAAAATACATACCCATGATGATTTTATAGCAGGATTTTTTTTTTCCTACAGAAACAAATTTGAAGTCCATCAGTTGCCAAATATCCACCAGAAACATCTCCAGATGCTTCTTTAAGGGTGTTTTCTGATCTGACGTGGGAAATTACATTAATGTGCCTGTTTTGTCTGTATATTATTTCTGTTCTCTTAGATCTGAAGTTAAAATGATTCATGTTTTCCACTTGAATCATCTGCACTCCCCGTATCCACATCGTTGTCTATTTTCAATATTGTGACATCTTCCATTTTGTGAATCAAATATTAGCTGTTATTTATTTGGTTCCCATCCTGTGGTGTTTGTTTAAAACTGAGTTTGACATCAAAAGAGGTAAAATATATACCTATGGATATCTTATAGTAGCCTAGGATTTGTTGATACGGAAACAAATGTGCAGTTGGCCAATATCAGAAATGGCTTCAAATGTGCTTTAAAAGGGCTGACGAGATGTTGTTTTCTTGGCCCGTATTCTTGGCCCTAAAGATTCTGAGAATCCTCTCAGAGAGCTCCTAACTTAACCTAAAAATTCCTTGCCAGGAGTTTTAGCTTAGAAGTGATTCCAGAACATTTTCAGTGAACTCTGAGCAAGGAATGGATGGAAAATCCTATCTTAGTGAGGAGGTGTGGTTGACCCCGTTGCTAGGTATGAGTCATCATTTCAAAAGCCGTGATTGGTTGATCCTACAAGTTTGATGAAAATGAACTTTTGGTGATAATGAGCAAAGGATGTACCCTCAAATCAATAAACATAATTATACACTCTAATCTTATACAGAGTGTAATTGTAAATAATATTTCACATTCAAGAAAATATCTGGAAAATGAATAGTAAGCTGTAGGGGTTATAGCCTAACATTAGACTCTAAAATATGTGAAAACTTAAGCTCATTACACCCTGTTCAAATAATTATTCGTGTCTTATTTGCTCATATTAATATCCTAGCTGGCATATTTTGTACTTTCACTCCCATATGGACCCCATTGAAAACAAGATGGCCTATCTCATGGGGCTGTCCTTAATGAAGTAGAAATTGCAACGTTACAACTCAGTGTGGTCTTAACGAGGGTAACACGGCTCAGCTTTTATCAATGTCTGTGATTGCTGGCTGGTCTATTTATGAAGGCTTGTTAACAAATATCCTACAAACACAGAAAATGGAGAAAAAAAGGAATCCTAACCCATTTTGTGCAGCTGCTTAGGGGAACTCCTAAGCCACTAAAAGTCCTCTTCCCTGCTCTTAGCAGATCTCGCCTTAGGAGCCCTTTTAAGCGCTAGGAATCTTGAGGAATAGCTTTTATATTAACTGGGATTTTCGTGTCACTTTTAGGGGAAATTCTAAGAAAACGTCATGACTCTGAGAATTTTCTTAGAATTTGGCCGCTAGGAGCCACTTTTTGCACAAAAATTCTTTAGGGATACGGGCCCTGATCTGATGAATAAAATAACCAAAAGCTAATTTAGATAAATATTTCTATTAATACATGCTCTGTGCTAGCTGTAAGGATTAAGTCATTTTTGTATAAAGCAAACTCAAGTAAACACAAAAGACCTACATGATGATATGTCCCTTTTCTCTGAGATGCAGCCTAAAAAGTCAAGACTACCGTTTGTTTTTTAGGCTAATGCTAAAGTTGACAAGTTCTCTGGTATTTTCCAAAGTAGGACAGACACGACCGCTTATCCTGCGCAAATTGAGCATGAACATAAGCTACATACAACCTTAACATCAATTCATATGCACACTCCATATAAACAAAGAAATACTTCACTGTAACTAACTAGTCCATAGAAAAGGTAACTTGGATATATAATAAGAAATCAATTCACTTTCTAGCATTGTTGTTGTCCTTTTGCTAAGCAGACTATTTTTCTTGAAATATAAAATCTTTATAAAATTTAGTAAGATAATTTCAACCCGTGCGCGCATATATTTGGTAAGTAGTTTAGAAATAAGCGGGATAATGTGCATCCATATCTCTATACAAGTAAAAGTTTTAACTACCAGTTAATTCTACATTTTCTAATTCCAATAATGGAGATTGATAAAAACATGGCATTAGATAAATAAATAAATAAAAATACTCAAAGCAAAAGGGTGATTGAATTCAGGTTCACGAGGAAGTTTAAATTTGGATTTAATTTAATGTAAAATTGGTTGTATTTTCTTATGCGCAGCTTACATTATACTGGTTTTCAAGGATGAAGTCATTTCCTGTTGGCACCAGTCTTAATTTGACTAGATTCTAAATCATTTGCCATCAAAAAAAATTTCTACCCCTCACAGGTTATGAGCGCATTTGCTTTGCTCTCCTAATGCTGCACAATTATTAATTCTTGTTAGTTAACAACCACTCTTGCAGGTAGTTAATGCAGAAACTGAACATTATCAACTCCTATACTAATACTAAACACCTGTAACTTACTGTCATACTTTATATTCGCATTCAGTGGCTACTTTTATGAACTTCCAAACCAGATTGTACCAAAACAATACCAACACTACGATTCAATACTTCAGAGATTATCTTTTGAAGCTCTGAAAACCGCTTAAGTACGGAGAACCTCAGAATATTAGCCGAAAAACAATAAAAGCAGATGTGGACGGACACACAAACCCAGAAACATCTGGATTCCAGATGAGGACAGCCAGCACATTCCACAAGCTGAACCCATAAAACACACACACATATGTACTCCAAGCATGTCACAATAAAACTATATTTATAAATTAAAAAAAGAAATCTCCTTAACATGGTTCTTCAAAAAATTCTCCCAATACAATATTGCTGACAAACACTGAAAAATATATTCTCAGTAAAAACAATTTCCGTGAATAATGAAATATCTTCAAGAGACATTTACTGAGAGTAAAAATGTAAAAAAGGACAAAAAAAAGTTAAGAATCTCCTAATATGCGCTAAAAACCGGGCAGATGACAACAGAAATTTCTCTTCAAACTTTGACATTTACATCCATGGTTGGACTACATTCACCTTGAAACCTCACACCCATATAGTGTTGTAACTAAATCCCATTCAATTATTGCTATTTCTCTCAAAATCTCTTTTTTTTTTGTCCATCCATAAGAGGAAATCTTTCCATTTTCTCCAATAACACATTTCCCAACTATTTTGAGGTGATTTCGCTCAACATTTAGTAGAAAAAAAGTCTTAATCTGTTCTTGTGAGCAGGAACTGATGTTTTCCTATGCTTTAGTAGACTAATTTCTAAGACCTAAGTATTGTTGGGGCTCACAAGGTTTAGATTTTTTAGGTCAGCACTAATCCTAATTCTAATCAGTTGCACTAGTAGGCCACATTTTTTTTTTGTAATCCATAAGGCAAAAAACTGTTTGGGCACTTTTGCTTGTAAGTCACATGATGTCGACGAAGAACTCCCCGTTGGCTGTGTTGCACGAGCGGCGGGAGCCCGTGAGATCGGGGGGAATGCTGGCGAGAAGGCGGGCGGACGGCGACCCCGGGGCGGCTCGTGCGGACCCCTGCTTCAGGCTGTAGCTGTGAGATCGTGAGCTTCGCACGCTGCCCTCGCTGGGGGCTCTGTCTCTGCGGAAGTCAAACTCATGAGCGTCGCCCATTTCGCCTCCGCCTCCTATCCTGAAATCTCCAGCTGCGGTTTTCCCCTCGGTCCTGCTCCAGCTGCAGTTTGAACCGCTGCTCCCTATGGACAGCAACGTTAAGGGAAGTGAGACGCTACTTAAATGAGTTGAAGCTGCACAATATTGGAAAAAACTGACATTGTGATATTTAGTTTTTCTGCAATGTATATTGTGACAAAAAAATACAGGAGGTTTCATCAGATGACTTGAAAAGCGAATTTGGAAAATAAAGAATCATTCTAGAATGAATGGGGTGATTTTTGGGGGGAGTGCATCAAAATAAAAAAATAAAAAAGCTGAAAAATTACTTTTTACTCTAAAGACTTTAGGTGCGAAATCCTTTAAGTGCTGAACGATTTGAGAAAAACTAAAACTCAAGTTTTCATAGGCCACATTCACACTGTTTTTGACCAATTCAATTTGACTATAAAATAATCATTATAATTTTATTGTAATTATTATTCAATATATTAAACTAAAAAGAAATATACGTATATATAAACATCTATTTATACTACATAGATACATACATACATCTTTTTTAAACAGTATGCCATCCAGCTTTCATCATCAAGCATACCAACATGTTTAACCTGGAACATCATTCCTGTCTTAATATTTAGTCGTAACCATATCCCTACCCCTAAACCTATCCCTATCAATATCTTATCCCTAAAATCAGAGGGAAATGATATGTGAATAACACTGACGTAGAAGCGCTTAACCTTGGTTGTAAGCCTAAACTTGACAAACTGTAAACGTGCCATTCAAACCTGATTGGTTGATTGGAAAGTTGTTCCAGGAACATGTTGTACTTGGTGAAATCAGGTTCAGCATAAAGGATCCGAGCCGTTCTGAGACTCATGAACAACATCTGTTGTTTGCGCTTCACTAGGGGTTGCATTGACTAGTCGACTTAAATGTTTAAGCTTGACATCGTCGACTAGTCATCTCAAGGTTAAGGCTTATTTGTTCATTTATGACATCATCAGCGACTTTGTTGACGTTGACTCGACTTTAACCACTTAAATGTTTTCAAAAGTTAAAAGTCGTTTAACCCCTAGTTTTTCCTTACTAAAACCGCAGCCTGCAGGATTGATCAAATTGCACTAAACCGTATCGCAAAAACTATTTTATTTCGATACGTCATGCAGCATGATTGGAGGTTACTCACCTTCACTGTGCTGGCTGCCTGCGCTGCCTCCACCTGCTTCAGAGTAGCTGTGAGCTGCGTCCGCATGGGAAAGGGCTGTTGGGTACTGGTAAGGGAACGCGACGGGCCAGGGAGCTTCAGCGGGGTGAAGCAATGGAGCAAGAGTGTCCTGATCAGACGCCCCGCTGGAGCCGTCATGGTCATTCAGAGAGAGATGGGCCATGTCTACAACAAAACACGGTCCCGTTGATAGAGTGTCGACACAATGCAAACCTGAATGTACAGTGACGGCAACTTTCACTGGGACAGATAGAAGTGCTGGGCCATGAATAGCTGGAGCCTGAAATAGGATTTTCCCTCGTACTGACAAGCCTACACTAAACATAGCAGTAGAATATTTATATAGCTACATAATCAAACAGAAAATTTGTAAATTCAACATCTGGACTAATAACAACTCAAATCAAAATAGTGGTTTAAAATCCACTACTAGCTTACAATAAAAGAACGCACTTGTTTTATTTAAATATACAATGGGCAGGAACCACATGTAAACTGTGATATTTCGTTGTGTTAAAGGATTAGCTCAGCCCGAAATTTTGTCTTTACTTAATATATAGGATATATTATAAATAATGTTCATCCGAACCCAAATGACTTTCTTCTGTGGAGCATAAAAGGACATGTTCAGAGGAACAGCTCTTCTCCATAAAATGAATGCATATACTGTAGAAGCCGCCAAGCCATGTGACTTGTGTTGCAACTTGCTTAAGGCCTGTTGAATCTGACGGTGAGAGAGATCACTCTGATCTCAGCACAGACTCCTGCGGGGGCAGGGGTGAAATCACATTTCCCCCTTGGTAGAAATCGCATTCTGGGGGGTGAGGATCCCCCACGATACACTTTCACGGTTAAAATAGCAAGGGCTCAAGAACTTACTTCGCGGCTGTTGAAAAAAGTAAGTTCTATATAGTATGAATGTTTGTAGTGTGAATGTAATCTGGACATCACCTGTAACCAGCATCAGTTACTTCTGATGCTTCACCTGCATTCATAAATCCCCTCCCGTTGCATCATGGGATGGTAAAGTGTCCATCGAATGCACACTTCAGAAGCTCACTGGATGTAGTAGGTCATCCAGGGACTTTTCGTCTACTAATTTTCCAAAACTATGTATTTGGACCTACAGTCCAAAGTACTGTTTTTCACATGCTATATAGTAGGGAAGTATTCGATTTTGGACGCAGCGCTAGTATCAATTTCCCTTTTTGAATGACAAATCAGGCTGCGTTCCAGTCCACTTTTAGACACGCACTTGCGAACTTCCCTAAGCACTTCCCCTCGGGGGAATCCCTGCCGCCATTTTGAATTGCGTTCCACTTCATGGAAGTGGACGCGGGAAGTTTATATGGACAGACCCTCGCTCCCTCGATTTTGACCGAGGGAGCGAGTCTACTTCATATGTACACTTTCGGCAGCTCCATATACCACAATGCAACACGATTGTGACATCAACGCATGCGACGTTTAGGCGTTTAATTTACCCCACCACAAACAACTCTATGATATATTAAAATTATTTTTTTATTTTTTATTTAAACAACTCAAACACCTATGTACATATAGAATGCTGCATTAAATAATTTCATAAGGGAAAAAAATAAACAAAATCAACCCCATAGAGGATTCTAAGTGATCAAGGGCTTAGCACGCTCCAATTCAGCCTAGAGCAAAGGTTCCGCCAGTAGTGGGCACTTATGCAACGCAAGCAATGACGTACATCCGAGGGAACGAGACTGAGGGAAGTTAGCGTTTTGGCCTAGCTGCAGGCAACGCGAGTCGACACCACAGTCAGTTTTGTCTGCACTAATAAGCTGCAAAAAGATCCAGACAGGATCTGGCTATGCCATATGATGGCTTTATGAGAAGATTGAAATTTAAAGCAAAAGCTCTCAGATGGCAAGTCACATGCCACATATTCAAACCATAGGACCACTTTAACTTTTGCTTTTTCATCCATTTCAGATCTTGACAGCCCCTGGTCACAGTATAGTTTTATTGTCTGGTAAAGAACAGCTTAGCGATCCATATTTTATGATCTGGTCCACAGAAGAATGAAAGTCATACAGGTTTGGAACAACACAAGGGTGAGTAAATGACAGAAATCTCATAAAAGTACTTACTGCCAGAAAGATCCCCAAAGATGTAGTAGCACTGCTCGGAGAAGGTGATTTTGTTGACAGTGTGGCGGATGAAGCCAGCCTTCAACAGGTTGCTGGCGTACTTGCGTGCTTCACGGCGATCTGCAAAGCCCTCCACATGATGAAACAGCCAGTCAACCACATCAGAGCCTAAAAACCAACATATGCACCAATTATTAAATACAGCGGCTCCAGAGAGTAGTTTGCTGATGTTTATTTTGATGCAGATATTTTTCTCTTATATTGTGACATACATTTGAGTATTACAAATATTACTGAAAAAGAAAACAAAAATTAGGGCAGGGACTTGATCCTATGCATTGGTTGTTGACCGGATTTGAGATGTGGGTTCTGCACTAAAAAATGATAGCAAGCTTGCAGTTGATTGTGGAGGGACAGGCTTCAAATAGAACATTGCCGGTAGACTGTAATACACAATTATTATTTCTATAATGGAATATTGCAGTGTTTATTATAAATGATTTATCCGTGCACATCTTTAATCAATAACACTAACTTCTCCCCACCACAACGTTTCACTGTCCCACTGGTGAGAGCGCAGGTCAATAACATCTGTTTCAGCAACCTGCCACTCACATGACATCACAGCAATTAGCAAACGACAGCGATCAAATGATCCGATCAATTCCTAATAGACAAAAAGTCTATTTTTTTCTCGTTTGAAAAGCGGTTACACAAGAAAGAACGTCAAAGTAGGGAAGAAAAGGAAATCAAATTTGTTTCATGCTAACTTGAATATTGGTACAATTACCAGTAAAACAATAAGGATGAACTACTACAATCTATCATTTAAATAAAGTGTGTCTTGACCTATGAAAGCATTGGCTATAGTGATCTTCAGCCACATTCTGTCTCGAACTTCCAGTCCTGAGTCAGGACAGGCCATTGCTTTTGCAACTGTTGCCATGTCGCTGTGGACGGACAGGTGGTAGTCATCAAATCCTGCGAGGAGAACAACACACAGTTTACAAAAGAATCTGCCTGGTGGCGAGAAGTCAGGACCTCCCACATTCTATGTTGCTACACAGTTGTTAAGATGTTTATTTTTTTATTGCCATATCAGCGTCAAAGGTTATACTCGATGCAAAAATAAAACAGACAATTAGATTTATATACACAACTAAACATTTTACAACAATACAAAAACTACATGAAATATTACAGTTGAATTTTTCACCCATTTTGTCATTTGCAAGTTAGAACTAGGAAGTCTGATCACAAGAAAATTAACAGTACAACTCTCCTCAACAAACCGCATAATTTGATGGATCATTCACGTCTATAACAAATGTTCAATCTGTTCAAATCCATAAGCTTAAGTATAAGCAATAATAATAATAATATTGAAGACTTCTAGGGATGGTTCACCCAAAAATGAAAATTCTGTTATCATTTACTCACCTTCATGTCATTCCAAACCCGTAAGACTTTCGTTCATTTTCTGAACACAAATGAAGATCTTTTTGATGAAATCTGAGAGGTTTCTGTCCCTCCATTGACAGTCTATGCAACTACCACTTAGACACTTCAAAAAGTTCATAAAGAGATCGTAAAACTAATCCATATGAATTGAGCAGTTCACAGTGACACGATCACTTCATATAATGAACAAATTCAATTTAGGCTTTTTTTCAAATATAAACATTCATCAACTCACACATCGGTTGTGGTAAAGGGAAGCTCAAGCTGTTCGATTGACGTGCAAGAACCAATGAGGTTCATTCTCGTGTTACGCAGCACGTTTGGATGAGCTTCTGTTTATGTTTGCTGATCAATGTTTATGTGAATAAAAGACTAAATTATATCCGTTCTATAAAGCGATCGAGTGACGAAATTTGGACTAAACCGCGCAATTAATTTGGATTAATTTTACGATCTATTTATGAACTTTTTGAAGCGTCTAAGTGGTAGTTGCGTAGCTGTCAATGGAGGGACAGAAAGCTATCAGAATTCATCAAAAATATATTAATTTGTGTTCAGAAGATGAACGAAAGTCTGGTGGGATTGGAAAGACATGAGGGTAAGTAATTAATGACAGAATTTTCATTTTTGGGTGAACTAAACTTTTAAAGATTTCCAAGCGGTGTGCAATAACATCTGGAGGAGAGTGAACAGCTGATGTCTTACTCTCAGTCTCTGGGATGGAGCTGGAGATGGAGGAGCTGGTGGAGGTGACTGTGCTCATGGAAGGACTTATGCCGTAGGCAGGATAGACACCCGTCATGGCTGCCGTATGGGACACCCAGGCTGCAGGGTCAATGGGTCGGATGGGTTCACCTGGGATAGAAGGCAACAAGTACTCAACAAAACTATACAAAACAAGTGAGTTAGCGTTTTACAAACCTCCTTAAGAATACAAGATGAACAATGACCGAGAACTATTCAAACCTTATTATGAAAACTAGCACAATACATTGTAATGATTGTTCAAAAAAAAATTCTTCAATAGTTTTTTGCAGCACCTTTAGATTTTTCGAACACTGAGTCTTAAAATCTTGCCCTCCAATGCAGCTCTCAAATCTATTACACTTAGTGTAAACATGTTAAAGTGTCAATGAAATTTGAGAGCTTATCACAGAATGAACAAACCGTCACATATTTTAGAAGATGTATACACTACCAATCAACAGTTTGTGACACTATGATTTTTTTTTAAGTTTTGGGGGGGAAAAAGCTCACCAAAGCTGCATTTTTTAAAATAAAAAATGCAGTTAAAACTAATACTATGAAATATTATTACATTTGAAACAGTTATTCTCTATTTTAGTATATTTTAAAATGTAATTTATTCCTGTAATGGCAAAGCTGAATTTTCATCATTATTACTCCAGTCTTCAGTATCACATGATCCTTCAGAAATTATTCTATTATGATGATTTGCTGCTCAAGAAACATTTATTATCATTATCAATGTTGTGATATGTTGTGCTACTCAATATTTTTTGATGAATAGAAAGTTCAAAAGAACAGCATTTATTTGAAATAGAAATCTTTTGTAACATTATAAATTAATTTGCCACTTTTGATCAATTTAATGCGTCCTTGCTGAATAAAATTATTAATTTCTTTTAAAACGGTGCATTTGTGTGTAAATGAGTGTGTGATAGGGACAAATTGAACACTCACTCCTCGGCAAAGCGAAGCAACTGTTAGGGTTTGGGTCCCAGCATTTGGCCACAGTAAGCGACACGGGCCTGCAAAAAAAAAAGTGCAGTTGTTAACACTTTTGTTGATTAGCTAAACATAAATGAGAATGTTTTGTAATATGACTCACCCAGGCTTATGCACGATCTCCCTCAGCACTCGTACGGCATCATCGTTGCACATGTTCTCAAAGTTGATGTCGTTCACCTGTGAGAGGAAACGGTAATATGAACTGATACAACCAGATTCCTAACCTGAACAGGTGTTCATCCAAACCTCACCTGCAGCAGCATGTCACCAGGCTCGATCCGCCCGTCGGCCGCCACTGCTCCACCCTTCATTATAGAGCCGATGTAGATGCCTCCGTCGCCTCGCTCGTTGCTCTGACCAACGATACTGATGCCCAGGAAGTTATACTTCTCTAAATGAGGTCAAGCGAGAGAGGTTTCAGGCAACTAGTTGACTTTAATAATATGTTGCACATCTATAATATTAAATTATTAATTAGTTTATATATCGAGGACTATGTCTTTGGGCAGGAAAATTAACTTGCTCAATAAAATAAAGAAAATAAATGCCCTTAAAGGGATAGTTCACGCAAAAAAGAAAATTAGCCCATGATTAAATACAATAGGAGTAATAGTTTACTGTTTTGAAGTCTACAGTTTCTGTTTTGAAGTCCACAAAAGTGCATCTATCCATCATAAAAGTGCTCCACACGGCTCCGGAGGGGGGGTTAATAAAGACCTTCTGAAGCAAAAGGATGCGTTTGTGTAAGAAAAAAAATCATATTTACCACGTTACAAAGTAAAATTCTAGCTTCCAGACAAACAAACATACGGATTCCAATTAAGTGTAAAGCGCAACTTATGACGTCAGAACTAACGTAGTGCATCATGGTGTAGCATAAATATAAGCAGTATATTATATAAATCCGAATGTTCATTTGGCCGGAAGCTAGTTATTTTACTTTATAAAGTTTTAAGTATGGATAATTTTCATACAGAAATGCATCACTTCACTTCAGAAGGCCTTCATTAACCCCCCGGAGCAGTGTAGATCACTTTTATGATGGATAGATGCACTTTTAAGGACTTCAAAACAGAAACAGCCATTCATTGCCATTATAAAGCTTGGAAGAGCCAGGACATTTTTAATATAACTCCAATTGTATTCGTCTGAAAGAAGAATGTCATATACACCTAGGATGTCTTCAGGGTGAGTAAATCATGGGCTCATTTTTGGGTGAACTATCCCGTTAATATTTTTAAGGCACTCAAGGCTGCTGTACTGTGAATACATTCAGAGTTTAATTAAAAAAGGAACAAAACCATATACCGGTAATGCAAACTCACCCATATTTAAAGTGACAGTGATGATATTCAGCGACATGGTGGAGTCAGTGATGCTACTGAAAGAAGACGACTGTGGAGAGAGAGAAAGTAATTTTTAATATATAATGTTTTATATACCTATTATTTGACACTTAACTCTTTCTCTGCCAGTGTTTTTTTCTTTCTTTTTTTTTTACATTTTGCCACTTTCATTTTTTTTAATCAACATTCTCACAAAACTTTCATGGCCCCTAGAATATTTTGTTGTATGAATATCTGAACATGCAACATGTAAAAATAAAAATAAAAAATAAAAAAAGTGTATTCTACCTTTTCTTTTTTGCATTCTTTTTCTATCAACACCTGAATGTGGGCAAGTTTCATAAAAAAAAAAATAAAAAAAAACACCTTTGAACAAAATGTCCATTAACAACCCGAAGCTTGAACAGTCCTTTACCTTGTCCTGGGTCGACATTTCATTCTGTAACAGTTTTGATTTATTAACAGTTTTGATGACTGCATTATTTTACATGTCCATAAGCACTGCTTTCATCACTTGTTTCTGCTTCTTCGCCTGTGTTTTGATCCACAGATTCTCTACTCTTTCATAAGATGCGTAATAGCATCCCCTACTGTATAACAGTGAAAAAAACATGGATTGCCGGAAAATTCCGTCAATGGCGGGGAAAGAGTTAAGAGCTCTATCCACGGTCTCACCCTGTCCATTTGCTGGGCTTTGGGTCTGCGCCTCCGCCGACGATGTCGTCTCAACAGCTTGGATGAGCCACTTTGCTCTGTAACACTGCTAAAACTGAGAAACAAGTGTCACCGAGTTTACATGAGCATTTCATTCTGTTTCAAGTCAATAGTAATGTGAAACAGATGTGAAGAAGATACTAAAGAACTGCAAAGACTATAAAGGCTAAGTTTAGCCAAAAATTTAATTTTTGTCATTTATTCACCCTCTTTTCGTTCGTTCTATGGAGGTAAAATAATGTCAAATGTTTTTGAAATAAAAAGCCTGTTGAATTGCACTACTTGAAAAAAAATAGGAATTGCATTAACCATGATTGCATTTTAATGCATTGTATTTTTAGGGCTTGCATTTTTATGGGCTGAAATTCAACATGGTTGAATATTTAAGCTGTGAATATTTCAATTAAAACATTTCAAACACATTTTCATTATTAAAAATTCAATAATCCATATTCACCATTCATATTTCACTTCCAAAATATTCAAACTGTTTAAAAATACAACCAATAATATTCAACAGGCAATTTTCGGTCCATTTTATTTCGCTTTGCAAATTCGCTTCCACAAATTCAGTGGTTCAAATTCGACAGTAAATTCAACATTGACGTCCAGGAACTGCAGGAAAAGCAGAAGATTGCTGAGCATACTCTCCATCTGCTGTTAGTCGACCTCACCATCAGATGGTGCAAAAGCTCTTGTTGTTGACGAAGACATTCATTCATAAAATGGAAATGATTATCTGTGACAGTATATGCGGAAAAGATGATAAACACACAAAAGCTGTGTTTGTTTCATTCAATAACTTCATTGTTACTTTCCCTGTGTATTCTACATGTCATCAGCTTTCTCTACCATGAACAGGATTATAATCGGTTTCCCTCAATACCTCATACTCAAGGATTCCCTTTCCGTTGGGACAAAACGCTTAACACATACAGTGATATGAAAGACCAATCTTGCACCTTATTGGGGATGTAGGCTGTAGGCTACTATATAGGCTACAGGCAAGAAGATGGACTCAGATTATAAACTTTACGCGCAAAGTTTCATGCTGAGCGTTTCGTGATATACTGGCATAAAATCAACACTTGATCTCTCTCTCTCTCTCTCTCTATATATATATATATATATATAAGTCCAAGTCCTAAAATGCCTACGTGTATTGCATTAGCTTAAACTGGGATCATAGCACTTGCATATTGTTCTCCTCCTATAGTTAGTTTAACTGTAAATCGCTTTGGATAAAAGCGTCTGCTAAATGACTAAATGTAAAATTGGCTTGACATTGGACATTCGCACATTTAGGGACCGTCTCTAAAGTTGCATACAACATTGGCATGTACGTTTCTAACTTCAATAGCAAACTTAATTTATTTGAATAAATATCAAAAATCCAAAGGGTGCGCATTATGCCTGACACTACATGAACACTTTACAGTTGGTTTTATGACTGTAAGTCGTTCTATTCAAATGCTATTGAAGTTAGAAACGTGTATACCAAAGTCGTATACACTTTAGAGACGGTCCCTAAATGTGCGAAAGTCCAACATCAAGCCATCTTTAAGCCAGTCTATCACTGGGAAACGCTCAGCTGTGCGCGTTATTCTGAGTCCATCTGCAGTTTGGACTTTTACATCACTAGTCCATTAAGCTACGTTAAGCGTTGTATATGTCCAGCAGGGGAATCCTGAAGTATTGAGGGAAACCCTAATAGCCTGCATGCAGCACATCGCCACAATATAAAGTTAAGGCAACTAAACAACCAAGAGAAATATATGTCAACCTCAAAAATGTAACATTGGATCTGTATATCCGCATCGGGGAATAACATTATGATCTCGTTCACGTTAGAAAAATATGCATGTAGGCTACACAGGAAAAGTAACTGTGAAGAAAAACAGCCGTCATAATAATCAAAAATAAACTTACATTGCTGTAAATGAGTTTTATGAATGAATGACTTGCTCTAATTTTTCTGGTCTTCGTCAACAACACGCGCTTTTGCACCATCTGATGGTGAGGTCGACTAACAGCAGATGGAGAGTATGCTCGGCAATATACTGCTTTTCCTGCAGTTCCTGGACGTCAATGTTGAATTTACTGTCGAATTTGCACCACTGAATTTGTGGAAGCGAATTTGCAAAGCGAAATAAAATGGACCGAAAATTGCCTGTTGAATATTATTGGTTGCATTTTTAAACAGTTTGAATATTTTGGAAGTGAAATATGAATGGTGAATATGGATTATTAAATTTTTAATAATGAAAATGTGTTTGAAATGTTTTTAATTGAAATATTCACAGCTTAAATATTCAACCATGTTGAATTTCAGCCCATAAAAATGCAAGCCCTAAAAATACAATGCATTTAAATGCAAGCATGGTTAATGCAATGCCTATTTTTTTCAAGTAGTGCAATTCAACAGGCTTTTTATTTCAAAAAAATTTGACATTATTTTACTTCCATATCGTTCCTAGACATTCGTTCATCTTCGAAAGACAAATGAAGACATTTTTAATGAAACCTGAGATTTCTCTGATTCAAATGAAAGTCCACCAAATATTTAAAACTTCAACAAATCCATAAAGAGATTGTAAAAGTAGTCGATATGAATTGAGCGGTTTAATCCAAGTCTTGGACGGTTGCTATATATGATAATCAGATTTCATTTAGGCTTTTATTCATATTTAAACAATGATCAATGCACATCATTCAAATATGGTAAATGGAAGCTCAAACATGATAATTGAAAGGGCAAGAACTGATGAGGATTTTTCTCACCTGTCAAGCAAGCCAGTGTTATTTTAGATTTATGAATATTTTGAAGTTTTAAGTAAAGTTTTATTTTATTTCTGCTTTAATTCAAATAGCAAAAACTATTTTTTTTTTTACGCTGTGCAAGCATGTTTAAGCTTCAACAAGAATCAACTTGGTTTGTTCTTGAACGTCCAGTAAGTACAATTTAGTTGTCGTTTATCATATTTGATATTATTAGTTTTTGTGGAATGGACTTGCAATGGAGGGACAGAAATATCTCAATATTTCACTGAAAATATTGAGGATGAATGAAAGTCTTACAGGTTTGAAATGACATGAAGGTGGGTAAAAGATGACTGAATTTTCATTTTTTAATAAACTATCCCTCTAACAGCTGATTGCTGATACAGCTGATACAACATTGATTTATACTACACAAAAGTATTAAACCAATACCATATACTAAAACAAACACTAAAGATATTTTTGCTTCTCTACATTTTATTATAGGTACATTTATTACCACAAAACAACTTCTCCAGCTGGTTCAGAGAAAGAACCAGTTTTCGATTCCCAACCCTATCAACACCATTAACCTACATTTACTTTAAACAATTTCCCAAATCTCCACAAACTATATTTATGATTGCCCACATATGCTTGTCAAATTGCTCAAGTCTGAGCTCTGACAAACCATTGGGGCTCGCTGCGAGCGTAATCATATTGAGCGCATTGGTTTTGGGAACGAACAAATGCTGCGAGACCCACCGGCTGGTGGAGCCGTCATCCGAGTCAAAACAGCTGCTTGATTCCAGTTCACTGCTCATGAGGGAAGAACGGCTGTCACAGATGTCATAACCTCCCAGATCCATGCCTCTGCCTCCCCGTGAGTAGCCATTCTGCCTTCCTCCTACAGAGACAACATGAATTATCACTGATTCAAGTGTGGATTTGTCTTTAAATTCTTAAATAGGAATAGCTATTACTATTAAATGTGAACCTTTTACTGATACAAACCATGGCAGGTCTCACAAAGCACAAGACTTGCGGTGAGAAGTGAGGGTTGTGAGGTGACACATACCAGAGTGCTCATGTGAGTGTTTCCTGCGCGATCTGTCCCTCTCCCTCCGGTGTGACACCACTGAATCCGTCTCCGTCTCATCGTCCACACCATGCCGGCTGCCTGCAGCCTTTGGACTGTGTGGGAGAGAAGGTTAAAGATTACAGAAACAAAAAACCTGTGAGAACATGTTCCTTATTTTGAGTTTTACTGCCAACTTGTTATATGATCTGATCATTTGTACAACACACAAAAAAAAAAAAACACGTACTGGAAGGATGGGGGTCTGGAATCTCCAATGCCTTGGCTTCTCTCGTGAGATGGCGGCCGCTCGGACTGACTCTCTGCCACTGAACATCCATCTGAGTGGGAGCCGTCCGAGGACACAAGCTATTAACATACACAAAAGAACAAATATTGTCAAGAGCAGTTCACGCTGTAACCTGAAGTGGTTATGAACCAAGACATGGCTAAAGATGGTTTCTGCTTATCAGAACTGCTTCAGTTCAATACTCCTATACTAGGATCTCTAAATATAAAAACATATTACAATACCCTAAACTTCATGGCTTATAATATGGTTCCAGATCCCAAGAGAACTTTTTCTATGGCTGGACAAGCAACTTACAAAAAACAGAGCATTATGAACACCGAATTGAATTGAATGTAAAGTGGGAAAGGAAAGAAAAAGCTTTTAAAAAATCTAGTTTAAGACACATGTGCCAAGATCTTAATGTATTCTTTGTATTCATGTTGATCTCATATGGTTTTGAATTGTTTTGTGCCATTTCTAACAAAAAGTTTAAATTTAATGACAGGTGGGCAAACATGTTGCAGTCCAAGGTAGGGATGCACCGATCCGATACTCAGTATCGGCTCCGATACTGCCATTTTTGCCGGATCTGGTATCGGTCAGACGAGGCCGATCCAAATCCGATATTGTGCGTTTACTATTCAGTGGTGTTGTTAAGCCCCACAAAACGCACACAAACATTATAAAACACCATAAGTTTTCGTGCACAATATTACAAGTGTTCTGAAGCCATTATATAGTATAATGTGAGATAGAAATTAGTGTTTAAGTCGTTAAATTCAAGCTCACGTAAACGTTTCCCTCAGCTGCGGCTGTCAATCATTCTCCATTCAGCATTTAAACAGCGCGTTGCGTTCGGTTACGACAGTTAACACGATGAAACTCTCTCTAAGATGATTCAATGTTACTATTATTATACTTGATCTGTAGATAAAGGTCTATGGTTTCGCATAAAACAACTTTATCTTGCTGGACTTTATTGCTGTACCTTAATCATGTTACTTTCTACCGGGTGTCTAGATCACAACACTGCAGTAAAGTCACAGCACTATTTGTTCTTCACGTGCACAGTTACTGAAATTTAAAACTGTTAAAAGAAAATGCTGAAAAAATTTGCATAGATAGATACTGTATAATAGACTACGCATCAATATGTATTTTCTTTGTGCTTTAAACTTTTCAATGTGGACTCGACGCGCTGCGCGCTGTGACTCATGTTGCTTCAAGCGCATCATTCTGCGCTCGGGATGCGCATAAGCGCTTTGAGCCGCACTGTATTGGAGCCTTTCATATCATAATACAGTGACGCAATGAAAGATTATTAATAGCCGTTATTGTTCTGTCCTATCTATCATATGTTGCTACCTCATTAAACAGCTGTGCTATACATTTAAAAAATGTATTTAAAAAAAAAAAATATATATATAGTAGGCTATATATAAAATAATTGATATTTTTGATTTTTGTTATCTTGTTTTTCATGAATGTATTTTACAACAATACAAAGAGCAAACAGTTTTTTTCACAAAATGTTCAGATTTTATACAATTATTGTGATTTTCCTAGACTAAATTTTACTGCTGAATTATCCACTAATCTAGTTTATAATAGCATTTATGTCAGATTATCATCATATATATTTTTTGTTGTTGTTGATTTTCTTTATAATGAAGTTGTCTGTATTAAGTAGATTGTGTTTAACACACAAAATAGTGATTATCAGTTCAACACAGAATTATAGAAATTCTACTTGATTTTTAAAAAAAAACTGCACTGGTATCGGATCGATATCGGCCGATACTCAGAATTTTTGGTATCGGATCGATTCGAAAAAAATGGTATCGTTGCATCCCTAGTCCAAGGCCTCTCCCACCAGTCTGCTAAGGATACGCTTGACCAGTGTCAAATACAGACTCTTGCTTTAGTAGGAAATACTTCCAAGCAAACTTTTATTCATAATGGTGTCAACATCAAGAATTCAAAGAGTATACATTTAGCAGGAGTGAATTATTTTCGGTTTCTAGTGAAGGATCTAGATCAGGGATGGGCAACTCCGGTCCTCGAGGGCCACTGTCCTGCAGAGTTTAGCTCCAACCCTGACAAAAATAATTTTTTAGTAATCCTGAAAACATTGATTAGCTTGTTCAGGTGCGTTTAATTAGGGTTGGAGCTAAACTCTGCAGGACAGTGGCCCTCGAGGACCGGAGTTGCCCATCCCTGATCTAGCTCGTTGTAGACACTGTTGACTACAAACACTGAGATTTTTCATATTTTCCGTCACATTCCAAACTGAATGACAACAAACACAGTGTTTTAGGCCAAACGGTGGGGAAAAACTGAAAGAAACTGCCATTCGCATACAGGTAAGAAAGCTGTTGCCATGGTGTTCCACTTTTACCATAACGCAGTTTAAAGAGTAGACAAAGTACGATACAATTTCAATTATAAACCTCCTCTACAACAAATGTTCTGTTAATAACCCTCTGTCGATCCGACTGTCCGTGTGCGGAGATATAATCTGAAAAATATAATCTGTAGTTTTCTCGAAAGCCATGGAGTTAGACATTGTAACAAAAGCGGGCTGAAGACCAGCGAATTTTCACTTTAAATATAAATGTGAAGCTCATAAAACAAAGCCTATGCAGCGCATACCAAAGTCTTTGATTAGCTGCATCACACCGCAGTGAACCTTAAGCAGGAATGACTGGCAGCCTCTTTGAAAAATACAAATACAGCAGTGTCAGCACTCAAGAGAACCGGGAATGGGCTGAATTAAAAGGCTGATCTATTATGCAAGGAGCACTGGGGAATTAAGATGCAGGGCTGGACGGGATGTGTGTGTGTGTGTGTGTGTGTGTGTTTCTGTTCTCACCCAGCAAATCACACGGCCATTGTAACAGGGAAGCTTTGCATTGTCGTCAGTGATTTCCTCCTTGACCACCCTGCAGAAACACAAGAAACAGAGAAACACAATCAGAACAGACAGGTCTTATTTTCCAACCACAGTCTGTGTGTGAAGTGTAAAATAAAGGAAGATCAGGTTTAGAGATCCCCAGAGTGTCTGGGAATAAATTAGAATACATAAATGAGACAATGCCATTAGATGAAAGAAAGGACGGGTTGGATCAGAAACGCGTTAATCAGATAAGCATTGCACACACGTGCTCACAAAACACACAAAGGACTGAAGAACAAATGGAAGAGCTGAGGGAGACTCCACCAGATACGATTCAAAACTCATGAAATCAAAGTTATTTTAGATATTCAATGATATTACCACTAGAATGTTGCGTTTGCAAGCCTGTATGAAAAAAAAAACAAACTGTTTGTTCGAATGCTCGCATGTAAAACAAATGCAAACTCACATAATGCTCACAACCAACAAGATTGTAATATGACACTCCAAATCAAAACAATTATAATTTAGAATCAGTTCACCCAGCAATGCTTGAAATGAAAAGACTTAATTTCACGTATTTGCATCACTGAAGTAATTTCCTCAACTTTTTCATTACTTTTCCAGGGCTGTTTCCCAAAAGCACCGTAAGCCTAAGTAGATCGTAAAACCATTGCCACCAATGATCAACATTGATCAACTTAGCTCAAAATGCTTTTGAGAAATAAAAAAAAAAAAGTCCAAAAGTGGAAACAGGTCAAAGGTTTTTGTTTTTTGTATTTGAGTAGTTATTGCATAACATGTCCGTGGACATTTTTTAATCAACTTCAAGGCTGAATTTGTAGGAATCTATTAAGGAAAGTATGTATAACTGTCCCAAGTTCCTAACTTTTTTCCCAACTTTTACATATTCAAAAGCACCATATAGATATTTCCATGTAGACTCTGAATTAATATTATATAGGAATACACTATTGTTCAAAACTTGAGTCACTACATTTTTTTAATAGAAAATTTAGAAATTAATATTTTTATTCAGCAAGGAAGCATTACATTTATCAAAATTAACAGAACAGCTTTTACATTGACGCAAAATATTTCTATTTCAAGTCAATTCTGTTCTATCAAACTTTGTAACAGTTTCCACACAAAAATAAAGCAGCACAACTGTTTTCAACACTGTCGTTTCTTGAGAATCAAATCATCATATTACAATGATTTCTGAAGGACCATGTGACATTCCAGACTGGAATAATTATGCTGAAAATTCAGCTTTGCATCACAGGAGTAAGTTACATTTTTAAAGTATACTGAAACAGAAATACTTTATTTTAAATTGTAATAATATTTCACAGTATTAGTGCGTTTTACTGTATTTCTGATCAAATAAAAGCAAATTTAGCAATGCTAGTGTATAGTTAATATCAATAATAATTCTATTAGAGAGTACAGTTTTCACAGCACAATACAAACTTCCCAAAAGTGAACCATCTTCTACAAACTGTGGGAAAAATCTAAATGATTGTCCATGGTGTTGAATTATATGATACAGATGTTTAAATCCAGACTATTTCTTAATTCTATACTACCCCTTTGTAACAAACTACCTGAATTGATGTGCATACAAAACAAAAACAAAACAAACTTTCATTCATTCACAAACACTCCAATCCAATAATAGCATTTCCAAATGTGTAAAAAGCCTCTTTGTTGCGTGACAGACATGTAAAACATCAATAGAGACAGATTCAATTGAGCTATTCGTTTCCATTTGGCAGAAATCGGAGCCTGCCCTTCAACGACGAACATCTTTAAGCTTTTAATGAACTTTGTTGAAGGGGAGTTAAAGGGAGGGGAATGGGACGATCACACTACAACATATTTCACTGAAAAAGGCTGTAAAGCTGCCAGTGCTGAAGCGATCAGGGCATTCCACAGCGAGCCTGCAGTTGTTCCAAGTCAACATTCTTTCGGCTAATGAAACAGACAGACAGGACAAGAACACTAGACAGCTATCCAAATGTGACTGATTCACAAGCTAGTTTAAAGATACAGGCAACACTTTATACAATGCTTAACAGACAGAACTCAGTTCTAAAAGACAGTTCACCCAAAAATGGAAATTCTGTCATCATGTACGGCGGCTACTCACCCTCATGTTGTTCCACACCTGCATCACTTTCTTTTTTCTGTTGAACACAAAATAAGATATTTTGAAAAATATCAGTAACCAAACAGTTGATGGACCCCATTGACTTGCATAGAGGTTTTTTTTCCTACAATGGAAGTCAATGGGTGCCGTCAACTGGTTGGTTACCAACCTTCTTTAAAATATCTTATTTTGTGTTCAACAGAAAAAAGAAACTCATACGGGTTTGACACAACATGAGGGTGAGTAAATGATGACAGAAAATTCATTTTTGGGTGAACTATCCCTTTAAATCTGTGAACAGGCTCAGTAAATAATAATAATAATAATAATGAAGCAAAGTTTCATGACATTTTCAATAATTTCAACGTACGTAAAAGTGATCTGTTAAACACTAGGCTATTATAGTGTAAAAAAGCCGAGATATAAAGAAAATGTCCAATAAGACATTTCACACACTGCCTTGCAAGCAAGTTTTTACTCTATACTAGCGCTCACACAGAGAATTTTCTAACCAATTGTATTTAATAGTAAAGCAAAGCTTGAAAAATATATACCCCCAACTAATTTCCAGGACTTTTCAGGCCTGTACATCACTTCTATTTTACTATTCTGGCACCAGGTCTACAGATCCAAATATGAACAAGGCCTGCTTTTTGGTGACCATGTTAATGAAGGCCCAAATAAGTCAAAGAGTTCACTGCAACTTCAACGGCCTTTAAGTGATGGAAACGTTGAAAAAAGTGTGGCTAACGACCAAGACCAAATTATTACCTGATAAGTGCATCCACAATTCCATATAAAACGGAACTCGAATATTTCGGTAAAAAAACTAAATCTTTTGGGGTGCATATGGTCGTTGAACCGCGCATGCGCACTGCACATTCAAATAGATTCTACTGTACTTCTCTCTTGAATCGGGGGTGGAAAATTCCTCGAAGTGTTAGTAAAACGGTTAGTTTCGGCGATACTCGCTCTCTAATGTTCTGACACGAAGGTGCTTTGTGGGGGAAAAAGAAAATGCTTTAGAAACATGATCTGAGCACAATAAGCGTAAATAAACCCCAAAACCACGAGTGCTTTTTGTGTAGTCATGGCAATTTAGACTGACGCTGGAGAACATTTAAGGAGGACGGATCCTGAACAACTCCCTCCTGTGATACTTTGACTGTGCTCTCTAACCATTTACATAACTATAACTACACCCAAGATCGTGCCGTCAGGCCAAAAGCCATTTTTGAGAGTAATCCAGTCTTAAAATGGATGCCGTCTACAATTGAACAGGACCCAACATTCACCCCTGCTGAACTCCGCGCGCCACACACACACTGTGCATTTTACTCATTTCACATTTTACAAACTAATGAGGGGTATATTATATCAGCCTGGGTCATGGCAGTCGATCCCTGATCCAAACAAGAGGAGAAAGCGTGTGAGGAGCTGGAATTGTAAGTAAAACCGGAGAAAACATGCACAAGTGCTAAGAAAACTAATGTGCGGTAGGCTCACCCAAAGTCATCGTCCATAGATTTAAAGAAAAACTTGTAGTTTGGTTTCTTGAGAGCATTTTTCAGGTCCAAAAGAGTGACCCTTTCGGCAGGGATGGGCAGTTTGACCAGGTATGGAGTTTCCTGGTCGTCGAGATGGTAGATAACTTTAGTCTCCCCCATTGCAGACCGCTGGGGAGAAGTAATCGGCGGTCATCCAGAGCAGGGGGTTCCCCTGATGCCCCTCCAGAATGGGCTTTTGCTCGCTTACACCCGCCAGTTGACTTTTTTTTTGTTGCTAATCCCGTTCTTTCTCCTCCGGAGTTCCCAGGAATCTTCGATATCAGCGCAAATATTCCATGAGCTGACTGGTTTAAAAGGCGATTACTGATCCATACTCTTATTTCACTCTATCCCGCCTGTTGAGAACAGAGAATAATCCGTGAAATGTGTGATAAAGACGCTTATTTTGGTCAGGAATGCCGAGGCTACTCGGAGAGCTTCACTGTGCTCTCCTTACAGAGGGTTTTGTATTGCTTTCATTGACGCCGACTGCCCGGGGAAACGCGCTCCCCCTAGCGGAGAGGGGTGGTAGGTGTGAAAACAGTTACGTGGGGTCATTTATGAAGATAATACGATGCCATAAGGAATCCCATGCGCAGGGTAAGATTTGTAAAGGTGTAAATCGCCTTTCAAGTGTAAGAAAAACATATTTGCAGCATTTTACTGTTATTCGTAAGTGTAATTCACGTATTGTGAAGCTGCAGCTTCATGCTAACGCAAAATAAATAGGATCTGTTGTTTTCCTTTAACTTCCATTTTTCCGGGCTTACACTTTTGGCACGTTTTTTTTTGCCCACAAATACGGCCAAAGCACTGCAAGCCTGTGGACAGCAATTTGCAAGCGAAAACAACAGAGTCAGGAACTGAAAAACAGATTGATCGCGTAAAACCTTTGACTAAAAAAAATAAACTGTTGCAAATGTCTGAATGACTTGTGTGCATGGGACAAAAAAGTTCCCGAAATAACCCGATACAGTTGCGTCTTTCTTTTAGCTGCGCGTACAGTTTTGGCACGATTCTTCTCTCACTCATTGTGTTTTGCAAGCGCGAAGAGGAGGGCGGTAGAGGTGGGCGGATCGATCCTGAAGTATCGATACTTCGATACTGACGTGGTATCGAAAAGGATCGATCCTCACATAAAAATATCGATCCAAATGTGTATTTTTTTACCAGTAATTTTATTAATTTAGCACGCAATTCAGTGCATAAAATAAGCTTCAAAGTGGAAAAATAAGCAAATGTTAGTGGGTAATTGTGTAGGATAGAACTTTTTCTCCTAGTCATCCTGTATACAAGACGAAACCAATCAATCACAGAGAGCTTTCGATGCTGGTGCTTCACTGAGCTCACAGGCTCAGTGCCTTTGGGAAAGGAAGCCTTGCTTAGATGACAGAGAAACAATCGGGAGTTATTTCGCAATAAACAAACCACAAGTGTACATAACGGTTCAAAATGTTGACGTCAGTAAGATTTTTTAAATGAAATTAATATTTTTATTCAACAAAGATCGATGCATTAAAAGCCATGTTGCAGGTTAACCACCACTGTTGATTAATGGGTACATAAATCACTCAAGATATGTGTATCATTTTTAAAATGTCTCAAAAATGGTCTTAAAGACAAGTTTTTTACGCAACTCTGTGATGACGTCACGTTGGGGAGAAGCGGAGGAAAGGGTGCCTCAGCCTAGTATTAGAACTATGGCGACTGACTGGGATGAGGAAGAGTTGGCAAGACGAACTAACATGTATTATGGCCCGCAGCCGTATAATTTTGAACCTGCTAGACGTGAGAGGGCAAATGAAGAATTGCCAAGAACTGATGGCCGTCAAAGCCAATTGAATGCATGGTCCGAGGAGAATGAGTGGAGAGTTGGTGAAGTGTCCCGGTGAGTTGCTATCATTTAGCAACGCAGAAATGAACACTGGAGCTATTCTACAAGCTATGGCAAGCCGTTTTAACTTACGAGCAGCCGTGCACAATAACGACACATATATTTTTTATACGGTCATTGAATAGCACCGAGTGAAAAATCAACGTTTTCTTTATATCTAGTGGCAGTTTATGATCATGATGTTAGTTCAGATAAGTACCGGTAACCTTTGTCATAGTGTCGTAGTACTGGTAATGTTTGTCTTTGTCATCTAGAAATAGAAAGCATCATGCTAGCTATTAGGGGTGGAATTATACATGTATTCGTATTGTGTGTGTGAGTGTGAGAGAGAGAGGCGCGATCGAACAGTGGAAACATAAAAACATAGTCATTTTGTTCATACAGGATATCTTTCAAACTGCAAAGTGTTTACTTATATTTGTGTACACTCGCAAGAAAACACAACATTGTGCTTCTGTCACACTCAAAACTCTTGTCAAACTGTAACCTACAACTGTATATATTTCTATCTAGCTGATAACGTTAGCTATATCTGCTAACGTTATGCTGTCTGCCTATCTCTCTCTATACTTGACTATCTATATATCTAGTCTATATATATATATCGTCTATCTATATCTATGTATTTATCTATAATCTGCACTATCTGAATACTCTCGTCTACTACTCGTCACTCTCAACAAGGCGGGCAGCGGGCTTTGGTAAATTCTCTCCCCAAGGTGACGTAATGCAATGCATTGTGGGGGAAAGGAGAATCGTTGCAAACCGCTGTAAGATAGTACCTACTTTTTTCGTTTTGTGATACCCAACAACATAACATACAATGGATAACAGTTTAAATGTTTATTGCCAACAAGCAAATTGCACAAATTCGTTGAAAAATTAAACCTGCAACATGGCCTTTAAATTGATCAAAGGGTTTTACACTGTTAAAAAAATATATACTTCATATAAATGCTGTTCTTTCAACTTTGTTCATCAAATAATTCTGCATAAAATGTATCATGGTTTCCACAAAAATATGAAACTGTTTTCAACATTGATAATAATATGAAATGTTTCCTGAGCAGCAAATCACCATATTAAAATGAATTATCATCATGACTGGAGTAATGATGCCGAAAATTCAGCTTTGATCACATGAATAAATTACAGTTTACTATGGCAAAGAAAACAGATAGCCTATGTATGTATTTTTGATCAAATAAATGCAGAAGAGAATTAAAAATGTTACAGGCCCCAAACTTTTGAACAGTAGGCTAGTTACAATAGTACATTAGTGCTTGATTTTATACAACTGTGGCCATGGAAGTGATTGGAAAACCTGATTTCAATGACTTGGAGGGGTGTCCCAATACTTTTGGCAATATATATGAAGTGCAGATTAGGGATGTCCCGATACCACTTTTTCACTTCCGATACCGATGCCGCAGCTTTGGCTATTTGCAATACCGATATTAATCCGATATTTTTATTTTATTCTTGAACTAATACTAGGCCTAATAAAATATATGGAAGCACTCTGCTCAATTAGCAACCTAAAAACATCTCACTCAAATGGAGAACAAATACTTCTCCAGTATATAGTCCACAACAACAGTTGATTATGAAAGACTGCCACCCTTTATTCAAACAGGACAAAATACAGGCAGGCAGGCTACTTCAGTAGGCTACTTAAAGCTACCAACAGGTTTAAAGTTAATCATTTAAAATTAAAAAGCTTTAAAATTACCCATTGATCCGTGTGCTTTTGCGTCCATTCGTTTTTCCTTTTTTACCCTTAAAACAAAAAATTAACGGTTGTTGTATTTTTAAAACGCAAAGTTGAACACCAACATTTTAATTTGAACTGTATGCACACCAAAAGCTGCGCAAAAAATAAATATTGACGTAAGTTATATATAAATAAGTTATTTTCTGTATGACCAGAAATAAGTATTTAAAGTTGTTTCCACTGTTGAAAGGAAACCGGAAGTGTTCGCGCCCGCGCTCCGTCCATGCATTGCGCGCTCCACACTCTGCACACACACTTGCTATGCGTCAAAATCTTGTGTAGCATACAGTTAACAGCCTACGGTTTATAAACTGAGACAGATTGCAAAACCGTGTTTATAGTACACCGAAGGTAGTGGGATGGAGTGTCTGTTGTGAGTTTAGAGGGCACGTCAGCCAGAGATGTGTGTGTGTGTGTGAGTGAGACAGACTACTGCCTGCTGAACAGAGGGTCGCCGGAAGAAGGATCTGAAGTGCCGGTGTTTCGGCTACAAAAACCCACCGAACTGATCCGAAACCAGCCCAATGTTTATCCACCCGCCCAAACCCATTTTTTGCCCGCAAAATAGATGGCAAAACCACCCAATATGCGCGGCTTAATGTCGCAGCAAGGGAAATGCTATATTCAAGCATTGTTGGATAGGTATCGGATCATATTTTTTCTCCCCTCCGATCTAGCGTTCTGGGCCAGTATCGGCACGATACCGATGCTGTGGATCGGATCGGGACATCCCTAGTTCAGATACACATATGCAGAATACAGCATCTGGAAGAGAATCACAATAAATATTAGAATCAGAGACAATTAAACCACAGAAACACATCAAAACAAAGCATGAACACAAATGCTGAAAATCTTGTAGCATTCATAGGTGTAGTTCTATAGAACAGCAGTCAACTCTTAAAGAAATACAATTTGCACAGTGCCTTTTACCATACAAATCATTACAAAGCAGCAAAATATAAAATAGCAAAAGATGAAACAGTCAAGCTAATTTTGAGTCAGTTAAACTCACCTCACACACACCACTAGTCCTTGAATGCTGGGTAATTTACCTCCAATAGAGGTAAATGGAGAATGTAGACCCTTTATAATAGGATTAAAATGATTAGCTTTGCGTTTATGAAAAGAGACTTTTGAATTATACATGATGAGTGTATTATCAATGTAAATGTCCACAAAATGAAACTCTGAAAGGCATAGATGTAAACGCCTTTCAGCAGCCATCTTGTGTTTTAATGTCTGCCCTATTTGACACCACATTCATCTGATCGGCAATGAACAGGTAACACTTTAAGGCATGATTTTCTTTACTCAGACATATTTAAAGTTTATAGCTCCATACCAGGTTTCATGCAACCCCGCTCATGTTGCTGTAGCAGCCTTTTAACGCATTGGCGGTTCACCTGAAATAATAGAATATGACTGTCAAAGCATGAACATAGAAGAATAGGTCATCATGAATTAAGCTCACTGTGAACATTGTTCTTGTCATAGCACAAGCAAGAGGAACAAGTGTCCTCTCATAAATTTGGCTATTTCAAGATTTATTGTGCGCCTTAGTAGACACCACATTCATCAATGTGAAAATGAATGGGCAACACAAAGGCGAGACTCTTCAAACAGCATAGAGAGCTATACAAGCTTGAAGGGATAGTTCAACCAAACATTTAAATTCTGTCATTTACTCACCTTCATGTTGTTCTAAATCTGTAAAAGTTGATTTTTTCTGCTTAAGTTCCATAGTATTTTTTTCTCCCATACTATGATATTCAATAGGGCCCATTAATCTTCTTCAAAATCTCTTCTTTGCGTTTAGCAGAAGAAAGAAATTCATACAGGTTTGGAACAACTCGAGGGTGAGTAAATGACAATTTTCATTTTTGTGTTAACTATCCCTTTAAATTTTACTCTTTTTTTAAAAAAAATTATAGTAAATATTTAAAATCTGCTGCAATTGAACTACTCACATGGAGCAATCTAAGATACCACTTTATATCAAAGGTAAATCCACAGCTGGAGTTCAAAAGCAGTTGCTCCTGGCCCTCATCATGGTGTCAGCATGTGACCGTTTTCCACGTGTTTCAACGTAATGCTGGAAAAAAGACACAAAGGACAAACAATTAAGTAAAATTGCATAAACGACCACAATGAAACAACGAGAGCAGAAAGAATAACAATCCAATGACGAGTCACATATTTTAATTAAATGGTCACAACTGGTCAAGATCAACCGAAAAAAAACATTTTAAATGTAACACCGACTCCTTTCCACATCTCAACTGAGAAGTATCGTTAACTAAAATAAACAGGGAATATTTGAAGAACTATTACAATTTTACTACAACTAAACGTACTACTAAAGAAACATTTACTATAAAACCTGTCCGTATACAAATAACATCTAGCACCGCTTACACACATCCATCCATTTTGCAACGAAAGAGCCACTTTGAGAGCGCATGATGACACCCGTTTTCACTTGATCATCTCCACGTGGATACTCAACCAGAAAAGACCTTCGGAAGGAAGGACCCAGTGTAGGCGACTATGAAAGTGCCTGAGTGAAATTACTTAAACGTGTTTCCTCGGTTTCCTCAGACAACCTACACACAAAGGTTCAAAGTTGGACACACCTACTTATAGATCCTTATTACTATTTTCGACATCTTAAAAATAATAATACAATTGTCTAGATTACAGCTCTGCACATTGTTGACTCTCTCAAACGAAGAACATCATGAGGTCCATGGTCCATTCTAAACAAAATTAAAGAAGTAATTTTTTGTTTATTATATATAATAAACAAAAAATTACTTCTTTAGTTTTGACTTCTTTTAATATTTATATACACACACACACACACACACGCAC
The DNA here is from genome assembly GCA_026230005.1 of Gila orcuttii. Taxonomy (NCBI): domain Eukaryota; kingdom Metazoa; phylum Chordata; class Actinopteri; order Cypriniformes; family Leuciscidae; genus Gila; species Gila orcuttii. The sequence continues at coordinate 33,003,020 of JAPDVR010000008.1, forward strand.
AAACATACATACATACATACTCACAATATACACGGTGTGTGTGTGTGTGTGTGTGTGTGTGTGTGTGTGTGTGTGTGTGTGTGTGTGTGTGTATTTTTGCTTAGACTAGAAAAGGCTTTAACCCTTTAGATCCTGAGCCAGGGCTCTCAAGTTTTATCAAAAGTTTAGAGTGAGATCTGTTAGGGGAGGAGCCACCCAAATATTTGCAGCAGCGGTCCCTCGACCCAAACAAATTCGCTTCAATTTTTGCTAGCAGTTCAATTTTGCCTATTGTTCATAATTGACCAGCACGAATGGAAATTATAACAATTGGTAAATCTGATAAAAAGACAAATTCATCCAAATAAAATAAATAGTTATATTTAAAAAATAAAAAATTATTGAAAAATAAAAATAAATTTGACCCCAAACAAGCCAACTGAACATCAGTGCTCAATGTACATAACATTGCCATAACAACTTGCCCTGAGCAATGTATGTCAAGACCCAAACCGGTCACCTTTACAGGGGTCATCGGACGCCCATTTTCCACAAGTTCGTATGATCCTTTGGGGTCTTCATGTAAAGTTTGTAACATACTTTGGTTAAAATTTCTCAATGGTTGTGTAAAACAACACTCGTTTTACCTCCTCAAAAACAGCTCTGTTCACAGTGACCCGTTTCAGTGCATGTCTCTTTAAATGATAATGAGCAACAACTTTTTGGCTTTTTGAGGATTAAAAAAAAGTGAATGGATTTTTTTCATTGCATGGTGATTGTGTCCACACACTGCAAAGACACATTTATTTGCAAACACCATATAAAAGTGTATTGTGCATCCGATGGCCCCTTTAAAAGCAGTTGGAGAGTTTTTGAATGCATCAAAAATAATTTAGCACGAATTTGGCTATACTCTTCAACATCAGCTCTCACTGTCTTTGATCACAGGCAAGAGATATCGCCCAGGAATCGTAAAATAAAAATTAAGATGTCCGCAAACCGCATTCATCAGATCTTGCTCTTTCAACTTCCACTCCGTGTGTGCGCGTGTTGTCTAGTAACGAACGTGCTTGCAGCGGGAACACATAATTTACCCGGAAACAACTAATTCTAATTTCTGATTGGCTGGTAGCTAGCATTTAACTCTGTATAACTCGAGACAGATGCTATGAACTCGGGAGAGAACTTCCCTCCGTTTGCCTGCGCCTCGTCCATTAATTGTATGGCGGGACAAGTTCCCTTACTCCTCAGCGTGAGAAATACAAGGTGTGGCGTGTGAACGGGTTGAAATGCGTGTGTCTCACGCCCAATGCGTGAGACCTGAGAGCCCTACATGAAGAAAGTCCAAATCAATACATCTTGAATACTATCAAGATGAAAACTTGAAAACATAAAAACATACATCTTGAGAAATGTATGTTTTGGTTGGGAAAGAAAGTCATACAGGTAGAACGACAAGAGGAGTAAATTATGACATCATTTAAAAATTTCCCTTTAAGTAAAAATGGAAAAGCATAAAGTTACCAAGAAAATCTAGTAACGTGCATTGGTGTGCTGATAGGTCCAAATCCTGCTTTAGGTCAAAGAGAATAAGATAAACATAAATTATATCAAGTATGTGCAGTTTTACCAGCAAAGTATTTATTTAACAAAATTAACGCGTTATAACATGCATTTGTAATAATAACACTGCATAGCAAATCTTCAAACTTGCTGTGACGATGGTGGGACTTTTATTTTAAAATCATCATGATTTTTGCTGCCATCTTGGAGCAGAATAAAGTTGATCCCAGTCTCTTTGTGGTTTCTGTCAAATCGGAAGGTCTGAGATCACTAAACAGACGTTTAAACTGACACTTCCGACTCCGACCTGAGGAAACACATTAACTTTAACCTTCAAGCACCCGTTTAACACCATCTGAGCTCATAACGGCATTAAAGCACAAGGGTAAGCAGCTAATGCGTCTTCATGTCTGTATGTGTCCTAAAGATAGTCAACATAAACCAGCCAGTGTTTCGATCCGTCTCACCAGCTCAAGGCATGGTATTTATCTATTATATTATATCTATTATATCTAAGTTAGCTCTCTAATGAAATAGTTAAACTGCTGTCACTTTTAGAGACACTCCCACTGTTAATTCACCCTGTATATCATAGACCCACCTCCCATATTTTGTTATATTTATGTCAGAGCTCCTAAACTTGAAATTCAGAAACTTGCTACGTTTTATTTGGTAGGAATGTGGAGCATTATTACGGTTGCCCTTGTCTCTGAACTCAATGTTACACCCGCAATAAATAGTATATATCCTTGTGCAGCTGGGATTGTACAGCTCAGATGAGGAACCATTCAGACTGTGCTCTTAGATAAGAGACTGAAATAGAGGGATTGTGTCTGTATTATAGCCTACTGGACTGTCTACATCTCCTTGTCGTCCTAAATGCAAGTGTGGGCTTTGAAAAATTATCTTGCTGTAGTTTAGTTTGTTTATCAGTGCCATATCTCTAAGCAGTGTCATGTATATAGTTGATCTGTCAGTTATGAGTGTGCTACAGTGGATGTAATGTTGTGTCCGGGTCACATTCCTCTCCTTTTGCTTCATTCACTCATGCATTCACCCAGATAAGACTCAAGGCTCTGTGTTTAGATAAAGGAATGATTGGAATGAGGAAGTATTCAGCCAAGGTTTCCATAGGCTCTTTCTGGACATAACAAACAAGTTGCTGATGACCCTTTTTTATTCTCCGTTTATGTTTTAATATAATCTAGAAAAATAATTCAAATCATATTATGATTTTTTTCCACTTATGATGTAATTATATGAAGTTTTGACTTGCAGTTTTGCCGGCACATGATAAAACCATTATCATATTATCAACCAATATTCCTTTCTGACATTTTTTTTTTCTGGTACAGTTTTGGATTTTCATGAAGAAAAATCTTATTTCAGCTTATAATCAAAAGAAAAATGTATAAAGATATATATTTGCATACATTTTTAAAAGTTGGCATGAAATGAAAATCACTAGTTTCTTCATGCATTTTATTGACCTTATTGTTAACAGTTAATCCATGCATATGCAATTTCTCTTCTTCTTTTTTGGACCTTGTAATTCTTAATAAAAATTTCATAGATCTTCAGATTAAATAACAGACTTCTCTCTGGTGATCAGGATTGCCAGGTCTGCGTAACAAAACTAGCCCAATGGCCAATTAAAAGTAGCCAAATAGTAGCCCAGTGACCATATCGCAAATATCAAGACTCAAAATATGCAATTTAAGTACCTATTTTACCTATTTTAGGCAAATTGAAAACCACTATATCGTGATCATAAACACAGCTCAAAATCTCCCTAAATATGTCCCTCCTTCACAAAACATCCAGCACAGTTTTATCATTGGTAGAATCAAAAATATTTCAAAGTGGTGCTGTCACGGTTCCTCGATTAAATTCGAGTACTCCATTTAAAAAAATCCTCTGGCAATTTAAAAGTGTCGATTAACTGGCAAAATACCAGAAGTGGTGCATTCTACGGACCTATTACCTATTAGACCGAAGGCTGCGTGATATATTAAAACCATTTAAAAATCACAATACAGGATATTGTGAAATCACAAAGGCTGTGATTCAATTAATGTGATTCAAATATGTGGGTTTCAGAGTGAAGCGTGACACTTTAATGATTTACAGGTTACATGTTTCTTCCAGCGGCTCCGTTCACTGTGACGTGAAGGTCAAGTATGGGAACCCATACTCAGAATTTGTCCTCTTCCTTTAATCCATTCAAAGTTAGTGCACACACAATAGGAGTAGTGAACACACACACACACACACTCGGAGCAGTGGGCAGCCATTTACTGCGGCACCCATGGAGCGATTGGGGGTTAGGTGCCTCCCTTGCTCAAGGGCACCTCAGTCGTGGGTATTGAGGGTGGAAGAGAGAGTTGTTCATCCCACCTACATTTTCCTGCCAATATTGAGAATCGAACCTGTCGAAGTCTGACTCACAGGGAAAAAGTACTGCAACAAAAAAATCTCATTGCCATTAATGCGTTTCAGTTATGACAAAAAAAACATTCTTTCAGTACACAGTAATTTTATTTTTAGTCTAACTAAAATGTAAATGCTGAAAAATATTACAAATTTTCAAATTAAAACAAAAACATCAGAGCAATACTGTCATTATGTAAAAATACGTCGTTTTTTTTATATAGTACAATACTAAGAGTGGTGGTAGATCCACTCAGGAAATGATTTACTTTTAAAATAGCCTTTATTTTCTTCGTACAGTATATAATCTAAAAATATTGGACTAGGACATATTCTTGGCAGGTTTAATTTGATTCACTCCTTTAGCCTGTCCTGTGAAGATCAGAAAGACATCTGGACATTTATCTTCAACATGGCCGAATAGTTTGCACTACAGCCAACTTTCCTGACACATATTTAATCTTTCCTGCAGTTCTGTTATGAAATACTCATTCCAAACATCTGTGCTGGGGTTATATTGCTATCGATTTCTGTATTTTTCTTGTGTCACAAGGAACTTCCCAGATCGAATACAACTAAATGCCTTATGATTGTTATTATCAATACTGTAGTTTTCTCCATAACATTTCATAGAGCCTGAATGGAGGCCCACGGTTCAGCACGATTGTCCAGGAAGAGAAAGAGAGAAGGTTCAAATGGAGAGGCAGAGGAGGGCGAGAAACCCCTGAAGTTAAAACGATGCACAGTGGTGAGTGAGATAACGGTGTAAGCTTGTGTACAGATGAGAGATGGTATTTGAGACCAAAGGCTGTGGTGCTTCTTGCCCCTCAGGGTCTGAAATACCCGGCTCCGTATGCAGATCAGCTCGAGTCTATGGAAGAAAAGCCATATCAGCGCGTCACCATGGAGGAAGCTCGCAGAGGCACTCCACGTAAGATATTTGCCCTCTGTTGTGAACTCCTCCCACACACACATTCAGATATACATGTGTCAGGTGTCACTTCCATTCATTGACTGTCTGACTGTATTTAGGCTGATTCATTGGCCATTATATACGATTATGGCCAGAAATGTTTTTCATCATTTCAACATTGAAATTAAAGCATCTTTCGGTATCAACACTTGTATTTCTTTAACAAAAACAGAAAAACTAAAAAAAAAAAAAAATGTATTACAGACCCACTTTGACAATATTATTGGCACTCTTGATTTAGTATTTGCTACTACAACCTTTAGACCACATAACTGTAATTAAGTGCCTGTTTTAAAAGTTAATGACATTCCTTCACCTCTCTAATGGCATTTTGGTCCACTTTTTCTTCCATATGTTGCTTTCAGACATAGCTATTGTTATTATGGACCTGTTACTGCAGAATAGTGTAGTGTTTTGTTATCAACAATTTCAGGTTTTTGTCATGCATCATTGTTGTTTCCAGGGTTATTGCACATCATTCTGACACTGGGTCAAACAACCCAAACCAAACCAAAGAAATGAATCATGCATTATTATTGCAAATCTATGCTGCTTTTTAAAAAAGTTTACAAAAATATGCCAATATTAGCCAGTAACCAATGTGATGCCAATATTAAGTGGATCCCTACAAGAAATCCAAATGTGGATACCAGAAGATATTTTAAATTCAACTTTTTGGAAGAGATGTTGCATTCGTTTACAAAAATGTCTATACTTTAAATTCAAAAGTTTGGTGTCGGAAAGATTTTATGTTTTTGAAAATGTCTCTTGTGCCCACCAAGCTGCATTTATATGGTAAAAAAAAAAAAATCAGGAAAAACAGTAATATTATGAACTATTAAAATACAGTTTTTTTTATTGGAAAATATTTTAAAATGTAATTAATTCCTGTGATGAAAGCTGAATTTTTAGCATCATTATTCCAGTCTTCAGTGTCACATGATCCTTCAGAAATCATTCTGATATGATGATTTGCTGCTCAAAAAACATTTCTTACTATCAATGGTGAAAACAGTTTTTATATTTTTGTGTAAACCGTGAAATGTTTTTTTGTGATACTTAAATAAATAGAAATTTTGTGTAACATTATACATTTATTTACTTAAAAAAAAAAGTTCTCCAAATTTTTGAACGTAGTGTGTATTTTTAAAACATGTTGTACAATTCTAAAGTCTTCTTCTCATTTAACCGTTAGACTACTGACATATAATGTCAGGTGTGTCTAAATTAAGTAGTTCCCTTGATGCAATGAAAGCTGATGTTCTTTTTGTTTTTAGCCGAGAGGCCTGTGCGTGTCTATGCTGATGGTATCTTCGACATGTTCCACTCAGGACATGCACGTGCTCTCATGCAGGCTAAATGCCTTTTTCCAAACACTCACCTTATTGTAGGTGGTAAGTAATCCTGGGATTCAGTATTTGGAGTGTTTATCATTCTGTTAATTTTAGCACAGAGTCCATCTTAATGTCAGTGCTGTATTTAGCGCCTCTCTTACCTCTCTGCAGTGTGTAGTGATGACCTCACACACGAGTTAAAGGGCTTCACCGTCATGAATGAGGATGAACGCTATGACGCGATTAGTCACTGTCGCTATGTGGACGAGGTGGTCCGGAATGCTCCGTGGACTCTCACGCCCGAGTTCCTCACCAAGCATCGAGTAAGACGAGAGAGAACTGAGCAGTAGTATAATATGGCACTCAAAACCATGTTATATACATCCGTAAAATGGTAACCAAGTGGTGAACCACTTATTTGTTCCTTTTTTTTAATTAAAGTCTGTCTTTTGATACCTCAGATTGACTTTGTGGCCCATGATGATATCCCATATTGCTCAGCTGACAGTGATGATGTTTACAAGCACATCAAAGAAGCAGGTAATTATAACAGCTTCAGAAACTGCTATGGAAGCTTGTTTCTGCAACTGAATAAAAAAATAAAAAAGGTAATTGGAAAAAGGAAAAAGTCCGAGTTGCGAAGGGGGGGAAAAAAAAGTCAGAATTGCTCAATTGCAAGTTTACAAATGGCAATTCTGACATTTTTATATACATATAAAATGATATAAATTCACAATTGCGAGGGGAAATTCGCAATAAAAAGTTGCAATTATGTTTTACATTTGTTTTATTTTTTATTCCATGGCGGGATCAATCTACCATGCCTTTATGTGTTTTGATTACCAATTAAATATGAGGCCATTTATCTTCTATCCAAAGCAACTTACAATAGTATTTTTATCTTTCAAATAGTTTTATTTTTATTTTGGGCTTCCACAGGAATGTTTGCACCAACCCAACGAACAGAGGGTATTTCCACCTCTGACATCATCACACGCATCGTTCGAGATTATGACGTGTACGTCAGACGGAATCTACAACGCGGCTACACCGCGAAAGAGCTTAACGTCAGCTTCATCAATGTGAGCGCTCTTTCATCATGTTTGTTTACTGGTTGTTTACCACGGCCTTCTTAAATATATTTTCTTATATCTTTGTGTTTCGCTGAAGAAAAGAAATGATGACAGAAATAAAAAGTTTGGGTTAACTATCCATTTAAAGCAGTGACTCTCGACCTTTCTCTCAACTCTCAACTTTTTATTTACAGAAACTAGGAGTTTCTAAAAAGAAAAAAAAATTAAGAAATTGTAAATAATTATATTCCATAATTCGAATTGTGCGTCATTTCCGACACTCAGGAAAAGAAGTACAACCTTCAGGAGCGTGTGGACAAGGTGAAGAAGAAAGTGAAGGATGTGGAGGAGAAGAGTAAAGAGTTTGTGCAGAAGGTGGAGGAGAAAAGCATCGACCTGATCCAGAAATGGGAAGAGAAGTCCCGCGAGTTCATTGGCAACTTCTTGCAGATGTTTGGACCTGAGGGAGCGTTGGTGAGTATCTCTTTAAAAATAGTGTCCCAAAACTTTTAAGTCAGCATCCACTCCTCATTTCTGAGTTGAAACGCTCTACATGGGCTGCAAGCAACTCAAAATACCACTACTGACATAAAGCACATGAGGGACACGACTTGAGTTTGATGTCAGCATGTTGTTATGCTAATGATGCAATATTCTTTGAAGCATAAAAAGACATTTTAGGTAAAATATTGTATTCTTAATTATAAATATAGCTGCAGGTGGCAATTATCAGTGTCCAAGCACCAACAGCTTATGCAGACATGGGCCCTATCATACACAATGCAGTGCCAGGCGCGACGCAAATATTTTTTTGCTAGTTTCAGCCTGACGCAGTTATCATTTTCACAAGTTTCAGCAAATGCATTTGCGTTCATCTGTGCGCCCATGGGCGTGCTGGTCTGAAAACGATGTGTGTTCAGGCGCATTGTTGGCGCGTGTCTATTCTGAGGCAACTGAAATAGACTGCAATATTGTTTTTGTTATTTAAAGGGCGTATTAGTAATATGCGCCTATAGGAGGGAGCACAACATGCGTACACTCTGCTTGTTACACACACAGGGACGCACAGCAGCACACAAACATGCCAAAAATTACAAATAAAAGGATTACTATGTAAAAGAGTATTGTGTACATAAAGATATGGTGGAATCCGGCTTGTCCCGTAGATGGTCTGCTTTATCCTCGCGCACGAGCTGATCCGTTTGCTCTGGAGACGCGTTCAGTCTTTCTGCTTGCAAATTCCGTCATGTAAATAGCGAATCCGCCATGGCGCGAGTGCAACTGGCTTTTAAAGGGAATGGGAGATGAGACGGTTTATTGCACTTTACGCCCAAAACACACCCATTACTCATTAAGAGAATAGAGACCAATTTTCCCGTCGTTAAACTAGCATAAGTGGATTCGGACACGCCCTAAGTGCATTTGCCCCGTGCGCTTTAGACCATGCGCTTAGATTGTTAAATCTTGGTGTTTCATTGCACAGCATCTCAAATGTTGCTTTGGTCATCCTGAAATGCATGAGCCATAGTCTGTCATCAGAATGATTTGGTATAATGGGCTTCCAGAAGTGTCTCACAGTATTGTGAGTGTCTCCCAAACAACAGTATCTGAACGCAAGAAAACATGATGGGATGCAAGTAATTTATGATGTAGGAAAACAGAGCCAGAGGCTTCCCCGATTGCAACAATTTCCATTTTTATTACAGATATATAATAATAGTAATAATTCATTACATTTTATATAGCGCTTTTCTCAACACTCAAAGCACTATATAGAAGGGGGGAATCTCCTCAACTAACACCAATGTGCAGCATCCACCTGGATGATGCGACGGCAGCCATAGTGCGCCAGAACGCCCACCACACACCAGCTTATTGGTGGAGAGGAGACAGAGTGGTGAAGCCAATGAGTATTTATATATGGGGATAATATTGTGCCAGTTTCCCAAAAAGTGACGTGATTTTGTTCTCTTGAACACATAAAAGAGTTTGCTGACTTTCTATCAGATCTTTTGGTCAACGTCGATAAAGCATTAATTGTTGGAGATTTTAACATACACGTAGATAATTTAAATGATGCGTTAGGGGCTGCTTTTACAGATTTATTAAACTCCTTCGGGGTCAAGCAAAACGTCACCGGACCAACTCATCGTCTTAATCATTCACTCGATTTAATTATATCATATGGAACCGATCCAACCGATACAGATATCATTCCACAAAGTGATGATGTCACTGACCACTACTTGGTAACTTGCATATTACGCACTGCTGTAATATGTCATGCTACAACCAAAATAATCCAAGGTTTTTATTTAATACCGTGGCTAGACTAACAAATAAACAGACGTCGTCTGAACAAAATACCTCGTTACAGTTTAGTAGTAATGATTTCATGAACTTCTTCACCGAGAAAATTGAAAGCATCAGAATCAAAATTGTAAACGTTCGATCTTTGCTCGCGCCTTATAATTCGGCCGCAATTATCACCCCGCAAGAACAATTACAATGCTTTGCAACCATAGAACAAAAAGAGTTAAATAAACTTATCACTTCATCTAAAACAACAACATGTTTATTAGATCCTATACCAACTAAACTACTGAAAGAAGTGTTACCTATAGTGGAAGAGCCTCTCAATATTATTAACTCATCTTTATCTTTAGGTCATGTTCCAAGAACGTTCAAGCTGGCAGTTATAAAACCTCTTATTAAGAAACCACAATTAGATCCAAATAACCTAGCAAATTACAGACCCATTTCGAATCTTTCATTTATGTCAAAAATATTAGAAAAAGTTGTGTCCGCTCAACTCGGCTCTTTCTTGCAAGAAAACGACATCTATGAAAAGTTTCAGTCTGGATTCAGGCCACATCATAGCACTGAAACTGCGCTTGTTAGAATCACAAATGATTTACTTTTTGCTTCGGACCAAGGCTGTATCTCAGTACTAGTTTTACTTGATCTTAGCGCTGCGTTCAACACTATAGATCACACAATACTCTTAGATCGACTACAAAATTACACTGGTGTTCAAGGACAAGCATTAAGCTGGTTCAGGTCATACTTACCTGACCGCTACCATTTCGTCTACTTAAATGGAGAAAAATCGATTATAACTTCGGCAAACTATGGAGTGCCGCAGGGATCTGTGTTAGGCCCTTTATTATTCTCAATATATATGCTGCCACTTGGTAATATTCTAAGGAAACATGGAATTAGTTTCCATTGTTATGCTGATGACACTCAAATATATATTTCATCACGGCCAGATGAATACGCTAAATTATCCAAATTGACAGATTGTGTTAAAGATATAAAAGATTGGATGACGCGTAATTTTCTTTTATTAAATCCAGACAAGACAGAGGTAATACTTATCGGTTCTAAAAACCGTCCACAAAACCTTTCACAGCACGACTTTAACATAGTAGGATGCCCTGTTACTTTATCCGCTACAGTAAAAGACCTGGGTGTTACATTCAACCTGTCTTTTGAAAAGCATATTTCATATGTTACAAAAACTGCGTTTTTCCACCTTAGAAACATTGCTAAGCTACGTAATATGCTATCAGTCTCTGATGCAGAAAAGTTAGTTCATGCATTCCTGACCTCGAGACTAGATTACTGTAATGCTTTATTAGCTGGCTGTCCTGCATCTTCAATAAACAAGCTACAGTTAGTCCAAAATGCAGCCGCTAGAGTTCTTACTAGATCAAGAAAATATGATCATATAACACCGATTTTATCATCACTTCATTGGTTACCTAGAAAGTTCCGTATTAAATACAAGGTATTGCTTTTGACTTATAAAGCTCTAAATGGTTTAGCTCCAGTCTATTTAACGGATCTTCTATCGCCTTACAATCCATCGCGCTCTTTAAGATCACTAAATTCGAGGCTTCTGGTCATTCCTAGGATATCCAGATCCACCAAAGGAGGCAGAGCATTTTCACATTTAGCTCCGAAGCTCTGGAATAGCCTTCCTGATATTGTTCGTAGCTCAGACTCGCTCTCCCAGTTTAAAACTAGACTGAAGACGCATCTATTTAGCCAGGCATTCATATACATTTTTTTATCTTACAGTTACTGTAAATTCAGCCTCTAGTTCATAAACGCCAGAGGAGAACTGGCCCCCGACTGAGCCTGGGTTCTCCCAAGGTTTTATTTTTCTCCATTGGGTCATCTGATGGGGTGTTAGGACACCATTAGGTCACTGGATGGAGTTTTTCGGTTCCTTGCCACTGTTGCCTTTGGCTTGCTCAGTTGGGGATATTCAAATTAATTAACCAATCATACCATTGATCAGCTCTACCAAACTTGGATGTCTTTTTTCCAGTAATAAACAAACATTGTTAAGTTGTTTTGATTGATACTGTAAAGCAGCTTTGATACAATCTGTATTGTGAAAAGCGCTATATAAATATATTTGACTTGACTTGACTTGACATACGATGGAAACGCTGCTTGCTTTATTCGCAAATGTTTTATACAATATTCAAATTTTGCACATAAGTTAAATACGCAACTTTGGATGGAAACTTAGCTAGTCTTGAATCTCCACTGATGATCTAACTTAGGTTTGATAAGGCAGCTCAGGATAAACCAAATACAGAAATGTGCTGAAAATACTCACAATGCAACCAAACAGAGAAACACGCTTCAAATACTCACAACACAACCAAATAGAGAAACGAGCAGATTGTCCTGGATTACGAGAACCCTGGTTCTTAAATAAAAACAGCAGTTGTTAAGGGAACAAATATGATTTCATTTTGCTTACATGTTGATCTTTAGCGGTTTTAGCTTATTTTATTTAGTTTTAAATATTTTAAGCCATCTTGCTGGTTGAGAATGACTGTTTAAACTCATGATTTACATGAGCAGAGAAGCCATCGTGGTCTCGATGGGGATCAGTTTCATCACAAATATCCATGGCTCCACTCAAGGTCTCTTATTGGCTACGTGTTGGTCTTCCTTTCTAACAGAAGCACATGCTGAAGGAAGGGAAAGGTCGAATGCTTCAGGCCATCAGTCCGAGGCAGAGTCCCAGCAGCAGTCCCACACGTGAGCGTTCCCCTTCTCCAACCTTCCGTCTGCCCTTCTTCACCAAGACCTCCCCGTCCTCCTCACCCTCCTCACATCACAGCAGCGCCCTGTCCGGCTACTCCTACGCAGCCCGCAAACAGGCCATCAGCGAAGACGAGGAGGACGACGAAGATTAGATTGGCACCGCACACCATGCATCTGTCTTCCAAGACTGGCAATGGAACCTCAGAAATTAAGCAAACCTTATGCAATCCATCAGTTTCGCACACGGTATTATTAACAGATATGAAGGTGTAAAATGGAGCGAAGTGTAGAAAGTAGTGACTGTTGGGTCAGTTCAAACTTGTGAAGGTCTTAATTATCGTTGTCAGCGATGGGATGCGAGTATTCAGACTTCAGCGTCTCGTTTTGAATTATGCGGGAATCGGGATTGTTTTCGAATGAGTGCACATGGTATTAATGTGTTTCAGTTTTAATTATTTTAATGTTCGCATCATAATATATAAATGTTAGACATCTCGTAGATCACGTGTCTCTTGGAATGGACGAGATTGGCTTGTAACGTCGAAAACGCTTAACGAAAAAACTCTTTCCGCAAGGAACTGTAAGATAAATGCAATCATCCATACAAAAGAGCTTAAAAATAATAAAAATTGTTATTTGTCCATATCGTTTACTAGCTGATTACCACATAATCAGTGTTGTCATGGTTAATGGTTCTAAAAATGTGTTGAATAGCTAAAATACGCCAATATTCCCAAGCCACTTCAAGCATGACTGTTGGGAAAGTGAGGTAGTAACTGTACCATCAATGCATAAAGACGCATGACATAATCGAATTGGTCTCCCTATGCTCAGCTCATCTACTTGAATTTGGTGTGTCATGCTTTAGGACAAGTCATGATTCCAAATTTAAACACTGTATTTAAAAAAGATATGCTTTACATAAAAAAAAGTTGTCAAACTTTTGAAAAGAATTTGAAGTGAAGCAAATCACTGTTTTTCTATCATGTAGTCACCGCACAATGCCGTTTATCTTTCACTGTGATTGTTCTCATAGAGCTCTTAAGAATCGTCCTAAAACTAAGGCTAAAGGGCTTGTTTTCCACGTTCAGTTTAGATAAGCTTTGGACTTGATAATTGCTTAAGTTCTGCAAGTGAAACAAACTGAGCTGTCGATAATGAATTAATAGCTAGTAAACCACTTGAAAGGAATATTCTGGGTTAAATACAACCTAATCTCAACAGTTGCTGTCCAGTATGATAGAAAATAATTTTGCTTTGGTATAAAAAAAAAAAAAAAAGGCGCTTAACTTGTATTTAACCCTTAACATTAACTTTGAATAGTTTTGTCAACATTTTTTTATGTACATCTATGGATATGCAATTGTCAGTTTTAGACATTGTTTAAATTGAGATTGTACCACTAGTGATTATAAATATTTTTGTTGTTGTCTCATTTCATAATTTGACAAGAGGCAGAAACTCATCAAACTCCGGTCCAGACTTGCACTGATTTCAGAATCCAATTATTTTTCTTTAAATAGTTGATGCTTCACTTTCATGGCAATGTCTGTTTTCAAGCCTCTGATTTTTCCTTTGCACAAATTAAATGAATCTAGGAGATAATTATTTTATTAACTTTGCCTTCCCTTGTCCTGTCAGCTTTTGATTGTACAGGATGACAACAGAGACAGGAAGACAAATAAATGGTGTCTAATGTAAAAGTGTTGTTTATTCTGCCATCTATTTTACACCCAAGATGAAACATATTTACTTGTGCAGACAGTGTTCCTCATTCGTCATGATACAACTATGAAATATCTAGATATGTGATTTATGCTGAATTGAAGAAAAATGAAACTGCAAATACACACAACACAATGTTTTTTTTTTTCTCCATTATATATTTATACCGAACTAAACAGTCACAGAGAGAGATAGATAAGATACTGAGTATGACCAATGGGAGAATAACCAACGACGATGGACAGGGGTCCCGTAAGACCGACTACAGCGAATCAGGAAGCTGGGTTTTGAAAGACAGACATTATACTGCACAGGCTTTAAAGTACACCACTCACTGCTCTCCACTGGATCTGGTCATTACAGCACTCGTACATACAGGTAACTACGTTTCACATTTTGCATATTTTTGTAATTATTAGCCTTTTTTAATTCGTCCACAAATCTTAAGGAGAGGGAAGGTGGGAAACATGGTATATTTAATATAGGACAGTAAAAGCTGGTCCCTCTGCTAAGCTCAGCTCATTAGCAGCGCGTCTCGTAGATTCCGCTGCGTCCGATGTATCGCACCCATTTAATCACATCGTGGTCACTGTAGTTCAGTTTCGACTCGAACACCTTCAGGTAACGCACCTTCAAACCCGAGGGTGCAAACGGAACCTGAGACAGAAAATAACAGATGAAATGCAACAGAAATGTGTGCCATGAAGAGGTACAAGCTGTTGACAACTAGATACATCAGACAAACTATAAAAGAATATAAATATATGAAAACATAAAAAAGTAGCTAGTTTTAACATCTAATGTTTGTACCTACCTCCCCAAAAAAAGTGACTGATATTTAAATAATTCATTTTAACAGCTTATTGAGGAATAAGACCAAATTCATATTTTAGCAAACACTTTACAATAAGATTCCATTTGTTAACATTAGTTAACTACGCTAGTTAACATGAACTTGTTAATTTCAACATTTCCAAACACAAAATCAAAAGTTGTATCTGTAAATATTACTTAATTGACCTGAGCTAGCTTGAACTTGTTTTTATTAACAAACATTCATAAATACTGTAAATGTATTTATCGTTGTTAATGTTAGTTAATGCATTAACTAAATGGAACGTTATTGTAGTGTTGCCATATTTTCTTTTATTTATTAGAAATAAGTAGGTAAATAGATTTTTTAAAATTTAATATAAATTATAACAAAAACAAGGTTTTAAACCATATCCAAACTACATCCAAATTTTAGTCAAGTTATTTAAGTTATAACAATATAAGTTAACAATAAAGGCACAGCACACCTTCAAATGTCAATTCATTCAACCCTGTTGCTCATCATATTGATGGAAAAAAAATACAAATAATGGTTTTAAACTGTATCCAAACATGTCCAAATTTGAATTATATTAGTTAAAAAAGCACCGCAAACCTGAATTTCATTCATCCCTGTAACTCGGCTTATTGACCAAAAAAACAAGCTATTTTTATTTATTTATGAGACTTACAAGTTAGTAAATAGATTTTTTTTAGTTGATAATCTTTTTTAACAACATCTATATTTATTGCTAAGTTAAGTCAGGATTTTAATTTGTTTCAAACATCCAAATTTTAGATACTTTAAAGAGTGATTTTATAAAAAGCACAGCGAACCTCATATAAAATAAAAACATTTTCTGAAGGTTAAGAACCTCTCACTGACCACCAAAAAGAAAACCGATTGAAACTTCACTTAATTCAACGCTCACCTCAAAGTTCATGGAAATGGGTGGACGGGCCCACTTCTTCTTATCATTAGTGGGCAGCAGCTCAATCTCAGCACTGATCTGAGACTCCTTCATTCCTGCCATGCGTTTGATCCTGAGCAGAGAGACGGGCAGGATGACATGAGTATACACACACAAGCACTGAATGCAGAGAAACGTGAAGACGCTGACTTACTTCCACACAATGGCGTTCTCGCTGGCCTTGTATTTGGCTTTTCCTTTCATACAGATCACCTGCACTCCACTAGTGTTCAGAGGTGTTGGAATGCGTACCTGTTCAAAACATTCACCACACGCATCATCTGACAAACTCTTTTACAAACAAACTAAAATGTTCTGTCTTAGGCGTGTGAAAATGCAATGTTAAGTCTCTTTATTTTCTTTTAACTCACCTCTATTTTCTGTGCCAGGAGTGAGGGCTTGAAATTAGATTTGATGACAACTTTGACCTCCAGCTTTGTGCGTCCAACCTCTCGGACCAGTGGAATGACCCGGAAGGGCAGAATAATGTCCTTAGTGGTGCGATACCTTCACACACAGATGGAGGATGTGTTAAAGCAGAATCAGACTCTGCGGTATGAAGACAGACTGAAGCTGAACTAACCTCATGAGCTCATATTCCCCATCAGGAGGGATGAAGCTGATGCTGCGCTCAGAGTCGAACTTGCTGAGACGCACACACTGATGGAAAGTGCAGTCGTCGATGGCTATGGACTGCTTCCCACTGCTGGAGAAACAAAGAGTTTGATATAAAACACCGTCAAGATATTTGGCAAAAGGAGCAAATACTAGAGCAGGGGCGTCCAATCCTGTTCCTGGAGGGCCACTGTCCTGCAGAGTTTAGCTCCGACTTGCCTCAACAAGTGTCCAGTATGCCTAGGAAGCCTTCGGCTGTGTTCGAAATCGCCGCTACACACTCATTCACTATACACTTGAAGGAGCGAATGAAAACGAGTGAGTGAATTCGGACACTGAATGTGCCGGAAGGGCTGCCGCTTTTGTAGTTTTTGCTTGCTGTTTAATAATCATTTGAAACTTAAACTGGCAACTCCAGAAATAATGAAAAGTTTTATCTTGAACTATGTCAAGGAAAATAGCATGTACAAACCTTATTTAATAATCATTTTATACCTGTACGATATTACACTGTAGCGGGGTTTGGAAAAAGGATGGATGATTCAGCGGCAGGCGCCATCTTCTGGCAAGACGCGGGAATTCATTCAGAATGACCCTCACAGTGCATTATTGGTATTCTTTAGACATTGAGCGTACATCGGTTGTACCCTCATTATTGTGGTGCATTGTGGGATTGAATGAGTGCACTCGATAACGTCCACTATGGTTTCAGCACCAAGGAGGTAAACTTGCAGGACAGTGGCCCTTCAGGAGTGAGTAGACACTGCTCTACTAGAATAAACTGTACATAAAATGAAATTATCACTGACAAAATATAATAAAAAATAAAAAAATCACTGACTGCTAAAATGTCCTACTTCTAAAAACTAGGGATGCACTAACCTACAGTACTGTTCAAAAATGGGGGGGGGGTGTTAATACTTAAATTCATCTTGGATGCATTAAGTTGTTCAGAAGTGACAGTAAAGACATTTATAATGTTACAAAAAATGTCTATTCCAAACAAATCGTTTCATGGTAAAAGAAAGAAAAAAATGGCAGTTTTTAACACTGATAAATGTTTCTAATAAATTACACTTTAAAATATTTTATAATAGAAAACAGCTCATTTAATAGTTCATGCTATTACTGTTTTCCTGATTTTATATCAAATAAATGCATTGTTGTTTAATTTTTTTTTTTAATGAAATCTTCAATTTAGATGTAAAAATAATGATGTTAAGATTAGTTATCTTAAAGTAATCTTAGTTATCAAAACATTTATGTCCATTAATGTTCTTCTGTAACCTGGCATTGAAAAAGAGTAGCGAGATTGAATTGAATAATAATAATAATAATAAAAGCCCTGAATTTAACAATATTGGCCAAATTAGACTGAAACGATCATTTTAAAAATGCTAATATATATTACGCATCCCTAGTAAAAACTAAATAAAATAGATAAAAATAGTAATGACACTCAGTTGTTCTGTAGATTAACACCACAACTAACATAAAACTGAACACAGAAATGTAAAGATACAATTACCTTCCCCCCAACTCACTTTGGGAGCACAGAGAAAGAGAGACGCAACAAAAACAGACAGCTTCAAAAATCAAAATAAACCACACACTTTACGATCAAACATGTTTTAAAAATTCTGGATTGAGAAACGAAATCCAGACAATGAGACAAACAAAATTTTCAAAGCAAACAAAGAGAGGAAACAGACAAGCAGAACAACTGCATGAAAATGAAGCACTTTTTGAAACCTTTTTCCAGCATCATCAGTAGTTCCTCCTTTCCCCTGTTTGTCAATGACGATTTTGTCATTCATGCCGAACTTGCATTCAGGCATTCCACTCAGGTAGCTCTTCATCACCACACGACCGGAGACGTGAGCGCTCAGGACTTGACCTGTCAGGATGACACACAGTAGCGTGTGAATTATTTGACACTAAGGCCGTGTCCAACAAAGCTTTTTTAGCCATCTGAAAACGCCTAGCTGTGGGCGCTTGAGAGCTTTTTTTCAGCTGAGATGCTTTGCTTGCTATGATACGGGAAATCCGCAGAAGTGTTACTAGTATCTCACAGATAGTTTGTTCTGCATTGTTTCTATATAAGAATGTTGATACAATGAAAAGTATTTTATCTGGATCTTGTTTTAAATTAGTTTGTTCCATTATTATGCTTATTGTCATCTGTTGTACAAGCATTTCAGTCGGTGTTGTATTTGTCCCGCCCTTCCTCCACTGTGATTTGATGGCTGGGTAAAAAGCGACAGTGACGAGCGCTGCGTTTTACCCAAAGTTGAACGTTCTTCAACTCTCTGCGACCGGTAAAAACGCTGAGCGCTCGAGTGTGAAACCGACTCAGCGCCTCGTTACGCTGCTGGCATTTTAAAATTGTGGCGCTCCCATTGAAAACAATTCGAAAAATACGCTAGCCTCTAGAAAAAATGCTTTGGTGGACACACGGCCTAATAACTGAAGCACACAGTCATGAGACATCTGTTAATGCGGTCTTACCCTGTGGAGACATGAGCAGGTTGACACTCTCCAGCACATCCAGGAAGAGCTCGTTGCGACGGTACTTGATGCCTTCACGACGCCAACCGATCTGACCAGTCACCTGGCTGGTGATCTGAGACTGCTCCTCCTTAGTCTGAGGACAATAATGCACCACCAAAGACAATTAGGAAGGTCACAGACTATTTCAAACTGTGGTTTACATATGCTTAGGGGCCACTAGTATGTAATGTAATCTGAAAAAAAAAAACTTCAAATAAAAAAATAATTACACATACCTGATGCTGCAGTCAGACATGTCCAGAAAAGCAAGAAAAAAGAAAAAAAAAGGTTTATATTAGAATTTGCACCGATAACATGGACATGGCTAAAAAAATGGCACATTGGCTCAGGACCAGTGTAAGACCATTTCAGGACAGTTGATGCTGTCGCATATCACTTGCTCAAATGAGCCAGTTTAGCAACATGAAGTAAGCTTTTTTCTGTGTTCATTAGCCGCTATAGGTAAATAACTGAGTAAATGGTAAAACTATTTGACCTACAAACCAGTGTGTTTATAATTACAACAATACATTAAAATAATATGGTAAGAAATACCCGTTTGAAATATCAAAAAGCATATGCTGTTTGTACAGCTAAAAATAATAAAGCGAATGACACTGGAAGTGTACAAGTTACTACAAATTGTTGTTGTAGTACTGCAAGATGGCGCCACCCTTGCTACAAAAAAGATAAAACATCTTTTTTTTAAATAATTTATTATATAATTTTTTACTTAATAATGTTAACTTAACTGACTGCTTCATTTCCACTTTCAAGTTACAAATGGCCAAACTGACTTTTACATTAAAAAAAGGTGATTATGCATTATGTACATGCATATTTACATATAGGTTGTGCTGGGGACAGTGAAAATGTTGGAAAGACAAGCAGAAATCCGAACTACTGCTTCGACTTTGAGGACATCCAGAAAGGGAGGTTCCCAATCTCAATTCTGGAGTCACATTGGTGTTTAAAAATAGAAATAGTGATTGGTATATCTTTTGGCACACTCTGCTGCTGCTCAAATAATACTACAATATCTTAAGCCTCTTTTTGAACTCAACAACAGATAAAAACTAACAAAAAATGGTCTTTTATATTCTCCTTGAAAAATCATGCCACATTCATCCTACAGTAGCCTTATTCAATTATGCTGCATATTCATGTAATTCATATGAACATCAAAAATATGATAGTAAAAGAGCCTCTTCTTGCCTGGCCTTTGATACCCTGCTGAGTAATAAAAGTCTTCAGTGCTCCTGTCTCTGAGTTCTGTGGGTATCCAAAGTCCAGGATCTCTGCACACACACACGCACACACACACACACACACACACACACACACACACACACACACACACACACACACACACACACACACACACACACACACACACACACACACACACACACAAAGGCATAAATGAATCATTATTCTGGAATAAACCATCCAATGCTCCAAGAACCGTTTTAAACAGACTTTGTCTCCATTTGTTTCATTTAGGTAACTTTTTATTATTTCAGCTGGAGGACGAGGTTTTCTGGACAGCTCATGGTTTAAGATGCACCTTACCGCCAACAGTGGATGACTGCCAGGAAAGCATGCCATTTAGAGGAGGGCGAGTTTGGTTTGAGGTAATGCGGTTAACACAGGCACATGGAGGATCAGATATAACAGAGAACAGTGTCAGGAAATGACTCCTATGTTTCTGAACCAGCCTTACCGTCCAGCAACTCGTAGATAAGCACAAAGTTGTTCTTGATATTCTCCTCACTGATCTTCCCAAAGTAGGCCGTCATGACGTCACACATCTTGTAGAGGAACTCGAACACCATTGCAGCGTTGACATTCTGCTTGGTGACCGCAGCCAGCCAGATGTTGGAGCGCTTGACGTGGAAGAAGCTGGTGCGGGCGATGTTGGTGACAGGAGAGCGCACCTGCTGACGGGCGTGGATCACGTTCACACGGAACGCGTCCACAGCGTTGCGCCTGTGGAGGAGGATAAGGACGTGAGGTCAAGGTAGAGATAATGGAGTTGGGCAGGAAGAGTGAGCACATGGTCACCATCTGCCCGTAAACCCTTTAAGACAAGCACTTCTTTTATCTGCGAACAAGGGATTAAAGACTTGACTGGATGTTCCCGGTTGACCCAAACCTTCATGAACCTCAAGATAAGTTACAAGGTCCCGTAGACAAAAGAGCTCTCGCCTGTCTAAAACAAACAAAAGTGAACTTCTTTTGAAGAGAACTATACAGTTCAATAAAATAAAATAAAAATTCTGATTTTTCTTTTTTTTTTTAACCTTTGCAATTTCATTTCTTTTTAAAATCACCTGCTGTAACTGATTAAAAAAAATAAAGGCCAAAATGAATGAAAGTGTAAGGTTGTTTCATGTAGAGACCTGCACCCGACGCAACAAGATGATGGCTGAGTGCGGGTGCGGGCGGTAAGATACTCGTGTGTGTGTGCGCGCGAGGGTTTGTGGAGAATAAAACGATTTGCTTGACTCCCGCAAAATAGAAATATCTTAACAAACAAATAAACTGTTATTCATCTGTTGCACAAAAGCAACTAAAATAAAATAAAAACAATTTACAGGCACAAGCATAGGCAGAGTTTCTATTGCAGCGTTGTGCAATGTAGCCAATCACAGGAATGTGTGTTGATTTCTTGAACGCAATGGCCAATCAGATGCATTTAAGATAGAATCCACTCACCGCTCAAAACGTCTGAGTTTTTGTTATAACAAGCTAAGTGTAGACATTATGAAAGATTCATTGTGCAGTCAGCTTCATTGATAATAACGGGAGCTTTGTCAGATCGCAATTAACTGAGATGTCAGCTTTTAGGGATTATTAACGGAGCGCACTTTGCGCACATTCTGCCATGCCAAACCATGCAGTCAGTAGCCTATGCTTGCTTTTATGTTAAATCAACAGTGGTTTGTGAATCTTGATGCTTTGATAAATAATTTATCAGGAGCATTTATGCTGGGATGTGTAGGTTGTGGCTAGGTGACACGTAACTTGAAATAATTTCATGGACATACAGAATTTTTTTTTTTATATATATATATATATATATACTTTTATGTGGGCTTTTGCGGGCGGGATGGGGACAAAACATGAATGGTGCTGGCGGAAGAGTGAGAAGGTAACATATTTTTGCGGGAGTGGGAAAGAATCCTGCAGGAACGGGCAGGAACAGGACTGAAAACTCCATCCCGTGCAGGTCTCTAGTTTCATGTATAGACAAACATTTCCATCAGAAAGGTGCATAATTTGTCAAAAAAATAAGTCAAAATTTGCCAACATACACAAACACAAAAAAATGACCAACACTGTGTCATCTCATGCCTAAATGTGCAGTCAAAAGAAAAGGGCATTATGGTAAACCTGCTGCTGGTGCAATTACATATCCTCACAATATTCGATTGACTGAAGTATGTCAGGTGACATGCTTGAAGTAGAGCTGGGCAATACATGATATATATCTATGATTATTTATAATGGTATAGATGATTAACAAATGGTTATTACACAGTTTTACAAGATTTTCTTTTTGGCCATAAACCCAAGTTTCCCAAACATAATTTAAGCAGGAAGGTTTCATGCCCACTACCAATGCCATAACTTGTGAGAATATTGTTTGAGAAAATGTTTTTAAGTTTACTTAATTTATACAAATCAGTATTTTGAATTGTTTAAATATATCAGTTGAAAACACTAATTCAAAGTAAAATGTACAAGGAAGTCTGTTATTTTTTAATGGTTATAATATCTATAGATAGACAGATAGATAGATGCATTAACAAAAAGGTTGAGAAGTATCAAGGCTTAGAAGGCATGTTTTAGCTATATTGCCCAACCCTAGATTGGGTTCACTGGTGACATGCGTCAGAGTGATTGGTTGGTTGTTGTTGGGGTCTAAAAAAAACATGCCTGGTCATTGGTTGTAGTAGGATCGCTTACCTAGTGCTACAGTAGCCACAATCAACATGGAGAAAAACAGTACAAATGACAAAGAGCATGAGGGGATAATGACAAGGAAAAAGGAGAAAGACAAAGATGGGCTGCATGTGTAAATGGACAACATTAAATGCAAACACGCACCAAATGAAATCTTTATGAGAACATTTGATCTGGGGTTCTATGGAGAGCCAAAAAAATAAATAAAAAACTTCCCCATTTATGGTTAAAATCAAAAATGAAATTGAGTTTGTCAAGATGATGGAATGGGGCAATATTTCCTGTTTTCGAACATCCTGTCATCTTTCCTCTTCCCTAACAGGATAACCCCAATGGTATGGAGTTCAAACCCTGCTGAGCACGCATGGTGAAAATAAGACCAGTATTTTTTTTTTACACCAACCAACAAAAAAAAAAAATGTTTTCTAATATTTCTAATAGCAAAAATAAATAGATTAGGTGTTTGTCTGTGTTGCAATGTGTTCTATGCAGTTTTTAGTGGTTGTTGTGTTTTCTGGGTGACTGTTTACTGGCCCCCTCCCCAGATGGTTTTGAAAAACCTAGAAAACGATCAACCTGCATGTTCTCTAACATACTCGATCTAGTCCCTGAAATCAGATATTATTCGAGATATATATTGTTTGAACTTCGATGAAAAGGATTGGACTGAAATACTATCCTAGTATTTAGACACTGTATGAGCAATGCACATTAAATGAGGCTAAAAGGATTTTAAGTGAACCATCTCATGTACTCTACGCCTCTTATGAACTCTTATCGTCTAGAAGAAGGTACAGTATTCTCCGTTATAAACGGAACAGGTTTAATATCTCTTTTGTACCGGCATTAATTAGACTGTTGAACATGAGTTAGTGAAGTCTATTTATTTTTATGTGTTTGAATATTTTGTGTAATATTTTTTATGTATCAGGTTTTGGTGAAATGCTGGCTATGGAGTACATTACAAATTTCCCTATCAGGGACAATAAAGTACATTTCATTTCATATTTCAGAAGCTGTTTTAAGGGCATTTTCCACCCATGATGAACTCACTCACCCTATATCATCACGGTAGACGCGGGAGATCAGGACCTCCCCTTTATGGTTATAGATGAACAGTCCTCCAATCATGGTGGCTGTCCCTCAGACCTCACATTCCATGGTGGGCTGTCACTTCTATAATTCAAAGGACAATGAAAATGAACATGAAGCTCACTGACTGGCTGATAGAAGAGCTCTGTGGGACCTTGATAAGATAGGAGAGGCATTCAGCCCTACAAGTGAGACTAGATAAAGCAGCCAGGATGGTTTACTCTCAACAGTTTGTGCTTTAGTGACAAACCAAATAATGTAGTTTAGGAGATAAAAAGACTTACTGACTATAAAAGAAATCACCCATGTTAAAAGCACATATTTGGTCATTGACAGATAAAGCTTTTTTTTTTTTAATTCAAAAGTAATGTAATGCATATTTTTGAGTCATGAGCAATGTGTTTAAACAAGTATCAGTTGTTAAATACCTTTTCAAAGTGTTTAATTTCATTTTTTAATGGTTTTATGTCAGGCGGTACAACCAAATAGTTGTAGTTGAACCACCTGACATGAAAAGTGTACCAACCTACCCATACTTGAAATTATCAGTTTTTAACCAGTATTTGAGAGATCTACAAATCTTTTCACTCTGTCACAAGGATCAGTTGGGCTTCTCTGGATGATGCTGCTACATGATCATGTTTACTGTTATTACATAGTCAATTCATAATATACAGTCAATTCATAATAAAAGACCCATGTTTGTAGTTGTGCCACCCTGACATTTGAGAACGTAAAAAATTACTGGACAAAGGTTTTTCCATTTTCTCAACAGCTTTAAAACTACTGATATTTATACAAATTTGTTTTACGAAAGGTTTCAAACCTAAAATGATGCCATAGTATTTAGTTTAATTTTTTATTATTAAGAAACCATTTTAAATTAATTTATTCAGGCAGTTGCACAACCTGACATTTTGGGGGTTTAAGATAACAACAAAAATAATATGTATTATTTAAATGTAGTAAAAATGAATTCAAACTAAATAGGTTTTATAGAATAAAGTGATACATTTCATAAATTTATCAAATAATTTTAAAAGGAAATAATGCACTTGCACTAAAATATGCACGTCATGTCATTGACCCTAATAACAATATGGGCTAGGTTACTGAAAACTGAATGAGTATATCTGTTGGCGCATGGCAACAGACAAAATCACCCGTTTTTCAATCACAAACCGCTAGATTGTGTAAATATAAGTGTTTGTTCGACAAATTGTAACGGCAAATTATGTTGGTATTCACTCAATGTACAGGCGCTGAACAGGAAGTGTCTGTCCTATGTGGTTAATCGCGGCGTAATTACTACAAGATGTCTGCCAACTGAGAGGCATGTTCCCATTAAATGTTCGTGTTTTGAAATCGTCAACCGCGCGTCCTTTATCTCGTAACTAATATGAATTATTCAAGATGCACGAAGAGTCATCAATAGTAAGGGAGCTGGTGAACTGCTCTATTCCTTCCCTCGAGACCTGTATCGAAATTTCGTGGAACAGTTTGATGATAAAAAAAACATTCTTCCAGGCTAAAATACAAACACTTTCTGTCCTTGGGTATTTTCAGTTTAAAAATGTGACCATACCTACTTAATGTCCGCACGAATAGGCGCGGAATGGACCGTTCCCTCTCCGACCGTGGTATTTTTTTTTTTTGGATCTAAAGGATTAGCGGGACACTAGCAGCAATCCCTCCCTCGGCCAGGAAGTCAGCTGACAGAGTTGACAGTGCGCATGCGTACTGCCTGAGACAACGCAACTAATATTTTGCATGTCCGTTTGTTTAATCAAAAAGACAAAAGGCGTCTATATTATTATTTTAGTTTATTGTTGTTTAAAGAATTATACTATATTCTTGCAAAAAAAAAAAAAAAAAAAAAAACAGGTCATGAATACTAAAACAGTAATGTGACGTTGCTTAGTAACCTCAACGAAGCGCCCAATAGCAACATACTAGTTAATATTTATGAGCCAAGTCTTCGCCGTATGAGTACAAGGCGGAAACTGGCGTGATGAGGATAAATGCTGTTAATGTCAGAGAACAGGTCATGGACCAACACAGTTCTAGACATTATGTTTATAGAGTAGAGCAGAGATGTTTGAGGAAAACTACCGCATGCATCAGCCATGGCATCTTCTCACGTGAAATAAGAGTATCTTTCTTACTTCATCGGTCAGATTCATAGGTCAGAATCATCAGAACGGCTACAATTTCTACGTAACATCCCTGTATTAACCCTATCATGAATCAATATGACAACCTTTGTCAGGATCCCCCTGTGTTTTTAATTATCTTAGGGCATGAAAAACAAGATTTAAAAAAAAAAAATTGTACACATTTTTCAAAGAGATTTTCAGATGAAAACTTGAGTGGGCATGTGTTTTTGGTTTAATTGAAGAGATACTCAATTACTGAAAACAGTAATAACACAGCAATATTGTGTGCATTTAACAAACCAATTAATAAAATTCTATAAATCATGTGAAAGCTATAAAATATACAAATGCAAAATATTGCAAGCGCAATTGAGTTTGTTCCCATTCGACCAGCAGACAGAGAAGAAATTCATACAAGTTGAACTTCGCATGTCTTTGATATCAGAACATGAGGACGTGATTCCATCAAAGATCTCTACAACCGGTGAAGGTACAACTCTCAGGAAACCCAACTCTGACTATGTAGATAACACTGACGCTCCGTTCAGTTTACCAGAGTACGGCGATTTACCCGTACTCATTTCTACCGTAGCTCTCCTCTCTGAGAAAACCTCAGACTGAAATCTTGATCTATTGATGTTTTCAGACTGTGGAAAAAAACTAGTGATCAGGTCTTTTTCAATCTTATCTGAAATGACGGATTACAAGTAACATGCATAATGTAATCAGATTATTTTCTGATGTAATGAGTACAGTAATGCATTACAAGTAACGTACACGTAATCACAGTACATGTGCAAGTATGCCATCAAAACCCATGCATATGCAAGAAAATTCTTTTTGAATAGCTGTCCACTGTAGTGACCTCTATGCTTGAAAGGGTTAATTCTGTAAGAGCTTTTAATATTTATATCCAGATTATAAATTGCCAATATCTATTTCCTAATATTCACACAGAGATCTCATGCATACCTCTGTATTTACTTAATTTTGCAATTAATGACTATTTGCAATGCATCTGATAATGTTTTGAAAAATTTAGTATAATGTAAAAATATTTGATGATCTGCTGTGAGACCTACTATTTGACTTTAAGGAAACAAAAATATGCTGAAAATATTAGTATTCTGGTCAAAGCACTGCTCATGCAGCGAGTAGGTTGATCCTGCAGGGACACAATTAACAAAGACTTTCTTGTCTTAGTTCAAAGGATTCTGCTCATAAATGTTTGTATCAGCCTACGCACATTTGTTTCATTCCTTATTGTATGAAAAAAAAAATTTTGTTTATATAATCTCATCAGTTCAATAAAGAATGTGGGTTTGATCAATAATAATCAGTATAGCCTAATGTAAATATCTTGGACAATGTTTTAATAAAAAAAAATGTATATAGGCATATATATTAAACTATTTTATTTTACACTGCGTTACATTTTGTAATGGAGTCCATTGGAGACGAGTTGCAGACGAACCCGAGTGCAGTTTATTTATATCCAAACGTGAGCAAAATACAAAACAAAGACTGGGATGATCATTAACATAAACGTAGAAACAACTCACCACACATCAGTTACGTGAACAATACTAGACAAAGACACATGGCAAAAATAAGGGCTTAAATACACAAGGACTAGTGACTAAACAAGACACACCTGTGAACATAATAAAGACAATTAACCAATGACAACATGACACAAGAGACTAGTAGGGAAGCACATGGCAGGATCACATGAGAGCAAGGGAATCACATGACAAGACAGAAAACAAGTCTGTAGCATGTAGCATGAAACATGAACCAAAAACAAAACTATACATTACATATCCCCCCCTCTTTGGGTGGTTCCCGACGCCCAACATAAAACCAAAACAAAACAAGAGAATCCAGGAGGGCGGTCTTGGGGTAGAGATGGCGGGCCAGGCCCATGAAGGGGACAGGACTTGGACCGTGCAGCATGGGTGATGTTGGCAGGCTAGGACACCGCCAATGAGGCACCAGCTGTTCAGGAAGCCAGGGCAGTTCAGGGGACCAGAGAGGCGTGGCCTCCGTGGTCTTAACAAGGGGTAAATTTTCTTGGGGGGAATTATGCTCAGGGGCTATAGCAGAGTCTGGAGCGGCTTCATGGGCTGGAGAGGACTCTGAAGGGTGCTCATGGGCTGGAGAAGACTCTGAAGGGTGCTCATGGGCTGGCTCTGGGACTGGACTGTGGTCAGGGGTTGGAAACAACATGTGCGCGGCCCACACACACCAAATGGTCGTGGCCCTAATGGTCATTACTGCACTCTCAGGAGCTGACTCTGGTGAAGAAACTCAGGCTTGGCAGGCATGACGTGAAGAAAGTGAAGCAACTCAGGCTCGGCAGGCATGACTTGAAGAAACTCAGCCTTGGCAGACATGACTTGAAGAAACTCAGGCTTGGCAGACATGACTTGAAGAAACTCAGCCTTGGCAGGCATGACATGAACAGCCCCTGGCTTGGCAGGTACTGTGGGATTGCGGTGCTCCTCACTCACTCCTCACTCCTCACGCCTGACTGGTACCAGTCGGCGGCTTTCCAGTGCGTCAGGGCTTTTATACAGCCGTGGTTCGCTCTGATTAAAAAGTGGCCCGAACGCCACGCGTGAGTAGGGACGCGGCTCTTGAGCCAGCGTTGGAGAGGGCGCATATGCAACAATCCTAGCTGGAGTATGGCCGATGCTGAGGCCATGAGACCGAGCATCCTCTGAAACCGTTTGACGGGGGCGCGCGCGCCCGCTCTGAATGATGTTGCAAGGCGCCGGATGGTGAGCGCGCGCTCCGATGAGAGACGCGCTGTCATTTGCATCGAGTCTAGAACTATTCCCAGGAAAGAAATTCTCTGGCTGGGAGATAGTATGCTTTTTGCAAAATTGATTCTTAGACCCAGGCATTCTAAATGGCTGATAATCCAAGATCTGTGTGTCATTAGCTGACTCTCTGATTGTGCTAGAACCAGCCAATCGTCGAGATAATTCAGTATTCGCACTCCCCTTCGTCTTAGGGGGGAAAGTGCTGCATCCATACATTTCGTGAATGTACGGGGAGCCAGGGACAGGCCGAACGGGAGTACTGTGTACTGGTATGACTGTCCCTCGAAAGCGAATCTCAGAAACGGCCTGTGATGAGGCGCTATTGGAATGTGAAAGTAAGCATCTTTCAGATCCACTGAGAGAAACCAATCTCCTGGGCGCACTTGCGCGAGGATATGCTTGGTTGTTAACATTCTGAACGAGCGAATCATTAGTGCTTTGTTCAGGTGTCTGAGATCTAGGATGGGGCGGAGACCGCCATCCTTTTTCGGAGAAAATAGCGGCTGTAAAAACCTGTCCCGCTCAGAGAGGGGGAAACAGTTTCCACAGCGCCCTTTTCTATTAGTTTGCGCACCTCGGTGCGTAGAACATGTGAACACTCTTTTCTCACTTTCGTCTCGACCACAGTCGTAAAACGTGGTGGTCTGCGAGCGAACTGGAGCGAGTATCCGTGCTTTACTATATTCAATACCCATTTCGGCATATCTGGAATGTTTTCCCATGCCGCTGCGTGTACAGATATGGGCTGAATACAGGCTAGGGGCGGGCCGCTGTGACGTAGGGACCCGGCTAGCGAATCGCCTGAGCTCGTAGCTCTCAGAGGCGCGGGCTGAGCAGCTGAGTGAATGGGCGCGTGTGTGATTACAACAGCGCGCGCTGTGTTTGTAAAACTCGCAGCCTGAGCTGAGGTTGTGTTTGACACTGTAAGGGCAGTGTTTATAAGTGGGGGTGCATAAACAGTGGTAGGCACACGCGTCACTTTTATAATGTTTCCCGCTTTTACTGGGGATGGATTTATAACTGTGTGAACAGTGCTTGTGTGTAGTGGTGCGTACATGACCGTAGGCACGTGATCTACATTCATGGGAAGCGCAGCCTGAGCTGGGAATGAATTTGGCACTGTTTTGACAGTATCTGGGAATGCACACTTTGTGGACATGTGAACCCTTAGTGATGCAGGCAGAAAAAGACTCTTTTTGTGTTTTCTGTGCGTCGCCGTAAAAACGGCGTTTGTTTGCAGGTGAGCGAGCTCTGTGACTGGCCCATTGACTGCTGTATGGACATATCCAGCCGCCTGTAAGGGGACTGGGTAATGTTTGAGCTTTTGCAGAGAGAGTGGTCCGGCTTTTGCGAGACACGCACTCTCTCTTCTCATTTCTGTGGCTAGGACGGCTTTCAAGGCTCAGGGTTCAGCACAATCTTGGGCCGAGGACCCCGTCGCTCAGGAGGCGGCTTGCGGTTGTGAGAGCGCGAGCGGCGTCGAGCGTCAGCCTGAGGCGCGGGCTGAGAGGCGGTGGGAGCTGTTTTAGCCCGCTGCGGCTGTGGCGGTCTCTGTCTGCTCTGCGATGAGCTGGAGCGCTTTGGCAGGAAATGACGCATAGCTTGTGAAGCGTTCTGGGCCTCAGTGAAGCGTTCGGCGAAACCTTTAACCGCCGGTCCAAACAGCCCGCTGGTGGAGATAGGCGCATCGAGAAATGGCGCCTTATCCGCGTCCTTCATTTCAGTCAGAGTCAGCCACAGATGGCACTCGAGAACAGTCAAATTAGCCATAGCACGGCCGATGGACTGGGCGGTGGCCTTCGTGGCTCGCAGAGCTATATCAGTCGCGCTGCGTAAGTCCCTGAAGGCTTCGGGTTCGGGGCCAGACTCGTCCATAGAGCGGAGAAGCTTGGCTTGGAACACTTGAAGTACCGCCATTGAGTGAAGCGCTGATGCAGCTTGGCCGGCGGCGGCGTAGGCGCGACCGGCGAGAGCAGAGGTAGTGCGGCAGGGCTTCGAGGGGTGGGAAGCTTTGGCTTTCCATCCGGTGGTGGAGGGCGGGCAGAGATGATTGGCCACGGCCTCCTCGAGGGGCGGCGTTCCCTCGTAGCCTCTTTCCTTCGCGCCGTCCACTGAGGAGAGCGAAGAAGAAAAAGAAGGCTTTAGGCGCGCAGAGTGGGGGGCTTTCCACGACTTGGTGAGTTCGTCGTGAACTTCCGGGAAGAGGGAGAAGGCCTTTGCCGAGGGGCCTGCTGGCGCCCCTGCAGAAACCACTCATCCAGTCGGCTCCGGGTTGGTTCTTCGGGAGAAGACCAATCGAGCCCGAGGTCTTCCACGGCCTTAGAGAGGACACGGATAATCTCAGTATCCATAGTGGAGCTCCCGCTCAGGCTAGCTAGCGTCGACGGGGCGGGGTCGAGAGTGGAGCCCGGCCAGTCGTCCGATGCAGCGTCGATGGACAAGCTTTCGTCCATTCCCCCGTCGTCCTCGGACGCGCTGAAAGTCACAAGGCCCACCGCTCTGCTAGAGGGGTGTGGGTCCGGCTGGGTGAACTGAACCGGCGGTGGGGAAGGCAAGAGCGGCGGTGAAGCACGCGGAGACTGGCTCGGCGTGACGTCACTGAGCTCAGGTTCAGGAAGCCTCTGTGAGCGGCGCTTTTTCTTAGTGCGCGGCTCAAACAGAGGGGTGGCGATGGGCTCGCTCATGGCGAAAGCGGCGAGGCGAGCCCGTAGTGCGGAGAGACCCAGGTCATCACATTCCGGGCATCCGCCCTTGGTCAATGCAGCTTCTGCGTGGTCACGGCCCAGGCAGCGAGCGCAGATGATGTGACGATCCCCGTCCGGGAGAAGGTCTCTGCACGACGCGCAGGAAGGCATTTGAAACAACGCCTTATTGGAAAATTGCTCTTTCACAAATGTCGCGGGGCGGACAGATGTAAAATACTTGCGTATATGGCGCGCCGGATGGCTCAGTAGGAGGTGCTTGAAGGCGGCTGAAGGTGCCGACGTCCTCGTAGCAATCCCGCTGGTATGCTTTTCCACGGCGGCGAAGGCTTCCAATAATCCGGAGGATCCAGCGAAGAAGGTGTTCGCTGAAGGAGATTAAATCTAAAGAACTCTCATGACGGGGCGCCCAATATATAGCTTGGCCACGCCCATCTTGGTGGGCTCTGACGCGCGCGGGCGCGAAGCGCGCTCATTGGTCGCGCATTCAGAGTCGCCCCGTCATTGGTTCGAGCAAGTTGCCGCAGCACAGCCAATGACCGAGTTCCTTCGTTCATTGTTGTCAGCTGTGCAGCTGCAATGCGTTTTACATAAAGACTTCAATATTCTCGAGAAAAGGAGTTTTCCCATAGCGTAAGCTACTTACGCAATAGGAGAGACCTCTCGAAAGGGAACTGACGTTACTTTCTATGTTACTTTCCCCCGCCCGCAACATCAATGTTTTGTCCCGCTCCTGCCCACAAATAGACTTTTTTTCTGTACCTCCAAAATACAAATAGGCCTACTACGTGTCGCCATCATACACATCAGCATAAATGCTCCTGATAAATTTGTTACTAAAGCATTAACTTTAAAGCCCGTTATTGTTATTGCTTGTTATTAAAACACATAGCCTAGTTGTTCTTGTTACTTTTCTGCAACAGATGAATAAAAATGTATTAGTTTTTATATGTTTTATTCATAAATATTTCTAGTTTGCGGGAGTCCCGCGATTCGCAAATCGTTTTATTCTCCCGCAACCCGCACACAGAGTGATGTGAATTACCGCCCGCGCCCGCGCTCGGCCATCAAATGTAGTCCCGCGCCGCACTGTATTGCGTTGGGAGTGCACGTCTTTAGATCAAGGGCCCGGCCCGGCGTCGAGGAGTGACAGGAATTGTCGTCGGTTCGGGTCAAGTTCGGGCTCGGGCAGAGAATCTAAGCTCTAACTGAGAGTGACATAACAACGAGGGAATCATCAACGCATGATGCCATGTCTAAACGCAGGATTTTGCTGCATTAGGTAAGGCAATGTTTATTTATTGTCACATGTCTGTCCTGTCTTGTTATGCACATGGGTGTTTTGTTATGTTGGGCCATGTGCTCTTGTTATTGTCTGGTCCCTCCCCCTTGTTATCTGATTATTGGTTTATTTGTCCCACCTGTTATCCTCGTTACCCACCTTATTTGCCTTCCTATTTAGTCTTCCTGTTTTTGCTGTCCTGGGCTCGTTCGTTGTACATGTTACGTGTCTTCGTGTTCCTTCTGTGATGTCTGAGCCCTGAAGTTTGTACCTACCCTGTTTGTTTTGTTATTAAATCTCTGCATCTGAATCCACGTCTCTTGTCTACCCTCCCGTGACAGAACGAACGAGCCATTATGTGGATTCAGCGGAGCGAACTTTGTCCTGCAGAAAGGGAGAATGGGATTTCTCTTTTAAAATATTTCTCCCTGTGCGTTCAAAGGAATGAGGAAAGGAGGGCAGCAGTGTCATCATCACTGGATCCGTCAAGCGTGGGGACTTCATCGATGGTTTTAGCCAGCCCCGAGTTTCCACACATCCGTCAGAAAGGACAGAGGAGGAGAAGGAGACCTGCGCCTGCCCAGCGAGAGACTGTTCACGTCCCGTCTGCCCAGCGAGAGACTGTTCACGTCCCGTCTGCCCAGCGAGAGACTGTTCACGTCCCGTCTGCCCAGCGAGAGACTGTTCACGTCCCGTCTGCCCAGCGAGAGACTGTTCACGTCCCGTCTGCCCAGCGAGAGACTGTTCACGTTCCGTCTGCCCAGCGAGAGACTGTTCACGTCACGTCTGCCCAGCGAGAGACTGTTCACGTCACGTCTGCCCAGCGAGAGACTGTTCACGTCCCGTCTGCCCAGTCAGAGACTGTTCACGTCCCGTCTGCCCAGCGAGAGACTGTTCACGTCACGTCTGCCCAGCGAGAGACTGTTCACGTCACGTCTGCCCAGCGAGAGACTGTTCACGTCACGTCTGCCCAGCGAGAGACTGTTCACGTCACGTCTGCCCAGCGAGAGACTGTTCACGTCACGTCTGCCCAGCGAGAGACTGTTCACGTCACGTCTGCCCAGCGAGAGACTGTTCACGTCACGTCTGCCCAGCGAGAGACTGTTCACGTTCCGTCTGCCTTCATAAGCCTAGACTATCTGGAGCGTCTGGCTCGGATTCTGGACATGCCAGTGTCTCCTGTCCCAGAGCCGGAGCCAGTGTCTCCTGTCCCAGAGTCGGAGCCAGGGTCTGCTGTTCCAGAGCCGGAGGCAGAGCCAGTGCCCATTCCAGAGCCGGAGGCAGAGCCAATGCCCGTTCTAGAGCCGGAGGCAGAGCCAGTGCCCGTTCCTGAGCCGGAGGCAGAGCCAGTGCCCGTTCCTGAGCCGGAGGCAGAGCCAGTGCCCGTTCCTGAGCCGGAGGCAGAGCCACTGCCCGTTCCAGAGCCGGAGGCAGAGCCAATGCCTGTTCCAGAGCCGGAGGCAGAGCCAAGGCCTGTTCCAGAGCCGGAGGCAGAGCCAATGCCTGTTCCAGAGCCAGTGCCTGTTCCAGCGCCAGAGCCAGTGTGTGTTTCTGTGTTTGTGTCTGTTCTTGTGACTGTTACAGTTTTGGTGTCTGTTCCTGAGCCGGTGTCTGTTCCTGAGCCGGGGCCATTGTCTGTTCCTGAGCCGGAGCCAGTGTCTGTTCCTGAATCGGAGCCAGTGTCTGTTGCTGAGCCGGAGCCAGTGTCTGTTGCTGAGCCGGAGCCAGTGTCTGTTGCTGAGCCGGAGCCAGTGTCTGTTGCTGAGCCGGAGCCAGTGTCTGTTGCTGAGCCGGAGCCAGTGCTGAGCCGGAGCCAGTGTCTGTTGCTGAGCCGGAGCCAGTGTCTGTTGCCGAGCCGGAGCCAGTGTCTGTTGCTGAGCCGGAGCCAGTGTCTGTTGCCGAGCCGGAGCCAGTGTCTGTTGCCGAGCCGGAGCCAGTGTCTGTTGCCGAGCCGGAGCCAGTGTCTGTTGCTGAGCCGGAGCCAGTGTCTGTTGCTGAGCCGGAGCCAGTGTCTGTTGCTGAGCCGGAGCCAGTGTCTGTTGCCGAGCCGGAGCCAGTTTCTGTTGCTGAGCCGGAGCCAGTGTCTGTTCCGGAGCCGGAGCCAGTGTCTGTTGCTGAGCCGGAGCCAGTGTCTGTTGCTGTTCCTGAGCCGGGTTCTGTTCCTGTGCCGTGGTCGCCCGAGTGGTCATCTTCGCCCTGGTTGTCACCGCCATGGCCACCCGAAGGGTCTTCACCGCCCTGGCCGCCCGAGGGGTCTTCACCGCCCTGGCCGCCCGAGGGGTCTTCACCGCCCTGGCCGCCCGAGGGGTCTTCTGCTTCGCCCTGGCCGCCCGAGGGGTCGTCTGCTTCGCCCTGGCCGCCCGAGGGGTCGTCTGCTTTCGCCCTGGCCGCCCGAGGGGTCGTCTGCTTCGCACTGGCCGCCCGAGGGATCGTCTGCTTCGCCCTGGCCGCCCGATGGACTGTCTGCTTCGCCCTGGCCGCCCGATGGACTGTCTGCTCCGCCCTGGCCGCCCGATGGACTGTCTGCTTCGCCCTGGCCCCCGGCTAAACCATCACCCCCTGTTTCTGTTCCCTCTCATGGACCTGGCCCCCCATCCCTCCCCCTGATCCTCCACCATTCCACCTCCCTCCTGAACTCTTGTGTTGTGTGTTTTGCCCTGGTCTGTCTCTCCTGTTCCCCCCCTGGCCTGTCCCTCCTGTCCCGCCCGGGTCGGATGGAGCGTCTGGTAGCCGCTCCGTAGGGAGGGGGTTATGTCACATGTCTGTCCTGTCTTGTTATGCACATGGGTGTTTTGTTATGTTGGGCCATGTGCTCTTGTTATTGTCTGGTCCCTCCCCCTTGTTATCTGATTATTGGTTTATTTGTCCCACCTGTTATCCTCGTTACCCACCTTATTTGCCTTCCTATTTAGTCTTCCTGTTTTTGCTGTCCTGGGCTCGTTCGTTGTACATGTTACGTGTCTTCGTGTTCCTTCTGTGATGTCTGAGCCCTGAAGTTTGTACCTACCCTGTTTGTTTTGTTATTAAATCTCTGCATCTGAATCCACGTCTCTTGTCTACCCTCCCGTGACATTTATTGGCTGCCAGGCATACAGTACTGCTTGCTTTTTTTGCTCAAATTAACAGTTTGTAAACGTATAGTTGCGCTGATAACAAATTAGTTAACGGGAGCGTTTATACTGGGACGTTTAAGTTGTTGCTAGGCGACGTTGGTTAAAACTACATGGTTAGGAAATATATTTAAATGCATGGGAAGCGCACATCTTAGCCTTACCCTGGAGTTGGTTCGCCCTCCGCCTATGCCGACTCTCCCGATTGCCCCCGATATGCAATATTCAACCTTGAAATTATGGAATATCCGTTCTACAGTCCGTAGCCGTCGTGTTATCTTTCCCGTATGAGAAATTTAACGTAACTAGGGTGAGCGAGCACGCAAAATCAAACGACCAATCAAAATTCGACTTTGTCTAACAGACTGTCCTTCATTAAAATATTATTAATTTAGCTTAATATTCACAAAAACAAGAACATGTGAAAATGTAATTGGCAAATGTAATTTTTAAATAGCATATTTTATCAGTAAAATCCCGTTTACATTCATGGTGATCAGTGACGTGCGGTGATGTCTTAAAGAGGCTAGGCACTGAGTTATGAAAGCCAGATTACCTGATTTATTGTTTAGGCTAATAATACGTAATAACAGTACACTTTACGCACAAGCGCAGCATAACAAGAAATGTACAAATCAGGACGTATATCATGTACTCTCTCTCACAGTCTCTCTCTCTCGCACACACACACACACACACACATACATACATACATACATACACGCACGCACGCATACATACATACATACACGCACGCACGCACACACACAACAGAAGCGCGGCACAGGCAAACACCGGTAGTTAATGTCCACTCAAGCATCAGAATACAACCATTCTTAATCCTTAATTTTTGCACAGCGGCCAATTATGTCTGTCAGCAAAAGTAAAATCACACACTGCTCAATTGAATATGAAGGCAAATGGCTTGCATTAATTCAACCACATTTATCAATTCAATATTAAGCCAAAAATAGTTTTTGACTCACCAATCGGTAGATTATTTGTACATAAAATCCATCCGCCGCTCTTTCTTTGTAAAGACGTCGATCACAACTTTGTAAAACTTGTCTTTACGGGCCTTCTAGTCCATCTAAGGCTGGCGTGTCCTCCCTCTTGCTATTAACTCAGATTTTGAATTAAAATCGAGCTTGGAAAAATGTCTTAACTCTGTGATCACGGCCGGTGCTGTCATTTTGACTTTAAATTTGGCGGGGATAAGGTAGGCTAGCTGTGGTGTAATGACGTTAGCTACGCAAATATGTCGATTTTAATTGGTCCATGTCTGATATGTAACGTAGATGGGTACGGGCATAGCATATTTACGTCCAAAGGCACAGCAGAGTTGTGCTTTTTGCCGTACATGTTAAAGAATACAGGACCGAAGTGCGCATGCGCAACATGGGTTTTTCGCTTGTCGTCTGCAATGAATGGACGGTAAAAGCACTGCTTATTCTACCATTTGTTTTTTATTTGATTATGCGTAACTGCTACATTTGTCATCGTAACGTCTAAACAATTGGAATAACACCCATATTGCATATATAAATCACAAGAATAAACAGTAAAAATACAAATACAAGTTTATTATTTAATAAACATTTTTATTTTTAAATTTTGGCAGGGTAGGCAGTGCCTAGTTTGCCTACCCAGATCGCACGTCACTGATGGTGATCTGAGGGGGCGGGAGAGTCCCGTTGAGGGGGCGTCGCCCCCTCACGCCCCCCCGTGGCGCCGGCCCTGGCTAGAACTAACAAGACACACCTGTGAACACAATCAAGACAATTAACCAATGACAACATGACACAAGAGAATAGTAGGGAATCACATGGCAGGTTCACATGAGGGCAAGGGAATCACATCACATGAAAAGACAGGAAACATGACTGTAACATGAAACATGAACCCAAAACAAAACTATATATCACACTTTTCTGATTAGCATATGGTTAATGACAAAAAAGAACAGAAAAATCTGATAATATTTTTTTACATTTGATGTCGTCGCCACCAGTGACGTCAGGGATGCGATGGAGTAAAAAGATGCTCTGGCCAAGGGGAGAGAGAGAGTGAGCAATCATTCAGGCAGAGACTCACATCAGCAGCATCACAAGATGGGCAACGTTCAAGTGAGTAAAACAGTGAAGTTTCTTTTTCGCACTTTTCTCTGTTTCTTTTACTACAGATAACGATATAGTTTGTTATTAGGTTGCAACGTATGCAACATATTGCGTAGACTAACTAAATGTGTTTATGCGCAAATGAGTTTCTCGCGTGACACTTCGATGTTTTGTTTTGATGCTTTAACAGTTTTTCTACATGTTTTATTGCTAACATTACTAAACTTAATATGTTTTTAAAGTATTTAGTCATTGTTTCCCATATATTAATTTTATATTAGCCTATATTGTATTTTACTGTGATTTGAGGAGTAGTTTATACTCTTGTCATAAGAAGAAGAATGTTTATCAAAGAATAACTGTTTTGTTTTCGATGAGTGCACATTGTTGTTATGGCAGTGGGCGAGGCAGAGGAAGGCTTACTCTGTTCCTGTCCTTTCCCAGAGATCCCATGACTCAGCTGTGTGTTACACAGAACCCCTCCCCATACAGACTACTGCATTGTGATCTAATCCTTTAACCCTTGAAAAACATCCTGATGGGTCCCTGACCACACCTTTGTACAATTTAAAATAAATTAATTGTTTAACCCATTTCAAAATCTGTAAATTTTAATTAAAACTACAATACAGTCTAATTGCACAACACATGATTGTTCTTACACAACCTTCATTTCAGCCCACAATAACTCCTTTTGAAGACTTTGATGTGATGGCAGACATCAAGACAATCCGTAAGGCCTGCAAAGGAATGGGTAGGTTAAATAAAAATAATCACTGTTGGAAAATACTGACATTAAATGGGTGTTTGCTTTTTTTAACTTACAATATGATGAAATATGATTTAGCACTTTTAAAGTCTGCATGAAACAGAATTTACTACCAACTTTACTTTAGCGTTGAGACCTATGGTTGGAATGTATTGAAACAGAATATTGAACAAGAAAAAATAGAGGGTGGGGTTTGATTTTAATGTCCTCCTCGTCGTCATATTTTTATGAAATATTGCAGTGATTATTATAAATGATTTCCACATGCACATTATTATTTAAAATAAATATATTGTGCCTTCATAATCTTTAATCAAATTAACTTCTCCTCCTTCTTAGAGACATTTTTTTTCTCTGTTCTGATGATGTGTTTACTGGCGTGAGGGTGGGACAACCTGTCTCTCACATGAGATCACAGCAATAGTCCCAACCTACATTTTTTTTTTGTTGTTGTTTTTTATTAGTATTTTTATTAGAATTTTTACATTTTACAAAAAAGCTAAAGAAAACAAGATGCATTTAGAAAATGTATAACAACAACCATATAAATTATTATTAATAAGTATATTTCAATAATATATTACTAATAATAATATAAAATAAGAAAAAAAATTAAATGAACTAAGACCATTTAAATGTAACATTTAAGTACATGCAGTTTCAGTTATGGAGCACAAACAAACAAGCACTCAGTAGAGCCCACCCTCCATTTTTCTTGTCCAAGAATAAGTTTCACTCGGATATACGTCACAATAGGGAAGTATAAGACAATCACAACTATCGTTTCATGCTGACTTGTATTTTAACTAAGGGTACGTTTGCACGACTAAAATGTACTAAAAACGGAAAAGTTTTTCCTTTGCGTTTTTGAAGTTTTACGCACAGACATTGTCAAAACGATCCCTGTTCACACGGATCCACCACGAAAACGATATTATTCATGCCAAGCCAGTAGATGGCGAGGTCACTTTGTAAAGAAACTACGTGCCTATAGACTGAAAACGTAACACGCGTACGCATGAATTCACCGTTTTCACAAATTCGTTTTTGTAGTTTACATGGGGACTATAATGGTATCGTTTTCAAAAACTTGCACTTTGAAAACTGTTTTTCAACGTTTGCATTTTCAGGCCCCAAAAATGCTGTAGTCGTCTAAATGACTGACCTAGACGCATAAAAAGTTTCCATATTTTGTTGAAAACGGTGTTGTGTAAAAAAAGGAAGAGTTTTTTAGCCTATGAGTTGTGGGGCTCTTAAGGGGGTGTTTACACAACACCATGACATCGCCAACTACTGGCCTGGCATGCATAATACAGCAGTTTTAGTCGTTTTCGCGGATCCGTGTGAATGGGGATGAACAATGTGAACAATGTTTTGACAACATTGTTGCCTGAATGCAATTATTATTTTTTTTAAACACAGAGGAAAAACTTTTCCATTTTTAGTACATTGTTGTCATGTAAACATACACTAAATCTGATAGAGGAATAACTGACATTATGAGGTATTTGCTCATCTCCTATTGTTCACAGGGACAGATGAAGAGACCATCATTTCCATTCTAGCAAACCGCTCTGCATTCCAGCGAATGGAGATTAAACAAGCCTACTTTGAAAAATATGACGATGTGAGTCAGATCTCTGAAATGTTTATTGACAAATGCAAGTACATCCTTTATATAATTGTGTTTTTGTGAAAGTACACTATTTATGCTGATCTAATATGGCGTAAATATAGTTTGTCTAAATTTAAAGGTAGGGTAGGCAATTTTTGGAGAGGCTAGCAATAGCACGCTAGCTTTGAAAGCATAAGATCCCACCCTCCCTTCAGAGCGTCTCCAACACCACGCCTCCTTCAAAACACATGAACACGTTCAGCAGGGAGCAACAAGAGCATCTCGAGAGATGGCGTTAAACTACCTCATGTCTCAAAGTACGTAAAACTACAGTAATAATGAACATAAACATCTTAAAGAGCGCTGACCTGTACCACCTGACTGCTGTAGATGCATTTATGCAATGAGTGGACAAACATTTTATGGTCCTACACCTTCCACAGACGATATACATATAAATACATTTAGACCACTGATTGCTATCAGGATGTGAAGAGACTTTCAACCAGCATAGCAAAAAATGTGTCTGCAACAAATCGCTTACCCTGCCTTTAAAGTGGCTTATAAGAACAAACTAATCTCATATATGACATGCGCCATAGACCAGTGGTTTCTAATTTTCCTCTCCCAGCATCACATTGCATTGATTTAGACTGCATTAGGTAACTGGAAAAGTTTCTACCATTATGCTTTCACCCTTTTAATAATCGTGCAGAGCTCGTGGAAAGCTGGAGTATTGTGTTGAACCATAGTTGTTCTTCGTATCCCTTGTCTAAATCGACTAAAATGTTCGTAACCAGCATTGTAACAAATTTATCTTGCATACAATCCCTTGAAATGTAATGTAATGAGAACTTAGTTTTTTAGTTAAAAGTATTTTGAATTAATAACTTTTACTTCATATCATAATTCTTTGATAGAGCGAGTAACCAATATACATCTATTTGAGTCTGCTTCTGGTTTGTTCTTTCGGTCTGTGGCCACATTGGAAAGGAGTTGAAGGAAGTCTTGAAGAATGAACTCACAGGAAACTTTGAGAACGCAATTATAGCCATGCTGGACCCACCCAACATCTTCATGGCTAAAGAATTAAGGAGGGCCATGAAGGGTGCTGGGACAGATGAGGACGTGCTAGTGGAGATCCTCTGCACCAGCACCAATCAGGTTATAATTTACATTATTAGATTGGGAGAATAGTCGCACAAATTTCAAGCATCAAACATAGCTGAAAAGAAATCATTATTTGATTGTAAGCATTACTTACACAATAGATATTTTTTCTTTAACAGGATATTTTGAATTGCAAAGAGGCATATATGCAAGGTAAGCTTTAATCAGATACAAATGATTTTGTGATGTAATAAAATATAAAGAGATATGATTTTATTGTTGACTCATTATTGATACTATGAAGTGCTCACTGCTGTGATGCTAATATTATTACTAGTAATAAAATAATGCATTATTATAGTCATGTAACAGATCTTTTGATCTCCAGTGCATGAGAGGGATCTGGAGGCTGA
This sequence comes from Gila orcuttii, assembly GCA_026230005.1. Lineage (NCBI taxonomy): Eukaryota > Metazoa > Chordata > Actinopteri > Cypriniformes > Leuciscidae > Gila > Gila orcuttii. The sequence continues at coordinate 33,045,282 of JAPDVR010000008.1, forward strand.
TATTGAAGATGACACTAGTGGAGAAGTGAGGAATCTTCTGGTTTCTCTCCTAGAGGTAAAATACGATTTTACTAATGAGTTCATGTCCAGTATGTTTGATACTTATAGTATTTAGCAATGATTTGTACTGATAGGAAGAATGTAAAAGTGCATAAATGGGGTGGATACTTGTACATTCAAGCCCTTTTTTTCACATGTTCAGAGGGGTCAGAGGCCACACATTTTCCTAATTTAATAAAACATTTTCCATAATAAATTACTTTGAGCATAGCAAGACTATGGCTGTGTCCGAAAGCTTATGCAGCTGACTTGTGGGAGTGAATTAACTGGCAGCGTTTGCATACGAAGGCACCTTATGAAACTGATTTCAGAGAGACCTCTGAGGCAGCGTAACGGTTTAATGATCTACAGCAAAATAGAAAAAGCTTTGGTGATAATTAAGCAAATATTTAATAATTAATCAAAAGTGGAAAACGGTGGTTAAAAACGTACATTTACACACAAACTAACCACCAACCACAACTTTCAGACGCCATTTTTTTATATTTAGCTTAACTGCCATCGCATGGAACGCACAGGATTGTGGGATATCAAAGGCAGCGAAGGATGCATCTATGCTGCCTTCAAAAATCAATCAGATGAAGGCATCTCATGAGACAGGAAGTGAAGCTAACATTGGATTTAGAAGTGCTTTGAGGCAGCATTTTTAAGCATTCGGACATAGTCATGAAAACTTGCATTCCATCGCCACTGAATGAAACGATCAAGGCTTTTGTTCACTGGAAGTGGAACATGAATGGTGCCAAAGTCCCTTTAAGAATTAAGTGTTATTCTGTAGTTTTTGTATGGTGCAGAATTCCATTCCTAAAGTTTTTATTTGCAATTGCATAGTGCAGCATCAATGTATCAATTAAATCTACCAAGGTTTGTTGCTGTTATTTGCTATGAACAACTGACTTTCACCTGCAGGCCAGTAGGGATGAGTCTTATGAAGTGGATGAAACTTTGGCAGAACAAGATGCAATATCATTGTTTGAGGTGAGATTAACTCTGATGTTCTACTTAAAATCTCTGGATTTTTGTAACTTTTTTTTATAACTACTTTATTTTTGGGTTGCCAAGTCTATGATTTTCCACGCATAATTGACATTCTTATAAAAGGTTTCCACAGGAGGATTATATTTAGGTGTTCAAGCACGAAGTGCTGAAAACCTATTGTTTTTGTACTGATTTTTATTATTATTATTAGGTGTTCAAGCACGAAGTGCTGAAAACCTATTGTATTTGTAAGGATTTTTATTATTAGGTGTTCAAGCACGAAGTGCTGAAAACCTATTGTATTTGTAAGGATTTTTATTATTATTATTATTATTATTATTATTACTATTTTTCTTCCGCCGTAAAACGCATCGTGCAGCCCAAACCGTAAGTGCTGGAGCCTTGAAACTTTGTCAGATGGTAGTACAAAAATCGAGGAGAGGTTATCAAATTATGAGCCCGATTGGCCCATAGGTGGCGCTATAGCAACCAATTGCGCGAAACTGCTCATAACTCCTAGACCGTAAGTCGTAGACTCAAGTGTCTTATATCACTGGAAAGCTGGTCACCTGACGAAAAAAAACGTATATCTCCGATTTAATTTCCGCCAATATAGATTTTCCGCCATTTTGAATTTTGTCAAAAAACTACTTTTGCGAACTAGTCCTTGGTTTTTCGTCCGATCGGAACCAAACCAGTGCAGAAATGTTCTTTGGAGTCTGAATGTGAATAATTATTGAAAAAAAGTTGAAATTTCGATTTTCGGTCGCTAGGGGGCGCAAAATGAACATTGTGGGAGGAGCCTATTTTACTAAAATGGCTATAACTCGATAAGGAAATGAGATAGCTTCACCAAACTTGGTACACATGTGAATGAGTTCGATTTGAGGTCACAGTAAAAATATCGCGACGATCGAACACTAGGTGGCACTATAACATGAAAAAAACATATAAAGGGCTGATCGTTAGTCCGATTGACCTGAAAATTGGTATGCAGTGTCTTGGTCCAAGGCCCCATGTATGTCTATGAGGACATTGGCGTATCTCAAAAAACATGGCCGCAAAAAACAAAAAAGAGTTTAACGGCTCTTTAATCACGTGGTGTGGCACACATCCCCACAATGTGCATATCATGTGATAGATCTCCTCATGCTGAACAACTTTGCCTCTAGAACCATTGCTGTCAATCAAATCGTTCATTAAATATTCACGAATATGTTAAAAACCTACTTTTGCGAACTAGTCCCTGGTTTTTCGCCCGATCGGAACCAGACCAGTCTAGAACAATTCTCTGGACTCTCTAGATCAATAATTATCAAAAAAAAGTTGAACTTTGCCCTTTGGTTCACTATAACAGGGTCATTTAGAAAATGGGCATGGCAAAATTCACTCAAAAGCCTATAAATCATAAATAAAAACTCAGAACTTCACAAAAATTGGTGAGCACATGTGACATAACGTCATTAACAAGCATGCAAAATTTTATGGAGATCGGACAATAGGTGGCGCTATAACTGTTAAAAAGCTTTAAAACCATATATTTCCTATGGTAAATTGCCTGTATTGGCTGTAAATGGTCTTTTCCATCTATTATGTCAGTGGTTAAATTAATGCTAAATAAAACTTAATGTCTTTTGATGCTTTTGCTTTTACTGCTTGAACACCGCTAAATGCTGCTTGCAGCTTTAATTAGGTGTTCAAGCACGAAGTGCTGAAAACCTATTGTATTTGTACTGATTTTTAGGTGTTCAAGCACGAAGTGCTGAAAACCTATTGTATTTGTGCTGATTTTTATTAGGTGTTCAAGCACGAAGTGCTGAAAACCTATTGTATTTGTGCTGATTTTTATTATTAGGTGTTCAAGCACGAAGTGCTGAAAACCTATTGTATTTGCTATTTGAAAAAAAAAATTGCCCTTAAACGCATCGTGCAGTCCAAACCGTAAGGCCTAGAGACTTGAAACTCGGCCAGATGGTAGGCCACACTTTTGGGGAGAACCTATCAGAGTATGACCCCGATTGGCCCATAGGTGGCGCTACAGAAACCAAAAGTACTAAATTACCCATAACTCCTCGACCGTTTGACCTAGCATCAAGATTTTTACATCACTGTGATCCCTGGCTCAAGACGGACAAGATGTATTCCTCGGATGCTCGATTTGAGCAAAAAGAAATTTGTTATGGCCAGTTTTGTCCAAAACCTACTTTTGCGAACTAGTCCCTGGTTTTTCGCCCGATCGGAACCAAACCAGTCTAGGCCTATTCTCTGGACTCTCTAGATCAATAATTATCGAAAAAAAAGTTGAAATTTTGCATTTGGGTGGCTGTAACAGGGTCATTTAGAAAAGGGGCGGGGCTAAATACAGTAAAAAGCCTATAAATCCTAAACGAAAAGTCAAAACTTCACAACAATGGATGAGCATATGTGTCATAACATGGTGAAGAAGCATGCAAAGTTTCATGGAGATCGGACCATAGGTGGCGCTATAACTGTCAAAAAGGTCTCATTCTTATTAGGTGTTCAAGCACGAAGTGCTGAAAACCTATTGTATTTGCTATTTGAAAAAAAAAATTGCCCTTAAACGCATCGTGCAGTCCAAACCGTAAGGCCTAGAGACTTGAAACTCGGCCAGATGGTAGGCCACACTTTTGGGGAGAACCTATCAGAATATGACCCCGATTGGCCCATAGGTGGCGCTACAGAAACCAAAAGTACTAAATTACCCATAACTCCTCGCCCGTTTGACCTAGCATCAAGATTTTTACATCACTGTGATCCCTGGCTCAAGACGGACAAGATGTATTCCTCGGATTCTCGATTTGAGCAAAAAGAAATTTGTTATGGCCAGTTTTGTTCAAAACCTACTTTTGCGAACTAGTCCCTGGTTTTTCGCCCGATCGGAACCAAACCAGTCTAGGCCTATTCTCTGGACTCTCTAGATCAATAATTATCGAAAAAAAGTTGAAATTTTGCATTTGGGTGGCTGTAACAGGGTCATTTAGAAAAGGGGCGGGGCTAAATACAGTAAAAAGCCTATAAATCCTAAACGAAAAGTCAAAACTTCACAAAAACTGATGAGCATATGTGTCATAACATGGTGAAGAAGCATGCAAAGTTTCATGGAGATCGGACCATAGGTGGCGCTATAACTGTCAAAAAGGTCTCATTCTTATTAGGTGTTCAAGCACGAAGTGCTGAAAACCTATTGTATTTGCTATTTGAAAAAAAAATTGCCCTTAAACGCATCGTGCAGTCCAAACCGTAAGGCCTAGAGACTTGAAACTCGGCCAGATGGTAGGCCACACTTTTGGGGAGAACCTATCAGAGTATGACCCCGATTGGCCCATAGGTGGCGCTACAGAAACCAAAAGTACTAAATTACCCATAACTCCTCGACCGTTTGACCTAGCATCAAGATTTTTACATCACTGTGATCCCTGGCTCAAGACGGACAAGATGTATTCCTCGGATTCTCGATTTGAGCAAAAAGAAATTTGTTATGGCCAGTTTTGTCCAAAACCTACTTTTGCGAACTAGTCCCTGGTTTTTCGCCCGATCGGAACCAAACCAGTCTAGGCCTATTCTCTGGACTCTCTAGATCAATAATTATCGAAAAAAAGTTGAAATTTTGCATTTGGGTGGCTGTAACAGGGTCATTTAGAAAAGGGGCGGGGCTAAATACAGTAAAAAGCCTATAAATCCTAAACGAAAAGTCAAAACTTCACAAAAATTGATGAGCATATGTGTCATAAAATGGTGAAGAAGCATGCAAATTTTCATGGAGATCGGACCATAGGTGGCGCTATAACTGTTAAAAAGCTTTAAAACCATATATTTCCTATGGTAAATTGCCTATATTGGCTGTAAATGTTTTTTTCCATCTATTATGTCAGTGTTTAAATGTATGCTAAATAAAATTTAATGTCTTTTGATGCTTTTGTGCTTAACGGCCTGAAAGGCCTTAACTGCTTGAACACCGCTAAATGCTGCTTGCAGCTTTAATTATTATTAGGTGTTCAAGCACGAAGTGCTGAAAACCTATTGTATTTGTGCTGATTTTTATTATTATTAGGTGTTCAAGCACGAAGTGCTGAAAACCTATTGTATTTGTGCTGATTTTTATTATTATTAGGTGTTCAAGCACGAAGTGCTGAAAACCTATTGTATTTGTGCTGATTTTTATTATTAGGTGTTCAAGCACGAAGTGCTGAAAACCTATTGTATTTGTGCTGATTTTTATTATTATTATTATTATTATTATTATTATTATTCTGCCGTAAAACGCATCGTGCAGACCAAACCGTAAGTGCTAGAGACTTGAAACTTTGTCAGATGGTAGTACAAAAATCGAGGAGAGGTTATCAAATTATGAGCCCGATTGGCCCATAGGTGGCGCTATAGCAACCAATTGCGCAAAACTGCTCATAACTCCTAGACCGTATGTCGTAGACTCAAGTGTCTTATATCTCTGGAAAGCTGGAAACCTGAAGTAAAAAACGTATATCTCCGATTTCATTTCCGCCATGATAGATTTTCCGCCATTTTGAATTTTGTCGAAAAACTACTTTTGCGAACTAGTCCCTGGTTTTTCGCCCGATCGGAACCAAACCAGTGCCAAAATGTTCTCTGGAGTCTGAATATAAATAATTATCGAAAAAAAGTTGAAATTTTGATTCACGGTCGCTAGGGGGCGCAAAATGAACGTTGTGGGCGGAGCCTATTTTACTAAAATGGCTATAACTCAAGAAGTAAATGAGATAGCTTCACCAAACTCGGTACACATGTGAATAAGTTCATTCTGAGGTCACAGTAAAAAAATCGCGACGATTGGGCACTAGGTGGCGCTATAACATTAAAAAAACATAAATAGGGCTGTGACCACCTGACCATTGGTCCGATTGACTTGAAAATTGGTATGCAGTGTCTTGGTCCAAGGCCCCATGTATGTATAAAAGGACATTGGCGTATCTCAAAAAACATGGCCGCCATCGGCCAATGAAGTTTGAGCACCTGTGAGACGAGGTTAACGGAGGCCGATCGGAACGAAACTCGATGGGCATGTTCGACTCATGGCCCAAGAGGTCTGTAAGAGTTTTGAAAGAAATCGGCCACTAGTTGGCGCTAACAAGTTTTACGGCTCTGTAATCACGTGGTGTGGCACACATCCCCACAAAATGCATATCATTTGATAGATCTCCTCATGCTGAACAACTTTGCCTCTAGAACCATTGCTGTCAATCAAATCGTTCATTAAATATTCACAAATATGTTTAAAACCTACTTTTGCGAACTAGTCCTAGGATTTTCGCCCGATCGGAACCAGACCAGTCTAGGACAATTCTCTGGACTCTCTAGATCAATAATTATCAAAAAAAAGTTGAAATTTGGCATTTGGTTGGCTATAACAGGGTCATTTATAAAATGGGCGTGGCAAAATATAGTCAAAAGCCTATAAATCCTATACGAAAACTCAGAACTTCACAAAAATTGGTGAGCATATGTGACATAACATCCTTAAAAAGCATGCCAAATTTTATGGAGATCGGACCATAGGTGGCGCTATAACTGTTAAAAAGCTTTGAAACAATGTATTTCCTATGGTAAATTGCCTGTATTTGCTGTAAATGGTGTTTTGCATTTATTATCATGTAATGTTCATATCATAATGTTCAAAACCAGTGCAGTACAATTCTCTGGACTCTCTAGATCAATAATTATCAGAAAAAGTTGAACAACTTCATTTGGATGGCTATAATAGGGTCACTTCACAATGTAGCCATGACCTAGTGTCCCCAAAAGCTTATATCTCTTCAATGAATGCTCAGATCTTCTTAAAAACAAGTCAGAACATGTGCCATATGACTCCAAACAATCATGAAAAATTTCAGACAGATCGGACAAAATTTGCCTCTATAACAGTTAAAAATGGGAAAATTAAATGAATATAATGGCATATTAAGCCAATAAGTAGTATTTTACTGCCCCCTGCTGTTTAAAATATGAATTATACTTGAGTAGTGTGACAAAATTACTATTTAGACTTTATAAAATTACTATTTTAACATTTACAATCACATTAAGTCAAATTTCATCTATTGAAGTATCACTATTGACAATTCTGTCACATTGACAAATGTGAATCCTGAATGAGACATAGTTCAAATCTCTGTATCTACAACAGAATGTGTGTGTAGTCCTATGTTTCTGAATAAATTCTGAATAATCTGATTAATAGTTTGCAAAGACATGTATGAAATAACATTCAAATATATTTTCATAATGATTTTGTGTGTGTGTGTGTGTGTGTGTGTGTGTGTAAGCTTGCATAAAGGAGTTAAAATGGAAAAACTGTCAAAATGAAAGTGGCCTGCAGAGGGCAGTAGAAGACCACTTATTGGCTCATTCTACTTATTAATGAAGTCTTTTAACAGGTGCATTCATATTTAGACACTATAAAATCACTTGTATAACAATTACTATTATAACACAATCATATTTTCTCAGAGTTTATCACTTCATTTGTTCTGACACTTCACATCAATGCTAGCAATGTGGTAAATCATGATAAACTATGGTAAATCATGCTAGAATCACAGTACTCTATGGCAGTGTTGGGAACCCTAATCAAACACACCTGATTCAACTCATCAGCTCATAATCACATAGGTTAATGAGCTGATGAGTTGAATCAGGTGTGATTGATTAGAGAGACAGAGAAAACGGGTCCTTCAGGACAGGTTTGGGAACCACTGCTCTATGGTAAATCATCCTAGAACGTAGTAAATCATACTAGAACTTGGTAAATCATGGTAAATCATGCTAGATTCATGGTAAATCATACTGGAACATGGTAAATCATGAAAAATCACACTAAAATGTGGTATATCATGGTAAATCATGCTAAAACATGGTCTATTCCATCTATGATATCAGTGGTTAAATGCTTGCTACATAAAACGTAATGTCTTTTGATGCTTGTGTGGTTAAAAATCTTAAATGCCTTAACTGCTTGAACACCGCTAAATGCTGCTTGCAGCTTTAATTATTATTATTATTATTATTATTATTATTCTGCCGTAAAACGCATCGTGCAGACCAAACCGTAAGTGCTAGAGACTTGATATTTGGGTTTAAGGTAGCACAGAAATCGAGGAGAGGTTGAGAGAATATGAGCCCGATTGGCCCATAGGTGGCGCTGTAGTAACAAAAACGCGAAACTGCTCATAACTCCTAAACCGTATGTCGTACACTCAAGTGTCTTATATCATTGGAAAGCTGGACTTCTGACTTAAAAAACGTATATCTCCGATTTCATTTCCGGTATGCAAATTTTTCCGCCATTTTGAATTTTGTCGAAAAACTACTTTTGCGAACTAGTCCCTGGTTTTTCGCCCGATCGGAACCAAACCAGTGCAGAAATGTTCTCTGGAGTCTGAATATCAATAATTATCAAAAAAAAGTTGAAATTTTGATTCATGTTCGCTAGGGGGCGCAAAATAAACGCTGTGGGCGGAGCCTATTTTACTAAAATGGTTATAACTCAAGAAGTAATTGAGATAGCTTCACCAAACTCGGTACACATGTGAATGAGTTCATTCTGAGGTCACAGTAAAAAAATCGCGACGATCAAACACTAGGTGGCGCTGTAATGTGAAAAAAACATAAAAAGGGCTCTGACCAGCTGACCGTTAGTCCGATTGACTTGAAAATTGGTAAGCAGTGTCTTGGTCCAAGGCCCCATGTATGTGTATGAGGACATTGGCGTATCTAAAAAAACATGGCCGCCATCGACCAATGAAGTTTGAGCACCAATGAGACGAGGTTAACGGAGGCCGATCGGAACGAAACTCGATGGGCACGTTCGACTTATGGCCCTAGAGGCCTGTAAGAATTTTGAAAGAAATCGGCCACTAGTTGGCGCTAACGAGTTTTACGGCTCTGTAATCACTTGGTGTTGCACACATCCCCACAAAATGCATATCATTTGATAGATCTCCTCATGTTGAACAAATTTGCCTCTAGAACCATTGCTGTCAATCAAACCGTTCATTAAATATTCACGAATATGTTAAAAACCTACTTTTGCGAACTAGTCCCTGGTTTTTCGCCCGATCGGAAACAGACCAGTCTAAGACAATTCTCTGGACTCTCTAGATCAATAATTATCAAAAAAAAGTTGAACTTTACCCTATGGTTCACTATAACAGGGTCATTTAGAAAAGGGGCGTGTCAAAATACACTCAAAAGCCTATAAATCGTAAATAAAAAATCAGAACTTCACAAAAATTGATGAGCATATGTGTCATAACATGGTGAAGAAGCATGCACAGTTTCATGGAGATCGGACCATAAGTGGCGCTATAACTGTTAAAAAGCTTTAAAACCATATATATCTTATGGTAAATTGCCTGTTTAAAACCAGTGCAGTACAATTCTCTGGACTCTCTAGAATAGATCAATAATTGTCAGAAAAGGTATAACTTCTTCATTTGGATGGCTATAATAGGGTGAAAGACCAGCTGTGATGACTATATTAAACAGCTTTGATGACTATAACAGCCAATAAGTGGCATTTTACAATAAGTGGACCTGCTGTCATTTTATCATACTACTCCCTAATATTGTTATATATAATTCATATTTAGACTTTATAAAATCATTATTTTAACATTTACAATCACATTCATGTATTATTCACAATTGTGTCACAGGAAGGCTCAGGCTGAAAACGAACGTTAGGCCACGCCCTCACAGTACAAATTCACTCATAACTCGAAAACGCGAACTCCCTGCGCGCTCAAATTTGGATGGTAAAGTCCTCTATTGGGCCTTGATCGAAATCTATCGTCGCGGGCCTCGGGAGCGCCCCCCCGCGGATCGCTAATTCGAGAGACCCCCGAGTTTGAACGGCTGTAACTCTCGACCTAGACCACCTAGATTCTTGTGCGATAGCTCGTTAGAAAGGGCTCGTCCTCATCTAGCTTCGATTCGAGTTTGGTGCGATTCGGCCAGGGCATTCCCGAGATATAAGCCCCAAAATATATGCTTTTGAACGGGCATAACTCCCGGCCCCGATCGGCCACCAACACCGGGATGGTCTCGTTCAACAGGGCTCTTCGGACATTATCTAAGTTCTGAGTTTCAGATTTTTTCACTTTCTCGTTCCCGAGATATAAGTGAAAAACCAAATTTCCATTCATTCATTTCAACTCTATATAGGCTGTAATACCACTGTTGTCCACTAGAGGGAGCAGCAGTATTAGACATGTTCAATCTTTTTATCAGCTTTCAGCATTGGCTAACAAACAAATGCTTAAAGCTATTTTTTTAAATTAGTTGTATATTATTACATCACAAAGAAATATGTGAAATGCTTATAGACCATTAAAAGAGATTTCAAAAATAACATATCCCACACGTGTGTGTGTGTGTGTGTGTGTGTGTGTGTGTGTGTGTGTGTGTGTGTACTTGTACAACTATCTTTGTGAGGACCAGTTTGAGTTTTAGACCATTGGAGTGAGGACAAAGAGAGTAAAGTGAGGGCATTTTGGCCGGTCCTCACTTTCTGAGACCCCTTTAAAGGCTTGAGGGTCAAGACTTGGTTTTAGGGATACGGTTATAATTAGGTTAAGGGTAGGTTTAGGGTAAGGGTTCGGGTTAAGCACTTAGTTGTGATGAGTAAGGTTAGGTAAGCGGCTAGAGATTGCATTGTGTCAATGAATGTCCTCATAAAGATAGATGTACAAGAGTGTGTGTGTGTGTGTGTGTGTGTGTGTGTGTGTGTGTGTGTGTGTGTGTGTGTGTGTGTTTGTGTGTGTGTGTGTGTGTAAGCATGCATTATGGAGTTAACATGAAAAAACTGGGTTGCCTTAGTGCAGGATTCTAGTGAAACCAAGTTGTTTAAAATGAAAGTGAGCCAATAAGTGGTCTTCTACTGCCCTCTGCTGGCCATTTTACTTCTTAAAGCTATTTTATTATTATGATGGATTGGTAATATAATCATAGCTGTCAACCCTCCCGTTTTTTCCGGGTTTCTCACGTATTTTAGCTCTTTTCCCGCTGTCTTCCCGTTTTAGTATTTTCCCGTAAAATATCCCGTATTTTTACGCTCTGATTGTGTGAGACGTACAAGCTCCGGCAGATTCGGCTTGTTATTATTATTATTATTATTCCGCCGTAAAACGCATCGTGCAGCCCAAACCGTAAGAGCTGGAGCTTTGAAACTTTGCCAGATGGTAGTACAAAAATCGAGGAGAGGTTATCAAAGTATGAGCCCGATTGGCCCATAGGTGGCGCTATAGCAATCAATTGCGCGTAACTGCTCATAACTCCTAGACCGTAAGTCGTAGACTCAAGTGTCTTATATCATTGGAAAGCTGGATGCCTGTAGGATAAAATGTATATCTCCGATTTTATTTTTGGTATGCAAACTTGTCCGCCATTTTGAATTATGTTAAAAACCTACTTTTGTGAACTAGTCCCTGTTTTTTTGCCCTATTGGAACCAAACCAGTGCAGAAATGTTCTCTGGAGTCTGCTTATCAATAATTATTGAAAAAAAGTTGAAATTTCAAATTCCGGTCGCTAGGGGGAGTAAAATTAACGTTTTGGGAGGAGCCAATTTTACTAAAATGGCTATAACTCGAGAAGTAAATGAGATATCTTCACCAAACTTGGTACTCATATTTATGAGTTCAAATCAAGGTCACAGTAAAAAAACTGCGTCGATTGGCCACATGGTGGCGCTATAACATTAAAAAAACATAAAAAGGGGTGTGGCCACCTGACCGTTAGTCCGATTGACTTGAAAATTGGTATGCAGTGTCTTGGTCCAAGGCCCCATGTATGTGTAAAAGGATATTGGCGTATCTCAAAAAACATGGCCGCCATCGACCAATGAAGTTTGAGCACCTATGAGACGAGGTTAACGGAGGCCGATCGGAACGAAACTCGATGGGCATGTTCGACTCATGGCCCTAGAGGCCTGTAAGAATTTTGAAACAAATCGGCCACTAGTTGGCGCTAACAAGTTTTACGGCTCTGTAATCACGTGGTGTTGCACACATCCCCACAAAATGCATATCATTTGATAGATCTCCTCATGTTGAACAACTTTGCCTCTAGAACCATTGTTGTCAATCAAATCGTTCATTAAATATTCACAATTATGTTAAAAACCTAATTTTGCGAACTAGTCCCTGGTTTTTCGCCCGATCGGAACCAAACCAGTATAGGGCAATTCTCTGGACTCTCTAGATCAATAATTATTGATAAAAAGTTGAAATGTTGCATTTGGGTGGCTGTAACAGGGTCATTTAGAAAAGGGGCAGGGTAAAATACGGTCAAAAGCCTATAAATCCTAAACGAAAAGTCAAAACTTCACAGAAATTGAAGAGCATATGTCTCATAACATGGTGAAGAAGCATGCAAAGTTTCATGGAGATCGGACCATAGGTGGCGCTATAACTGTTAAAAAGCTTTAAAACCATAGATTTCCTATGGTAAATTGCCTATATTGGCTGTAAATGGTTTTTTCCATCTATTATGTCAGTGTTTAAATGTATGCTAAATAAAATGTACTGTCTTTTGATGCTTTTGTGCTTAACGGCCTTAAAGGCCTTACCTGCTTGAACACCGCTAAATGCTGCTTGCAGCTTTAATTATTATTATTATTATTATTCTGCCGTAAAACGCATCGTGCAGACCAAACCGTAAGTGCTAGAGACTTGATATTTGGGTTTAAGGTAGCACAGAAATCGAGGAGAGGTTGAGAGAATATGAGCCCGATTGGCCCATAGGTGGCGCTGTAGTAACAAAAACGCGAAACTGCTCATAACTCCTAAACCGTATGTCGTACACTCAAGTGTCTTATATCATTGGAAAGCTGGACTTCTGACTTAAAAAACGTATATCTCCGATTTCATTTCCGGTATGCAAATTTTTCCGCCATTTTGAATTTTGTCGAAAAACTACTTTTGCGAACTAGTCCCTGGTTTTTCGCCCGATCGGAACCAAACCAGTGCAGAAATGTTCTCTGGAGTCTGAATATCAATAATTATCAAAAAAAAGTTGAAATTTTGATTCATGTTTGCTAGGGGGCGCAAAATAAACGCTGTGGGCGGAGCCTATTTTACTAAAATGGTTATAACTCAAGAAGTAATTGAGATAGCTTCACCAAACTCGGTACACATGTGAATGAGTTCATTCTGAGGTCACAGTAAAAAAATCGCGACGATCAAACACTAGGTGGCGCTGTAATGTGAAAAAAACATAAAAAGGGCTCTGACCAGCTGACCGTTAGTCCGATTGACTTGAAAATTGGTAAGCAGTGTCTTGGTCCAAGGCCCCATGTATGTGTATGAGGACATTGGCGTATCTAAAAAAACATGGCCGCCATCGACCAATGAAGTTTGAGCACCAATGAGACGAGGTTAACGGAGGCCGATCGGAACGAAACTCGATGGGCACGTTCGACTTATGGCCCTAGAGGCCTGTAAGAATTTTGAAAGAAATCGGCCACTAGTTGGCGCTAACGAGTTTTACGGCTCTGTAATCACTTGGTGTTGCACACATCCCCACAAAATGCATATCATTTGATAGATCTCCTCATGTTGAACAAATTTGCCTCTAGAACCATTGCTGTCAATCAAACCGTTCATTAAATATTCACGAATATGTTAAAAACCTACTTTTGCGAACTAGTCCCTGGTTTTTCGCCCGATCGGAAACAGACCAGTCTAAGACAATTCTCTGGACTCTCTAGATCAATAATTATCAAAAAAAAGTTGAACTTTACCCTATGGTTCACTATAACAGGGTCATTTAGAAAAGGGGCGTGTCAAAATACACTCAAAAGCCTATAAATCGTAAATAAAAAATCAGAACTTCACAAAAATTGATGAGCATATGTGTCATAACATGGTGAAGAAGCATGCACAGTTTCATGGAGATCGGACCATAAGTGGCGCTATAACTGTTAAAAAGCTTTAAAACCATATATATCTTATGGTAAATTGCCTGTTTAAAACCAGTGCAGTACAATTCTCTGGACTCTCTAGAATAGATCAATAATTGTCAGAAAAGGTATAACTTCTTCATTTGGATGGCTATAATAGGGTGAAAGACCAGCTGTGATGACTATATTAAACAGCTTTGATGACTATAACAGCCAATAAGTGGCATTTTACAATAAGTGGACCTGCTGTCATTTTATCATACTACTCCCTAATATTGTTATATATAATTCATATTTAGACTTTATAAAATCATTATTTTAACATTTACAATCACATTCATGTATTATTCACAATTGTGTCACAGGAAGGCTCAGGCTGAAAACGAACGTTAGGCCACGCCCTCACAGTACAAATTCACTCATAACTCGAAAACGCGAACTCCCTGCGCGCTCAAATTTGGATGGTAAAGTCCTCTATTGGGCCTTGATCGAAATCTATCGTCGCGGGCCTCGGGAGCGCCCCCCCGCGGATCGCTAATTCGAGAGACCCCCGAGTTTGAACGGCTGTAACTCTCGACCTAGACCACCTAGATTCTTGTGCGATAGCTCGTTAGAAAGGGCTCGTCCTCATCTAGCTTCGATTCGAGTTTGGTGCGATTCGGCCAGGGCATTCCCGAGATATAAGCCCCAAAATATATTTATTATTATTATTCTCCGCTAAAACGCATCGTGCAGACCAAACCGTAAGTGCTAGAGACTTGAAACTTTGTCAGATGGTAGTACAAAAATCGAGGAGAGGTTATCAAATTATGAGCCCGATTGGCCCATAGGTGGCGCTATAGCAACCAATTGCGCAAAACTGCTCATAACTCCTAGACCGTATGTCGTAGACTCAAGTGTCTTATATCTCTGGAAAGCTGGAAACCTGAAGTAAAAAACGTATATCTCCGATTTCATTTCCGCCATGATAGATTTTCCGCCATTTTGAATTTTGTCGAAAAACTACTTTTGCGAACTAGTCCCTGGTTTTTCGCCCGATCGGAACCAAACCAGTGCCAAAATGTTCTCTGGAGTCTGAATATCAATAATTATCGAAAAAAAGTTGAAATTTTGATTCACGGTCGCTAGGGGGCGCAAAATGAACGTTGTGGGCGGAGCCTATTTTACTAAAATGGCTATAACTCAAGAAGTAAATGAGATAGCTTCACCAAACTCGGTACACATGTGAATAAGTTCATTCTGAGGTCACAGTAAAAAAATCGCGACGATTGGGCACTAGGTGGCACTATAACATTAAAAAAACTTAAATAGGGCTATGACCACCTGACCGTTGGTCCGATTGACTTGAAAATTGGTATGCAGTGTCTTGGTCCAAGGCCCCATGTATGTATAAAAGGACATTGGCTTATCTCAAAAAACATGGCCGCCATCGGCCAATGAAGTTTGAGCACCTGTGAGACGAGGTTAACGGAGGCCGATCGGAACGAAACTCGATGGGCATGTTCGACTCATGGCCCAAGAGGTCTGTAAGAGTTTTGAAAGAAATCGGCCACTAGTTGGCGCTAACGAGTTTTACGGCTCTGTAATCACGTGGTGTGGCACACATCCCCACAAAATGCATATCATTTGATAGATCTCCTCATGCTGAACAACTTTGCCTCTAGAACCATTGCTGTCAATCAAATCGTTCATTAAATATTCACAAATATGTTTAAAACCTACTTTTGCAAACTAGTCCTAGGATTTTCGCCCGATCGGAACCAGACCAGTCTAGGACAATTCTCTGGACTCTCTAGATCAATAATTATCAAAAAAAGTTGAAATTTGGCATTTGGTTGGCTATAACAGGGTCATTTATAAAATGGGCGTGGCAAAATATAGTCAAAAGCCTATAAATCCTATACGAAAACTCAGAACTTCACAAAAATTGGTGAGCATATGTGACATAACATCCTTAAAAAGCATGCCAAATTTTATGGAGATCGGACCATAGGTGGCGCTATAACTGTTAAAAAGCTTTTAAACAATGTATTTCCTATGGTAAATTGCCTGTATTTGCTGTAAATGGTGTTTTGCATTTATTATCATGTAATGTTCATATCATAATGTTCAAAACCAGTGCAGTACAATTCTCTGGACTCTCTAGATCAATAATTATCAGAAAAAGTTGAACAACTTCATTTGGATGGCTATAATAGGGTCACTTCACAATGTAGCCATGACCTAGTGTCCCCAAAAGCTTATATCTCTTCAATGAATGCTCAGATCTTCTTAAAAACAAGTCAGAACATGTGCCATATGACTCCAAACAATCATGAAAAATTTCAGACAGATCGGACAAGATTTGCCTCTATAACAGTTAAAAATGGGAAAATTAAATGAATATAATGGCATATTAAGCCAATAAGTAGTATTTTACTGCCCCCTGCTGTTTAAAATATGAATTATACTTGAGTAGTGTGACAAAATTACTATTTAGACTTTATAAAATTACTATTTTAACATTTACAATCACATTAAGTCTAATTTCATCTATTGAAGTATCACTATTGACAATTCTGTCACATTGACAAATGTGAATCCTGAATGAGACATAGTTCAAATCTCTGTATCTACAACAGAATGTGTGTGTAGTCCTATGTTTCTGAATAAATTCTGAATAATCTGATTAATAGTTTGCAAAGACATGTATGAAATAACATTCAAATATATTTTCATAATGATTTTGTGTGTGTGTGTGTGTGTGTGTGTGTGTGTGTGTAAGCTTGCATAAAGGAGTTAAAATGGAAAAACTGTCAAAATGAAAGTGGCCAGCAGAGGGCAGTAGAAGACCACTTATTGGCTCATTCTACTTATTAATGAAGTCTTTTAACAGGTGCATTCATATTTAGACACTATAAAATCACTTGTATAACAATTACTATTATAACACAATCATATTTTGTCAGAGTTTATCACTTCATTTGTACTGACACTTCACATCAATGCTAGCAATGTGGTAAATCATGATAAACTATGGTAAATCATGCTAGAATCACGGTACTCTATGGCAGTGTTGGGAACCCTAATCAAACACACCTGATTCAACTCATCAGCTCATAATCACATAGGTTATTGAGCTGATGAGTTGAATCAGGTGTGATTGATTAGAGAGACAGAGAAAACGGGTCCTTCAGGACAGGTTTGGGAACCACTGCTCTATGGTAAATCATCCTAGAACGTAGTAAATCATACTAGAACTTGGTAAATCATGGTAAATCATGCTAGATTCATGGTAAATCATACTGGAACATGGTAAATCATGAAAAATCACACTAAAATGTGGTATATCATGGTAAATCATGCTAAAACATGGTCTATTCCATCTATGATATCAGTGGTTAAATGCTTGCTACATAAAACGTAATGTCTTTTGATGCTTGTGTGGTTAAAAATCTTAAATGCCTTAACTGCTTGAACACCGCTAAATGCTGCTTGTTATTATTATTATTATTCTGCCGTAAAACGCATCGTGCAGACCAAACCGTAAGTGCTAGAGACTTGATATTTGGGTTTAAGGTAGCACAGAAATCGAGGAGAGGTTGAGAGAATATGAGCCCGATTGGCCCATAGGTGGCGCTGTAGTAACAAAAACGCGAAACTGCTCATAACTCCTAAACCGTATGTCGTACACTCAAGTGTCTTATATCATTGGAAAGCTGGACTTCTGACTTAAAAAACGTATATCTCCGATTTCATTTCCGGTATGCAAATTTTTCCGCCATTTTGAATTTTGTCGAAAAACTACTTTTGCGAACTAGTCCCTGGTTTTTCGCCCGATCGGAACCAAACCAGTGCAGAAATGTTCTCTGGAGTCTCAATATCAATAATTATCAAAAAAAAGTTGAAATTTTGATTCATGTTCGCTAGGGGGCGCAAAATAAACGCTGTGGGCGGAGCCTATTTTACTAAAATGGTTATAACTCAAGAAGTAATTGAGATAGCTTCACCAAACTCGGTACACATGTGAATGAGTTCATTCTGAGGTCACAGTAAAAAAATCGCGACGATCAAACACTAGGTGGCGCTGTAATGTGAAAAAAACATAAAAAGGGCTCTGACCAGCTGACCGTTAGTCCGATTGACTTGAAAATTGGTAAGCAGTGTCTTGGTCCAAGGCCCCATGTATGTGTATGAGGACATTGGCGTATCTAAAAAAACATGGCCGCCATCGACCAATGAAGTTTGAGCACCAATGAGACGAGGTTAACGGAGGCCGATCGGAACGAAACTCGATGGGCACGTTCGACTCATGGCCCTAGAGGCCTGTAAGAATTTTGAAAGAAATCGGCCACTAGTTGGCGCTAACGAGTTTTACGGCTCTGTAATCACTTGGTGTTGCACACATCCCCACAAAATGCATATCATTTGATAGATCTCCTCATGTTGAACAAATTTGCCTCTAGAACCATTGCTGTCAATCAAACCGTTCATTAAATATTCACGAATATGTTAAAAACCTACTTTTGCGAACTAGTCCCTGGTTTTTCGCCCGATCGGAACCAGACCAGTCTAGAACAATTCTCTGGACTCTCTAGATCAATAATTATCGAAAAAATGTTGAAATTTTGCATTTGGGTGGCTGTAACAGTGTCATTTAGAAAAGGGGCATGGTAAAATACAGTCAAAAGCCTATAAGTCATAAATAAAAACTCAGAACTTCACAAAAATTGATGAGCATATGTGTCATAACATGGTGAAGAAGCATGCAAAGTTTCATGGAGATCGGACCATAGGTGGCGCTATAACTGTTAAAAAGCTTCAAAACCATGTATTTCCTATGGTAAATTGCCTGTATTAGCTGTAAATGGTCTTTTCCATCTACGATCATATAATGTTCATATCATAATGTTCAAAACCATCATAAATCATTCTAGAATGTGGTATATTATGGTAAATCATCCTATAACATGGTAAATCATGCTAGAATCATATTAAATCATACTAGAATGTGTTCAATTGTGGTAAACCATGCTAGAGCAGGGTAAATCATGGTGAATCATACTAGAACTTGGTATATCATGATAAACTATGGTAAAACAAGGTCTATTCCATCTATGATGTCAGTGGTTAAATGCTTGCTACATGAAACTTAATGTCTTTTGATGCTTTTGAGCTTAATTATTATTATTATTCTGCCGTAAAACGCATCGTGCAGCCCAAACCGTAAGTGCTAGAGACTTGATATTTGGGATTAAGGTAGCACAGAAATCGAGGAGAGGTTATCAAATTATGAGCCCGATTGGCCCATAGGTGGCGCTATAGCAACCAATTGCGCAAAACTGCTCATAACTCCTAAACCGTATGTCGTAGACTCAAGTGTCTTATATCAGTGGAAAGCTGAAAACCTGGAAAACAAAACGTATATCTCCGATTTCATTTCCGCCATGATAGATTTTCCGCCATTTTGAATTTTGTCAAAAAACGACTTTTGCGAACTAGTCCCTGGTTTTTTGCCCGATCGGAACCAAACCAGTGCAGAAATGTTCTCTGAAGTCTGAATATCAATAATTATCGAAAAAAAGTTGAATTTTCGATTCAGGGTTGCAAAATGAACGTTGTGGGAGGAGCCTATTTTACTAAAACGGCTATAACTCCAGAAGTAAATGAGATAGGTTGACCAAACTTGGCACACATGTGTATAAGGACAGTCTGGGGTCACAGTAAAAAAATTGCGACGATCGAACACTAGGTGGCGCTATAACATTAAAAAAACATAAAAAGGGGTGTGGTCACCTGACCGTTAGTCCGATTGACTTTAAAATTGGTATGCAGTGTCTTGGTCCAAGGTGCCATGTATGTGTAAAAGGATATTGGCATATCTCAAAAAACATGGCTGCCATCGGCCAATGAAATTTGAGCACCTTTTAAACAAGGTTAACGGAGGCCGATCGGAACGAAACTCAATGGGTATGTTCAACTCATGGCCCAAGAGGTCTGTAAGAGTTTTGAAAGAAATCGGCCACTAGTTGGCGCTAACGAGTTTTACGGCTCTGTAATCACGTGGTGTTGCACACATCCCCTCAATATGCATATCAGTCGATAGATCTCCTCATGCTGAACAACTTTGCCTCTAGAACCATTGCTGTCAATCAAACCGTTCATTAAATATTCACGAATATGTTAAAAACCTACTTTTGCGAACTAGTCCCTGGTTTTTCGCCCGATCAGAACCAGACCAGTCTAGGACAATTCTCTGGACTCTCTAGATCAATAATTATCGAAACAAAGTTGAACTTTGCCCTTTGGTCTGCTATAACAGGATCATTTATAAAAAGGGGCGTGTCAAAACACACTCAAAACCCTATAAATCATAAATAAAACTCGGAACTTCACAAAAATTGGTGAGCATATGTGACATAACATCATTAACAAGCATGCAAAGTTTCATGGAGATCGGACAATAGGTGGCGCTATAACTGTTAAAAATCTTAAAAACCATATATTCCCTATGGTAAATTGCCAGTATTGACTGTAAATGGTTTGTTCCATCTAAGATCACATAATTTTCATATAATAACGTTCAAAACCAGTGCAGTACAATTCTGTGGACTCTCTAGAGCAATAATTATCAGAAAAGGTTGAACTTCTGCATTTTGATGGCTATAATAGGGTCACTTCAATGTGTAGCCTTGACCGAGTGTGCTCGAAAGCCTATATCTCTTCGATGAATGCTCAGATCTTATTAAAAACAAGTCTGAACATGTGGGTCATGACTCCAAATAATCATGAAAATTTTCGGACAGATTGGACAAAATAGGCCTGTATAACAGTTAAAAAGGTGAAAATGATATGAACATAATGGCCTATTAAGCCAATAAGTGGTATTTTACTGCCCCCTGCTTTTTAAAAAAAGTCATTTTGTCACACTACTCAACTATAATTAATATTTAGACTTTATAAATTCACTCTTTTAACATTTACAATAACATTTAGTCAAAATTCATCTATTGAAGTGACAATTGAGTCACATTGGATCCTGAAGTTCCAAATGTCTCTATCTACAACAGAATGAGTGTGTGTAGATTAAATGATATGAAAAACATGGCATATTGTATAAGTAGGCTGTAATAGCACTGTTGTCCACTAGATGGAGCAGCAGCATTAGACATTTTTAATCTTTTTATCAGCTTTCAGCATTGGCTAACAAACAAATGCTTAAAGCATTTTCTTTAATTAGTTTTATATTATTACATTGCAAAGAAATATGTGAAATGCTCATATACCATTAAAACAGATTTTCACAATAACATATCCCAAAAATGTGTGTGTGTGTGTGTGTAAGCATGCATTATGGACTTAACATGATAAAAATGGTTTGCTTCAGTGAAGAATACTGGTGAAATAAAGTAGTTGAAAATGAAAGTGAGCCAATAAGTGGTCTTCTACTGCCCTCTGCTGGCCACTCTTCTTATTAATAGTCTTTTCACATGTATATAGACACTATAAAATCACTTATATAACAATTACTATTAAAACACATTCATATTCTGTCAGAGTGTATCAGTTCAATTGTTCTGATGCTTCAAATAATTGCTATCAACATGGTAAATCATGGTAAATAACGCCAGAAACATGGTAAATCATAGTAAAAAAGGTAAATCATGCTAGAATCCTGGTAAATTATTCTAGAATGTGCTATATCATGGTAAATCATCCTATAACATGGTATATCAAGGTAAACTATGGAAAATCATGTTAGATTCATGGTAAATCATACTGGAACATGGTAAATCATGAAAAATCACACTGAAATGTAGTATGTCATGGTAAATCATGCTTGCTACATACAACTTAATGTCTTTTGATGCTTTTGTGCTTAACGGCCTTAAAGGCCTTAACTGCTTGAACACCGCTAAATGCTGCTTGCAGCTTTAATTATTATTATTATTCTCCGCTAAAACGCATCGTGCAGACCAAACCGTAAGTGCTAGAGACTTGAAACTTTGTCAGATGGTAGTACAAAAATCGAGGAGAGGTTATCAAATTATGAGCCCGATTGGCCCATAGGTGGCGCTATAGCAACCAATTGCGCAAAACTGCTCATAACTCCTAGACCGTATGTCGTAGACTCAAGTGTCTTATATCTCTGGAAAGCTGGAAACCTGAAGTAAAAAACGTATATCTCCGATTTCATTTCCGCCATGATAGATTTTCCGCCATTTTGAATTTTGTCGAAAAACTACTTTTGCGAACTAGTCCCTGGTTTTTCGCCCGATCGGAACCAAACCAGTGCCAAAATGTTCTCTGGAGTCTGAATATCAATAATTATCGAAAAAAAGTTGAAATTTTGATTCACGGTCGCTAGGGGGCGCAAAATGAACGTTGTGGGCGGAGCCTATTTTACTAAAATGGCTATAACTCAAGAAGTAAATGAGATAGCTTCACCAAACTCGGCACACATGTGAATAAGTTCATTCTGAGGTCACAGTAAAAAAATCGCGACGATTGGGCACTAGGTGGCGCTATAACATTAAAAAAACATAAATAGGGCTATGACCACCTGACCGTTGGTCCGATTGACTTGAAAATTGGTATGCAGTGTCTTGGTCCAAGGCCCCATGTATGTATAAAAGGACATTGGCGTATCTCAAAAAACATGGCCGCCATCGGCCAATGAAGTTTGAGCACCTGTGAGACGAGGTTAACGGAGGCCGATCGGAACGAAACTCGATGGGCATGTTCGACTCATGGCCCAAGAGGTCTGTAAGAGTTTTGAAAGAAATCGGCCACTAGTTGGCGCTAACAAGTTTTACGGCTCTGTAATCACGTGGTGTGGCACACATCCCCACAAAATGCATATCATTTGATAGATCTCCTCATGCTGAACAACTTTGCCTCTAGAACCATTGCTGTCAATCAAATCGTTCATTAAATATTCACAAATATGTTTAAAACCTACTTTTGCGAACTAGTCCTAGGATTTTCGCCCGATCGGAACCAGACCAGTCTAGGACAACTCTCTGGACTCTCTAGATCAATAATTATCAAAAAAAAGTTGAAATTTGGCATTTGGTTGGCTATAACAGGGTCATTTATAAAATGGGCGTGGCAAAATATAGTCAAAAGCCTATAAATCCTATACGAAAACTCAGAACTTCACAAAAATTGGTGAGCATATGTGACATAACATCCTTAAAAAGCATGCCAAATTTTATGGAGATCGGACCATAGGTGGCGCTATAACTGTTAAAAAGCTTTGAAACAATGTATTTCCTATGGTAAATTGCCTGTATTTGCTGTAAATGGTGTTTTGCATTTATTATCATGTAATGTTCATATCATAATGTTCAAAACCAGTGCAGTACAATTCTCTGGACTCTCTAGATCAATAATTATCAGAAAAAGTTGAACAACTTCATTTGGATGGCTATAATAGGGTCACTTCACAATGTAGCCATGACCTAGTGTCCCCAAAAGCTTATATCTCTTCAATGAATGCTCAGATCTTCTTAAAAACAAGTCAGAACATGTGCCATATGACTCCAAACAATCATGAAAAATTTCAGACAGATCGGACAAAATTTGCCTCTATAACAGTTAAAAATGGGAAAATTAAATGAATATAATGGCATATTAAGCCAATAAGTAGTATTTTACTGCCCCCTGCTGTTTAAAATATGAATTATACTTGAGTAGTGTGACAAAATTACTATTTAGACTTTATAAAATTACTATTTTAACATTTACAATCACATTAAGTCAAATTTCATCTATTGAAGTATCACTATTGACAATTCTGTCACATTGACAAATGTGAATCCTGAATGAGACATAGTTCAAATCTCTGTATCTACAACAGAATGTGTGTGTAGTCCTATGTTTCTGAATAAATTCTGAATAATCTGATTAATAGTTTGCAAAGACATGTATGAAATAACATTCAAATATATTTTCATAATGATTGTGTGTGTGTGTGTGTGTGTGTGTGTGTAAGCTTGCATAAAGGAGTTAAAATGGAAAAACTGTCAAAATGAAAGTGGCCAGCAGAGGGCAGTAGAAGACCACTTATTGGCTCATTCTACTTATTAATGAAGTCTTTTAACAGGTGCATTCATATTTAGACACTATAAAATCACTTGTATAACAATTACTATTATAACACAATCATATTTTCTCAGAGTTTATCACTTCATTTGTTCTGACACTTCACATCAATGCTAGCAATGTGGTAAATCATGATAAACTATGGTAAATCATGCTAGAATCACAGTACTCTATGGCAGTGTTGGGAACCCTAATCAAACACACCTGATTCAACTCATCAGCTCATAATCACATAGGTTAATGAGCTGATGAGTTGAATCAGGTGTGATTGATTAGAGAGACAGAGAAAACGGGTCCTTCAGGACAGGTTTGGGAACCACTGCTCTATGGTAAATCATCCTAGAACGTAGTAAATCATACTAGAACTTGGTAAATCATGGTAAATCATGCTAGATTCATGGTAAATCATACTGGAACATGGTAAATCATGAAAAATCACACTAAAATGTGGTATATCATGGTAAATCATGCTAAAACATGGTCTATTCCATCTATGATATCAGTGGTTAAATGCTTGGTACATAAAACGTAATGTCTTTTGATGCTTGTGTGGTTAAAAATCTTAAATGCCTTAACTGCTTGAACACCGCTAAATGCTGCTTGCAGCTTTAATATGTTATGTTGTTATATTATCCATTTAACTCCCTTAAGCCTGTACTGCCTTAAGCCCAGTTTATACTTCTGCGTCGAACTCACGCAGTAGCTACGTCGTAGGTTGTGTGTAGCACGCGTACCCTGACGTGCACCTCTCCAAAAATTTAACAACGCGTCAATTCTATGCGAACGCAAGCGCTGTGATTGGTCTGCTAGAACCCCTCCCTCGTTCACATGCTCCCTCTCCATGTGTAGGCCCTAATTGCGCGTCAACGCGGACAACGACGCAAAAGTATAAATGAAAACCAACGCGTAGCCTACAGCGTAGAGGCTCCGGCGTAGGTTCGACGCAGAAGTATAAATCAGCCTTTAGTCCTTCCTTACCTTGTGTAAACTATCAGTATTGGTATCGCAAACTAAAACTTTTAAAAAATAATTTTGGTCATTGAAATAAAGCTAAAATAAAGTGTAAAAATAAAACTACAACTAACCGAAATAAATAAGTTTAAGTACTAAAATTACTCAAATTAAAAACTTATAAAACTAATAAAAATCATTTAACACTATTAAAACTAATACTAATAAAAAGTAACAAATTACTAAAACTTAAACAGAATAAAATTAAATACTGAAAATATAAAAATAAAAGCACTATTAATAAATACTATAATAAATAATACTAAAATAACACTGTACTACAACTTGCAATGATGACATCGTTCATGACATGACATTCGTTTGTGAACTTGACATATTTTAAACTTTGCAAATGTTCACTGCTACTACTTACATTGTACGTCTACAAATCAAAGGAAACCCTAAAATGTCTAATAGGCACTCTAAAAATCTCTCAGAAAAAAAAGGTACAAAAAGCTGTCACTGGGGTGGTACCCCTTTGCACTCCTTAAGGGTGCATATAAGTACCTTGAAGGTACATTTCACTACCTAAAGTGTACATGCTAGTACCTAATAGTACATATTAGTAGTTCCTGATAGGGCACCATCCCAGTAACAGCTCTTGTCCCTTTTTTTCTGAGAGTATAGCATATTTTGTGTTTTGGTATTAGGCTGGTTTTGGACTATATTTGATTAATTGTTTGATTATCTTTGTCAAACAGACCTGGCAACCCCAGTTATTTTGTTGCTTGAATGAATGAATGAATGACTATGTGGTTGGTTTTCAACAGGCAGGTGAAGGACGTTTTGGAACAGATGAGTCCACTTTCAGCTACATCCTCACTCACAGGAACTACCTACAGCTTCAGGCCACCTTCAAGATATATGAAACTGTACGGTCAAACACCAGCTATGCCCAACGCTGCTTTACAACAACTTGTTTCAACATTCTTTCTGAGTTTCTGGTTTCTCTTTTGTTTTCTTTCCATAGCTCTCTGGAACCGATATCCTGGATGCTATAGACAGTGAGGCTACAGGAACATTAAAGGACTGTTACATTACTCTGGGTAACTATAACCATCCAAACTCTGAAAAGCCTTTAGGAAATGTGTTCCTTCTTTTGAATCAAAGTGTCATGTTGCTGTTCAAAGTAGTGACCGTAAGCTACTTTGAAAGGATAAAGCTATTTGATAGCCTTTTCTGCTGGCAACACACATCACACTGTTATTTTTGTTTTTGTTTGAACAGTGCGATGTGCTAAAAATCCGCAGCTATATTTCGCCCGTCGTCTGAACGCTGCGATGAAAGGAGCTGGGACAGACGAGGACACGCTCATACGTATTATTGTGGGACGCTCTGAGGTAGACATAATTCTGGACTTGATAACACAATGAATACAAAGACTCCTTTCATGGAAATACTGGAAATAATCATAATATTTTACTTTCCACATTCACCTTTAGGTGGATTTGGAGACCATCAAGGACATGTACTTGGAGAAATATGATGTTACCCTAAAGGATGCCCTGAGCTCAGAGTGTGGTGGTGACTTCAAGCGCCTCCTAATAGAAATACTTCACTGAGTCACCGTCAGGTGGAGCCAATAACTAATAATAAAAAAAGACAGAAGGATCATAAAACACTGCCTGAAAATACATGCACAATCACTTAGAATCAACTCTTTGTGTCAAGGGAGCACACATATGCTCGATTTTGTCATTGGTGCAATTTAGGAATTGGATAAGTTGAAATAACATGATTATTGCCATAACACTTTCCTAAAACTAAAGAGCTGCTCAGTTTGACTGTTTTAAGAGTCTTTATTGCAGTAAATTTGACTTCTGCATTAACTCATTACACACGTGCCTTGAGAAAAAAGTCATGAGTAACAGCTCAGTATTTCATCATCCATTTCTTTTACAAAACAAACTATGGAGCGCAAAGGGTGGTCCTTCATTTAAAACTCTGTCTTTTCACAAGGGATCTTTGTATCTATAATCCAAATATGTATGTCTTTAGTATATTGTACCAGTTACGTGCTTATATTAAAAGCAGCTATCTTAAGTGCTAAGATTGTTAGTACTTTAGTGTTTGACAATGCTTTTTAACACTGGGCATTTCTCTTTTTTTGAACAGCAGTTGTTATACGGCGGTGACTGTTAATATTGTAAAGCAGCACTTTCAACCTATTATTGCAATGCTTCAGAATATATTTGTTTTTAAAGATAATGTAAAAAGGACTGTGTTGAAGAAATTAATTAATAATATCAGAGATATATAGAGACCATTAGTAGCCAAAGAATATTGAGTGTATGGGGCAAGCCGTTTAAGCATTGAAATACCCCTGGCTCTAGTGGTAATAGACTATAGTCAACATTCCAATTCCATATCTATTCTGCAATTTTGACTCGTCGTAATTGGAATTAAGATATCTACAACGTGATTATGACTAGTAATTTTTTCATTGAAGAAATCTATAATGTTATTTTGACAGTCATAATATACATTCAATATATCTACAATGCTATATTGACTAGTCATATTCTTCCATTGGTATGGCAAGCCATATTGGCATATAAAACTACGCTTCGACTATCCATAAATATATTTTGGATAGCTACAATTGTATTTTGACAAGTCATATTTCTAATTTGACTAGTCAGAATGATAATTAGAGATATCTGCAATTCTAATTGCACTAGTAAGAAATCTGATTCGAGATATCAATAAATACTTTATGAGTAGTCAAAACTCCATTTGATATCTGTAATGACGTCATAGATATCTTCAATTGACGTGTCACACATACGCAAAGGTAATTAAAGATTTCTCTAATTCAATTTCGACTAGTCACAATTATACTTTAAGATATCTTGTACCTGCTCCTAGTCAAATCTACTGTTGTGTGATGTGAGACTAAATTTACTCCTCCCTCTCGAGTCAGCCCCTCCTTGCCTAATGCTTGCTAAAAACAGTAGTCTACTTTTGTTGTCACGGAAAGAAAAGCTACTGGATGAATTACTTAAGGGATTATTAAATAATATCTGGATGCATTCATATGGTAAAAGGTCTCCAACATGCATGTATGTAGCGCTGTGATTTTAATTGAATCATGTTGCAAAACGGACCAACTAAAGTGCAATGTTCAATAAAGACAGAACCGTAAACTGCTCGTCTGAATTTATTTATTATATACTTTGAAAAGACATGAGTATGGAATTATACACCAGTAACATAAAAAAAAAAAAACGTACAAATTGACATGTGAAGGACAAGAAAGTTTCAGAATCAAGGCAGGCCCAGTGAAGGTGAAGGCTGATTTGAAAAAAATTACAAGTTAATAAAAGTTTAACTGGCAATAATGACATTGATTAGTACATTACGTTTGTTATGAAGCAGCAAGGATGAATCGGAGAGTGAATTCAAACGCAAGCACTTTAATTAAACAGGTAATCCAATGAAACGTAACAAGGCACACAGAACAAGGAACTGGAAGCATCTAACATCAAACAACGACCGACAAACACCAACTGAAGAACAAGGGTATAAATACACAAACAAGCTTAACAAGATAACAAGGGGGCGTGGCTAATCAGAAACACCTGGGGAGACTAATCAACAGAACGGGGAACAGCAAAACATGTAAAGACAGAGAAACACATGACAGACAAGAACAAGGAACAAAACAACACCAACACCGTGACATAGCTAACCCGGCTCGGGAACAGGAACAGACTCTGGCTCGGGAACAGGAACAGACTCTGGCTCGGGAACAGGAACAGACTCTGGCTCGGGAACAGGAACAGACTCTGGCTCGGGAACAGGAACAGACTCTGGGCCGGGAACAGGAACAGACTCTGGGCCGGACATCTTGTCCGTAGACACTGGCTCGGAGGCGGCCATCTTGTCCGTAGACACTGGCTTGGAGGAAGTGACGTGAACAGTCTCTGGATCCACACTGAACAGTCTCTGGATCCGCACTGAACAGTCTCTGGATCCGCACTGAACAGTCTCTGGATCCGCACTGAACAGTCTCTGGATCCGCACTGAACAGTCTCTGGATCCGCACTGAACAGTCTCTGGATCCGCACTGAACAGTCTCTGGATCCGCACTGAACAGTCTCTGGATCCGCACTGAACAGTCTCTGGATCCGCACTGAACAGTCTCTGGATCCGCACTGAACAGTCTCTGGATCCGCACAAGTGACGTGAACAGTCTCTGGATCCGCACAAGTGACGTGAACAGTCTCTGGATCCGCACAAGTGACGTGAACAGTCTCTGGTTTGGCCATCTTGTCCATAGACACTGGCTCGGATGAAGTGACCTGGACTGGACGGGACCAGCGGTGAGGGCGCTGTGCTGGACGGGATCAGCGGTGAGGGCGCTGTGCTGGACGGGACCAGCGGTGAGGGCGCTGTGAGTGAAGCTCTGGGCAGGACGGCGTCAGCGCTGTGCTGGACGGGACCAGCGGTGAGGGCGCTGTGCTGGACGGGACCAGCGGTGAGGGCGCTGTGCTGGACGGGACCAGCGGCGAGGGCGCTGTGCTGGACGGGACCAGCGGCGAGTGAAGCTCTGGGCAGGACGGCGTCAGCGCTGTGCTGGACGGGACCAGCGGTGAGGGCGCTGTGAGTGAAGCTCTGGGCAGGACGGCGTCAGCGCTGTGCTGGACGGGACCAGCGGTGAGGGCGCTGTGCTGGACGGGACCAGCGGTGAGGGCGCTGTGCTGGACGGGACCAGCGGTGAGGGCGCTGTGCTGGACGGGACCAGCGGTGAGGGCGCTGTGCTGGACGGGACCAGCGGTGAGGGCGCTGTGCTGGACGGGACCAGCGGTGAGTGAAGCTCTGGGCAGGACGGCGTCAGCGGCGAGTGAAGCTCTGGGCAGGACGGCGTCAGCGGCGAGTGAAGCTCTGGGCAGGACGGCGTCAGCGCTGTGTTGGACGGGACCAGCGGTGAGGGCGCTGTGCTGGACGGGACCAGCGGTGAGGGCGCTGTGCTGGACGGGACCAGCGGTGAGGGCGCTGTGCTGGACGGGACCAGCGGTGAGGGCGCTGTGCTGGACGGGACCAGCGGTGAGGGCGCTGTGCTGGACGGGACCAGCGGCGAGTGAAGCTCTGGGCAGGACGGCGTCAGCGGCGAGTGAAGCTCTGGGCAGGACGGCGTCAGCGGCGAGTGAAGCTCTGGGCAGGACGGCGTCAGCGGCGAGTGAAGCTCTGGGCAGGACGGCGTCAGCGGCGAGTGAAGCTCTGGGCAGGACGGCGTCAGCGGCGAGTGAAGCTCTGGGCAGGACGGCGTCAGCGGCGAGTGAAGCTCTGGGCAGGACGGCGTCAGCGGCGAGTGAAGCTCTGGGCAGGACGGCGTCAGCGCTGTGCTGGACGGGACCAGCGGTGAGGGCGCTGTGCTGGACGGGACCAGCGGTGAGGGCGCTGTGCTGGACGGGACCAGCGGTGAGGGCGCTGTGCTGGACGGGACCAGCGGTGAGGGCGCTGTGCTGGACGGGACCAGCGGTGAGGGCGCTGTGCTGGACGGGACCAGCGGCGAGTGAAGCTCTGGGCAGGTCGGCGTCAGCGGCGAGTGAAGCTCTGGGCAGGACGGCGTCAGCGGCGAGTGAAGCTCTGGGCAGGACGGCGTCAGCGGCGAGTGAAGCTCTGGGCAGGACGGCGTCAGCGCTGTGCTGCACGGGACCAGCGGTGAGGGCGCTGTGCTGGACGGGACCAGCGGTGAGGGCGCTGTGCTGGACGGGACCAGCGGTGAGGGCGCTGTGCTGGACGGGACCAGCGGTGAGGGCGCTGTGCTGGACGGGACCAGCGGTGAGGGCGCTGTGCTGGACGGGACCAGCGGTGAGGGCGCTGTGCTGGACGGGACCAGCGGCGAGTGAAGCTCTGGGCAGGACGGCGTCAGCGGCGAGTGAAGCTCTGGGCAGGACGGCGTCAGCGGCGAGTGAAGCTCTGGGCAGGACGGCGTCGGCGCTGTGCTGGACGGCGTCAGCGGCGAATGAAGCTCTGGGCAGGACGGCGTCAGCGGTGAGTGAAGCTCTGGGCAGGACGGCGTCAGCGCTGTGCTGGACGGGACCAGCGGTGAGGGCGCTGTGCTGGACGGGACCAGCGGTGAGGGCGCTGTGCTGGACGGGACCAGCGGTGAGGGCGCTGTGCTGGACGGGACCAGCGGTGAGGGCGCTGTGCTGGACGGGACCAGCGGCGAGTGAAGCTCTGGGCAGGTCGGCGTCAGCGGCGAGTGAAGCTCTGGGCAGGACGGCGTCAGCGGCGAGTGAAGCTCTGGGCAGGACGGCGTCAGCGGCGAGTGAAGCTCTGGGCAGGACGGCGTCAGCGCTGTGCTGCACGGGACCAGCGGTGAGGGCGCTGTGCTGGACGGGACCAGCGGTGAGGGCGCTGTGCTGGACGGGACCAGCGGTGAGGGCGCTGTGCTGGACGGGACCAGCGGTGAGGGCGCTGTGCTGGACGGGACCAGCGGCGAGTGAAGCTCTGGGCAGGACGGCGTCAGCGGCGAGTGAAGCTCTGGGCAGGACGGCGTCAGCGGCGAGTGAAGCTCTGGGCAGGATGGCGTCAGCGCTGTGCTGGACGGGACCAGCGGTGAGGGCGCTGTGCTGGACGGGACCAGCGGTGAGGGCGCTGTGCTGGACGGGACCAGCGGTGAGGGCGCTGTGCTGGACGGGACCAGCGGTGAGGGCGCTGTGCTGGACGGGACCAGCGGTGAGGGCGCTGTGCTGGACGGGACCAGCGGTGAGGGCGCTGTGCTGGACGGGACCAGCGGTGAGGGCGCTGTGCTGGACGGGACCAGCGGTGAGGGCGCTGTGCTGGACGGGACCAGCAGTGAGGGCGCTGTGCTGGACGGGACCAGCGGTGAGGGCGCTGTGCTGGACGGGACCAGCGGTGAGTGAAGCTCTGGGCAGGACGGCGTCAGCGGCGAGTGAAGCTCTGGGCAGGACGGCGTCAGCGGCGAGTGAAGCTCTGGGCAGGACGGCGTCAGCGCTGTGCTGGACGGGACCAGCGGTGAGGGCGCTGTGCTGGACGGGACCAGCGGTGAGGGCGCTGTGCTGGACGGGACCAGCGGTGAGGGCGCTGTGCTGGACGGGACCAGCGGCGAGTGAAGCTCTGGGCAGGACGGCGTCAGCGGCGAGTGAAGCTCTGGGCAGGACGGCGTCAGCGGCGAGTGAAGCTCTGGGCAGGACGGCGTCAGCGCTGTGCTGGACGGGACCAGCGGTGAGGGCGCTGTGCTGGACGGGACCAGCGGTGAGGGCGCTGTGCTGGACGGGACCAGCGGTGAGGGCGCTGTGCTGGACGGGACCAGCGGTGAGGGCGCTGTGCTGGACGGGACCAGCGGTGAGGGCGCTGTGCTGGACGGGACCAGCGGTGAGGGCGCTGTGCTGGACGGGACCAGCGGCGAGGGCGCTGTGCTGGACGGGACCAGCGGCGAGTGAAGCTCTGGGCAGGACGGCGTCAGCGGCGAGTGAAGCTCTGGGCAGGACGGCGTCAGCGCTGTGCTGGACGGGACCAGCGGTGAGGGCGCTGTGCTGGACGGGACCAGCGGTGAGGGCGCTGTGCTGGACGGGACCAGCGGCGAGTGAAGCTCTGGGCAGGACGGCGTCAGCGGCGAGTGAAGCTCTGGGCAGGACGGCGTCAGCGCTGTGCTGGACGGGACCAGCGGTGAGGGCGCTGTGCTGGACGGGACCAGCGGTGAGGGCGCTGTGCTGGACGGGACCAGCGGTGAGGGCGCTGGGCAGGACGGCGTCAGCGGCGAGTGAAGCTCTGGGCAGGACGGCGTCAGCGGCGAGTGAAGCTCTGGGCAGGACGGCGTCAGCGGCGAGTGAAGCTCTGGGCAGGACGGCGTCAGCGCTGTGCTGGACGGGACCAGCGGTGAGGGCGCTGTGCTGGACGGGACCAGCGGTGAGGGCGCTGTGCTGGACGGGACCAGCTGTGAGGGCGCTGTGCTGGACGGGACCAGCGGTGAGGGCGCTGTGCTGGACGGGACCAGCGGTGAGGGCGCTGGGCAGGACGGCGTCAGCGGCGAGTGAAGCTCTGGGCAGGACGGCGTCAGCGGCGAGTGAAGCTCTGGGCAGGACGGCGTCAGCGGCGAGTGAAGCTCTGGGCAGGACGGCGTCAGCGCTGTGCTGGACGGGACCAGCGGTGAGGGCGCTGTGCTGGACGGGACCAGCGGTGAGGGCGCTGTGCTGGACGGGACCAGCGGTGAGGGCGCTGTGCTGGACGGGACCAGCGGTGAGTGAAGCTCTGGGCAGGACGGCGTCAGCGGCGAGTGAAGCTCTGGGCAGGACGGCGTCAGCGCTGTGCTGGACGGGACCAGCGGTGAGGGCGCTGTGCTGGACGGGACCAGCGGTGAGGGCGCTGTGCTGGACGGGACCAGCGGTGAGGGCGCTGTGCTGGACGGGACCAGCGGCGAGTGAAGCTCTGGGCAGGACGGCGTCAGCGCTGTGCTGGACGGGAGCAGCGGTGAGGGCGCTGTGCTGGACGGGAGCAGCGGTGAGGGCGCTGTGCTGGACGGGACCAGCGGTGAGGGCGCTGTGCTGGACGGGACCAGCGGTGAGGGCGCTGTGCTGGACGGGACCAGCGGTGAGGGCGCTGTGCTGGACGGGACCAGCGGTGAGGGCGCTGTGCTGGACGGGACCAGCGGCGAGTGAAGCTCTGGGCAGGACGGCGTCAGCGGCGAGTGAAGCTCTGGGCAGGACGGCGTCAGCGGCGAGTGAAGCTCTGGGCAGGACGGCGTCAGCAACGAGTGAAGCTCTGGGCAGGACGGCGTCAGCGGCGAGTGAAGCTCTGGGCAGGACGGCGTCAGCGGCGAGTGAAGCTCTGGGCAGGACGGCGTCAGCGGCGAGTGAAGCTCTGGGCAGGACGGCGTCAGCGCTGTGCTGGACGGGACCAGCGGTGAGGGCGCTGTGCTGGACGGGACCAGCGGTGAGGGCGCTGTGCTGGACGGGACCAGCGGTGAGGGCGCTGTGCTGGACGGGACCAGCGGTGAGGGCGCTGTGCTGGACGGGACCAGCGGTGAGTGAAGCTCTGGGCAGGACGGCGTCAGCGGCGAGTGAAGCTCTGGGCAGGACGGCGTCAGCGCTGTGCTGGACGGGACCAGCGGTGAGGGCGCTGTGCTGGACGGGACCAGCGGTGAGGGCGCTGTGCTGGACGGGACCAGCGGTGAGGGCGCTGGGCAGGACGGCGTCAGCGGCGAGTGAAGCTCTGGGCAGGACGGCGTCAGCGGCGAGTGAAGCTCTGGGCAGGACGGCGTCAGCGGCGAGTGAAGCTCTGGGCAGGACGGCGTCAGCGCTGTGCTGGACGGGACCAGCGGTGAGGGCGCTGTGCTGGACGGGACCAGCGGTGAGGGCGCTGTGCTGGACGGGACCAGCGGTGAGGGCGCTGTGCTGGACGGGACCAGCGGCGACTGAAGCTCTGGGCAGGACGGCGTCAGCGGCGAGTGAAGCTCTGGGCAGGACGGCGTCAGCGCTGTGCTGGACGGGACCAGCGGTGAGGGCGCTGTGCTGGACGGGACCAGCGGTGAGGGCGCTGTGCTGGACGGGACCAGCGGTGAGGGCGCTGGGCAGGACGGCGTCAGCGGCGAGTGAAGCTCTGGGCAGGACGGCGTCAGCGGCGAGTGAAGCTCTGGGCAGGACGGCGTCAGCGGCGAGTGAAGCTCTGGGCAGGACGGCGTCAGCGCTGTGCTGGACGGGACCAGCGGTGAGGGCGCTGTGCTGGACGGGACCAGCGGTGAGGGCGCTGTGCTGGACGGGACCAGCGGTGAGGGCGCTGTGCTGGACGGGACCAGCGGTGAGTGAAGCTCTGGGCAGGACGGCGTCAGCGGCGAGTGAAGCTCTGGGCAGGACGGCGTCAGCGCTGTGCTGGACGGGACCAGCGGTGAGGGCGCTGTGCTGGACGGGACCAGCGGTGAGGGCGCTGTGCTGGACGGGACCAGCGGTGAGGGCGCTGTGCTGGACGGGACCAGCGGTGAGGGCGCTGTGCTGGACGGGACCAGCGGCGAGTGAAGCTCTGGGCAGGACGGCGTCAGCGGCGAGTGAAGCTCTGGGCAGGACGGCGTCAGCGGCGAGTGAAGCTCTGGGCAGGACGGCGTCAGCGGCGAGTGAAGCTCTGGGCAGGACGGCGTCAGCGCTGTGCTGGACGGGAGCAGCGGTGAGGGCGCTGTGCTGGACGGGAGCAGCGGTGAGGGCGCTGTGCTGGACGGGACCAGCGGTGAGGGCGCTGTGCTGGACGGGACCAGCGGTGAGGGCGCTGTGCTGGACGGGACCAGCGGTGAGGGCGCTGTGCTGGACGGGACCAGCGGTGAGGGCGCTGTGCTGGACGGGACCAGCGGCGAGTGAAGCTCTGGGCAGGACGGCGTCAGCGGCGAGTGAAGCTCTGGGCAGGACGGCGTCAGCGGCGAGTGAAGCTCTGGGCAGGACGGCGTCAGCAACGAGTGAAGCTCTGGGCAGGACGGCGTCAGCGGCGAGTGAAGCTCTGGGCAGGACGGCGTCAGCGGCGAGTGAAGCTCTGGGCAGGACGGCGTCAGCGGCGAGTGAAGCTCTGGGCAGGACGGCGTCAGCGGCGAGTGAAGCTCTGGGCAGGACGGCGTCAGCGCTGTGCTGGACGGGAGCAGCGGTGAGGGCGCTGTGCTGGACGGGAGCAGCGGTGAGGGCGCTGTGCTGGACGGGACCAGCGGTGAGGGCGCTGTGCTGGACGGGACCAGCGGTGAGGGCGCTGTGCTGGACGGGACCAGCGGTGAGGGCGCTGTGCTGGACGGGACCAGCGGTGAGGGCGCTGTGCTGGACGGGACCAGCGGTGAGTGAAGCTCTGGGCAGGACGGCGTCAGCGGCGAGTGAAGCTCTGGGCAGGACGGCGTCAGCGCTGTGCTGGACGGGACCAGCGGTGAGGGCGCTGTGCTGGACGGGACCAGCGGTGAGGGCGCTGTGCTGGACGGGACCAGCGGTGAGGGCGCTGTGCTGGACGGGACCAGCGGCGAGTGAAGCTCTGGGCAGGACGGCGTCAGCGGCGAGTGAAGCTCTGGGCAGGACGGCGTCAGCGGCGAGTGAAGCTCTGGGCAGGACGGCGTCAGCGCTGTGCTGGACGGGACCAGCGGTGAGGGCGCTGTGCTGGACGGGACCAGCGGTGAGGGCGCTGTGCTGGACGGGACCAGCGGTGAGGGCGCTGTGCTGGACGGGACCAGCGGTGAGGGCGCTGTGCTGGACGGGACCAGCGGTGAGTGAAGCTCTGGGCAGGACGGCGTCAGCGGCGAGTGAAGCTCTGGGCAGGACGGCGTCAGCGGCGAGTGAAGCTCTGGGCAGGACGGCGTCAGCTGTCAGCTCTGGGCAGGACGGTGAGGGCGCTGTGCTGGACGGGACCAGCGGTGAGGGCGCTGTGCTGGACGGGACCAGCGGTGAGGGCGCTGTGCTGGACGGGACCAGCGGTGAGGGCGCTGTGCTGGACGGGACCAGCGGTGAGGGCGCTGTGCTGGACGGGACCAGCGGCGAGGGCGCTGTGCTGGACGGGACCAGCGGCGAGTGAAGCTCTGGGCAGGACGGCGTCAGCGGCGAGTGAAGCTCTGGGCAGGACGGCGTCAGCGCTGTGCTGGACGGGACCAGCGGTGAGGGCGCTGTGCTGGACCGGACCAGCGGTGAGGGCGCTGTGCTGGACGGGACCAGCGGTGAGGGCGCTGTGCTGGACGGGACCAGCGGCGAGTGAAGCTCTGGGCAGGACGGCGTCAGCGGCGAGTGAAGCTCTGGGCAGGACGGCGTCAGCGCTGTGCTGGACGGGACCAGCGGTGAGGGCGCTGTGCTGGACGGGACCAGCGGTGAGGGCGCTGTGCTGGACGGGACCAGCGGTGAGGGCGCTGTGCTGGACGGGACCAGCGGCGAGTGAAGCTCTGGGCAGGACGGCGTCAGCGGCGAGTGAAGCTCTGGGCAGGACGGCGTCAGCGCTGTGCTGGACGGGACCAGCGGTGAGGGCGCTGTGCTGGACGGGACCAGCGGTGAGGGCGCTGTGCTGGACGGGACCAGCGGTGAGGGCGCTGTGCTGGACGGGACCAGCGGTGAGGGCGCTGTGCTGGACGGGACCAGCGGTGAGGGCGCTGTGCTGGACGGGACCAGCGGTGAGGGCGCTGTGCTGGACGGGACCAGCGGTGAGGGCGCTGTGCTGGACGGGACCAGCGGCGAGGGCGCTGTGCTGGACGGGACCAGCGGCGAGTGAAGCTCTGGGCAGGACGGCGTCAGCGGCGAGTGAAGCTCTGGGCAGGACGGCGTCAGCGGCGAGTGAAGCTCTGGGCAGGACGGCGTCAGCGGCGAGTGAAGCTCTGGGCAGGACGGCGTCAGCGGCGAGTGAAGCTCTGGGCAGGACGGCGTCAGCGCTGTGCTGGACGGGACCAGCGGTGAGGGCGCTGTGCTGGACGGGACCAGCGGTGAGGGCGCTGTGCTGGACGGGACCAGCGGTGAGGGCGCTGTGCTGGACGGGACCAGCGGTGAGGGCGCTGTGCTGGACGGGACCAGCGGCGAGTGAAGCTCTGGGCAGGACGGCGTCAGCGGCGAGTGAAGCTCTGGGCAGGACGGCGTCAGCGCTGTGCTGGACGGGACCAGCGGTGAGGGCGCTGTGCTGGACGGGACCAGCGGTGAGGGCGCTGTGCTGGACGGGACCAGCGGTGAGGGCGCTGGGCAGGACGGCGTCAGCGGCGAGTGAAGCTCTGGGCAGGACGGCGTCAGCGGCGAGTGAAGCTCTGGGCAGGACGGCGTCAGCGCTGTGCTGGACGGGACCAGCGGTGAGGGCGCTGTGCTGGACGGGACCAGCGGTGAGGGCGCTGTGCTGGACGGGACCAGCGGTGAGGGCGCTGTGCTGGACGGGACCAGCGGTGAGTGAAGCTCTGGGCAGGACGGCGTCAGCGGCGAGTGAAGCTCTGGGCAGGACGGCGTCAGCGCTGTGCTGGACGGGACCAGCGGTGAGGGCGCTGTGCTGGACGGGACCAGCGGTGAGGGCGCTGTGCTGGACGGGACCAGCGGTGAGGGCGCTGTGCTGGACGGGACCAGCGGTGAGGGCGCTGTGCTGGACGGGACCAGCGGCGAGTGAAGCTCTGGGCAGGACGGCGTCAGCGGCGAGTGAAGCTCTGGGCAGGACGGCGTCAGCGGCGAGTGAAGCTCTGGGCAGGACGGCGTCAGCGCTGTGCTGGACGGGACCAGCGGTGAGGGCGCTGTGCTGGACGGGACCAGCGGTGAGGGCGCTGTGCTGGACGGGACCAGCGGTGAGGGCGCTGTGCTGGACGGGACCAGCGGTGAGGGCGCTGGGCTGGACGGGACCAGCGGTGAGGGCGCTGGGCTGGACGGGACCAGCGGTGAGGGCGCTGTGCTGGACGGGACCAGCGGTGAGGGCGCTGTGCTGGACGGGACCAGCGGTGAGGGCGCTGTGCT
This sequence comes from Gila orcuttii, assembly GCA_026230005.1. Taxonomy (NCBI): domain Eukaryota; kingdom Metazoa; phylum Chordata; class Actinopteri; order Cypriniformes; family Leuciscidae; genus Gila; species Gila orcuttii. The sequence continues at coordinate 33,083,753 of JAPDVR010000008.1, forward strand.
GGACGGGACCAGCGGTGAGGGCGCTGTGCTGGACGGGACCAGCGGTGAGGGCGCTGTGCTGGACGGGACCAGCGGTGAGGGCGCTGTGCTGGACGGGACCAGCGGTGAGGGCGCTGTGCTGGACTGGACCAGCGGTGAGGGCGCTGTGCTGGACGGGACCAGCGGTGAGGGCGCTGGGCAGGACGGCGTCAGCGCTGTGCTGGACGGGACCAGCGGTGAGGGCGTGGCTGACGTGAAGCTCTGGGCAGGACGTGGCTGACGTGAAGCTCTGTGTTGTGCTTTCTGTGTTGATGCAGGTTTACTCTTGTGTGTTTTTATTTTCATACTTTTGAATTATGTCTGTATAAAGCAGTTTAAAATGACCAAAAGATGCAGGACCTTTATTATACAATTCTTAAACAAAATGGCGGATTACAACAGTTTCCAAGATTGGTTAATAAAATGTTTAAAGTTAGCAAATGTGTATTTGCATGCATGTTTCAGATATCTATAAAGCAATTTTGACTAGTCAGAATGTTAATTCCAGATAACTACATTGAAATTATTCCTAGTCACAAAGCTAAATGCAGATATCTTCAAAGAAAGGTCTTCCTAGTCAAAAATCTATGGATTGAGATATCCATAATTAAATTGCAGATATCTTTAAATTAGATTCGACTAAGAATAATTCCAATTCAAGATATCTCTTTAAGTTTTGCCTAGTCAAAAATCCAATTCAAGATATCTACAATTGTAATTTGATTAGTACTAAATTACTTTCATATATCTACAAATGTATTTTGCATATCTTTAAAAATTATGAAATGAAAATATTCGTTTTCTTCGGTGTGGGCCTCTGAGTGAGTTCACGTTGTGTAACAGTGCAGCACTTCTGGGTTGTACGTCAGAACGTAGGCTCACTATTGGCCGACGCTGGTCATGTGTGTGATGTGTGATGCTGGCCAATAGTGAGCCTAGTTCTGACGTACAACCAAGAAGCGCTGCGCTGTTACACTACGTGAACTCACTCAGAGTCATTGCGTTCTCAATGTGAACACATACCTTGACACTAGGGGTCAAACAACTGAAAATCAAGTCAGGAATCTCGAAAAAATATTGCAAGAATTAGATGCTTTGTTTCCAGACAAGACTAAGAAAAACTTGTCCATGCTTTCATCCCCAGCAGGGTGGATTGTTGTAATGGACTCCTCACTGGCCTTCCCAAAAAGACCATAAGACAGTTGCAGCTCATACAGAACGCTGCTCCCAGGATTCTGAGCAGAACCAGAAAATATGAACATATCACACCAGTCCTCAAGTCTTTACATTGGCTCCCAGCTACATTTAGGATTGACTTTAAAGTATTATAACTGGCATATAAATCACTCAATGGCCAAGGACCTCAATACATTGCAGATATGCTCACTGAATATAAACACTGAATTCACATCAGCTAGAAATACCAAGGATTCACTCTAAGCATGGTGAGTTTGCTTTTACTATTATTATTTAAGTTTATTTAGATAGGGACAGATACAAAAAACATAGATAAACTTAAACAGTCATCTGATGTATGTATTATAGTGTTTTTAGCTAAAGCTAATTCACAACACTTGTCCCTAGTCGGGCTTTTAGTTAAAAATAAAAATACAGACTAACATTATTATAAATGCGATAGAGATAAAATTAAATGAAATGCAATGAAAAGAGCAAAAACACACACACAAAAAAAAACAGTATACAGAAAGAGCACAATGTAAAACCTAAATGAGAGAAATATTGTTCCTGAATTAACCACAATTTGGTATTTTTTTGATGGTGGGTAATGTTGGAATACATTTCAAGTGGTCTGGTAGAAAAGGCAGTTTGGGCAAATGATGTTCTACGGAAAGGGATACTACAATTGCCTTTTACCGCTGCTCGGGTGGTGGGTCTGGTACCACTTTGCTGTCTTGTTATTGTTTTGCAAAGGGGTGGGGGAGCAGCGTTATTTAGGCATTTGAAGACCAATTTAACAAAGTACAGGGAGATAAAATTAGCAAAACTTAAAATCTTATATTTGCTTAGAATTTGGCAATGATGGTACCATATTCTCTTCTTGTCCAGGATTTTCAAGGCTCGGTTATAAAGACACTCTAGACTTAACTGAGGACTGGTGAGCTTGGGGCCATGTGGTTAAGTCATATGATATGTGTGAGAAAATCATAGAATTTATAAAAATAAAAGCACAGTCAAGAGTCAAGTGGTTTCTTATCATCATAAAACAGCCCAAGTTGGCCTTATGGTTTACTGATTTTCTTGATATGACTTTTAAAATTTAGCCACTATGCCAACCACAGCTGGAACTACTTTCCAGAAGAGATCAGATGTGCTCTTACAGTAGTCACATTCAAATCCAGACTCAAAACACATCTGTTTAGCTGTGCATTTACTGAATGAGCACTGCATGTGCCACTGTACTGCCACTGTATTTTATTTTTTGCATCCTCCTTTTGATTCTAAACTGAACTCAAATGGCACTGAGAATTGGGTAAGAGACAAACATAAATTACTTAATTGGGGGAAAGATGAAACCATGCTGATGACCTGGGTCTGTGGTGGAGTAGTGAGTTTGATGTGTAATTAAACTCGAGGTTCTGTGGGGTGCGGACTGAATCGATTCCATTCCTAGAGCTTCCGAACAAATCTTTGGGGTGCAGTCTGGTGGGGCAGTGAACCAGAGGTTACCCAGTGAGTCAGTCCTAGAGCTCACCCTGTCCAATTTTAGGGGGAAATCCGGTCTATTGGAGACGTTCAATAGATTTCTTAGGCGCGCCGAAAGAACACCACAGTGTAAACCATGGTGTAATCACCATGGGAAAATCTCAGAGTAAAACTGGAAATTGTGAAAAACATGATACGCAGTGTTGTACTGCCAGATCAAGAAGTTTATCTGTGTATCATCTTTTTACTCTTTTAATTCATTTTATAACTGTATCATCTTTCCATAACTGTATTTTTCTTTTAAATCCTATAAGGGGAGACACGGCAGGCAAAAAATTTTAGATTTTGGGCTGTAAATCTATAATTCAATAACATGTCTTCTTTAGACTTGTGGTGAAAAAAAGTCCAAAATACACATTTAGGTCTTTATTTTACTACACTTTGTCTATTTGCGTCTGTACACTGTAAAAAATAAAACCGTAATTTTTACGGTAAAAAACCGGCAGCTGTGGTTGCCAGAACTTTACCGTCAAAAATACGGTAGCAACGTTTTTGGTTTTACAGACTTAACTTAAATTTACAGTAATAAAACGTATTTTATTATCTGATATAATGTTAATTTACGGATCTGTTAAAGTATTAATTTCTGTTTTGTAACATTGTAATGCACTGACAACCAACAATCTTCACAGCAGTGATGAGAGTCACATGATAAATCAAAGCTCTTCACAAGCACCTCTTCCACAAGAAAGTAAATACTACTATATAGAAGCTGCACAGTGTCATTCGCACAAACATTAAACACCATCATGGTAACACACATGAAATTTTAAAAATGCAATAAACATTAATTTAACAACATTAAATGTAACATAAAACCCTAATGTACATAACTGATTAGAAAAAAACTAAGAAAACTATGAAGAAACATAGTTATTTCAACAAAAATACTTCAAATGTGAAGTGTCACGCAGGGAATTGTGGGAATGTCAATTTATGGTTTTTCACTGTAAATTATACAATGAGTTTTCTTTTTCACTTTCAAAAACTGTAAATTTAACGGTATTTTACAGTAAAATGACATTAAATGTACCATTAGATCTATCACAGTTATTTACCGTATATAGTAAGGAAACTTTCTGTTAACCAATTAACGGTTTTGCACTGTAGCATTTTTACAGTCTTTTACCGTTAAAATCACGATCATTTTTTACAGTGTAGATTTCTCCTAAATTCAACAAAAGTTGGAAATCAACATGCTGCTCCGCGATCGCTGTCTGCATCCTGTCATCACATAGGCTACTGTTGGAAAGCTCTCTCTCTCTCTCTCTCCTGTAAATGTTGTTGGATCCAAATATGGACATTTCCTTTTTTATCAGCAACCAATCGTGAAAGTACAATGGGACTTTAATAATCCTTGCCGTGTATATGGCAAAGGTACGGCCTGAACGCAGCTCTTCCAACCCTAATCAAACTCACCTGAACTTACTAATCAAGGTCTTCAAAGCTACAGGCAGGTGCGTTTCATCAGGGTCGGAGATGCCCTGCCCACACCCCCTTGGATCTTTAAAAGCGCTCTAAACCATTTTTTTTTTTTTTTTTTACAGCTATTTGTGTTGTGAGATTGAGCAGATGATTTAAGGCTGCAACACGCTTTTCATAGTTTTGTTTGCCTCGCCATCCCTCCTGACTCACTGTTTCAGCACATCTTCCAGGAGAGTTCATTGTGAGATCTCAGGTCAAGAGGATGACAGTTCGAGCGTACTGCACCTTGAGTGCTGTTTTATTGTGTCTGTCTGCATGCTTGAGCACAACAGACGCCGAAGTCAAAGGTGAGAAGGTCTTTTAACTTTTATTATGAAGCTCGAAGAAATGCACAAGTGCCGTAAAGGGGTCCTTGATTAGGATTTAACTTTTTTAAAACTTTAGTTTGTGTGTAATGTTCCTGTTTGAGGATAACTGTACGCATGGGCGTCGGAAGTGAAAAAAAAAATTGGGTGGGTCATCCTCCAGAATGTTTTTGCTGGAGAAGATTAGGGGTGTTCCCGAAGCCAAATAGCCTACCTTTTTTAAAATCTCTATGCAATGAGTGACAGTAAAAATGAAAAGAGCGCAAATCCGTCTGTGCGTGCATTTCTCAGAAATCAGTGCTTGGCAAGATTAATATCAACGCAAATAGGCTAGACATGTTCTACGATATGATATTGTATATTATTGTATGTATATTTAAATGATTTAAGCCTTGTACAATATGATAGGCTACTCGAATGAATGGAATAAGTACAGCACGGTCACAAATCAAACAGCGCGTTTAACTGTACGTACACCCCGCCGACTTGAGCTGCAAAGAAGCTCTGGCTGCCCTGTCAAGGACGCTTGTCAAAAAGTACGGGGAAGCTTGTTGACTCTGTGGCCGCTCTGACAGCAGATTCTATGTTCGCGAGAAGAGGGTGTGGGGTGAGAATTGTTGCATTATTCCAAATAAATAGATTATGATCCACAAATAAATGTAAAGCGATTCACGAAAATATATCAAATTGATGGATTAAGATCCACAAAAAAATGTAAAGAGTTTCAAAAATTATAAAATGAGATTTGCAAATAAAAAAAAAATATATATTTACAAATGTGTTTTATGCCACAAACACCCCTCTGCCTGGCATTTATTTGTGAACTACTTTCTGTGCATTTGTAAATCCCCTCTTGTATTTATTTTAAAATTTAAATTGTATGCATTTATTTTTTTGAAAGAAAGGTTAATGTAAGTAGCTTCTTCCAATACTCTCCTAAATGCATAATAAAACCTACGTGCAAACATTACCGCTTTAATGACCGTCCTTATTTTTCAGTGCATTTGTTTTACAATATATGTCTATTACTGTCATGAGATTAATATTATAACTATTATTATGTAGTAGTGTAATGTAGACCGACACAACTAAAAGAGGTTTGAATTTTCCTTTGTTTAATTTGCACACTGAATATGGGTTGGACCTTTTAATTTTGAACTCTCAAAAGTGCACCAGATTGATGAATTAAACATTAAAATGCACAATTTTCTTGCAGGGGGGCATGCCCCTGAATCCCCCCTAGAAGGCCTGAGGACCACCCACCACAGATTTAACAAAAAACCCTATGCCAATGCAATTTATAGCTTTTTTGGGGATTAATCACTGTGGAGTGTAGTTCAATTGTATTAATAAATGACAATTTTGTACTTATTTCATCTGTTAACTCTCACTCGTTCCTGGTCGCTTATAACATGGCATTAGTTGGAGGCGTTCAGGGACCTGGATATTGGATCGGGGGCGCTGGCCCAAAAAAGGTTGAGAACCACTGATGTAAATGAAGGGCAAAGCGTTGCCTCTGCTAGCCTGCTAAATTACAAAAAAACACCACTCTGAAACGGTCTGTGCAATCCGTACTTGCGAAGTCCGTACTTGAAATCCGTTCAGTAAAATTCTCTTGTTTGTTAATATTGTCAGGGTCTGAATCGGGCATCGTTAATATTTGCATATGATTAGAGCTTGTTATGAAAGGGCATGACATTTCCCGAACACCCGCTAAGCGCTGCCAATCATAAAACACTGGGCCAGCTAACCAATCACATCGAAAACAACACATTCAACCAGACTGGGGTTAGAGAAGCTGTAATGTTAAATATGTGAAATAATGTGTTTTTTGAACAATCAAGCATGAAAACGCATTCTAGTTTTTGTAGAAGGGCTTAAAGGTGTTTAAGGTAAAGGTTAAGCACTTAAAGGTAAGCACGTGTTTTTTAGGCCAAAACATTTGTCACATGCAGCAAACATCTCCTCACTATCTGCTAGCTGCCTGTCCCCTGAACACACTGTAAAAAACGCGGTCTCTGCAGACAACCCAGGCTCCACAAATGGCAAAAAAAAAAAAAAAAAAAAAAAAACTGGGCTGACCCACACCACCAAACATAAACTGTTCCAGCCAATAACCGACAAGAAGGATTTGGGGGTGGGTTTGGGGGGTTAGTGTGCGGATGAGGAGGAGGGAGGGTCTAGCTAGCCTCCGTTTTGTTTTACAATACTTTAAACGTCAACAAGAAGTGACGTCACCCGATATCGCTTGGAGCACCTTTAATAGGACCCCTTTAAATGTGACTTTTTAAAAAAAATGTGTACGGGGAGAGCGGGGCACAACGTAACGCGGGGCTAGTTGTAACACACTTGTTTTAAATACTTCCACACATGCTAGCATGACAACTTCGTGTATTTACTAGTTGCCATATCAACACTATAAAGAGAAAAAGTCAATAGACCTTTATTAAACCATAGCAAAAGTAAATTTCTTAAGTTAATTTTTCATCTTTAATTTTTGTTTATTTAAAATTAGACGAATCTGATGTTTTAATCTCCAATATGTTATTTAACAGTTGATCTAGTTCTTTAATGATTCGCTAACTAGCAGAAGACACTCGCAGGGTTTAAATACCAGTTGTGCAGGTGGGGCATGTCACACTGCGTTTCAATGAGCCCCTTTTATAAATATGCTATTCTATACTTTTATGAATTCGATTGAGAAAACATGAGAAAAAGGTGAGACTGAGAGTCAATGTTCTACAAATTAATGTTTTGAACTGTTGTATGTGGCTGTTTCTGACAGCAAAAAGACAAACGTTGTTTCAGAAGAGGCTGAGGGCAGCAAAACGAAACACTGCTGAAAAAAACAGCTCCGTCTGGCGAGTGCAATGATGACCCAGTGAATAGTGACGATTCTCTCTGACCAATCAGCAGTCTGCAGTGTTTTCACGTCACATTTTAGTATCGCCTCAGCTCGCTCAGAACCTCGCCGGAGGTGATACGAAAAAAAGTACCCGAAAGCAGGTACAGGTACAAATTTACACAGTGTAAAACCAAACAAAGGCGAGTCGAGCTGGTACTGTGTAGTGGAAAAGCACTAATATGTGTGAAAAAAATAAATGGTTACTTTGAACCCTAAGTAGATTTAAACAAACTGAGAAAGTCAAAAAGCGTTACTTTGTGCCCTGCTCTCCCCTACATTTATTTACAATCGTACATTTCTGAACATGTTAACTGTCCCATGTCCCCTATATCAGCATTGCACATTTTCACCCTAGTAGTGGGTTAGGTTGTAACATCACTCTTTGTCTATGAAACTAACTGATACATGCAGATTAGTGGTAATTAAATATTCCGCTTGACTTGAAGTTGATAAATGTGAATGTTCACTTTTGAGACGTGTATTGCAAAACCTCTGACTTACAAATGCTGAAACTACATTAAAAAAAATGAACGAGGAAGGTTGTGCACTTTACATAATATATTTACTTTACTTATAATAACTGTTTTTTGACTTGAAATGTTTTTTTCTATTAAGGTCCACGTAATTATGTCAACTTAACAGTACAAAATCCTAACGCGTTGTCTAAACACAAACCATTTGTTAAATAAAAAATTCTTACATCCAGAGGGTGGCAGTACAGTGCGACGCCAACTGCCATTTTGCCCTAACTTAATTTGATTGTGTTCAATCTGCTTAAATATTATGGGATTAGATTTCGGTCACAATTCTAAGCGCGGAAGATACATTTTGAGCGCGCAAAAGGGCATTTCGCACACGCGTGAACTGAGTTTTGCGGAGAAATGTTTGTCTCGCAGATAATAAAATATTTCGAGCGAACAAATCAATTTTGCATTTAAAATAAGTATTTGGATGTGCGCAGACGTTCTCTTTCGCATGTGCAAAGTTTCACTTTCTTGCTGCTTTCATACCAGCTGTAAGCACTCTCTAAGCGCAGACGGCTCGCTTGCTCAACACAAACCAGCGTTATAATATGCCATAATTCCAGCCAATCAGAAATTAGGCTGCTAAATTCTGATTGGCTGGCTTGACAACCAATCACAAGACTCTCTGGATCACTGACTGTGGAAGAGGAAAAATACATGGTGGAAGATGTTTAATTTGTTTAATGGCTTGAACACTTAAATTTAAGTTCAAATGTCTACCACTCGACGACCACAGTTTATTTTTTAGCTTATATTTAAGCTACATTTTTTTATTTTTATTTTTAATCAAAATCAAATCGTACTATAACTGTACATAATGGCATGTCCTAGTGTTTGCTACACCTCAAGTGGTAGTTCTAACTTCTTTCTGAAGTTATGTAATTAACATTAGTGAAATATGAATGTGACCGAGCTGGGGTCTCAAGTGTTACCTATTTTCAGAAATGAAGATGGACAGACTTTTCCCCTTTTAATGAAATAAGTGTGTAGAAATGGTACATCACTCACATCAGAATAAAAAAAGCCATCAAATAAACGACATGCAATGTAATAACGTTAAAGTAATAATCAATCTACTTCATATCCTTGGAATTATTTAAACAAAAACATTCACAGCAGAGATGTTCTGTAAAAACAACTATCATACTGAAAAATATATACTGTATTTTCTTATATAGCCTACTATTTTAGGATGGATAGTGTGCACATTGGGATGCAGGCTTTTTCCCCTCACTGCCAAAAAAAATAAAAATCTAATTATGCGAGTAATTCTATAGTAGAAGTCTTGTGGGTCACACACCCAAGATTTTCACTTAGTTATATTTGCATATATGTTTGCATTGTTACCCACGTCTTTATTTTTATTTTTTTTTATTTTTTTTTTTGCAGTGAGGAACAAGCCTGCATCCCAATGTGAACACTATCCATCCTAAAATAAGAAAATACAATTTTTTTTTTTTAATATGATGGTTGTTTTTACAGAACATCTCTGCTGTGAATGTTTTTGTTTACTTGGAACTTAAATTGAAGTGTTCAATCCATTAAACAAATTAAACATACATCTTTCACCATGTATTTTTCCTCTTCCACAGTCGGTGATGCAGGGAGTCTTGTGATTGGTTTTCAAGCCAGCCAATCAGAATTTAGCAGCCTCATCTCTGATTGGCTGGAATTATGGCATATTGTAACGCTGGGTTGTTGAGCAAGCGAGCCGTCTGCGCTTAGACAGCGCTTATGGCTGGTATGAAAGGAGCAAGAAAGTGAAACTTTGCACATGCGAAAGAGAACGTCTGCGCACATCCAAATACTTATTTTAAATGCAAAATTGATTTTCGTTCGCTCAATGTTTTGTTATCTGCGAGACGAACATTTTTCCGCAAAATTCAGGTCACGCGCGTGCGAAATGCCCTTTGGCGCGCTCAATGTAATCTTGCTCGTGCAGAATTGTGACCCCATAAAATATAGGCTATGTAAAAATTTAAGTTTACTTAATCCGTTTGTGTTGGATTACATGATTGATTTGTGTTGCATTAACTGAAACTGGGCGGTGCTTGTTAGTTCCCAGCATGCTTTGCATATGGTTGAATTAAGAGAATAAATGTTAAAATTAAGCGCTTGTTTTTTTTTGAGAAAAGGGGAAGACTTGATAGTGTTTAATGTTCAGTTACATTGGAATTATTATAACCATTTAAATTACAGTGGGTACCATTGTGAAGAAGAGTGGAGCATTTTCCTTGACTGTGGACTGATTTAATTATTTTCTACTTCTTTGGTTGAAGGACCATGTAAATCTTTGCATTTAAGATGCTAATATGTGCTACTGCTAACAAATAGCTAGCTATAGTCTATCAGTTTAATTATGTGTCACTAAAATAAATGAAATATTAATGAATGAATATATAAAATACCTGAATCATGTCAGGAAGCTTTTAAAAATTCACTTTGAGACTACTTAAATTGGGTCGCTTAAAATGACTTAATTCCATGATGTTGAAGTTACATGGACAAATTATGTTTGTTTAACGTAACCCAGTTATGTGGAACCTGTTGACGAAAAAAAATTAAAGCCAACATATTTTTTTGAGTGTATTACACAACTCCCTGGTCTCCACTAATGATACTCTTGAATCCTCTTCTGTAGTGTCTGGTCAGTGTCCGGCAAAGCTTACGGTCGTGCCGTCCAGTCGAGAATGTACTTCTGATAGAGACTGTACTGGAGGACACAAATGCTGTCAATTTCCCTGTGGGACTGCGTGTGTGCCACCTATTTTCAGTAAGTTTCAATTTACAATAGCTGCTAGAGGTCTTCCAAAAGAAACACTGAAAAAAAGTTGTCACTCAAAAATTGCTAGTAAATTTCGCGAATAATAATAAAAAAAAACCTGGAAGTAACACATTGAACTAAACATTACACTTTGAAGTAAATGGTTACTGACAACTTCCAAAACTACTAAAAATTATATATTTATTATGATTTGTTTTATTTTTTTTACAGTGAATGAGAATTTCAACATTCAGTGATATGTTTTTTCTGTCATGTGTCTGTATAACAGCAAAACCAGGAGAATGTCCAAGCAAAATAACTGGAGCAGGAACGTGTGTGGAGTTCTGTGCCTATGACGGTGACTGTCCGAACAATGAGAAATGCTGCAGTAATGGATGTGGTCATCAGTGTATGGCTCCAAATACAGGTATTTATTTTATATTTTTTACTTTATTATAGTGTGTGAGGCAGCTTTCTCATGGTCTTTTCAGTTTTGTTCAAATCAAAAGTAGGCTACCTGAATTCTACCCAAGCCCAGGATGGCTTTACAAAATTAATAAAGACGAGTAATGCTTGAAATACAATTCAGTCTGTAAGGCTGTGTTTACACGTGGCATTAACATATGATCACCGTGATCCGGATCATAAGCCAATTAGGACACAGTGTGTTTACTCCGGTCCACATAAAGTGCCTTCTGTATCTGGATAATAGATCGGATCTTGCATTCCCACGCCCCAAAAAAAGGATTGCTCCTTGAAGTGGTGGGTTTTCTTTTTAAAAAATGTTTTCAGTCCGGGGACTATTATGTTTGAAAACGTTCCGTATTGTGTCCTGTTGGATTCATGTTATGCACTGCGAGTGACCGGTTACTGTGCCTTTAAGGCTTACAGCAGGAAACACTCGGACCTAGCGGAGGCGAGGAAGTGCGCATCAGCATTATGTGAACAGGATAGACTGTTTTTGGGGCTTTGGAGAATGGACTTCTAGTTGACCAGTTAATAGAGAAAACATCATGTAACCAACTGGGGGAGAGACTTTTACTAGAGCCAGACTCCACGACACTAGCGGACGCTTTAGTAATTGGAAAGCAGTTGGAAACGGCTCTAATAGAGGCACGCAAGTTCGGCCGCACTGTGCACGATCCTGTGACATCATCACCACTGTCAGTTCAGCACACCGAGACTGCAGAGGTGGTTGACAGGGTGAGTGACAGTGTGGATGTACAGAGGGTGGACAAGGGGCCCAGGGAGAGTGGGCACAAGAGCTGTAGCAACTGTGGTTCCCCTAAACATGCAACCAGAGATCAGTCATGCCCTACCCATGGAAAACGTTGTCGTAACTGCAACAAGTTGAACCATTTTGCACGCTGCTGTCGCTCCTCTCCTGCTTGCAATGATACTGCTGCTGTTCCCATAAACGTGTATAGACCTCACAGCCTTCGTTCAAGCTCTGCACACTCCTCGTGGACACATGTGCATTTGTTCAGGATTGACACTGACATCCGCCTCCCCGTCAGATATAATCAACAATGTGCGCCTACCACCAAGTTCTGCATCACCCGGAAGGGAGCTAACATTATGGGCCTAGACTTGTTCCTTGCCCTGGGTTTTACTGTGAGTGATGCTAGGGGCATGCATGTCCTGCAGGTCGCCGCCTCCTGGCCTGACCGCTACCCACAACTGTTCAACGGGCTGGGCCGCATGACTGGATTTGTACACCAGCCTTTCTGTTGACCTGTCAGTCCGCCCTGTTATCCAGCCCCTATGGCGTATTCCCCTGGCTCTCCGTGACGCGGTGGATTTTAACGCATGGTATTTGGACTTTCATCATCCCCGAGCTGTTTTCAGAAGATTGTCACTCATACTGGCTGGTACCCTGGGTGTCTCCATCTACCTGGATGACGTGGTGGTGCATGCGCCCTCCACCGCACTGCATGACGATCGCCTGGAGCAGGTCTTCCAGCGTTTCGAACAGCATGGGGTCACACTGAATAAAACTCTCAAAAATGGAATCCGAGCCAGTCTGGAGGAAGGGAAAACCTTCAGCGACGCACTCAACTCTCCTGACCATCTGGGCATCCAAGCATTCCACCACAGGAGTGTCACCTGCATGCTCATGATTGGACACGAACTAAAGCAACCACTGGACGGCTTGAGAGCTGAGCCAGCTTCTGCACGCGGGAGCCCGTATGTATAGAACTTCTAAGAAATGCTCTTAAGAATAGTCTTAAGCTTTGACTTAAGTGTCAAAAAATACTTCGTAAAAAGTAGGACTTCTCTAAGAGTAGGAGACTTTTATAAAGCAGCTAAAAGCAACTTTCAGTAAAGTATAAGACTGATTCTTAAGTGCTGACTGAAGTGGCACTTAAGTGCTGCAAACTAAGGACTACAATGTTGTTAACGCAAAATGGCCGCCCTTAATCACTAAGCCAATAGTGAACCAGCAAGGGTGAGGTCACAGCAGCATGACACCAATCATTTAATGTAATTATAATAAAATAATTTAATTAAGACACTGAAACTTTAATATTTAAATGTATTTTTTTTTTAAATTGCTTTGCATTGTGCCAAATTATTACAAATTAGTATTGAAGGAAAATTGACCGATTCACCCTTTATTCAAATAGTATTAAAAATGTGTTAAATATTTTGTAAGCGTATTGTGTAGTTGTGCCTGGAGTCAATTGTTTATTTGTGGTAACACAATGAAAAATTCCAAATTGTACAGACATAATTTTCAGCCAGGCTGTCATACAAAGAAATTATGAACACGTGAAAAAACAAAGGACAATTAAATATGTTGCAGACAATGTATGATTTTTTTCTCCTGTGAGCTTTTTAGTTTTTCTAAAACCTGTAGCTGTAGTTTGCCCTTTTTTGTCACTTAATATTCAACAATATTATTGATCTCCTGCATTGACACCATTATATTGACACCAGAGTTGGACGATGACATCACTGTTTTCACCAGAGTGGCTGTATAGATAAATGAACTAAATAGATAACTAATGATTTTTACAATGGAAATTAAAGCTTTAGCGTAAGTTTCTGCCAGGAAGACTAAATTATCACGTCACTTAAGTCCGCTCGGTAACGTTACAAAGCGGACCTAACAGTACTGATCCACTTGTCCGTGCGACACTTCTGTCGCGCCGCACTCCACTTTGGGGACGTTCGAAAAGTCCCTTGTTTGCCTTTTTATCTATCCAATCGTGTTCTAATACTTGTAGTATAAAAGATCGATAGGCCTACTTACACACGTATGAGTTCGAAGATGCTGGCGCCTATATTCCCCTGCATCCTACCCATCACCACCAGGATGGTCCCTTCCCATACTGTCCCTCCCGGGGTCCTTCATCTGTCCATACCTCATACCTCCCGGGGGTCAGCTGCACCCCTGCCTTCATCCTCATCCAGGAAATGCAGTTTCCGTACCCTCGGATCGCGAGTTACGGATGGGGTACGCCAAATAACTTTATAACACAATACGTGCTTGCTGGGCTGTTAATAAATGTATATACTTTGTCTACAAAAATAAAAGTGACTTGAAATAATTGTCAGATAAATACATTCTCTAAGTTTAGTGTTTTGTTCTTCCCTCATATTTTAATATATTTAAAAATATATTTTCCTCATAGCAAAGAATGCAAGCGAAGTGCTACACAGGGTGTAAACTCACGGTGCTCTTTGGTTGCTTGGAATATTTTCAGTTTTTGAGCATAATTATCCCAAGGCACTCGACTTTGTGTGGAAAAAAGTATAAAAAGCCTTTATTGAATCATGGCTTTTAACATTAAAATTGGTGACAGATAGGCTACACCTACGCGTTGCGGCTATGTGCCTTCGTCAGGGTGTGTGTAACAAACAGAGTCACAGGTACATTTTAAGTAGCAATTAATTAATCAAATAGCAAACACCTGGGGCCTCATGTACAAAGACTTGCGTTGAATTCATACTAAAACGTTGCGTACGGACAAAGCTGTAAATGTGCGTACGCACAAAAAAAGAGATGTATGAATCCCTGCGTACGAAGGATCCCACGCATATTCTCTTTGTACATCCCAATTAACGTAAAAATGAGCGCACATGCACGAGCACAACGCCCCACCAAGTCTCCTCCCTTAATTAAATGCATTTAAATATGGTAATGAGTCCACTTTGGCAAAAGAAAGGAGTAAGAAAATGGCTAAAGCAAGCGGCAAGAAGTGAAACTTTACAGAAAGTGAATCGGAGATGCTACTATCGGAGGTAGGAACGAGAAAAAAAATATTTGGAACTTTGTCCTCCGGAATTAATAACAAAAGGAAAAAATATGAGTGGGAGAGTTTGGCTGATGCCGTCAATATGGTGGGATCTGAAAGTCGCACTGTAAATGGACTTAAAAAGAAATGGTCTGATATAAAGGTGGACGTTAAATGGAGAACTACTGCGCACCGACAAAGTGTGGGCAGAACAGGCAGTGGTAAAGGGGTCGATGAACTTACACCCTTTGAGCAGAGAGTTGCCTCAATTATGGGTGACACTTTACTCTCTGGAGTAGTATCTGCTGCTGTGGGAGACTCGGATTTACTACAGGACTGCCACGGAGGTAACCAATATTATCTGCACATTTATTGAATGGAAATGTTTCCGATTCACATATGCAAATTCTTCTTCATATGGCGCCTTTATAGCAATGTGTGTGCAGTCGATCGCTCCGATTACATTAGGAAAACCGGCTATCGCTGCAAAATTGCGTTTTAATGTTTGGCTGGTCAACTGCATCATATGGGAACCTTATATACCTGGTAGACATGCGGATGATCCCGACCCATACCGCTGGCATTGCGCGGCTCAAAGACGACTGGCTTATTCCTGAGCGGTCTGCCAGTTCCCTTTGGAAAGAACCAGTTGCCAGGATTCAGGAAACCAAGTGTTGTCAGCACCTGCAAGGGAACTGGTATTGCGTGGCTCCTCGCTGTCTCTCTCTCTAGATTCGGACCCAACTCCGCACAGAGCGCCAAGAGGATAGCCCTTGGAAATCTGAAACGGCTGATAACCCAGTCATCATCCTGGGCCAGAAAATCATTGTGGTCCCTAAAAACTCGTTCTCTTCGGATTCTGCCATTAGCAATGTCCTCTAATAAGGCCAAAGCTGCCATTGCCATAGACTAAGGGTTGTATCAATTTGCATATGCTTTTATATGTTCTTACTTAATTGCATAGTTGATAGAATATTCCCATAAGGCTCGTGTGACCATATATGTAAATTATTTTATAAATTGCAAATTAATAGCAATGCTTCCCACAGGTGGTAGTGCGATAGAACAATTCGTTGTGTAATGTTTGCAATTTAACTTCATTGCCTGTAAGATTCGCCAACAGACAAAAACTATGATAAATGTACGTACGCCAGACATGAAATTGGCGTGGAGCCTCCACCAAGGCTCGACGCCAGCTTTCACGCTTAGACGGTCGGATGTACTAACAGTGAAATTAACGTGAGAATGTGCGTTCCTCCACGGTGGAGGAACGCACATTCTCACGTTAATTTCACTGTTAGTACATCCGACCGTGTGAGCGTGAAAGCTGGCGTAAGCAAAGATTTTGTGCGTACGCAATATTGATACATGAGGCCCCAGGTCACACTATGCAAGGCAACCTGAAGGGAGAAAAGTTCTAAGAATGGATATCACACACATTAGTATCTCACAATAGTATCTCACTCATTATGAAGTTAAATCGAACTCAATATAATAAAAATAATAAAAAAATACATGTATACACACACATATACACATATACATACACATATATATATATATATATATATATATATATATATATATATATATATATATATATACATGCATACACATTAAATAAATAAATAAATAATAAATTATACACAATTTCATCAATATCTTGAAAACGGTATACAGATCTAAATGAACATATCAATATTATATATTCAATGAAATAAGGTATTATTAGAACAAGTAACAATGATCAAAGTACACTAATCAGTTGATGTATATATAAAATAATACAATACATTTACTGCAAAAAATAAAAGTGTGTGCGCCCGTCCGTTCGTGTTGCCTTGCATAGTGTGACCAGGTGTTTGCTATTTCATTCATTAATTGCTACTTAAAATGTACCTGTGACCACACACCCTGACGAAGGCACATAGCCGCAACGCGTAGGTGTATCTGTCACCAATTTTAATGTTAAAAGCCATGATTCAATAAAGGCTTTTTATACTTTTTTTCTACACAAAGTCGAGTGCCTTGGAATATTTTCTGTTTTTGAGCATATTTTCCTAATAATTTCATGGTTTGAGCAAACTTGTAGGGTCATTTAAATAAAAAAAAACAACTCTGACCACACCAAATATACAGTGGTGACCAAAAGTGATGTGCAGTGTCACAATTGTGCTATTCAAGAACCTGCTAACTGTGGACTGAAGGGCCTCGAGTCATCACGGGTGCACTGCTGCATTCCAGTCGCCAAAAAATATAATTATTACTTTCATTTCATTGCTATAAAATTTCTTAAAAGTAAGTTAAAAAAAATAATACCTTGATTTAAACTTTTTTTTTTAATTTGATCAAGTCATTTAACTACAATACATCATATTTTCGTTTAAAAGTGCAATGCTGCGTCCTCTCTGCTGCAATCTTGTTATTCCTAACTGGTTAGGAGACCTCTCCAGCTCTCTTAAATAATTGAGGAGCTGAGACCTAGTCTTAACACTTAGGAACCTTTATGAATCACACTTATTCTTAAGAATAAGAATGAGTAAAATGACATCATTCTTAGAATTTTGACACACTTAAGACAAATTTACTCTGAGTGGCTTTATACATACGGGCCCAGGTCTCCAGAAAGCCAGAGCTCCGGTGACGTCTTCACAGGCTTAGATGAAAGAGTTTTGATGCCACGCACAGAGTGCAGACCCCCTCACTTTCTCCAGGGATTTTTGTGAGGATCAAACACCTCTACCTCTAAAATAAGCTGCAGTCATACTGGTCAGAGCCCCTGCGGGTGCCTAAGCAGTTGGGGCTGGCCACTTATAGACTGGAGAATGGGACTCGTTGGCACTTAAACCACCTGCACAGAGTCGCAGCCCTCTCAGCACCTGCATCACCTCTGTCCTCAGCAGCGGCTCTAGGTTGGCAGCCCAGGCCAAGAGCTAACCGGGTGGGGGGGGGGGGGGGGGTAATCCACCAGCACCGCCCAACGCAGCTTCACGGCCAGCAACATGGGGACTGTGTGATAGGGACACTGGGGAATGTGGGCTGAATGTTATGTTTCAGTTTCCAGGGGGATAGCAAATGTTATGTCTGAAAACGTTCAGTATTGTGTCCTGTTGGACTATGTTATAAATTGTGGGTGACAGGTTACTGTGCCTTTTTAAAGGGGAAATGAAGCAGTCAGTCAAGTTTACATGATTTACAAGATGGATGTCCACTATAATCAAATTATATAAGAAACATGACAAATTTTAACATATAAAAGAAACACCGTTATATCTTTCGCGGCAAGGGCGCCGCCATTGTGCAGTATTATAACCTGTGACGTCACAGGGTGGGTTTGCTCTGTGCGGAGTTCAGTAAAATACAGTGAAAGATGCATGTAAGCTGGTCGAACCAGCGAACAACTAACGTTAGGTACAGTCATTGTTAGCTAACAGCTGTAAGCATGAACTAGCTAACGCTAACTTAGTGTTTAGCTAGTGAACTATTAGTACCAGACAAAAAGACGACGTCTAACGTTATCAAACTGCACATGGAAACATTGTTCTCGATGTCTGCCATCATATTCCTGTCTCTTGTCAACACCATGGTTGCAATATATGGCAAGCTGTTTTAGCTTAAATTGTACCCAGCCTTACTCATCGTAATTACGTTTTTACTAGTAAGAATTGAATTAGAGAGCTCTACAATTCAATTCTTACTAGTAAGAATTACAATTAGAGAGCTCTCTAATTCAATTCTTACTAGTAACAATTACGAATTAGAGAGCTCTCTAATTCGATTTTTACTAGTAAGTATTGAATTAGAGAGCTCTGCAATTGTAATTCTTACTAGTAATAATTGAATTAGAGAGCTCTCCAATTGTATTTTTACTAGTAAGAATTGAATTAGAGAGCTCTCTAATTGTAATTGTTACTAGTAAGAATTGAATTGTAGAGCTCTCCAATTGAATTCTTACTAGTAAAAATGCAATTACGACGAGTAAGGCTGGGTACAATTTAAGCTAAAACAGCTTGCCATAGCATTACATGGTCAAGATCAGCGTCTTGACAGCAGATGGATCGTGATATCGTGGTGTAATAATCTGTTTGGTTGTAATGTACTTACTGAATGAAATTAAATCGAATGTATCGTCCTATGGAATCATTCATTCACAGACAGCATACAAAGATGTTCAACTAATAAAGATCTTCATCGCTGGCAAACAATATAACAGTTAGATTTGTTTTCACTAGACTATACTATAGGTAGGTCCATGGCCACTTCATCCAACGCTCTTGATGTTCTTAAATCTTCCTGTTACGACTCCGAGTCGAGTGTGAATTGAAAGCGCTTCAGTGATTCAGTGCGTGCAGGAAACCGAACAGACCATTCAAACTGATTCGCGAACCGATTTAGACAGATCTCCCAAATCTCGTTATATGCAGGACCATACAAATTATGGTGTTATGGTGTATTAGGTGTAGCTCATACCTGTCAACACTACCGTTTTCCCCAGGAGTCTCACATCCATCTCCCGCCCCCTTCCCGTTTTGTTATTTCTCCCGTGAAACTCCCGTACTTTGTATGGCCCAAATTATATGCAGGGATGCAAACGGCGCACTTTATTTTAATACAAACATGTATATAAATGCGAATGAATTTTCCAAGCGCGCTGTATCTTTTTTATGGGCATGATGAGCGATGCTCAATTTTTTTTTTTTTTTTTTTTTGTCGATTCTGTTCAAAGACTTCATCAAACATGTTGGCAGGTCTGTCTAAATCGGTTCGCGAATCAGTTTAAATGATCTGTTCGGTTTCCTGCACGCACTGAATCATTGAAGCGCTTTCAATTCACACTCGACTCGGAGTCGTAACAGGAAGATTAGTATGATGTCTGTGAATAAATGATTCCATAGGACGATACATTCGGTTTCATTTCATTCAGGTAAGTAAATTTTACAACCAAACAGATTATTACGCCACGATATCACGATCCATCTGCTGTCAAGACGCTGATCTTGACCATGTATTGCAACCATGGTGTTGACAAGAGACAGGAATATGATGGCAGACATCGCGAACAATGTTTCCATGTGCAGTTTGTTAACTTTAGACGTCGTATTTTTGTCTGGTACTAATAAAGTTCACTAGCTAAACACCAAGTTAGCGTTTAGCTAGTTCATGCTTACAGCTGTTAGCTAACAATGACTGTACCTACCTAACGTTAGCTGTTCGCTGGTTCGACCAGCTTACATGCATCTTTCACTGTATTTTACTGAACTCCGCACAGACCAAACCAACCCCGTGACGTCACAGGTTATAATACTGCACAATGGCGGCGCCCTTGCCCCGAAAGATATAACGGTGTTTCTTTTATATGTTAACATTTGTCATGTTTCTTATATAATTTTTGATTATAGTGGACATCCATCTTGTAAATCATGTGAACTTGACTGACTGCTTCATTTCCCCTTTAAGGCTTACAGCAGGGATTTACGGCAAAAGGTGGGAAATGTGAGGTTTGCGGTAGTCGAGTAAACGCAACACGAACGAAGCTACATGGTGTTGTTGAGTCCTACACAAACACAACAGGGACATTTTACAAATCTCGCAAAATGAGGACGAAGAGGCTGCAAGCAATAATAATGTGGATAGATGCCGTAATGGAAACCGTACAGAGAAACGTATGGGTCCGAGAACATTGCCAGCTGTGGAGGGAAAATGCGCGTTCTTTACAGAAAATGAATGGTTCTGCACATTTTGACTATCGCAAAACCACACAGCTCTCAGTTCCGGAGAGAGGAGGGGGAATAAAGACAGTGGGCGGGATTTTGTGACGTCCACCTGTGAATGCAGACACGATGGCTGGATTGCGTTTACATTACACTGAGATCCGATCATAATGCGTCCTCCACTACCTCCGCACCTGGACATGCTGATCGGATAACATTCCGATCAGAAGCGCGTTTACGCTTGTCTTTTCAATGTGTATGTGGACAACATCCAGATACAGGTCGCATGTTAATGCCAAGTGTAAACTCAGGTAAAACTTGCTATTCCTGCTTTGAGTGTGTTGTGCTGTATGTCTTACACTGAATGCCGTTAAATGGACTGACTAAAGTTGACCATCTTTATCCATGCAGTAAAGCCTGGGGCTGAACCGCCGAAGCCTGCGCCGAAGCCTGCGCCGAAGCCTGCGCCGAAGCCTGCGCCGAAGCCTGCGCCTGAACCACTGAAGCCTGCACCAAAGCCTGCGGCTGAACCACTGAAGCCTGCCGGCCGAGCCTGCTACGAAGCCTGCCGCCAAACGATCAAAGCCTGCGTCGAAAACTGCCACGAAACTTCCAGAGGCTGCCGTTATGCCACCAGAGCCTGTGCCAAAGCCTGCCGCCAAACTAACAAACCCTGTTTCAAAGCCTGCCGCCATTCCCCAAAGCCTCCAGTGTGTGCTGAAAATGGTCATGATTGTCATGAAACGTAGCCATAGATTCAGAGTTCCTTCCTAGTACATACTGAAGTACTTTTACAGATCAAATCAGTGCTTTATTCGTATGGGCTGTTTATCACCAAATAAATCTTTTCTTTTTGTGAATTGTCTTTCTACTTAATTTTTCTCCCACATGAAAAACAGCTAAATTTGCTTGATTGAAGAGTTGGTGGCTGCATTCGGAACCGCATTTTCCCCTACTATATAGGAGAAAACTGTACATGAAAAGAGGAGCATGTTTTGAAACCTTAGTATTCATAAAACCGTAGAGAAATCCTTGGTTGGCCTTACTCTACTGTGTCCGCCCAGATAAACTGACGAGTTGTTGAAGGTGTAGAGACTTTAGACTACGGTTGGGAATTGTATGAATTTCCGGTTCTGCCAAACGATTCTGGTTTCCATTTAATAAAAATTATTAAAACTAACAAAAATGGTAGTAAGGGAAAAATGCACAATCCTTTTTGTGTTTTTCTTATACATGTCAAATTAGTTTAAAGGTACAATATATATATTTTTCTTTGCCGCTTGGGGTTGCTAACCTCTTACAATAACAAAGGCGTAGGTTAATGATGCATCATTTTTTGGGGCAGACCTGACCTGTTGAAAAGGGATGGTATTCATCCCTCCTGGGATGGTGCTGTTCTTCTCTCTAGTAATATGGCACATACTCTTAGAGCTCAAACATGACAATCTGGGGCTCAGGTCAGTAAGCAGACAGACTTGCTAAACCGACCGTCATTGAGGACAGATAAATCCCATCATATAGAGACTTCCACCTAGATATCATCATATAGAGACTGTCTGTTCCCTGAATTAGGACATACAAAACTCCTAAACCCATTTAAGGGTAAAAATGTAATTGATGTTCAACAAATAAAAAGCAGATATAATACGGATGAACAAATGATAAAGCTTGGGTTGCTGAATATTCGATCCCTTACTTCAAAAGCACTTACTGTTAATGATATGATTACAACCTACATGTGCTGTGTTTGACAGAAACCTGGCTAAAATCAGACGATTACATTACTTTAAATGAGTCCACCCCGCAATATTATTGTTATAAACATGAGCCTCGTCTGAAAGGCGAAGTGGGAGTTATTGTAATATCGTCAGAATTACAGAGAAGTCTAGTTTTAAATATAATTATTTTGAAGTGTTGGTGCTTAATTTAACATTATCTAGTGTAAATGATAAATGACGTTTGAGATTTGTGCTGGCTACTGTATACAGGCCACCAGGGTACCATACAGACTTTATCAAAGAATTTGCTGATTTTATCTGCAGCCAGTACTAAAGATCACTTTATTAATAATATTCCTGATCAATTTCATATCCTCAGCATCCCAGATAGCTTAGAAGAACTCGATATTGTGACAGAAACTTTTGACTCTCTCTTTTCCAGCACTTTAGACACAGTTGCTCCTTTGCACTTAAAAAAGATTAAATAAAATAGTCCAACGCCGTGGTGCAATGAGCACACTCAGGCCCTTAAGAGAGCAGCCAGAAAAACTGAGCATTTTTTCTTTAAACTAGAGTTTTTTCGCATTTCATGGAAAGAGAGCACGATTCCGTACAGAAAGCCCTTAAAAGCTGCTTGATCTTCAACCCTGTTAGAAGAAAATAAACAAAACCCTAGGTATTTATTTGAAACAGTGGCTAAATTAACGAAAAATAAAGCTTCAACCCCAGATGTTTCCAAGCAGCACAGCAGTAATGACTTTATAAACTTCTTTACTTACAAGATTGATAATATCAGGGAGAAAATTATAACTATGCAACATCTACTACAGTATCGCATCAGGCAGTGCATTGTAGTCTCCCTGCGGACAATTTTGATTTATTAATTGGTATAGGAGAGGAAGAATTTTCTAAACTCGTTAAATCATCTAAATCGACAAGTATGTTAGACCCTATACCGACTAAGCTATTGAAAGAGATGCTTCCAGAGGTCATAGATCCACTTCTTAATATCATTAATTCATCTTTGTCATTAGGATACATACCAAAGACTTTTAAGCTGGCTATGATTAAACCGCTTGTTAAAAAAACGCAACTTGATCCTACAGAATTAGTCAATTACAGGCCGATCTCGAATCTACATTTTCTGTCAAAGATACTAGACAAGGCAGTATCCTCACAACTATGTTCCTTTTTTAGAAAGAAATGGTATCTGCGAGGATTTTCAGTCTGGATTTAGACTGTACCATAGTACTGAGACAGCTCTCATCAGAGTCACAAATGATTTGCTCTTATCATCCGATCGTGGTTGTATCTCTCTATTAGTGTTACTTGATCTTAGTGCTGCATTTGATACCATTGACCACAACATTCTTCTAAATAGACTTGAAAATTATGTTGGCATTAGTGGAATTGCATTAGCATGGTTTAAATCATACTTATCTGACCGTTATCAGTTTGTAGCAGTAAATGAAGAGATGTCTTATAGATCAAAAATTCAGTATGGCGTACCACAAGGCTCAGTACTAGGACCGTTGTTGTTCACAAAAAAAAGAGATTCTAATTATTGGACAAAAAACTTCCTCACATACTAACCTAGAATACTGTCTAACACTTGATGGCTGCTCTGTCAAGTCTTTGTTCGTGGTTAGGAACCTGGGTGTGCTCTTTGATACCAATTTTTCATTTGAAAGTCACGTGTATAGTATCTGAAAATATAAAAAAAATTATATATATATAAATTATATAAAAAAAATTAATTATTAAAAATATATCTAAATTACGTATATGCTCTCAATGACAAATGTAGAACAGTTAGTTCATGCGTTCATGACATCAAGGCTAGATTATTGTAATGCTATTATGGGTGTTTGCCCTGCACGCTTAATAAACAAACTACAGCTGGTCCAAAACGCAGCAGCCAGTTCAGCAGTTCTTACCAGAACCAAGAACCTGTCAACACTGGATTGGCTCCCTATTAAACATTGTATAAGTCTTAAAATATTGCTGATTACTTACAAAGCACTAAATGATTTAGCTCCCCAGTACTTAAGCGAGCTCTTAACGCATTATAGTCCGTCACGTCTATTGCAATCTCAAAATTTCCTGCCAGTTGATAATACCTAGGATATCAAAATCGACTGCTGGCGGTAGATCCTTTTCCTATTTAGGACAACACAGTCCTGAAGTGTCAACTAGTCTCTCCACTGTGAATGCCTCCTTCCCTTCCCTTTACCTCTGTACAGATAAAACTTTGTCGGGATAATTCCGGTTCACGTGGCTATGTGGAAGCGTTAAAAAATTCAGTATTATACATTTTTCAAGGCTTGTATCTAGGAACCCATTTCATGGTTTGCGTTCTCGAGCCACCAGGCACTGTTTTGTGCAAATGAGCGGCCGGATCGCATTAAGGGTTTTCTGTTAGAACGGTGTCGTGTTAGCTAAGTTAATAACTAATGATCGTTGTGACGGAAGCAAATCAATCAAAATTTACTTTAGCTAGACAATAACTTTATTCTAGAACTGCTGTAAAGCCAAAACAATCTCTGTTACTTTAATTTCCTATCACTGTAAAGCTGCTTTGAAACAATCTATATTGTTAAAAGCGCTATATACTGTAAATGAAGGTGACTTGACTTGATTAGTTTTATGTACATTTGCTCACCTGTCTAATACAGTACATGCAAGAGCTCTGTCAAGTCGAAGTTTGTCACGGTTTGGCACTCTCGGCATCTCGAAAACGCTGATATTGATCCCCGTTTTAGTTCTCCTTTTGTCCCAAAGTCTGCTTGCCATGATCCATAATGTTTGAAACATTATGTATCATGAACAACAATGAAACAACAACAACAACTACAACAGCGCGAGCGTGCCGCTAGATGTAACGCTGTTGTCCACGTCTGTCGCCATGGTTACTATGGCAGTACGAGTGGAAACCAGGGATAACGCGGATATTACATCATTGACAAGCAACAAGTGAACAGGGAGCCATTATTTAAAATTGGAAATTCTCTGAAATTAAAAATCTTTGGGGACAATTGGGATATTGTAAGTACACAACTGCATGAAATATATCACACTGTGCAAGTGATTTTTGGATATTTTATTACAAAATTCTTACATATTGTACCTTTAACAGACTGGTAATGTCAACAAATTTAAAAATGAATGCAGCGTAATTGGGTGTTTCTGCAACTACGGGCACTTTTGACTATCCCAATTTTAAAAAAATCAACCTCTATGAATTTCAATTTTAACCATCACAGTTTGTAATACATATAAAAATTTACACAAAATAGAATGTAGTCGTTAAGATTTTAATTTGGAACATGTTTATTTTTTATGTTTTTCGGGTCATCTTCTTAAAAAGTGTCCTTACCGCAACGTTACAATAACGTTCATTTTATAAATTTTTCTTTAGTCATTTTCTATACAAAAATATATATATATTTAAATAGCTGTTTCAAATTTGATGCAGTTTTGTAAATACTGATATAAAAAAATAATAAACAAAATAGGGAATTTCATGTTTTTTTCTATGCCATGTAAAAAATTTACAGTAACCTTAGATGTCAATTGTTTCCATACACACAAAAGATAACATATTTAACTTTTTATGACAGATGTTGCAATTTCAATGAGTTAATCATCTCAGCTTAAGGGCAAAAATATTTTTTTGCAAATGAAAATGTGAAAAAAAAAAGAAAATAGAGCAGTGCTGCGGTAATGACATCATGTGTCGGTAAGGACACAATGTTAAAATCTAGGGTTAAAAAATGGCATGTTTATGTATATACTAATATATACTTCAGCTCTAATAATATACTGAATATTTGTAATTTAATATACAGTAAACCTTGAATTTGTCTCTACCGCAACACAAGGTCTGTACCGCAACACCTAAATATGCTGCAGTAAAGACATGTTGCGGAAATGACATTTTTGCTAATATTTTAGCTAATTGGCAGCTAGCAAGGCCTACCAAATTAGTTTAGACTCTTAGCATCTTAATATACATGAATTCAACAGTAATATACATTTATTTTTAAAATGTAGTTCAAAATACACAATTATTAAGCTGAATGGTAAGGACGCACAATAAATACTAGAGCAGAAAAGATGTTTAACTTATTTTTTTGGTATCTTGTGAGTGAGGTAGTGTGGTGGCCCAGTCTGTCAGCAATGTGCTCAAGTGATAATTTCTGTTTCCATAGAAACTAGACTTGTTTGTGTTCGATAAAATTTCATAATAAAAGCTTTTTTTCATTGTTGCGGTAAGGACTCAAAAGTGTGGGACAGGCACATTTAGTTTAAAAAATCATAAAAATGATCAGTAAATAATATAAAGAATTTTAAGATGCTGTAAATGAATCTGTATATTAAACAATTCCATTTGAAATAATGTCAAATTGTAATTAAATTAGCTTATTTTATGTATCCCAACATTGAGACCACAGGTGTGGGACATTAACAAAAATGGTGTTTTGAGCTATAAATGCTTCATAATATTCTATTTAATCACATTAATCAGTAATTATATTTTTTGTTAAGATGTGTAATGGCACTGTGAATATATTTATGAAACATCAAATGACAAATTTTAACATAAAACTAAAATTTCACTGCTGGGACTTAAAAGTGCCCGTAGTTGCAGAACCACCCAATTACGTAACTTTTTTGGGTTAGAAATTATCCAAAATACATCTTTGAGCAAGTACATAACCAGCCAGTGTTCAAAACTATTTGATTGCCTTGATTCAAAACAGTAAGCTTGTAATAATGTTTTTAATTCCAGCGGTACTGGTGGAAATTCGAGCATGTCTTTGCGTCAGTACGTCACATCTGTACACATAAAGAAGGAGTCTCGGCTAGTTGGTTATATTGCGTGTGTGAGGATGCTGGAGGTGGAGATTTATAGCCTTTTCTCACAGCACTTAATATGATTAAACTTATCAATTTGATGGCGGATCGAGAAAGGTTCAAACGAAAATCACCAGTGCAACTGGAGATTCACCCGTTGTAAAATGCAAAAGACTTCTTTTGGACTTCGGAGTGGCTACAGAATAAAAGAGACTGCTCGTGCGAGGATAAATATCGGAACGAATTCAAAGCTAAATTAACATTAATTAATTATATATTTTGCATAATATAAATGTTTGTAATGCTTGTTAATATTACTAATGAAAGTAAAAAATGTAGGGCAAAATATAGAGTAACATTTGATTTTGATGGTCCACTTTAAAAATTCTACTGACTTTAAGTAACTTTGCAACTACTTGTCAACTTATAACCCGAAGCTGAACCCTAACAGTCCACTAATACTCTAATGAGAGTTAGTTGACATGTTGCAAATTAATGAGTTAGTTGATGTAGTTGCAAAGTTACTTAGAATGTCTAAAGTGGACTATCAAAATAATGCATAACCAAATGTAGCTCTTTTCAAATTGGGTTAGCTGAGCGTTTGAGTTGGAGACCCCATGGGAAAACATTTGTATGGATGAACGGTGCTGTAAATATTATTTTCATTATGTTATGTAAGTTCACAAATGAAAAATTCGGCTTCATCTAATTTCCAACTTGTATGACTTTCCTTCCAATCAAAACTATACTCCATTGACTGTCAAAAAAGTCTCTGAGATATATTTTTAAATATCTTCTTTTGTGTTACATAGGAGAGAAAATCATGCAGGATTGGAATGACATGAGAGTGAGTAAATTGTGATAGAATGTTTAGTTTTGGATGAAGCATCACTTTAAAAGCCTCTACTCTCTGATACATCAACTAAAAAATTTAATAATATTTGAATAATTTAATAATCTAATCTCAGTCTTACTGGCTGAGAAAATGTAATAGTGTAAAAAGAAGCTTTAAGCTCCACACTTTAAATGTTTCCAGGTGTTTCACTTTAAGTCAAGTACAGGCTTCAACACAAGAGTAGTATTATTACATCCTCTAACACTGAACACCTGAACTGTCACTTCACCAGACATTTAACCCTTGCACTGAGAGAATGCCATACAGTTCTTCTCATCTGTCCTGACAGAGAGAAAAATAGACTCTTGATTCACATTTCTCAGGTTAGGATCTAAATCTCTATACATTATATTGCTAACATTTGAGTGTTATGTTCTAAGTGAGGTAGATATTTACAAAGATACTTGCATGTCTGATTTTCTATGTTAAGCATCTTTGTCTCGTTTTTAACCATTGATTAATTCCCATCTGTGTGAAATTTTAGAGGGGGCTGTATGGTGAGGGCTGTCTGAGAACTGACCTGACCCTGTTAAAGTAGCCATAATTCAGTGCTTCACGTTAGCCCTTTGAAGGGCTCAGTCTATCACACTCTTCTCCTTATGGAATAACTTTAGATCAACGTCATCCCCTGCTCCCAGTAAAGCTTTAATATTAACCAAATGTCTTGGAAAACCGCAAGTCTGTGTACATGCTTCCTAAGATTATAAACCTATTTTCAGCCCTAGTTTGGCTTCAGTATACGGTTTCTTTTACGGTCTTTTTATAGAAACCTTAAAAACTAAGGTGTATTTGTATTATTATTTGCGATAAATTAAATGTCATAATTTCTGCTTTGAGAATAGCAACACATAAAAATAAAGGAGGCCAAAGGGCTAATTTTATCCTGTTTTAACAAAACCTGCATATTAAAGAGCACAATCAAAGACATCTGGTTCTGTGTGCCAAAGACACCTGCATTTGATTCCCACTACCAACTGAAAATGTTTACCTTCTTTTTCTGGAAAAAAATAAAATAACAACAACATATAGTTGAAAGTTTTATTCAAAGATACAGGCAAGATACAAAACATGCTGTAAGACGTCTCCCCATTTAAGGTGAGGAAAATAGCAAATAATTAAGGAAATATACGTAGATAATAAATTTGTTGAATGCTATGAAGTGCAAATATAATAAGAAAATACCTGATCAGAACTGGTAGATGCAAACATTTTAATAAAATTTTAAAATTAAACCATACAAAAACCTATCACACAAAGATCCGTAAATAATAATAATAAAAAAGAAAGAGTAAATTAATCAAATTTTCTCAACTTTTTCAAAAAAAATTATACGTGATGACACAATACCACTTAAAACCCAGAAATCTACTCTGAACCAAACCTTTCTTTTTTGTACTATTTGGTTGTACAGGTTAGAAAATGATTTAGAAATTAAGCTTAATCAACGACTAATTGATGCCTAAATAAAACCGTCATCAAAAAGTACCTCAGCTAAATGCATAAAGACAGTAAAAACATCAGCATGACAGTTTGATGCTGAATCATGCATTGATCATGCAGCTGTCCAGAGGATAGAAATGCTACTTCCTGCATCATGGGCGATTTGGTTGATGCGTCCTCTCACACAGTCCACTGTAGTGAAGATTACAGTGCCGTTACGCACCTGGAACGATCCCCTCAGTCCCACGCTTGCCCATACACTTCCCTCCGGCATGTGTCCACTAATCTGTTGAGCTACAGGGGCTGGCTGAACTCCCTGAGACCCACTCTGTTGGAGCAAGGTGAGTTTGATTAAACTGCATGAGTGGATAAGCCGCAGATTTAAAGCCACACTTGCTGTCCCTGCTTCCCGAAAAATGAAGTCTCTGTGATCTTTGGTTTCAGCAAGTGCAACTTGTGGAACTGCTGGAGTTATCTGATGGAAGAACAAGGCCTTATTCCGCACTGCACCTGAGGGGAGACTCTTCCTGGACACGGAGGCTGACAGGGCAGTGGACACAGCTGAAGGGATCCACACCAGACTGAGCATGCTAATCCCAGAGTCATCGCCAAAGTAGCGCACATTGCACTGCGCGGGTGCAAGGATCTCGAAGGTGAGCATATCCCCAGAATCCACAGTGGTGGCAGCCGACAGAGATATAGATGTATCTCTGTAATGAACACCAGGCTTGAATGCACGGGTCAGCTCAGCACTGCTTCCGTTGTGGTTCACGTATGCAAGTAAGTAGAAGCCCTCTGAGATGCAGGCTTGACCCATTGAGTACAATGCTTGCTGAAGGACGAACTTCACAGTGCCACTTTCCCTGAAGCGCACCCCACGATTGTCATGGGTCAGGCCGACCATGTAAGGGTCGGAGATGGATGAGGTACGGAAGGCAGGACGGTAGTTGGTGTGGTAATGCGCAGAGGCAACGGCCTGAGCAGTCATAGCAACTGCACCTGTGTCATGGGACAACCACAGCAGGCTGAAGGGTGCTATTAGGCTGCTCTGAAGGTGCACGTCTTCATTGTCTTGGCTACATTGGTTGGTGACACTCTTGAGAGAAAGGTAGAGCACATGACCTGGCTCCACAGCAGCTGCTCCACTCACACTGGCACTCTGGAGAGACTTACCCTCCCTCTGCTCCAAACGCATGCCACTCAGATCCCGACCTTCACCTTCACTGGCATTCAGTCGCAAACATGCTTGGACAAAGCTGCGGCAGCCATGTCTTAAAGCAAGGTTATGGTCGACCCAAACAAGACCATGCTGGTGGAGCACTATCCAACCATCAGTGCTGGAAAGAAGGCTTCCGTCACTATTGCCACGGATGTGAAGTTGCTTATCAGGAAACTCACTACCCTTGGCTAGGTCAACATTACCAGACCAGGAAAAAGAGAGTCTGCTTTCAGAGGGGTTGGCGCACACCGCATCACTCGTGGCCAAACATTGGGACGTCATTGGCTGAGAATCACATTCTGTACAGGCTTGACACTCTTCCATCTCAGAATTGTAAAAATAAGAGTGCCCACACATCCCAGCAGCTGCTTCCCTCTCCGACACGCCGGAGCAGCGGAATCCTCCTGAAACAATGCACTATGATTAATCTCTTAGGAAGTTAATCTTAAACAAATCTGGAAGTCTGGTAGCCAGCTTACCTGGTGTGTTGAGGCACTGGTTGCGTTCTTTACATATGTTTGGCATCTCTAGGCATTCGTCTCTGTCCTATTGGACAATTTTAGTTGTCATATTGTATTTTTTAAGTTGTTCAACTTATAACTTGACCAAAAGCTTTGACATGAAGTGTTGTTGACACATTTATTTGTTTGAATACGTTACATCAATTTAATTTGATTGCACCATCAGGGCTTGACATTAACACCCACCAGCAGTGGTGTGTAACGTAGTCAGTCCTAATAGCCACTTTGGCATGTTGAATGTTATATATAATATACATTTTTCAATTGTAGTCTTTTAAAAAGGCATCTGCAATAATAAACTAAGTGCAATGTAGTAGTGTCCAAAATAGATTTGTTGATACATATTAATACTGAAATATCTAAAACGTTTCCAATACTTATTTCACGCAGAATAGGTACTCGATATCAGTTGTGCTTTCTCGCTCTCTCATGATCTCTCCGACTGCGAGTTGACACACAAACCTGCCTCCCTTCACTCACTCGTTTCATTTGCTCCGGCTGAATATTGTTGGTGTTACAGGGCTTAAATTTCGGCATGGGATTGCACGTATTACACATCATTTTACTGATTTTGAGCTAACACCAAAGTGAACGTAAACAGTTGAGAAAGAAAACATGTGTAACAGTATAATGGATACGTGTGTCAGGTCTTTAAGTGACAGCAGCCTAATATACCTGCTGCCAAATTATGAAATAATATTAAAAATATCTACATGGCAGTTTTCCCCCATGGTATTGATGTAAAAATTGTGACCAGTGAAAATGCGGAATGGCTAGTAACTTTGAAAAACCACTAGCCATAGTGGCTGGTGAGCAAAAAAGTTTATGTCAAGCCCTGTGCCATATGTATCTGATCAAAATGAACTTTTTAAAATGTACATAAACCTCAATGACAACAACATACCTGGCAAATCCTGTCGGCATGAATCGAACACTGAGCCACCAGAAAGAATCCTGGAGGGCAGACAGTGCATTTCTCACAACGTGGTCGGTCTGCACTGAAGTCGCAGTACTCATCTGCTCGGCAGGATCCACAGCCAAGTAGAGGTCTGTCAGCATCCGTAACACTAGCATCCATGTTCATCTTATGCATTGTGAAGGCCTCCTGAGAATAGGTTCTAACCTGGGATTGGAGACCATGCAAATGGCTCTCAGTGACTCCCTGCGGGCCTTGTACAGATAACTGTTTGATGCTATCGAGAAGAAAACTGTATTGGGTCTTGACTTCCTCCATCTTTTCAAACATAATCCGTTGCTGGTCCAGTATTTCCCTTTGGTGGGCTAATAGAGCACTTTGCTGTTCTCTCAGTGTGCTCTGAATTTGCTTAACCTCAGCTTGCTGTCCCTGCAGCTGGGCTACCAGTTTATCTTGACCTTTTCCCAAATGCAAATGCAACACCAATACATCTTCAGAATGGACCTCATTTGTGCCTGGTCAAAATGTAGGAAAAACATGACATTGAGTCACATTTCAAGCATGCTTTAATATTGTCATGGAATTGACATGCTTCCACAAACTGCCTGAGAAAGTAGGCAACAATCCAACATGTAATCAATTTTGCATGGCCATGAATGCATGGTGTGCAATTTAAGTGTAATATCACTATTACAAAAACACAGGACTGGTATCATAATACCCAGCACCCTGGAATAAATCATTCTATCATTGTTTACCTGGTTTAATGTCGCATGTTAACTGAATTCCAGTTGATGGCCCCCCTCGAGTTCCCAACTCCGGAAATTCCCCCAATACTTGCTCGGCTCTGTCCTGCATATGGACAAAAGAAAGTCTGCTTCTTTCAACATCTGACCCTGTGATGCAGGCATCTCCAACACAGGAATGCTGTTTGGGATCTTGTCGCATCCTTGCAGGCAGTTTACAACCAATTCCTTTGCACTCTTTAGTATCACTATTTGTTGGTCTTGGTGAGCCATGGCAACCTCTTCCCGTACATCCCTGTGGGGTGAACACCTCAGCCGTGATGGTCCTTGGGTTTACTTTCGGACTGCCACTTCTGCTGTTCTGCGGATGTATTACTGTGTAGGGAACCGATGGGCGTCTTGGAGCATAAACTGAATATCTGCTCTGGTGATCTGCTGATCTGGATGGAGACCTCTGGCAGTGCACTCCTGTGCAAATTCCACTCATGATCAGACAAATGAGAAATAAAAACCTTTGAGTTTCCATCGCAGCTCGTGTACTGTGTAAAGGAAAATGCTAAAAGACACTTAAACTTGGGTCCCTTGTAATCCAGAGAATTAATCAGCACGGAGTCAAACACATGGTGAGTTTCGACAATTGTTTCCAAACTGTGAAAGCAAAAAATCTGAATAAATCAAACATTTTAAAGATTTAAAGCAGTAATATTTTCTGTCTGGAAGGGAACATGTGCTCTGCAACCTGTGGTGGAAGTTCTGGGGAAATGTCTATATGTGGCATTCCACACACTTAATTGGCAACAGGTTTCTCCAAGCCTCAGTTAACCCATAGAGTTCCCATAATACTTTTTTTACATGTACGATTTTTAAAGAATTTAAAAATCTGCTCCATGTTAGACAGGTAAATGCAGAGAGCATTGCTTTATCATGGTGTTTGATGGACACAGATTCAAAGGGGAATTTAAATCCTCACCATCCTCATCAGTTATTGTTGGTTAGGTTTTACATTAATTTCTTTTAATGAATAATTGGAAATCACATTAAATAATAAATAAATTAATTAATAAATTATAAATGTATACTTAACAGTGTTCTAGAAATACATCAATGATAATAAATGTTTGAGCCTTTTCACACGTTAAGGTTAATTCTATGCTTAAGCATCTGTAATTACAACTGAGATCTTTAATTACAACTGACATGTGTTTGTTTTCATCTGCCAGCCATTACCTGCTGTGGGATCATTTAAAGCTTCTGGTGTTAGTTAGAAGCAGCTCCCAGCCTCCCACACACATACAACTAGCCATGCACACATCTCAAATGCAACTTGTGTAAGTATTAAATGTTTATATGCTTATGTCTTCATTATGCCCTTTCATGTAATATTTACTATTTGATTTGGCAGATGCACTGCATATAAACCTACACAGGCACACTACTGCAAATGATTTGTAATATAATCATATTTTTCTGTATGTTAATTGAAATTATTGTTTTTTTGTGTGTGTTTCATGATTCTTTTAATAATTTCTCAGTAAAATGCATGCATTTTTTATTCACAAAGCATGTGGTCAACAGAGGCTCCTAAACACCTCAACCCAGGATCTCAGAGATTCCCCACTGGAACAAACAGATGTGGCTGCCGAGCTCTTGGCAACGCAAGAGAAACCAGACCTGGCTGTTTACATCCTGTTTTCACTTTCATATGGTAACAATAGATGTTGTCCTTTCTCTTAAAAGTACTCATTAAAACCTAATGGGTGTCTGTTTTCTCTTGCATTCTTGGCATGTGTTCTTGGTATGACTGTATGGTAAAAATCAAACTGTATTATATTTTACTGGAAATTATTTAATTGAACTGAACTTAACAGGTTTGTTCCACATTTCATACTTGATTATAGCCTAATTCAGTTGACTTTACCAACTATGATCAAATGCATTCCATTGATCCACAGCATTTGGTTTCTAGTATTCTGTTCCCTATTTGATTTACTCACTGTACTAAATTTTACATCTTGCTTTGATATTTTGTACTTTTTGATGTCTGAAAATTAGAAATTTTAACAAAACATTACTTTTTATAAGAAAATGTGTGTTTTTGCAATGCATTTGACAGGCTCTTTGTTGCACTCTAAAAAAGAAATGTCTAATGAAAACAATGTCCTAATGATTCCTAAAAGTAAACACATTATAAAGCTTCCTCTCCATGTACATCTGCTTTCATGAGAAAATCAGTCAAGCTTTAAGCGTTTGATTAAGGTTTGCTTATAAAACTTGAGCATGTAATTACTGTATTAGGAGCACAAGCTGAACTCAGTGATTGCTATATACACTATAGAGGCATTGCAAGTGAGCTAATATTTCACCATTAGCACTAGGACTTATACCTTATCACTCTTGTCTCTGCGTGCAGGTTCTAGACAGACTTTCAGTCTGTTATGGTGGGATTTTTCAGTGATTTTAGGTTACATTATTACGCCAATGATGCCACTTCAGATTTAGCTCTTGTGCCGCCTCTGCAGTAAAAACATATATTTTATTGATTCTGATTTTATTTGATTGGTAACAGCCTAAATGTAAGAATTTGATTGCTATAAAAGATGACAAATTTTAAAAGGTTGCCTCTGCAAATGAACTTAAGGGGCAAATATTGCCTCTTAATGGAGAAGTTAATTTCTCTCACTAACAGTAAGATGTAATTCTTAAGTTTAGGGGAGAACAGGGAGTGTTGCAACTGTCAGTTTGACAAGTCAGAAAAGAGCTGTGGTGATGTCATCAATATCATACATACTTTGAACGTAGTTTATGCCCATGTCTTCTTAGAGATATCTGCAATTGTAATTGGACTAGTAGTAAGAAATTCGTTTGCCACAATTGCCATAATGAAAGAATCAATGGCGGCGTCCGAAATCGCATACTGTCTTGAGTAGGTTACTTTGAATAATTAATTGCTTCACGACCGCTAAAAAAGTACATTATAGTATATATGTGTGTAGAATGTAATCCAGACATCGGCCTACTACATTCACTATGTTGTCATTATCATGTGACCAGCATCAGTTACGTTGCTTCACTGCCATTCATAAATCTCTCCAGAAGTAGTAGGTCATCCGGGTTCTTTTTGCCTACTCTTTTATGAGCACTGTGAATTTGTACTATTGTTTTTTTAGTCTATGATTCGAACATACTTCTTTTTCACATACTGTTTTTTGCCTACTATATAGAAATATGTGATTTCGAATGCAGCCCCAGCGACGTGATAGAAATGTATTTTCTTTTTCAGACCTACATCACCCTCTGCTGTCCACGAAGATGAATAGACTCTCTCCCCGACCACTGACTGAGTTCTGTCATGGACTGGTGCTTAAAACGTGTTATGTCTTTGTTAAAAATGAAAAATCATCGAATGAATACGTTTGTCATCCAGCACCTGAACACATCTAACACAATGTTTTGCACAGGAGGGTGCTTTATTATAAAAAGAGATTGTACATAAAAAGAAAAACAGATTATATACAAAACGATAATAGAGATTATATTGTTTGCAGATATTCCGCAAAGGAACATTTAAATTACAGATCACTTGCACATCTTATGACAAGGCCTTGCAATGCTTAACATTAAGTGGTCATTGTTCAGACAGCTCTATGCGAGTTACATTCTCACAGATATTTCATTGGATTCAATAAATTAAAGCATCGCTCTCCTTCAACAGTAGTTTGAGACGCTTCTAAAAACCAAAAACCAGAATCACCTTGATGTTTGTGCCATGCTAACAGTTATGAGCTCACATTCGTCAGTAAACACTAAACTTTCAATGAAATCTATGGATTTTCACCTAAATTCAGCAAAACTTCTGAACTGGTCTAAATAGAAAGACTCAAATTCAGCTTTGCATGGTCCCTCTACATAATATATACAACGACAAAACTGATTTCTGCTACTTCATGTAACAAATTTTAATCTGTGGGCAATGAGACTCGTTCAGCTAGTGAGCCAGTGTCGCCCGGTCAGTGCAACATAACCAAGTTCACAATACTTCAGCAGTTTAAAACAAAAAACACTATCAAAGACCAGCTTGGCACAGTTTAAACTCACAGTATATGGGTTAATCTCATGAAAACATGTCCAGGTCACAAAAGAAACAAAATATATTATGCATAAAGGAAACAAAGCCTATAGGACCACTATTTCTGTATTTAATAGTTTACTTTTGAGTTTTATTTTTGAAATAATTCCCATTACACTCAATAGTGATTATCATTTCTATAATGTATTTTATATTTAAATCACCATAAATTATTGACAGTATAAGAAATGTATAAAAATTAATTAAATAATATATATATATTCAGATTACAGCAATGAGAAAGATTTTTGTTTTGCATTACGGTAATAATAATAATATTTTGGGAAAAATGTGCTTAATTGTCATAACAAAATCTTAAAAATAGTCAATTGTATAGGACAAATATACTTTTCTTGGGGTGAAATATGTAACGTGGACATGTTCATATGAAGTTTTGTTTGATCTGCAGAAAAATCTCTGCACATTACTGCATCTCTTTTCCCTTACAGTCATGAGGTAAAGATTATAGAAAATATTAGCAAATCTTGATGGCGAAATGTAACCAAAAACTTAATCGTCATTTTTATATATTTTTTGCCTAATTGTTTTCCAGGCATAATAATATTCCAGAAATGACATTCAAAATTTCTTCCTCCTGTAAGAGCTTGACAGTTTAGTAAAAAAAAAAAAGAGAAAGAGAAGTTTTAGGGGAAAAAAAACTAACTAGCCCTAGCTGACACTTGGCAAATACGGATCTCAGTACAATGACAAAACACGCACAAAAACAAACACTAGCAACAGCCTACAGGCAACGTCTCACTTTAATATATGTACAAAATGTATGAGGCAACCTAACCAGAAAGTAGTGAGACTTGTTTGTTTCTTTTCATATTCTTTGTAGAGGCAATATGAGCCCTGTCTCCTCAAACAGTGAGCATTGTAGATGCCTTGATACATTTGTGATTGGACAAAAACAAACATTCAGTCATATTCTAATGCACTTTGCAATGTTTGTAACTGATCGGCTGCAATGCATGATGTCTCTGGGATTTAGCATTAGTCAGCGTAGTGCATGATGGATTCAACGTAGTTGCCAGGAAACAGTCCGGTCACACCATTACACACTCCCTCGAACCAGCCATCATCGTTTTTCTTGATGATGTAGATGATGGCGCCCTCCATGAAGGACAGCTCATCATCTTTGTCCTTTGAGTAGTCATAGATGGCCACCACTGAAAGAGGAGTAGACAGGGTTAGTATGACATGGATTAGAAAGTCTGTCTGTCTGTCTATCTATCCATCTATCTATCTGCCTGTCAATCTATCCATTAATCTTTCTGTCTGTCTGTCTGTCTGTCTATCTATCTGTCTGCCTGTCAATCAATTCATTAATCTTTGTCAGTTTGTTTGTCTGTCTGTCTGTCTTTCTATCCATCTATTTGTCTGTCTGTCTATCCATTCATCTTTGTCTGTTTGTTTATCTGTCTGTCTGTCTGTCTTTCTATCCATCTATTTGTCTGTCTGTCTATCCATTAATCTTTGTCTGTTTGTTTATCTGTCTGTCTGTCTATCTATCTATCTGTCTGTCTATCATCTGTCTGTCTATCTATCTATCTATCATCTGTCTGCCTGTCTATCCATCTTTCTGTCTGTCTATCTATCTATCTATTTATTTGTGTTTGTCTGTCTGTCTGTCTGTCTATCCATCCATCCATCCGTCCATCCGTCTGTCCATCCGTCTGTCCATCCATCCATCCATCCGTCCGTCTGTCCATCCATCCATCTCTCTCTCTCTCTCTATATATATATATATATATATACATCTGTCTCTCTGTCTGTCTATCCATCTGTCTGTATGTCAATCTATCCGCATCCGTTTATCTATCTTTCCGTCTGTCTTTCAATCTGTTTGTCCATCTATCGTCTGTCTGTCAATTTGTCAATCTATCTGCCTGTCAATCCATCCGTCTGTCTGTCTGTCTATCATCTGTCTGTCTGCCTGTCTATCCATCCATCCATCCATCCATCCATCCATCCATCCATCCATCTATATATATATATATCCATCTGTCTGTATGTCCATCTATACGCCTCCCTGTTTATCTATCCATCCATCTGTCTTTCGATCTGTTTGTCTATCTATCCGTCTGTCTGTCAATCTATCTATCTATCAGGTCTGGGTAAAAAAAAAAAGAATTCTCGATTTTAATCGATTCTCGTTTTTAAGAACCGATATCGATTCATAAATCCCAAGAATGGATCTTTCAGTCCATGGTGTTTTCAAGTTGATGAATGAACAGTTTTGTAGCGCCTCTCATCAAATAAATCGCAATAATATTTGTGCTTTGTTACTTCTGATATGAAACAAAGTCTCAGCTTTCAAATTCTGTCAATTTTATTACGATATTCTAACAAAAAAAAACGTTTTGGGGCTATTTAATGTGCTGTAGCGCCTCAGTTCAAGCGAAGCAGCAGCACGGGAGCGCACGTGAAACGATCATCTCTTCCTCTTTACTACTAGTTACAGCAGCAAATAAACATGAATGAACATCAGAAGGAATGTTGAAAGATACAGTACAACTTACTGAAATTAATCATGTCTTATGTAATCCCTCAATCAGTGTTTCGACCGCGGAAAGGCGTCAATAAAACAGCTTGTGAACAATGTCACGTAACGTCACATTTACCTCAGAAAAGCCAATTAATGACCATAAACTCGATAGTTAGCTAAAAAAAAAAAAACTCTGGAGAGGAGCATTTTGATAAATATATGCACTAGATTACATATTCATTATATTTTTACATGTTCTTCAATATTTAATATGTTTGAATATATACTTCATGGTTTTATTTTTAAATGTTTATATTTAAAAAACTAAAAATGAGTAGAAACAATTTTATCATTCAAAATGTACTATTATCACATTATCATGAAAACTTGTTATTTAAATGTAAGTAGCCTACAAATCATTTAATTTTAACCTTTAATATTATACTGATGTACCACCTGGGATTCCCTGTATAGTTTACAGCATTATACCTTGTGTATATTTACATCTATCTGAATGTTGAATAAATGTACACTGTGAAAAAAACAATTTCCTTGAGAAATGTTGCCATGTATTGTATCTAATAGGCCGCAATTAATCAGTCTGTTTGTCTGTCTATCCATCCATCCATCTATCCATCTCTCTTTCCATCTGCCCAACTATCTATCTATCTGGCTGCCAGTCAATCCATCCACATACAGTATATGTCTGTCTGTCTATCTATCTATCTGCATCCTGATTAGTCTCAATTGGAAAAGCATTCTCAAATCAAAACTATTACATTAAAAAGAGACAAAAATTTATTAAAATAAGGCGTATTGTTGTGCCTTTGAAGTAAATATGACACTGAAAACTCAAAATGAAAACAAGGGCAGAGGGCGCTCACTCACCCTTTTCTAAATAGGATTTTGGGGCCCAGTGGGGGTCTCCATCAGCATAGGGGTCATTGTAGTGCACCAGAGCTGCATCTTCTTCTTCATAATCCACAGGTGGAGGTGGAGGGGGCGGGGCTGCTTCCTCAAACATGAGCGTGTCCTCAGGTAGAGGAGGAGGGGGAGGAGAAGGGCTGTCTGTTACTGGAGGACAAAGAAGGGAGGAAAACCTCACTGACATGATCTATGACCAAATCTAGTTTTAAAGACAGAAACCTAATTTAGAAATACTTTATTGAAAAGAGTACAACCGGTTCCGGTTTCGATGAAACCCCTACTTCCGAAATACGAAATGTACTGTGATTGGTTAGCTGGCCCAGTGTGTTGTGATTGGCGAGCTTAGAGTGTTCGGGAAATGTCCTGCCCCTTCATAACGGCGAGTTCTTCTCTAGTGTAAATATAAAGGATGGCGGCAATTTCAAACCCGATTCAGACCCTGACAATGTTAACAAACAAGAAGAGCATCCAGAATGGATTTCATGCACAGACTTTGTAAGCACGGATTTCACGGGAAGTTTCAGAGTGGTAATATTGATATTTGTCGGAAAACTATGGTTATACAAACAGTAATCGATCACAAAACCATGGTCATTTCCCCAAGGGGTGGTAAACAGCCTTACAAAAGCAAGAGCTTACAAAAGCTACAGTAAACAACACTGTATCAACACTAATGTTGGCTAGCAGGCGAACGTAGCAAAAACATCAAACTTATAATTAGAACTGTTAATAGAAAACGCAAGCCTGCATCGTGGTTCTGGAAGCTGTGCACAACAAACCACGATGCAGGCTTGCGTATTCTATTAACAGTTCTAATCCAGATAAATTTGACCCATTCTAAGTTCGTCAGTCTGAGGAAGTTCAAACAAATGAGTTGTGGAAAAAACAATGTCTCTTTGACGAAGCAGCAGCTCATCCACTTTTCTGCATATTCTGTGGGAGGGGATTATATAAATGAGGAACATTATGACTTCATAAAGCCCGAAAAATTGTGTTCTAGTTCAAACGTGTCGTTTGTTGTAGTTTTTGAAAAGTTTATATAATTTATGTAAATTTTGTAGGTGTAGGTCTGACAAGTATATTTAAGTTCATTTATATAATCCTCGCCCACAGAATATGCAGAAAGTGGATGAGCTGCTGCTTTGTCAAAGAGATGTTGTTTTTTCCACAACTCATTTGTTTGAACTTCCTTAGGCTGACGAACTTAGAATGGGTCAAATTTATCTGGATTAGAACTGTTAATAAAAGTTTTGATTCTGTTAAATAAAATATCTCCCTTTTGAAGGGACTTTGAGATTTGTAACCTTGCAGATCGTTTTATGCTCAAACAGCAATATTACACACTAACTAAAGTTGAAAACGTGAAAAAGCATAATAGGACCTATTTAAACAAATAATTAATGCAATCAAATCATTCTCAGGTACAACGAAATGGCAAGAAATGTTTCTACATTTTTTATAATATTTTAACAAAATTGCTTTACTGCTTCTTCTAAGAAATAATAATAATAATAATAATAAGAGATGCAAATAATCCCAAACATCTTTAAAAATATCATACATTTAATAATTTTCAATTAAAATGAATTTAAATTGATTCTTCATTATGAAATTAGAACTGTTGTACCACTCAGATTTTTTTTTTAATTTTGTGTCCGCCCAAAAAAGATCAACATTAATTTTAATTTAGAAATTAAAAACATGCTTAATCACAGAAGAGGTGTATTAAAGCCACTGTTTGTATAAAATATATTTTTGAATAAATTAATAGTGTGCCATTGGCCCTACATATAAATAATAGTTATATAGAATAAGTCAACTTCCAAAATAAAACACTATATCACAAAATGTTATTACATTTTAAATTATAACTATGAATATACCCATATGTTTATACATACAAATATTTAATAAACATTACATTTTGGGTACAGCGAATAATTCATACATGGCAGGCTGCGGCTGAACAGAGACCATGTGAAGGTCTAAGCACTATGCTAATGTGAGCGTTACTCACTGTTCTCCTGAACTCTGGCCACAAAGCCAGTGAGGGGAATCTGGGGCGTCAGCTGCACCATGGGAGGAGGCGGTGGAGCGACAGACACTGGAGACACACGGAGCGCAGATACACACACATTCAAACACATCCAGCCACGCAGAAATAGGACAACAGGCAAAAACAAGCCAAAAACAAAGAGTTACACACAGGCAGATAAACAGACAGAAGGTAAAAGCAGTTATTGTGACATGAAGAGATGAAGAGAAAAGCATTGGTTACTAGGTCTGTTAATAACTTCATTTATCAACAAAAACTGTTTGGTGCTGCTAGTGGTGAAGAAATTACATACTTTTGTATTTTGTGTTTGTTTTCTAATGTAATGGCTTACAGGCATTTTAAAGTGCAGATTAAGAGCCAAAACACTTTTGTGGCCACTAGTACTCCCTAGAGTAGAACTGAGCTCACTTGTGTTCTGGGGGTACGTGGGACCCCCGTTCAGGTGGGGTTGAGGCACAGAGAACTGGGAGGAGCTAGCAGGGGCGCGCCGGTAGGTGCCGGTGGCTGACACCATAGAGGCGGAGGAAGAAGTGGTGGAGGAATTGTGTCTGGAGATCTGTCGAGAGATTGTTCCAAATTGAGACATCGGGATTGGGCCCAAACCTGGACCTTGAGGAACTACAGGGAAAAAAGGACAGTCACAGAAGATGAATCCAATGCAAAATAGATCACTCAGTTAGGAGCTGGGTGGAATGACCAAAATAATAGGGCTGGGTATTGATTCAATTTTGATTAATCAACTTGTAATTTGGTTCAGTTCCACTCTCAATTTAATTTGATTTGATATTGTTTCATTTGTATATAAATCAG
Organism: Gila orcuttii; assembly: GCA_026230005.1. NCBI lineage: Eukaryota > Metazoa > Chordata > Actinopteri > Cypriniformes > Leuciscidae > Gila > Gila orcuttii. The sequence continues at coordinate 33,127,152 of JAPDVR010000008.1, forward strand.
GCACAGTACATCTCTCTCAACTAATACTATAAACCATACAGTCAAAATTGACAATTCTTATTTTTTTATGGAATACTTTAATTAAAATAACTTCCCCTCCTTCCTGGTGCAAGGGCAGGACAACCTGTCCCTCACATGACATCACAGCACTAGCAAACCTCAACCATCCAATCAATTCTCCATTGACAAAATCACGTCCAGCCCTCCGTTTTTTCTGGTTCCAGAAGCAGTTTTACACAGATATACATCACAATAAGGAAATAAATGTCTATTGCAACTTCTGTTTCATGCTGACTTTAAAGGTTAAAATGAACAACTGATTTGTAAACAAATATTTAAATTGCACATAAGGCAGTTTTGATATTTTTTTAATTATATAATGTTTCTATTCAAATTCTCAAAATCTCTGAAGTTCCATTTTCTAGCTATTAGGCCATAGACTTTGAATGGCTATGTTACATGACATTGTTTACAAACTTTTTTTATTGTTTTATTGACGTATTTCTTGGAACACTGAGCGATTACATGAGACATGATACATTTCAGTAAGTTGTACTGTATCTTTCAACATTCCTTGTGATGTTCATTTTGTGCTAAGCTAGTAGTAAAGAGGAAGAGACGATCAGTTCCCGCTTCGTTTGAGCGGCTACAGCGATCTGTCATGCCACATTAAAGAGTGCCAAAAATGTATTTATTGTTTGAACTTCGTAGAATTTTAAAGCTGAGACTATGTTTCATATCAAAAGTAACAAAGTGCAAAGCTCATTGCGATTTATGGAAGGCGCGCTACAAATACCGTTTTGTAACGCTTTGTTCATGCATAAACTGAAAACACCATAGACTAAAAGATTCTGGGGATTTAAGAACAGCTCATAAAAATGAGAATCGAACCCAGCCCTATAAAATAATATATGAAAAATGTGAACTGTCACCTGGTGCCATACTGGGAGGGGAGGGTGTTGGCACAGCCAGAGGGATTCCCATACTATTACTGCTGTTTTCCCGACCGCCGCTGCCCCCACTACTGCCACTGAGACACAGACAATAGGGTTACACAAAGAGCTATTAAAGCAACAAGCATGCATCGTCATAAATTCCCAAAGTGGCATCCTTTATTGAGCCTATCAAACAAGTCATTTATGACACCATCCAGAGCTTTTGTAACTTGAATTTGGAGAATAAATGTGATAAACCAAATGTTAAGAAACAGTTTACTGTTATTTCTAACCTTATTCACCTTCAGCTTTCATCAGTAACATGCCCACTGGGAAAGCAATGACAGTGCAGAATCAAGTTTATGAGAAAGAGAAGAAGACTTCCAGATTCTTTATACTTGTATATTTAAACAGTTCCATAGAATAAACAAAAAGTCTAATGAATCTGTATAAATGAATGCCATAAATTCACTGATGCATAATTTTTTGCAAGAGGAAAAGGAAATAAAGATAGACATCATGAAAGAGCTTAGAGATGTTACACTAACAAAAGTAATTTTTAAAGGTTAGAAACATATAGAATATATATATATATATATATATACACACACACACACACACACAGCTTTGTTTTTGTGATTTGTGAGGACATTCCATAGGCATAACGAGTCAGTGCACGAGAATAAAAGCGAAAAAAAGCTGATGACAGCGAGCGAAGAAGTCAAGACAGCACAGACAGAAGGCTGCTATAATTTTACATAATCTTAACGGAGCATCCGAATGCACGAATATTTTCATAATAACATGAGCCGAATGGAATGAAGAAAGTAATCAGCATGATTGATATTCAAAATGGTAAGCAAGCGCTGCTTTGTTTACGGTTTGTATATCTGCAGTCCTAGTTTCGGTTTCCCTTTTTGAATGATGGAAATAGACTATTGATACCTGCTGATATAGATAAATATTAACTTGCACGCAGGTGCAAAATGCACATGCTAGTTAACAGTTGCTTTAGTCATTTTGGTGTGTTCAAGCGCAGATTTCTGGTCGAGACACAGCCGACGAGAGGCAACAGAGTCTGCTTTCATTTTCATTTTCTAGTTCTTTGACGTCGGCTTGGTTTGTCCCGGGCTTCAGAAGGCCTGCATTGTCTTGCGTATCCATGTGTGAGCTGTACCTGTGCGTTCTGGGTCTCTGATTGAGTGAGGCTGTGCGTCCGGGGCTGTTCTGGCTTCCCATGCGCGCTGGACTAGTCATGTAGTCATTAGGCACCACAGGAGGCTTGACTGGCTCAAGGGTCTTATACGGTGTGTTTCGTCTGAGAAACACAAACACATATTTGTTAATAAAGACGCAAACTACATGCGAAAAAAAGTATTGTGTTATTAGGTGCCAGACCCCTAACTGTGGTAATAATTGACAAAACTCACAGGAGACAGCACAACATATTTTAAAACATAAGTGAAATATAGTGACTTACCCCAGCGTACCTCTACCTGCCATGGGGGGGCTTGGGGGCTTCTGTGTGGGTGGGTTGGTCCTGGATAACGTTCCTCCACCTGCCCGAGCTGGCGGGTTATTCCCTTGCTGAAAACATTTGACAGGGAAAACAACATTAAGACAACTTTCACAGTCATGATCATAACCGATTACTCAAAATACTAATCAGTTTATCAAACATACAGCATGATGTAAACTACAATATGTATATTCTCATATCAGATTATGGAAATTAACTATAATGTGCATTACACAACATTATAAAGAACCAAGACAAAGATGGTCGTGACATGGGACCCAGAAAGCATTGTGGGTTGTGTGCTTACCTTTGCTTTAAGCCACTAAGTGAAAGCATTGAGGAAGAGAGAAGATAATTAATGTTATTTAATTACTTCATGAAAAAGGGAGAGAGAAGCGAAACAAAAGACCTTTGAATAAAGAACAAAAAAATACTGATCTAATTTGACTGATAAGAATCTAGAGACACAACAGAAAAGTGAAAGCTGCTTACACAGAACAACTGAATGATAATCACATAAATGTCAGTCATAATTACCATCTAATCAGGCTGATAAGCAAAATTATGCATAATGTATTTTCTAGCGATGTGACGATTTCAAGCATTTGGTCAGTAAATGGCTCACATGTGGATTTAATTTATGAATTATATATTATGTATTATAAATTTTAAAAGCTCATACCCATAATCATAGCTGTACAGCAACTATGTAAACCATCTTTAGTACAACCTGCCTCAAATTTTTTTGTATTTTTTCTATTTAATCCATTCATCTAGCTAGGCTAATATGAATTACTATGTCATGGCATTAAATAATCTTTTTTAATAAAAAAAACTGCTTCCACTCTTCTGGGAACGCTTTCCATATGAGCCAGTGTTTCTGTGGGAATTTTTGCCCATTCATCCAGTAAAGGATTTGTGCGGTCAGACACTGATGTTGGGCGAGAAAGCCTGGCTCGTAATCTCTGTTCCAGTTCATCACAAAGGTGTTCGATGGGGTTGAGGTCAAGACTCTGTGCAGGCCAGTCAAGTTCTTCCTCACCAAACTCATCCAACCATGTCTTTATGGACCTTGCTTTGGGACATAGAAAAGGGCCTTCCTCAAACTGTTCCCATAAAGTTGGAAGCATAGCATTGTCCAAAATGTCTTGATATGCTGAAGTATTAAGATTTGCCTAAACTGGAAGCCCAACCCCTGAAAAACAGCGCCTACGACCATCCCTCCTCCACCAAACTTTACAGCTGGCACAATGCAGTCGGCCAGATAACGTTCTTCGTGATTTGTCACTCCCCACAAAGTCCAGTGATGGCGTGCTTCAAGCCACTCCATCCAGCGCTTGCCATTGTACTTGGTGATGTGAGGCTAGCATTCAACTGCTCGACCATGGAAACCCATTCCATGAAGATCCCGCCGCACAGTTTTTGTGCTGTGGAAGTTTGAACCTCTTCAGCTATGGAATCAACGTTGACTACTCTTACGCACCATGCGCCTCAGCACTCTGTGACCCTGCTTCGTCTTGATATTGAACTTATATATTGATAACTGTAAAAATGTACTGGTGCTCGTATTGGAATTTTGGCATTGTGACAATTCGACATCCACCAATTATGATAATCGCAACAATAAAGTTCTGACTGACGGCTGAGGAGAGACGCATGTCCTCTGGGCATGTCAGTCAGGGGTGACTGACACACACAGAGCAACATTTGAGGAGTTAAGTGTCCTAATTACAGAGCCAGTATGAGGGCAGCCTGCGGGGCGTTTACTCAGCCGAGGGGGGAAAAAGGCCAGCGCACATCAGCACCAAACTAATGAAGCATTTAAAACAGGTCTTGGGGTGAGCTGCTGGCACATGGCTTCAAGATCTGGCTCAGTTATATATATCAGAAATGAAAAGACTGAACAACTAGTAGTGAATAATGTTGACATTGTGTCATAACAACACACCATCCAGACCAATCATGGCATCATCCTATAAAAGCCATTAAAAAACAAATAAAGGTCAATGTAAAAATGCAAAGACATCTTTCATAATTACTTCTCAGTTCAGATAGCGACAATCTAATGTAATAACATCGCTACAAGAGTTCAGAGAGCAAACTGATGTCATTATAACAGCTCAGAGCTGACAATGATGGGCATGAATAATTTAATTACATGAATATAGTGAAGGAAACCAGAGAGGGTCTACAAACAAACACACACACACACACACACACACACACACACACACACACACCACTAAGGATCAATTTCTTTATCAGTACTTTGAATACTAATATCTAGAGCAGTCAGATGAGAGTTTCTTTTTTTTTTTTTTTTTTGCCAAATTCATGTATTTCACCAAGGAAAAATTACATAAATACCTATCCAGTCCTTCTGGAACCAGTTCTCTAGACTATTTAAACTACACTAAATCTGAAATTAAACAGTAACATGATATTATCACATGTTCTCTAATTTTATTGTAAACTATCCAGTGTTTTATTAAAGCATTGGATTCTTAAGACATCTGGCCTATTCTGTGTGCTTAAACTTTTTTTTACCTGAGAGTGAGAAGCATTTGTATCATCCATCATGTCCTCTTAAGGTATTTTTGTTTTCTTGGTTGGTTTATTAAAGAAAAATCATATTTTGGGGTCTCTAAATGAAAATACTAGGCTAACAAGTAAGTAATACTTCTGGATGTATGTCTTGATTTTTAATTTATTCAGAAACTCTAAACCCAAGTATGAACAGTAGTAATAATGATGCTTGCTATAGCAAACATCAAAATATGTTGATATCAAAAAGACTTACTTTAACACCGTGACCCACATCATCCAGCAGGGTGTAATCTATGGGCTTCCTGATGTAGCGCACGGGTCGCTCCATGTTGCCCGGGGCGATGATCTTGTGGGTGCGAGATGTGTTTTTGTTAGTGGTGAGGATCCCAATCTCTCGTCTGGCAACTTTCTCTTTATGAATGTCCACAGTCTAAAAGAAAAAATAGAGGGATGAAAATGGGTAAAGTTTTAGAATTTATGTGAGCAATCAAAGCCGTCATGTAGGCTAGCTAATATTGCTTCAAATTAGGTGTTCTAAATACTGATGAAACGTGACCTAATTAATATTCATAGCCATTTCTATATGTAAATTGAGGCTGAATACTATTAAACATTTGTAATGAATCACAATTTATTATGAATCCAGTAGTATGTATTAACCAAAATTTAGTACCTATTAATCAAAACCATAAGTAAAATAATTTATATTTTAAAACATGTCCAAATAATTATATTGTACATTTTAAATTGGTCTATTCAAAATTAAGAATGTTTATGCGTACATCTTTTAGAGCATACGACAGGTAATATGTAGACATTAGCACAGCACTGATAAGAAATGTTTCTTAAGCACGTATTAGAATGATTTCCATCATGTGACACTGAAGACTGAAGTAATGGTAAAAATTGTAATAATATTTTACAATAAGTCAGTCAAATCACCTGCACCAATGATGGGATCCAAGCAGAATTTGCCTGCCATTTCTGCTTATCTTCTTAGAGAAAAGTGGTGGCAAACCAGTTTGCAGGAGCCTTTTAACTTCAGTAGAAGGCAAAACATTAGATCTAGTTTCCATTAAGGCTCTGAAAATCTACTTTAGTGCATTATGGGGGAATGGGATTTCTAATTACCCTCAATAAATACACCCCATCCCCCATTAGGATGAAAAAAATTCACCCTGACATTGTGTTCAAATATCTACAAAGAGAACTAAAAGTATCTGAGATACTCTTTACAAATCATGGCTTACAATAAAACTAGGCTCGCATTGGATATGACTGAGCTCAGGCTCTAGTTATTACGGCACGTCAAGCATTATAATTATTTAATTTCTAACATATTCAATGTAGTTAATCACCATCTGCATAATCCATAGTCTAGTCCATGTAAATCGTATTATTTATGCATATTAAGTGATGGCAGTCAGGAACAGCAGAGCATGTGAGGTCAACTTGAGATTTAGAACATTTTTCCATTTGGTGCTTCTCTCGAATTCAACACGCAAATATGACTCCACATGGGACACAATAGCAAGGGTCCAAGATTAACTTTTTGCCACACTCAATGGCAGGTAAATTGAGAAATGTAATGTCTAATTTGTATAGTGCTTTTCACAATACGTATTGTTTCAAAGCAGCTTTAGAACTTTAGCACCCCCCCCCCCCCCCTCATTATTCAAAATTGGATTCACTCTTTTTGTCAACTTTTTTCTTTTATAAAGCACAGATTTTGTATTTCTAAACTGATTGATCGATTGATTATCTGAGCTTATGCACATCAATCTTTGATCACAAAAAGCTTTTTTTTTTGGCAATATTGAATAAAATGTAAAAATTCTTCAAACAATTTATCAATTGAAAGAAAACAATTTGACAAAAAGATTGAAACCAATATTTGGATAAATGATTCACAAGCAGGTTTTAAAAGGCCGGTCATTTTTGACTGTGTTACAGGTTTTTTAACACGGCATAAGGGTTCATTTTAATAACAGAATTACTATAATGTGATGACATTGCTTATTGTTATTGAAAATGACATGATTCAAGGTAAAGATTTGGGTTGGAAATTACTAATTTTCTGGAAAAGTTTTTCACATCTCTAAATAATGTAAACAGGAAGCTGCTAGAAGGTTAACACGTAATGATTTTATGATTCATCATGATTCATATATATATATATATATATATTTACCATTATTGTATTTTTTTGTATATTATTTTATTTTTCCACAACTGAACAAATGAAGGAATTAATGAAATGAAGATTTAATTATTTGCACATCTGCAGTATAACAGTCTAAATTGTGCCACTTAGAGAAGTCATGTTCAATCCAGTATATCGGTAAGAAAATGTACATGATTTTCTCACTGAATATTCTGTCACTCCCTGTGGTTTAAGATTAAGTTTTGGATTCACAACAATAAAATAAATCCAGACGCAACATTTTTCACTGTGATAAAAGTAGTCTTTTGAGGGGTTCGCGATCCACCAGTTGAGAACCACTGAATCAAAGCATGCTGGGTAAGGAACACCTGGTTGTGTTTTGTTGGTGTTCCAGTGCCCATGGCTGACCTGAGAGATATGGTTGATGGAGGACTCCATCCTGCGCAGCTGTGAAGCCTGGATATCCAACAGCTGCAGCACATTGTTGGCTAAGGCATTAATCTGATAGGCCACGCTGGCCAGGGACTGGGTGGTGTAGGCTTTGGTCTCCTCCAGAGCTTTCCTCTTGTCTTGTGCCTAAACAAAGATTAAAAAACAGAGATACCATCATTTATTCACCCTAAATGTTGGTCCAACCCTTATTTACTATTTATTACAGAACACAAAAGCAGATATTTTGAAGAATGTTGGTAACCAAACCGTTTTTGTCAGCATTGACTTCCATTGCATGAACCAAAAAATAAAAATAAAAACTTAATCTTCTTTTATGTTCCACAAAATAAAGGTGTGTAAAAAGGTGCTTGTGAAATATAGTTTCAAACAAATCATACACATTATATGATTTTCCAAAGCATCTCACACTACTAAAGTTGTTGTGAATGATGATCTAAAGCAGTGGTTCTCAACCTCTCCTGCAGGGACCCCCTGACAGGACATGTTTTTGTTTTAACCCTGAAAAGACAAACCTGATTCAATTAATTAAAGGCTCAAAGGCTTAATGTGTAGCTGACTAATTGAATCGGGTGTGCCATTTCAGGGTTAAAACAAAAACATGTCCTGTCAGGGGGTCCCTGCAGGAGAGGTTGAGAAACACTGATCTAAAGCATCTTGAAATTCGTTATCAGATCAAATCATGTGGAAAAAAACATTTGCTGCCCATTGAAAGCTTGTGATTCACAACGCGACAAAGAAAAGAGATGGGTCAGTAACATACTGGATGCAGAAATTACTCTATCACCATTATGTCTTTACATACAGTTACCCTAATACAATCCAAAACTCTCAGTTTGAACCTCACAATAGACACACATGAGCTTCACCATTGAGCCCAATGGGTTTTTTTTCTAAAAGAAATTAATACTTTTATTCAGACATTAAATTGTTTAGAAGAGGCAGTAACGACATTTATAATGTTACAAAAGATTTCTAATTCAAATAAATGCTGTTCTTTTGAACTTTCTATTCATGAAAAAATCTTGAAAAAAAGTATCAGTTTCCACAAAAATATTAAGCAACAACTGTTTTCAGCATTGATAATAACGAAGAAATTGTTCATATTAGAAGGATTTCTGAAGGCTCATGTGACACTGAAGATTGAAATAATGATTTTAAAATTCTGCTTTGGCATCACTAAATTTAAAAAAAAAATTGCTATACCGATTTTACATTTTAAAATATATTTAAATAGAAAACAATTATATTATTATTTCACAATATTTATGCTTTAACTGTATTTTTGTTCAAATAAATTAAGCCTGGGTGAGCATAAAATACTTAAAAAAAAAAACTTAAATCTTACAGACCCCAAACGTTTGAACGGCAGTGTATATGCTGCATTTGTTTTAAATCTACGAATTAAAAAATATGGTCAGTTTCTTAGCCTAAACCTGTATAACAGCTGGTCTAAACATGTAAAGCATGATGTAAAGTCAGAAGTTATTATCGATGAATCCCCAGTGTGAAGTAATCAGGACTACTTAAACAAATAAATGTCCAGGATATATTGATTGGAGTTAATATTGTTTATGAGAAGAAAGAAACTGCAGTGTGATACAAAAGATTTGAGATAGGTGGTCAAATGTGTAATTTAGCAGTCATTATTATACAAATATACTTGACCAAAGAATGCTGTAAATTACTCTCTGAAATCCTTGGTCATGTATTAAAGTAATCTGACAAATTATTTAAAAAATCTGGTGAAATTAACAGGCAACAATTAACTTTAACTTTAACAAGAGCCTGATGCAACTGAGACCGCATCTTAGTGATAATCCATATTCTGAAATTCAAAACATTTCACATATTAAACAATTTCCTGTTTCATCAATGATATATTAGATAGCTTAGCATGACAAACATTAACACTAAACACTTGTGGACTTTTAAAGCAAATAAACATATGGAAATAACATTTTGAGTAGTTTTTAGCAGATTGGCCTATTAAGCACAAGTGATTTCTGGATGTTGTGGGTGGTTATTTCTTTACTCAAAGAGCACATCTTCTAGTCTCTATGATAATTGTTCATTTCACTAATTTAATGTAATTAATTTGGGGGTTTGTTTAAATCCCTAACCTCAAATATGAGAAATAGCAAGCAGCACTTTGCTGCATAATTACCAAATCGCCTTGGTCTTGAATCTAGCAATTATGAATAGCAATGCATTCCTCACACTCCATGAACTCGAACAAAAAATGTGAGGGAATTAGCTTTCAGGATACTAATAGTTTCCATGTCAGAACATAATTGATTGGATGGTTGTGATTTGCTATTGCTGTGATGTTATGCGATTGACAGGTTGTCCCGCCCTCACGCCAGTAAACACGTCACCAGAGAAGAGCTGTCACGGCAAGAGGAAGGGGAAGTTATTGATACATGAATTAAAAAGAAGATGTGCACAGATAAGTGAGGAATAATTGACGACGGGCCATTGAATTATTAGGGGGGGAGGGAATGCTTACCCGATTATTTTACAATAATTCAACTGCCTGGAGTCAATTATTCCGCTCATACTTCTACGGTTACCACAACCCAAAACATTGTTCAGATGATGTATTTTTAAGACATTATACAGGTTTTTGTCCATAAAACGCTCGTGTGTAGGACTAATTTCTTACGCATTTAATCCCAAGCCTCCATTGCTAATTCCAAAACGGACCTAGTAACGGATGCTTACTTTTTGTAACGAGAATAATAATGAGTAGGGCCTAAGGAGAATACTTTTTGCGTGCAAAAGAAACAAAAATAAAACAAAAATAACGACTTTATTCAACAATTCGACGAATGCGTGTGATGCTGACACAGAAGCCAGCCAATACTGAGCCAGCGTTCTGACGTAGAACCCGTAAGCGCTGCACTGTTACGGATGATGGTGATGGAAGAGAAGAAATTGTTGAATAAAGTGTGCGCACAAAAAGTATTCTCGTCACTTTATAACATTAATGTTGAACCTGGACTATTTGGACTATTTTAACGATCACTTTACTACCTTTCTGGGCCTTGAAAGTGGCAGTGACATTGCTGCCTATGGCTGGTTCAGAAACCTCTCGGATTTCTTAAAAAATATCTTAATTTGTGTTTCGAAGATGAACGAAAGTCTTACGGTTTTGGAACGACATGAGGGTGAGTAAGTAATGACATAATTTTTCTTTAATTTTGTGGCAGATAACATGGAAATAATTGGAAAGTTTTTATCCTATTGTTTAATGTTTGCTATATTTATTCGCTTGGTCAGTATGGTTGTTGTGGGTTTTGGTTCTTTCTCTGTTGTAGTCCGTAAGGACCTTTGAAATGACTAAAATCATTTGGCGAAGTGATATTGAACTGTAATGCGGTCAAGACCTGACCGGAACTACTTTAGCCGTGCGTTTCCCTGAAAATAATTGCACACCACCTTAGAATGTTCATCAACCAATCAGATTCAAGCATTCAACAGCCCCGAAATATAAATAATTTATAATAAATACTGAAATATTCCAGTAAAGTACAAGAATTGTCCATTTTGATTTCATAGTGATTTTAACAATTAGACTGTGACGAGCATGCGGCACTGACCCCAGGTCTGCTTCAAACACCACCTGTTACAACACGTCAGTGCTTCTCAGCTGTTCTAAGACCATGTGTCTGTCGCCACGGGGATAAAGATGAATGACCCATGAATGTCCTGCCTGTGGTTTTCCACTATGTCCTACTAGACTGTTGGCCAACAGCTCTAAAACAATGAATGTCTCGTGATATCTTGATTTAGATGGTGCAATACATTAAAGCATGAAGTTTTAATAATTAATAACATATTATATTTTCTTAAAATGATCAGGATCTGCCTGGTTTTCACTTATTAGGTCCAAAACATCATATCAAGTCTAGACTATGATTCCTATCATTTCTAAATGAACACGAACATATAAAAGTTTGAGGTTGGTAAATCAGTTTTAATGTACAGTATAAACGAAGTTTCGTAAGCTCACCAAGGTTGCATTTATTTGATAAAAAATACAGTACAAAGTAATATTATAAGTCATTGATCCAGTCTTCAGTGTCACACGGTCCTTCAGAAATATTTTTGATATGCTGATTTGCTGCTCAAGAAACATTTTTTTTTATCATTATTAATATTGAAAAATTTTTTTTTCAGAATTCTTTGATGAATGGAAAAACTGTTTTTATTTAATAAAATGCTTTATTGACATTTTTTATCATTTTAATGTTTCCTTGCTGGATAAAAGTATTAAACCCAATCATTAGAATCGTAGTGTACTCATTCTTTGTCACGCCCAAATTAACACATTACTAATCCATGATTCATTCATGAAGCATTCTGGATTTCATTCACAAATGGTTTTGATACTGATTTAAAGGGCATGGTGCAAGTCATTGTACGACATGACTAACTTCTGTCTAGTGCCAAAGATCCCTGCTTTGGTCCTCTTTTTGAGTATGATTCACCCATTCCTGCTTTGGTCCTCCCTTTGAGTACGATTCACCCACTAAAACCACAAGAGGAACATCTTTGAGTAATTTAGTCCTCTACGAATATCTGAGAATGTGTCATAGCTAAACAAACTCACATGAGGGTTCAAAGACATTGGCTTATATCAAAACATATCATTAGATTCCCAAATTCTTAATCTCATATGGTTTGTAGCTTTCGTATTTTTTCAAAGTCTTTATAGTCAGAATGTCCCAACATATAACCATACTGTGAGACTGCTTTAACGTTACATTGATAATATGTATTGATGGATAACTAATCATATGGTGCATTGATGCAACACCGTAAACCCTCAGGCAAAATTCAAAATATATGAGGTCACCAGTTGCATCATTTTTTTAAGTTAAGAAATTCAAAGTTTAAGTAAGCAGAACTGGCAGATTTTTATTTTGTACTCATACATTTAATTTCTCTTTAAGGTGGGGTAAGCGATATTTGAAAACACAATGCTTTGATAGCATTAGCATAGCATAACAATTGCTGAATGAGTATGGCAATATTAAACAAAAACATTTCACATACATCTTTTCTCAAACCAACCTCATGCTCCACTCGTCACCGTGATGGTACCCCCCAAAAAACCTACATAACAGAAACTCTCCTAAATTAGCATAGTAATACATTAAACACTACTAAATCTCCCTTAACATTACTCTTGCACAAAAAAACAAAGAAATGTGCATGTTAAATATATTTATTTTAACATGCATTTTTCTGCAGAAATATATTTTTTTCAACAACTTGAGTACCTCATGTGTATGTGTGTTTGTGTATGTCTCAAAAATGTCTTAATGAGATCCTATTTGCATATTTTAGAAGACTGAAAGACTTTCTTGACTGTTGTCATTGCATCTCATTGCACAATCCAATAATGAGCTGTCATCAGATGATTGATGATTTTGTTTTTTCTATATTATTTCAAAACTAAAGTTTATATTTAATTGTGGGTGTCCCAATTGAGATACTGGATTTTCAATTTTCAGAGATTTCAATTAAGTGTTCATTTTAGCCATATTTTCGGTATACAGTATATTTGTGAGTTAATACAATTTTTTTGCTGTTGATATCTCATTAGCAGGACCCTGAATCTAATCAAACTGCCTACATTTACCAAGGCATGGTTTTAGGTATTGGCAAATAATGTATTGCTGGCTACAAGAATCAATGTCACCCACATTTATGTATGAATACACACTTTTCATTAAATAAATGTTATCATCAAAATATATTTCTATAAGTTTCCTAATAAATCCAAATATCAGACCAAACATTCCCAAAAACAATGTCACATTTATTATTTTGACTAAACATTTTTGACAAAAAGTAGGTACATAGCTGTTTTTTTAATTCTTCCTCCTCTCAAGAAATATTAGTAATCTTTCTTAAAAAGATACATATTTATACTGTTTTTCCTAAGTTCAATATATATTTTAATCTATACGAAGTTTTGAGTTCTGATGAGAACAGCTCATGAGAGAAATCAAATCAAATGGTACATCTGCGTCAAGAACATCCCACCGATCATCAGAGGAATTTCAAATAGAAAATGTTTAATAAGAGGTAATGTTGTGTCTCAAGAACTTGTTTTGTATTACTAACCTTTACAAAATCACAGCATATTATTAACTGCAGGGATGATCTTACACATTATGAGGGTGAAACAAATAAATACTAAATAAATGTTGGCTTAATTTCTCACTTAACACTGATCATCATCGTCCTAAATGTCCATTTGTTGAATGTGCAATAAAACATAGACCTGTGATTAAATTATACAAGAAAATGATTCTTTCCTTCTTATCCCACTCATTATCATAGCATGATGTCAATATGCATCACATACATACATGCCTTAATATGTTACTAAATATATCCATCATAACAAGTTACTTATCTATATGCCTAAAGACTATCCTAAAACATTTGGACATTTCCAACAGTCTCTGTGCTTTATTGTAGGTGTGTGAGTGAAAAGGTTTCAGCGAGAGACACATTAACACAGGTGTGTCAGCAATAACTTATTCACACCATCATCGACATTTCGCGTCTAGGCGTCTCGCCATTCTACTTTAGCCAATACACATTTTCAACACACACATGTTAAAAGATATTACCGCATGTATTTAACAACCCCATGGTGGTTTCACGTTCCACTGACATATATTATACCGTTGCCAAAACGTGGATGAAGTTCAATAGCGTTTAGAGGTTGAAATGAATATCGAATATCTGGGCTTTCATCAGATTCATACTGCTACCCATTGGGCTTGACACCCGTCTGGACCTCGAAACAAACCAAACCGTAGAATTAAACAAATAAAACATTGGAACGTTTAGAGCATGACGTATTAGTTCGGAAAATGACGTCTTGGCTTCAAACACATTTGCAGTCGATACATTGACGCCGCCTGCCCTGCAATAAGCTTTTAGATAACATACAACTAGATTGGTTTCTAACAATCTGTTGGGCGATATTTTGACCATTAAACTATTATATCTTTTTTTTAAGCTAATCTGTCTCCATCCATCGTAGAGAAAGCGGCACGTCTCTGACACACCCTCTGAAAGTGAATTCGTGCATTGTGTCTATCAGGGTCAAACAACGCAAATATCATCCAAATACGAACGCTTAACATTCTAATTGAATGAACTGATCGCGTGTATTATGCCTCAATGCGCCCTTATAACCGTTTGATGAGGATCTTCTCTAATGCTACAAATGCAGTGCTCGCATTTCAATCACATCCCCACTGATTCAGACAATACATGAAAGGCAAAGGTAATTTCTCCAATCCATACCTGCACATAATTGTTCTCGCAATATTCCGCAACCCTTGAAAGGTTTTGGTAGCTCTCCACAAGGGCTCTTTTTCCTGCCGGGATTTCCTCCTCTAACAACATTTGTAGCTCTGCCATCTTACATCCCTCTGCATTGCTCTTCTCCCCCTCTTTCATTGAAACCAGCGGAGCTTCACTCTCCGACAGGAGGTCCCTCGCCTGGCATTGTGGGATTCCCGTTGGCTCCTCTGTTTCAGAAGAGCGACAATTCTCAACGCAGCGCTTTACGCACTGTTCTGTGATTGGGTGTCTGGCTCTGAGAAGTGGTTCTGGACCAATGGGAGAGGAGTACGTTTTTCTCAGCGATGCGAAATAGAACACCGTTCAACTTCTGACCAGTGTGTGATATTGACGAGAAGCAGATTTACAATGAATACTAAAAAAATGCGTTTTGTCCACTGTCGTGTGCATTCCTTTTTGTTTACATTTAAGCACATACCACATTATGTGTTGGTGTTTTAAGCTTTAGTGTGTGTTAATGAGATCATCAGTTAGTTTTTCAGTGAACCGCATGTCTAACGGGTATGATAGTCTAATAATATAAAAATAATACAATACTGCCATACCGTGGTGATAGCGATTTAACAATGACGATATTATAAAATATAGTAATAATGCGATATTAAAATGTGAACAAGGCTTCCTAAGCACTAAAATTAATGTAAACTAATCTCAAAAACAATTGTTGTTAAAATAATAATAAAAAAAAACTTTAGGATGTTGTTTTATAATAGAGACATTTCTGTATACTACTATGTATTCTGAATTGTCAGAAATTATATTATATCCATCTAGTGGAGGCAGCTCCTATCTTAGCACGAGTAAAAGACGTTTAAATATCCTTTCGCTAGGCATTGTGGATCCTGTAGGCTAAAGCGCTCTACATTCTATTAATTACTATGGAGGTCAGCTTAATTGGAAACTACATCACCCAAACTGCACCTGTTTCAGTTAATACCTAGGACACCTTAGCAGCATTTTCAGATGGACGAAACACTGGAGGTGAGTTATTGAGTAGTTATTCAGAGTTATTTTCTTGTTGTTCAGTGGCATTTTTCCTACTCTTGAAGGCAAATTTTCAGAGTTTAGACGGTGATTTCTTAGTATGGCGAAAGGTTAATGAATTTGCTGATATTAAACTAATTAACCTAATTAAATTGAAGTTGTTCAATGTCAAATATATTTCACATATCAAAAAAGAATTAAGTCTGCATTTAAATTATTACCTTATTAACGTGATTTGCTTTTTCATCCACGTCTATTTGTTAAATGTTTATCTGATTTGCTGACATCTGTCAATCATGATGTGCAGACCTGTCCATGAGACGAAGGACAATGGAAGATCCCAAATCTATTCAGAGGAGGTTTGAAGCAGCTGTCAAAGTCATCAGAAATTTACCTGAGGATGGTAATACAAATATGAATGTCAATTATTGAACTTCATGGTTTCATTTATAAATAACAACAACATAAAAAAAGTATTTTGAATCATTCTTTCTTCATTTCACACAGGCTCTTATGACCTGTCCGATGATATGCTGGTTATGTTATACAGTTACTACAAACAAGCTACAGCAGGACCTTGTAACACCCTAAAACCAAACTCTTGGGATCCTATTGGCAAGGCTAAATGGTAATTCTTATCCACTGAAAGAATGATTTTTCAGATTATTTAGAACTACATGTTCTTAATGAATTTAGTGTTCATTTTAACAGAAATGTTGATGTTGTTATATCTAAAGAATGCTTTAAAGAATAACTTGAGCAACAAGCCAGATATGCATATTAAACCCAGACACGTGTTGTTTGCAGGGAGGCATGGAAAGCCTTGGGAAACATATCAAAGGACCAAGCCATGATGGAATATGTTCAGGAAATACAATTGGTTGGTAGTTGTATAGATTACAGAGATGAAGCTCTCTCATATTGAGGTATCACTAAAAATTGTTTAAACCCCAAACAATCAAACGTTTTATCATAGATAATAGAAACCCTCCCAGTCACAGACAGGATGGCTGAATTATTGGACGCTCTTGATCCATTTTATGAAATAGTGGAGGATGATGATGATGTGACCAGTAAAGCAGCACTATTATCCACAGGTACTTATCCTAAAATTAATTAAATTCCTTAACCATAAGATATAACCTTATTTGAGCTCTTTTAATTAACATTTGAATGAATGCAGAAACAGGAAGCACTAAAGATGGAAAAGTTGTTGTTGATGATGATGATGATGAGAAAGTTGAAGAGGGGGGAAATTAAAGTAATGGGAAAAATATAGAAGATGACATAGAGATGGATGAGAAGAAGAAAGGTACAAGCAACAACTTTGTGCCTTTATATTGTGAAATAATTGTCAAGACAGAGAGCTGTTTTTTGTGAGTAAAATGTGTTTGAATCTCCTGAAAGGATTCATACTACTGTATTTAAGGACTTTTTTACTCTGCAGACTCGAGCATCCATGCAGCAGAGAGAGGAAGTTTACCAGTGTTTAATGAAAGTGAGGAGAACAGTCTGTCCTCCTCAACCAATGACACTCATAGTTATCTCAACACTGATGAGGAAGACGAGGAACTGGCTTATGGTATGTTTTAGTTTTCCATCAGTTTGCATTTTTGTGTCCAGGCCCAAGTTATACTGTATAGCCCAACCTTCAGTTGTGTAGGAAGATACAAAACTCTTGAGGGACAAATTTTGTTTTTTGCATTCCGATTAGAAAAGATTCTGCAGCCATTTAATGAAATTACATTGGCAGATAATGTAAACAAAGTGTCTGTTATAAATTGTGTGTTTAAAAAATATTATTTGATGATATCGTTCTTACCAAATATCTCACAGATGACTCAGATGGTGAGATATACAGTTGCTCAATGGAAAAACCAGCAACACAACAGAAGGTACAGTCTTTATACTGATGTTTTTAATTCTTTCACTGGCTCAAAAACATATTGCACCTCAAAATAAAAAAAAGATTATATTTTGCATAATAATAAAAAACATATTTTTTTAATAATGTTGGTAAAATTCTTTAATGTTTTTGAAAGAAGTCTCTTATGCTCACCAAGGCTGCATTTATTTGATCAAAAACACAGTAAAAGCTGTAATATTGTGAAATATTATTACAATTTAAAATTCAACAGTTTTCTTTTTGAATATGTTTTAAAATGTAATTTATTCCTGTGATGCAAAGCTGAATTTTCAGCATCATTGCTCTAGTCTTCAGTGTCACACGATCCTTCAGAAATCATTATAATATGCTGAATTTCTGCTCAAGAAATTATTCTTAATATTATCACAGTTGTGGAAACAATAATCTTTTTTTTTCAGTATTCTTTGATGAACGGTAAGTTTAAAGGAAAAGCATTTATTTGAAATAGAATTTTTGTAACAATGTAAAAGTCATGACAAATGACTTATCAAGTTTATCAAATACAATAAAATAAAAAAGGTTTCTTTTAATTTTGTTGTGCAATGTGACCTGGCCATGTTTTGCGAGATTCACTCCAGTTCTTTCAATGCTCTTATTAATAAGCTGATTAACTTCAGACAAACCCTTGACACAACAATTATTAAGAGATATATAACTGGGTTGAACCCTTGACACAACAATCCATAGAATCCATCATGCTATTTAAGGTGACTCTGATGCATCATACATCAGCAGAGATTTGAAAGGGTTGTGTGAATCCTGGCAAAAAACAAAGTGTGACTAAAAATCCTTGGCAAAACATGGATTAAGTGACATCAACTGAAGTCCACCAATTGATAGTTAGCACAAGAATATGCTTGTGACATTTTTTTGGAGAGAGAACCTAAGGAAGAAATGCATTTGTTTGTCAGGACATGTCATGTCAGAGCAAAATAAATGGTAGTATGCGATGTTCTCCCTAGGGTTCAGGAGTTCCCAGGGTCCAATTGGCAGAAGTGAACGTGGTTGGGGCCAACATCCAACAAGGGGGAAACAGAGAGCCTCAGTGTGGGAGTCAGGATGGAAAACCACAGGGAGTTCCACCCCCCGTCCCCCACCCGCCGACACTTGGAACCGTCCAAACTGACAGAATCTCCTCAGGCAGTGGAAGAGGTTGGGTTTGAATAAGTCTTGAGCACCATGACGTCAACAAGCAATAATGTGATCAACAAGCCAATTTTCTACCGGCATTTGTATAAACTTACAATGGGAGTGAATACTTTTATACTTCTCCTTGGAAGTAATTTCCTAATGAGGCAAGACTCTAATCTTGCATTGTGGCATTCATTATAGTTTATATTGATATTTATTTCCTTTCATCACCATGGGCTTGTATTTGTATTATATAAAGAAAGAAAATACACACTTGCAGATCATTTTAACCTTGTACATTATATGAAATAATAGTCAGAAATGTATATATTTTAAAAAAAATGGAAGAGTTTATTGAATCTTTAGACAAAATCTGAAAAATTATTTTGCATATGTGTTTTTTGTTGAATATAATATTTGATACATCAAGCTTTTATGGTATGACACAGGAGAATATGGAGCTCAACTTCAAGGAGGAAAAAAACACCTCAATTTATTCAGAGGCCCAAATTGAGCAAAAATCAATTTGGTGCAGTTACTGATATTTATATGGCCAAAAGATAATATGTGAAATTCTGATAGCATGTGATATAAATCGATACGATCTTTATAACAGTATAGACAACTTAAATACAATACATATATATCAGTTGTTGCTCTACATCTATCAATATAATGTCTTTGTAAGATGATATTTAAATGCTTAGTCATTACAATTTAGGTATATACTGTTTAATTATATAACAATGTCTATGTTTGATATGTGTCTGGGAATTAGTGGAAGGATAAATGGATGATTTTTTTAAATATTCTCTCAGGCCATCAGTTAATGGGAACTATACCTGACAAACATGAGTGCAGTTTCCAAGGAAATGGTCAGCGCTGGGAGACAGAAGACAGAACGGACAAAAGAGCGTTTAACACAGAGATCGCTGTGATACTGTCACAGTTACAGGACAACATGCAGGATGTGCTTCACAGACTAACCACACTGGAACATCTTACGGCATCACAAGTAAGACCAGCATCAAAATATATGGCTCAATACATGTAACCACAAGTCTAGACTGTAGATTCCAAAAACTGGATCTTAAAACAATTTGTTTTACAAACCAGCGTGTTTATAATGAAGACATTGCATTAAAATAATATGGTAAGAAATACCAGTTTGCAAAATCATGCAGCATAACAAGCTTAAAAAATAGTGGAAGCAGATGAGACATAAAATTTACGAAATAAATAATATATATATATATCTTCTTTTCTATTTATGTTCAAATGTATTTTTTTTCCTGTGATGACAAAGCTGAATTTTCAGCATCTTAACATTTCATGGTAAATAAATTCCAATAAACAACATAATCACCTTCAATAATTCTATTGAAACCTTGAGAACAGTTAAAGTTGCTATTCATTTAAATATTTATTTTCTTATGTTTGGTTTTAGGCTGAAATCCCTCCTCTCAAAACTTTGAACTCCAAGCCATCAAAAAAGGTCTGTTTATGTGACGTCAAATACGTGTAATGCAATAGTATGATATTCCGCTTTATATTAACAGAAATGTTTAATTGTATCTGTGTTTCAGAGATGGTCCTGGTGGACTTTAAACTCGCCCCCCTTCGCTGCGGTGCTGACAGTTATCTGGCCGTTTGCTGTGCACTGGCTGGTGCAGTTTTACTTACTGAAGAGAAGGAGGTAAGCTGTGCTGTTAACTAGGCTAAATGTAAACACTTTTTTTTTTTTTCCAACAGAAAAAATGTTGAGTAAAACATGTCTGCATTGCATCTTTGTTGTGGTTTTAGATGGTTAAGAGTGAAGTGAAGAATCAGATACCAACTGTATACCATCATGAGGAATTTCAGACGGTCTGGATATATCTGGATATATCATAAAAGTGAACGCTATGATGTCACCCTAACCTCAGAAATTAGTAGTATTCAGGAAGGACAGTGACAGTAAAGTCATAATGTTATATGACTTTTCCATCTGAATAAATGCAGAATTCTGGAAAATGTATCACTGTTTCCACAAAAATGATTTCTGAAGGATCATGTGACACATGAAGACTAAAGTAATGATGCTGAAAATTGAGCTTTACATCACATGAATAAACTACATTTTAAAATATATTCAAATAGTTAAATTGTAAAAATATTTCACATGATTTCAAACTGATTTGACTGTATTTTGGATAGGCTTTTGAACAGTTGTGTATATAATAATCATACCTTTTCTATTGTGTATTGTGTTTGTTATTTGTATGACTTTCAATTAAGTTAGTTTTAATTCGTTTTAATCCATCTCAGCCTTTAATAGATCAACACATTACTCATTTTTCATTTTCTTCGAGAGATTTTCCAGCATTTCTCCTCTTTGAAATGTAAAGTATTTTAACATGGACAGAGACCAAATGCCAAGGAAGATTATATGTTGCAGCTTTTCCAAATGGGGGATTATAAATGAAAATAAAATGTGTGTGGATTCCATTCACTGTACCAAAGAGAAAAGCTAAGCAACACAGACTTGAAATATTTCTGATATAAATGTCTTCAAGAGTATAGCTATCTTTGTATATGTGGAGTGTGGACTATTGTAAGAACAATAATTTAAGTAGTTTATTTGTATAAGCTACAGGCATACAGTACTTATAAGTCTGTTGTTGTTATTGTCAAGCAGGCAATACTTTTGTAAGGTGAATAACGTATTTGAATGGATACTTGTATGTTTGACTGCTTAAGACAGATAGATAAATAGATAGAGAGAGAGATAGACAGACAGACACGCATCTGTACAATCTTTAGATTACTAAGTATTAAAGATTCCTCAAATCAAAGTGACTTAATGTGGGCCCATTGATATACTGTAGTGTTTTCTACACGGACGCAATTAATGACAGGACAATAACAATCTGATGTGTTCAAAAGCTTGTTGCTAACTTATCAGGCTGTACACGGGGTAGCAGGGACGCAAGGAGATTTGGAAGGTGGTCCGAAAGCAGACGTCAATGAAAAAACTTCAAAAAAGTCATTGACTAACGAGACAGCTATCTTCTTTTTCGGACATATAACACTATTTAGGACGGATAGTCTACTACTAGAATACTGCAGACGATAGTATGTAAACGTCAGTCAGCTGGCGAATGGACGTCTCTGATATTGCCTCATGAATATTAACTTCCTCGCGTGATTGGACGCTCCAGTAAGGTTACAAAGCAACGTACTTATTATTCATAAGACATGCCATCGTAGTTAGTCGTAATTTACGAGTGAAGACGATTGTATGTGCACGTGGTAAATCTGAAAACACACGTTTTGTTACATGCATTGATTACATTTGTGGTTCATGGAAAAATGCAGAAGAGGGTTTGATGGACGAAGCAAATCGAGAAGATCCTCCGAACTGGATCCAGCAGCACGCCGTCGTAAGAGCGAGTCACATTCATGTTATGATAAATTGATGCACTGCATGTTTGGACAAGTGACATTTCATTTGTTCTCCTCTTTAGTACCAAGAGCTGATGCATTTAGATGTCGGTGACAATGCTCAAGTATATGCTGCTTTCCTGGTGTACATGGAACTGACGGAGGGTGAGGAAAAATCAAAGTAGTTGTTAGTTAGAAGTGGAATACAAAAAAGAGACTAAATAACCTTTCGTGTCTTTCCCTTTGAAGTGCGTAAATGGAAGGAGGTGGTTGGAGTTTCCTGCCCAGAGTTACAGGCGGTTCTGCTGGAGGGTCGAGAGAAGGAAGGAGAAGCAGTTCAGATGATCTACCCTCTGCCTTCACACAGATCCATCAAACACCGAGAGTAGGAGACACAGTCAGCATTTACTGTAATACTGTCACTACTAAAAGCAGCTCTTCGGCTGTGAAGTATCAAAGCTGGTGAAGGTCGTGAAGGGTTCTTTCAAAACATCTCGTTTCAAATCAGTGGTTCAGAGCCTCCCAGCTAACAATTCCCCTTTAGGTTGTCAAAAATAAAACCTCCTTGGCAATGTTGTGGGAAGGTTAGTTTTTGGTTATAAAAACAAACCTAAAAATAACCATTAGGGGATGTTCTGAATAAGTTCCATTTAGGTTGTCACAAACAAAACAAGATACGCCCTGCAACGTTCTGGAAAGGTTAGCTTTTCGTTACCAAAAAATAACTTGCAGAGAACGTTCCCAGAATTTTCTTATTTGGTTCCAATAAAAATGGAAACCATTGGAGGAAACATTCTGGCTGCATCTGAAATCGCATACTTGCCTACTATATAGTATGCAAAATGTGACAAAATAATTAAAAGTACCCTACTACTCCCTGTGAGATTCTGAAGTGTGCATATGATGAACACTTTACTGCCATTTACAAATCCTCTCCCATGGCCTCATGGGATAGTAA
Source organism: Gila orcuttii (assembly GCA_026230005.1). Lineage (NCBI taxonomy): Eukaryota > Metazoa > Chordata > Actinopteri > Cypriniformes > Leuciscidae > Gila > Gila orcuttii. The sequence goes on from JAPDVR010000008.1 coordinate 33,150,588, forward strand.
AGCGGTGTACTGGTAAGTCACATGATAATGACAACATGGCGAATGTTGTACATCCGGATTACATTCATACTACACACTACATACTATATAGGACATACTTTTTTTTAGTGGTCGTGAAGTAATTACTTATTCAAAATAAGTATCGACTCAAGAGAGTATGCGATTTCGGACGTGGCCTCTGTTTGCTGGGTTGTATCAAATTCGCAAGTCACGAACCTTGGTTTCGAAACATTTCATAATTCCAATTTTATCGCACTCTGCTAGATGGTGTTGGTTTGGTGAACCCATGATCAAGTGTTTATAATGTGGCTTAATTTTTAATTAATTGAATTTCAATACTTATGTGTAGGCTATATAATACAAAAAGGTGCATATTTAATTGCTTCTAATTTACATATATTTACATTACATTTTTTTATCCAAAGCGACTTACAAATGAGAAGCAGTTAAACTAACAGTAGGACGACAATATGTAAGTGCTATGACCCCTCTCAATTTAATCTAACACAGTCAGTCCCTTTTTTTTTTAAATAAATAAAAATAGAATAGAAGAGAAAGTGTTAGTATTACTGTATCACGTGCTGCCGAAAAAGATGCGTCTTCAGCAGTTTCTTGAAAGTGGCTACGGACTAGTGAGTTAGGCAGATCATTCCACCAGCAGGGAACAGTCATGGTAAAGGTCAGAGAAAGAGATTTTGTGCCTAGTTTACCAGGACCAGCCTAATAACACAAAACAAGCATTACGCATTAATAAAACAACGCTTTTTTTATTTTTAATTATATGATTATTATTACATATTTTGATGCTACCTATTAGTTTTAATTGCATTTACACCATTTTGACCAGCAGCTACTGTCAGCACGTGGTCTTTCGAGCTCTTCGAAACAGTGAATCGTTTTGCGATGTTGCTCAATTGATTGTTTCAAAAGGCGTAGTTTCTCCCATCACTAGCTGTTAAGAGATTTACACGCCCCTTGTAGCAACACAAAGTGCAATTAAAAGACTCCCTGTCTGCTATTGGTCGAACAAACAGGTAGCCAAACCCCTTGCCTCACGCTGTTGGCTGAGAACCAACTCCCATTTCTTTTTTACTAGGAGACCCATTTCTTGGGTATTTTTCAGGTACTTCAATCATCTAATGTGCATTTATTTAAAAAATGCTTGCAGCAGCTTTCACATGAATGCATTTGCCCAATAAAAATCTGTGACAGTATTGTAAAAGAACATAAGGTAATGCTTTATAATAACTTTTATTCATAGCATTTACAAACATTAATAATGAAACTTTGATTTATAGATTTTCCATTTTAGATGCATGTACGTCTCATATCACTAACAAAATATATATAAAGATTTATCAATCATTAGGTGATAAGATAGTTTCAGGTAAAGACCGGAAACTTCAGAAATACACATGACTGCTTAATAAACCTTATCCGATTATTATGCTTTAATAAATGTGACAATTGAATCTTTATAGGTTGCGGACTATATTGGACAGAGGTGTCCCGATGCTCTTGTGTGCAGTGGCTTCTGACTCCAGTCTGGTGTACCAGAAGCTGTGTGATGGCCTTCTGACCCCTGACCCTCCAGTGGACATCCAAGACCAAGGCCGCCGACAGCATCGCAAACGAAGGTTACAGACGTGAGATGAGCACCCAGGCAGATTGTGATCTGATGTGTGGATTGGGTAGTATTATGACTGATGGAGGCTGGTTTAAATGCATTTATGTACTTGTATTGTCCTTGAAGAGAGACTCAATTGATAAGATGATCTCAGGAACGGACCATATTTGTGTTTTATAAGACAACTTATTGCAGTATTACACTTAGACAACACCAATGAGCTGCTTTTTGTTTATCTTTTTTACTCTAATACTTGAAATGACAGATGTGTAAAATTACACATTTCATAATTCCCAAAAAATCAAACAGAGAAAGCTGCAAAATAAATTGTTTTTATTGTTGAAACCATCTTCATTTACTCACCCTGTCATTCCAAATCCAGAAGACTTGTTCATCTTCGAAACACAAGATGAAATCTGGTAGATTTCTGTCTTCATTGAAAGTCCATTCCACCAAAACTTGTATCAAGGGGTTTAATCCAAATCTTCTGAAGAGACGTGATCATTCATAAATGTAGTATTTCATTCACATATAAACATTGATCAACACATACATAGAGCTCATCAAATATTGTAAACCGAAGCTCAATTGGATAGTTCACCCAAAAATTTTAATTCTGTCATCATTTACTCACCCTCAAGTTAGTCCAACCCTGTATAAGTTATTTCTTCTGCTGAACACTAAAGGAGATATTTTGAACAATATGGGTAACCAAACAGGCTCAAGGTCCCATTGACTTCTATATTATGGGGGGAAAAAATTCTATGGAAGTCAATGGGGTTCATCAACCTTCTGGTTACAGAGATTCTTCAAAATATAATTTATGTTCAACAGAAGAAAGAAACTCATACAGGTTTGGAACAACATGAGGGTGAGTAAAGGATGACAGAATTTCCATTTTAGCGTGAACTCTCCCTTTAACATGCAATAACCACTGAGGTTTGTTCTAGCACGTCAAGCAAGCTCGGTTCAGCTTCTGTTTACCATATTTGATTTGCTCCATGTATTTTCTCCATCAATGTGAATAAATGACAATTTTCATTTTTGGGTGAATAGACGCTTTAACATTAACAATACAGAGCTGGAAAATACATCAATAAACCAGTTGCCATTGCTCGTCCTTGGTTAATTGGTCAATGTGTATTTATTTATTCATTCTGTCACTCTGCATCACATTTACTGCATTTTTGGCATTAATAATTGGCCCAACTGTGGTAGGTACATAGAGAACCTAAACATACATTGTGGGGTATTGTTCACTTTAGTGTGAAAATACAGAAATTAATGGCTTACTGTTGTCTCTCATATCAGGAAAAAAAAAAAACACTGTGTGCTTAAGGCTATGGCAAGTTACTGTCATACTATAAAAGGAAGAAGCACTTCCTGATAATAAAACTTATCCGTGTAAAACTTTCTGAAGGCTGGTTTTGAAACTTGTACTGGTTTACAACTAAAGAAAAGTGAATATAAATGTCAAGAGAACATATGACATCTTCCTGTTATATAGAACAAAATGAGTATCTGCAGACTATATGACCTTAAGATACTGTAACTGGCGTCTCTAAACATGGCTAGATGCTGTAATCTATCTCCACTGTCCAACATGTCCTCAAGACCGGCCCTGAAGGAACTGCACTGCTCTCATCCAACAACAAATCTAGTGATGATACATACAGCACTGCTGTCCTGAGCATTGTAACAACTCAAAGAAAAAGGTCAAAAATACAAGTACATAAAACACTGTGGGTGAAAAATACTTGCTCACATAAAAAAAACTGGAATGCTAGAAATGGCCTTGTGTTTCTGTCCATATTCTTTCACTTCCTGTGTCTCAACAGCATGGATAGAATCACGTAAGTCTCTCTGTAAGTAAGTCCTCCTTAGGAGATATCATCTCCACCGCTGGTCCACCATGTGTAGTGTCCATGTCAAAGGGAGCGTGAAATCCAGGATTCTCAGCATGGCTCTCTCCACTGAATGTAGTCTATGAGTAGGAGAAGGCTTATGGGTAGTGTAAGGCAAGGAATTGAGGAACAGTCTGAAAACGGCTTTCCCATTCAAAACTTGGGCCAAATCCCAAGTCTCCTTAACCATGGCCTTTCTGTGCCCCCCTACCGTTTAAATACTAGTCCTCAAGAGTCTCAAATACTGACCTGTAAAACATTTGGGAGAGTGTGGACTGTAAACGGAGTGAATAACAGGGCTGAAAGTCACTTAACCCCACTCTCTTGAAGATTAGTACCTGTTGGGTAAGGAGGCATGAAAAGGAGTCGTAAGGAACTTTGGGACAGGATTGACTCAATATTGGCCCGAATCAAACGTCTCGGCATGCTATGTCATATCCTCGTCCTCCGAGCAGTAGTCCCGTCCCTGTAAAAGTAAAAGTACCTCTGAATAAATGGCAAATTGAGATTTTCAAATTTTCTCGCAAGTACAAAGCAAACGCTGCGTCTACACCGGATGTGAGCGACGCAAAGTGACAGTAAAATATCATACTGTCTACGCTGGATGTAGTGCGCCATGACAAATTTCCAACAGCAAATTGATGCCTCGTTCTATTTCTGACGCACTCCATGTGCTTGCTACTTCTGATACAAAGGACAAATGGATTATTTGCAACAGTCACTTTGACACATCCAGTGTAGATGGCCTCAGGCTATTGTTCCAGCTGTTCTGTTCTGATGACTATGTGGTAAATAACCCATCTCAAAGTCTCTATATATGATATTCTGGTGCCTTTGGCAAAAATCGTTCATCAAATCACTTGAGGCCATTTCACACTTCACTGACAGACCAACGCGGACAATCACCAGATTACAGAATGTCAATTCTCAGACATTTCACGACCTGACAAATGCAGATTCAACATGTTGAATAGGCGAAAACATGCACCGTACAATGGAAATAGAATCAGACAGGGTAACACACAGATCCGACAAATCCCGCCAGCGTCTGTTGCCTTAGACCGACCTGTCTGTGCAGTGTGAATCGGCCTTTAAAAAAGTAATAGCAGACCTTTCCTCAAGTCAAAGGAGGCAGAGTCTCTGCAGGACAGCGGCTCTCTAGGACCGAACATGCCTACCCCTGCCCTAGTGTACACGTAAAAAGTATACTTTGGGCTTTAGGGACTTCCCTAAAAAGCCCCTCCCTCACCCTAAGTATAAATGATGCTATGTCACATACCTTTTCAATCTTTTCATCCAGCATCTTGAAGAACTCCTGCTGGCTCTCTGAAGAGTGGATACTGAGGAACAGTCAAGGCTTGGTGAACATCTCATTGGTCGTCTTCTCCCTATTACTGAATTCTTAATAATCAAGAGCTGAAACCAAACACAAACTCACCTTATCTTATTACCATTTCCGGTGGCATCTTTATGCCTGCCCTTGTGCAAAAGTGTGCTCTTTTCCTGAAACACATTCAAGAGGAAAAATAAATGTTCTCCAGGAAAAGAAAACGATTATGAGGAGATACATAATGTATCATAAATATATAGGACGTATCAATATTTACCAAGTTATCTTGGTTTCGTGAGTTCGCCCGCTCCTCTTCTCCATGCATGTACTTCACCTTCTCAACTCCTTTCAGTTTATACTCATCTACAATACAGAGAGAGTCAACTGGAAACAGGATTCTTAATCCATTTTACTTTAGTAATTAAGTAAATTTTCTGATTCAAACAGGATATTCAACAAAAAAGTAGGATGGAACCAAAATGTACGTTTGTAGTGGATTATGGATGACGGATCCACAAGACATACTTTTTTGGGGCCTAATGGATCATGTTCATTTAGACCCACATTCTGATGATTTTATGCTCATCAATGTACTGCAGCAGTAGAAATGTTGTCAACATTTAGTTACAATTACAATAATTATCATTTAGTTTTAGATGAAGTACAATACGTATATGTATAAACAAGATAAAACATCAATGAAAGCTTTTAATGTTTTTGAAAGATGTCTCTAATGCTGCATTTGCTTATTTTATATAGAAAAAATACAGTAAAAACTGTAATATTGTAAAATATTATTACAATTAAATTCATGTAATAATTTATTCCCGTAATAGTAAAGCTGAAATTTCAGCAGCATTACCTCAGTCTTCAGGGTCACTACGGTTCGATTCGCTACCTCAATCAATATACAGTCAACTCAGACTCAGGAATTTTAAATTACATTTTCTCTGGCTCCATAACTATTGTATAGATTATTATAACTTGAAGGTGGGAGCACAGCTGGGACACTGACCGGAGAAGGCATCTCCGTTGCTGTAGGCCTTACCCCGGCCCTCTTCATCACTGGGTACAGATGAAAACTGCTTGGCTGAGGTGCAGCCCATCGCCTCACTTCCTCTCCTCTCCTTCCTGCATGGCACTCTCTACTGCACCTGACACAACAAATACAGGTATGAGCTCGCATAGAACTGCAGCAAATAAAGCAATCTACATAAACCAAAACAGAATACAGTGACACGTAGTCTAACATGGAGCTTAGTCTATCTGTTCTGTACTGTATACACTGAACTTAACCTTCATATCTGGGTGTGTCACATTTATGTTTCCTCCATGCTGAGCAACTGATATAAATTTGGGTTAACAGGACACTGGGCTCAGCAGTGGACATTGGTGTGTTTGGACATCAGTGAGTAACGGCTGTGTAGTTTATGTGCAAAGAGCGAGGCCTGATCTCAGGTCAGATTGCATGTCATTAGAAATTAAGAAAGAGAGTAGAAATGGTGGGATGAACTGATAAGAAAAAATGTTTGTGAAGATTAAGCACACAGAGCATAAACATGTATGAGGTTTCATGTGCTCATGGCCAACTTTTTTTTACAAATTCTGTTGAATTTTTTTCAAAATTCCATTTTTTCAGTTGTCATTTTTCTGAATACAATTTTATTTTTTCTGGATACTGTTTTAATGGTTATATAACATTTTATAAGCAATCAAAAAGAAAGTCTAATTATTCAAAATAAAAAAATTAAATAAAAAGCCCTATGAAATGTTACATTTTTTCCAAATCCTGTTTTCAATTTTAATGGTTTAATTAAGTCTTTATAATCAAGAAGCATAATCAAGTAAATTCATAAAACTTTGACAACTTAATTACAGAAATTGGTCTTAAATTTTAAAGCTCTGAACAACAGAGGTTTACTGTTAAAATTAAAAATGTGATTATTCCTTTAAAAATAGTTTTAAAGTATTATTACTTTGAAAAGTACCCTCTACTGTACAATAGTAATATATTCCTGTCACAATTTCTTTGTCATTGCATGTAAGCACAGGTGCAGTTAACCACATTAACTATGGACAGTGAATGACTAAACATTGTTTCTATGTATTAAGGTTTCCTCCTAAGGAAACTGGTTTCAGGCAGGTTTCCAAGGTAAAGAAACCAGTTTACTTTTAGATCATGTCTTGAGCTTAACCAGAGACTGTATATAGCTGAGATGAACCATTGAGATATTACAATGAATGGGAGAAACTGAAATGCCCAATAGAGTGCTGCAGGAATGACTACTAAACCTGGAGTTAGTATTTTTGCATTTTAGGTTGCATTGTCCTGAAGCCAATGGGTTTTTGAATGAGTTTCTGGTTAAATGCCTGAAATAAGTTTATAAGTTTAAGAAATAAATGCCTACACAACTATACCTATGAAACATAATGAAACCCCATTATGTCAAATTGGAAAACTCATGTACTCATCAACCCAATTTTACAGCCTTGTAAACTATTCCAATTAAAACTTTACAACTTGTAGATAAAATAAAAAAGATTAAAAAATTTGTTCATTACCTCAGTAATGGTGACATTGAAGTCATTCAAGTGTAGGTCATAGCCTAACTTTAGTTTTTACTTATGGCAAATTTCAAATGATACTGTAGGTATATTTGGAAAGAATGAATCATTGTAGAGTGAGTGGGGTGATTTTTTGGGGGAGGTCATATTTTTTTAAAAAGCTAGAAATTTTCTTTTCACTCTGAAGACTTTTTATATGGCTTCAAGGTCGGCGCCAGGGCATTTAGGTTTTTCATGGGAGCTAGCGGCAGAAATCGTGGTCCTTCGGGTCTATTTCAGTCTTTCTACTTCAAAATTTCACATTTAATTTAGTGTTAAGCAAGTGTTGCTGTTCCTTTGTAATTATTTGGGACATTTACTGGCAATATCTCAATGAAATTATATATATATATATATATATATATATACACATACATACATATATATATATACACACACATACATACATACACACACATATTTTTATATACACACACACAGACACAACTAAATTGAATTTAAAAATCTGAATTATCTTCTTTAAAAGGGGTAATGTATATATATATATATATAGTTCAACGAGTTAAACCTTAACTCGTATGCGGTAAACGTCAACTTATATATATATATTAATATGATCAAAAAATTTGGTCTTGTAAAGAGCAGACTTTTATAATTCGAAGACGTCATTTCTGGTGCATGAACATTATCCAATCAGGGCACGCATGCAGCACGTCCAGCTGGAGCCTCGCTCGCGCATAAAGGGCCCTTGTGTGGCATCAAAAGAGCTGCAAGCAGTGGCAGCCAATCCAATGAGGCAGAACTAATCGCTCTCCGAGGTGAGAGCAGAACCGTTAACTCACACCACGTACAAACCAGAGCTCAAGAACAAGTGATAACTGTTCCCATGCGCAAATCCTTAACAGCGCGACACGTTTGTGCACGAAACATCAACTAACAGCAGAATTCGTAATAATAATCATCATAGAGCAGAGAACACCCGTGACGTTTTTTCCCTTTCAAAACTAACATTGCATCTTGTAGCCAACGAGCAATGTGGCCTAGTAGCGAATGTGCATAATAATAAACACTTAATAACGAAACCATAAACAACAAGCACTCAAATTAGCTGCGCTTCCACTGCAGATCGTCACAATCGCTTACAGCTATTAACTGTTATTGACGCACATTAAATCAACTCGGCTGAGATATGTTTTGTTGGTATTGTAATGTTCACTAGAACAGGACAACAACAATGGTCGCGACGCAAAGGCACATTTGACTCGAATTCTTTACATTACCAACACAGAATGGAGTATGGACATAATAAAACACCTTATGCAGCTAATCTTACCTTCAGGGCAGATGCAGAGTTTTATCGCGCTATTCGTGATCAGGAAAAAAAGCGCTCAAGCGGGATCAGCTCAATTCAGATCAGCCCACAGCCGTGAATAGTCGATACAGAAACAGAATGGTCGAGCGACACGATCAGTGTGCAGCAGACAGAAGCAGTCGAGCGCGATTAGTTCAACGGATGACTTGATTGATATAATGCAAAAACATATTTAAAAACAGGTTTAAAAGACATCAAATATCTTGTGGGACTGTTCATTTATAAAATAGTTTTTTAAAGACTTTTGTACATTTATGACCTTTTTCTTTTACTGATACCTTCCAAGTTGCATATTCACGAAAGCAGATTTAGTAACCAAACGCCTATTGTTTTTGATAAGGCTATATTCTAATAATTATTTTTTTAAACTCTAAACCTGTACTTTGGACTGTAAACCTGTAAAAAATATATCATAATAGCCATACTGTAACTGTTTGTTCAACAGATATAAAATAAAAAAAATGTTTAAATATAATTTTAAGACTCAGTTCACAGATGTGAATAATTTGTTAAAACCTTGAGACTGATTTAATCCCATATGTATAAACTGTGTATATGTGTGTGTGTTTGAAATGAACCCCCGTTAATCCACTGTGGCGTGTAACGCATATCAACACACGAGCCAATTTGGTGGTTTATGCTTCCTAAATTATGCTCTATCACTTTGCATGGCATCGTTGTCAGAGCCCTTCTCCTAAAAGTACACACACACACACACACAAACACACATTCTCCCAAAGAGAATGACTGTGGAGGCCATTTTAGTTTAGTGACTCACTGTCAGGTTCAAGAAACCAATTTCAGATGAGTTGAGCTTTGTGACGTGTGTGTGTGTGTGTTATCCTGCTGGAAGTGGCCATCAGAAGATGGAAACACTGTGGTCATAAAGAGATGGAGATGGTCAGCAACAATACTCAGGTCTGCTGTGGTGTTTAAACGATGCTCAATTGGTACTGAGGGTGGGACCCAAAGTGTGCCAAGAAAATATCCTCCACACCATTAGTCAAGTCAAGTCAAGTCACCTTCATTTATATAGCACTTTTAACAATATAGATTGTTTTAAAGCAGATTTACAGTGATAATAGGAAATTAAAGTTACAGAGATTGTTTTGGCTTTACAGCAGCTCTAGAATAAAGTTACTGTCCAGCTAAAGTTAGTTTTGATTGATTCACTTCCGTTGCAAAGATCATTAGTTATTAACTTACACGACTCCATTCTAACAGAGAACCCTTAATGCGATCCACCCTGTTCATCTGCACAACAACAGTCTGGCGGCTCGAGAACGCAAACCTTGAAATAGGTTCCACGTGCAAGCATTGAAATAGCCATGTGAACTGGAATCATTTTGACAACGTTTTCTCTGTAGCCTACAGAGGTAAAGGGAAAGGAAGGAGGCCTTCACAGGGGAGAGAGTTGACATATTTCCATCAAGAGGTGCATCATTTTTTGGTCAAGATCTTGTAGCCTATTGACAATGCAAGCGTCCAGAACTCTGAAAAGTCTTCCTATGTGGTTATTTACAAAATTATAAGCTACACACTCCATCAATTAGGGTTAAAAGAACGGTTGCTAAACATATAAAATGCTAGAAATATCATTTCACTGCAATAATGATTCAATCAGACTTTTAAGCATTTTGACTATTGAAATCCAAACAGGGACAATTTAAACATATTATTCAAACTACCTCCTTTTATTATTGATTATTTACTTATTTATTTATTTATTTATTACTTGCCTATATATTCTTCTTTTACTGACTATGATTCTTCTAGGATTCAATTTTCTAGGGTTGCTGTTTTCAGGCATTAATATCGGAACTTTTGGAATGTGAAATACGGAAAGAATTTGATGTAACACACCCACTTCCGGCCAACTCATCTGAACTCTGCTGTTAGTTCAAATGTGTCACTTTATGCCAACCAGTCAAATAAATTGCTTCACTTTAAAATAGACTGAAGTTCAAGCGTGAAGACAACAGCAAAAATGGTGTTGCAGACGATGATTGTTCGTGTCGCCGACAGTCTGCCACTTGCTGCATCTATGCAAGAAGACGAGCAGGTATGAATGAACCCATGTCAGCACAACAAACGTCAAAATCCGTACGAAGTTAAGAAAACAAAACGTTTTAGTATGATGTAAATGAGGGGATACATTCAGAAGTTTGTTACTTACCGAGTCTTTGTTGTTTTTTTGCCATTGCGATTGTATAGCCGACTACTTTTACATAAGGCATTTAAGTTACTAACGTAATGATCTCTACAGTCTGGCCGAGACTTACAGAAGTATCAGAGTCAAGCCAAGCAGCTTTGCCGAAAACTCAATGAACAGAGTCCTGCACGCTGCACTTTAGAGGCCGGTGCCATGAGCTTTCAGTAAGTGCCAACACACACCAGATGCCTGCTGAATTAACACTTGAACCGAGCTAATAAACATGATGCAGAATTGTAGTTCTAACTCAAGGAAATATAAGTAAAATTTTCAGAATTATTTCTCTTATTGACTCTAAAGTATTTATTTGTCCAAACATCAATATATAGATAATAAATAGGTTCAGATTTGGTCAATTTTAACTTTTTTTTTAAAGTTATCTGGAAAGAATGCTGTGTAAATGGACAAAAATCATTAGTCAGTTTTGAGAAGTGATATGGTTGACATTTGAAGTATTTAATTTTTTGGGGAACACTAACAGAACAATTAGGTCTCATTAGTTAACATTAGTTAATGCTTTAACTAACATGAACTAACAATTGAGTAAATATATTTCTAGTGCACTTATTTACCTTTGAAAATGTTACTTGATAAAAAGGTTCATATTCATGCTAGGTCACAGTTCATTAACTAATGTTAACAGATATAACTTTTAATCTTAAAAATGTCTTAATAAATGTTGAGATTATAACTAGCTAAGATTAATAAATGCTTTTGAAGTATTGGTCATAATTTATTTAATGTTAAAGGGATAGTTCACCCATAAAAGAAAATTCTGTCATTGTTTACTCACCCTCATGTTTTTCCAAACCCGAGACTTTCGTTCATCTTATGAACACAAATGAAGGTTTAATTTTTTTTTGATGAAATCTGAGAGCTTTCTGTCCCTCCATTGACAAATATGCAACTGACACATCAACGCATCAGAAAGTTCATAAAGAGATCGTAAAACTAATCCATATGAATTGAGCGGTTTAGTCAAAATTTTCTGAAGAGACACGATCCCTTTATATGATGAACAGATTTAATTTAGGCTTTTATTCACATATAAACATTCATCAACGCACACATCAGTTGTGGTAAACGGAAGCTCAAGCATGTTCGCTTGATGTGTGAGAACCAATGAGGTTCATTCTCATGTTCTGCAAGAATCAGTGAGGTTCATTCTTGTGTTACGCAGCACATTTGAAGATGAACAAAAAGATGAATGAAAGTCTTCTGGGTTTGGGACGATGAGGGTAAGTAAAATGACACAATCTTTGGGTGAACTAACCCTTTAACAAATGAAAAATGTTATGATTTTTTGCTGCAAAATCTGTGGAACTAAGATAATGTGTCTGTTGTGTGACTGTTTAAATTGCATTTGAGTAAGTTATTGTTCCTGTCAATACAATTAAATTTATAATTCAACATCCTGAGAGGCCAATTTAATTCAGATTGACTCGTGAACCTGAAAGGGGGCCAATTTTCAAATTCAGAATTTTGCCTAAGTCTGATAGACAAGCATAGAGTTTGTTGTTGATTCTGGATGACTTCACACTTCATAAACCCATCTTGTTTTCCAGCTATGTCATTGAGAAAGGAGTGTGTTACTTGGCCTTATGTGAAGCGGCCTTCCCCAAGAAACTAGTGTTTGGCTATCTGGAGGAGCTGGAGAGAGAATTCAGTGAGCAATATGGGGCAAAGGTCCTGTCAGTGTCACGGCCGTACTTTTTTATCGAATTCGGTAAGAAACATCTCATTTATATCAGTGCAATTACAATGTACAATTTAAATGGCTCAAGGTTTATATACACTACTGTTCAACAGTTAAGTCGTCCTGTGGTGAAAATCAAGTTTTAATGTTGTTTGTTATATTTTCTATGTGGTGTTGTTAATATGCTTTAAGACAAACCATGTGCAAATCCATAAGTCAACACAATTGCTGAGTATTTTCTCCTTAAAACTGCAGTGAACCAAAGACATGGTTTGAAATCACTAGTGTTTCTGACGTCACAAACTACCTTGTAACCAATCACGTCAAGGTGCGAATCTCTGAGCTAGTGTGAGTGAGTGAGTGGAGGCGGGGCTAATTTGCATATTCATGGCACCTGAAAATTCAGCTTTAGCATCACAGGATTAAATTACATTTTAAAATGTATTAAAATAGAAATCAGCTATTTTAATAGCTCACAATATTAGTTTTACTGTTTTTGATCACATAAATGCAGCCTTGGAGAGCATAAGATACTTCTTTCATTTAAAGTAACACCAGGTAACTTTTGCTCTCGGGGTCTCCCTACAGTTGGGAAACAGTATTGTCCTCTACTACTGTCGTAAGCTCTGTCATCGTGCATTTGTTGACAACCATGATAGCCCTGAACACTGTAGGAGGAGGTCACATGCTGGTGTTCTGCTTGCGTCGCGTATGAAATGTCTTCATCCCAGGTACAGTGGCATATATTTCAGCATGTCATATGAATATAATTTCATGGGTTTTATTTTTTTTCTAACGACAAATGATCGCGATGATCACGTTTACAAGCCAGTGTCATTATAGTAGCCTAGTCTATTGGTTACCGTTTTACTGAATCTATATGATACTTCAATGCAATGTTTGAGTGGTAGATAATAACCATATATCATCAATATTATAATGTCAAGCTACCATAAATAAATCTGCAAATTTTACAAATCGATTTGCATTATAGCTTGAGGCAAGACAAATAATCATTACCTGATTCATGAAGATAAACGGAGGATAAGATAGCTTCCGTAACATAGTCAGGCAGACAAAAAAACACCCCAGACTACGGGGTGTCATTGGTTGTTGCGTTAAATGTTACCCAGATACAATAGTGCTATTTTCTGATTGGCTAACAACACCAGACGAACAACACCAGAGGAGACGCGCTTGAATTCATGCCTGTTCCACAGTGAGAGCGGCGCGGCCAGAGTTTTGGGCGCTGCGGCATATTAAATATATTACAAATAGTTTTTCAGCGTGAGAAATACAATGTGTGGCGGGAGAGCGTGACAAAAGACCGAAATGAGTGACTGTCACGCTCAATGCGTGACACTTGACAGCCCTGCGATTTTAAGGAAGTGGTGGTGGAAGTGACGTATATGCCGTAAAGCAGTCGAGTTTTGTAGTTCTCTTTGTTCGCCGGTTACCACCCGAAACCCGAAGTTTAAAAGTACGATTAAAAACGCTACAGACCCCGTCAGGCTATGGCAGACGTGTCATTCAACCTATTGTAAGTCGATGTACCATCACAAGAGACCTGGAAATATATTATGAAGGTTGAAATGTTACCTGGTGTTACTTTAAAACTTTTACTGACCCCAAACTTTTGAACAGTCCTGTATAAACTATTGCCATGGTGTTCTTGAGTAAGACCATTAACTGCTGGTTACTTCAGCATGCCGTCTTTGTAGTATGCATGTTTAATTGAATAAATGTCCCCTACATGGCAAATTAGTTGGTTGACATTGTGGACCAAATGATTCCCATTTGTCTCCAGACACGTACATTCAGAAAACCAAAAAGTTATACGTCGACGGCAGAGCACGAAGAAATCTGGGCAGCGTAAATTCAGAGTTGCATGATGTCCAGAGGATCATGGTCGCTAATATAGAGGAAGTGCTTCAGCGTGGAGAAGCCTTATCTGGTGAGTGAACACTTTTTGCATCCTGCTTCAGTCTCAAAATACTATTTGTATTTGTAAAACCATTATATAGTCTTTTCCGTTTGTTTAAATGCAATTAAAGTGTGTTTTCTGCCTTATCTTTCTGTAGCCTTGGATTCCAAAGCTAGTAACCTGACCAGCCTGTCTAAGAAGTACCGCAGTGATGCCAAATATCTCAACACGCGCTCCACCTATGCTAAAGTGGCCGCCGGCGCTGTCATTTTCATCACACTCATTGTGTACGTGCGCTTCTGGTGGCTGTGAATGGGCTTGACAAATTCAGGCAGAAATTCTCAGGGCCTCACTCACAAAAATTGTTCGGACACCAAAGAGTCTGTTCCGGCCTTAAAGTTGTGTCTGTTTGAGACACTGAATGTAGCTTTTGTCAAGGTCATAATGATGCTGTTGTCTTTTTACAGTTGTACCTTGCTTTATTTATATTCAGTGGAAGGTGTTAATGATGTACTTGTTACCTTGTATGTCTTCAGTATGTTCATAACAGAGCTATGCAAAGTATATGTGGTGTTTATCTGTACCTGGTGGTGAAACAATTAAGCATCTTTGTTGGGAACATATTTTAAGTTTCCACTGTGTCAAAAATATTTTTAATTAGTGATTCATTTGTAACATGTGAAGGTGGTTTTCTAAGAACACCAGAGTAAATGTAGACAAACGAATTGTGATAGTTTATTGTTTACAAATAATTCATACAAAATAGTCACACAAATGCATTCATTCACTTAACATGTTTCAAAGATGATAAATGGTCACTGATGTCTGACAGGGTATAAATATATACATTTGTTTTTAATGAATCGCATAATAACAGCTGTTCAAAGCATTACCCAGTTCTGTTTGAAATCTGGATTTATAGTTGGAGATTTAGACCACAAGGTCAAAGTCATCCCGCTGAAAGAACAAACAAAATTGTAAAATGTTAAATAAACAATCAGTTTAAAAACTCTTTTTTTTTTTTTTTTTAAATAACCATTTCTTAGCAGAAAATCAGATTCTCCTGATGCTTATATGATGCACTATATTTAAACAATTACTTTCTACACATTTTAGAGAACATGTCTCTGATGTCAAACCTTCAGTCCATACAGGGAGGTATTAATCAATTAAATATGAAAATATTTTTCCTGAATTCATTTGATTAAAGAGAAGCTCTGTGTATAGTATCATTCAAAAGTTTAGAGTTAGTAGGATTTAAAAAAGGAAATGAATGCTAATGTTCAACAAGGACACATTAAATTGATCAAATGTACATTTGCAATGTAAAAAAATAATAATTCTACTTCAAATAAATGCTGTTCTTTTGAACTTTCTATTTATTAAAGAATCCTGAAAAGTATCAAATGTAAATTACATTTTAAAAATATTTTACAAAAAAAAAGTTATTTTGAATTGTAACAATATTTCAGAATATTACTTTTTACTGTGTTTTTAGGCAAATAAAATACTGCCTTTGTGAGAGACTTCAAAAACTTTTTTTTTCGAGCCCAAAATTTTGTACAGTAATGTATAAACTCTACAGGATGAGGCTCCTAATATTCTTCCACATACCTCCTCATTGTAGTTCATGACATGTTGTTTGATCTTGGACGAGTCCACCCATGTGATGAAGTCTTCCATACTCCTGTAACAATATTGCACAATAAAATAACTACAGTTGTAAATAAATAAAATTAATTTCAGTTGCTGCAGACTCATCAATGTCAATATGTATTTCTTCAATGGGCATCAGAAAAAAAAAACTTATATTGATGCTAGGTTTTCATTACTAACCTTGTTATAATAAACGCAGGATCAGTGACAATCTCAGGCCCAACACGAATATCTGTTGCTCAGTCAAGAAGAATTTTACGGTGACAATTAAGCAAATTAATTTTCTTTACGATATTACAGCTTAAAATGAGACGAACATCCAGTATATTCAGGGATCAAGTAAATTTAATTATACAAAAGTGAAAGAAATGACAGTGAACAAATTTGTATGGAAGCTTGATTCTGCACAGGAATAAACAATAATAAAAATGGTCATTTATGACTTTTATCACAGAATTTAGACTTTTTTTACAGGCAATTACAAGTTTATATCTCAATTTTGGAAGGAAGAAAAATAAATATATAAAATAGCAATTCTGAATCAGAATTGTTAAATTTTTTTTTTAAAAAAATTCAGGATTTTGATTTGTAAACTTATGTTTACACCTTAAAAAAAATGTACACCTTGCAGAATTGCGCCTTTTCCTCGCAATTACAAGTTTATATCTCACAATCTCGTATAAACTGGTAATTGTGAGTTTATCCTGACTTTTCCCTTCAGAATTAAGTGTTTATATCTCACAATTGTTTTTTTCATTCTAACATGGAATAAGTTAATCGTGACTTGTCTCACAATTCTGACTTTTTTCTCACAATTGCGAGAATGGTTTATAAACTCGCAATTCTGATTGATTCGATGAAACAAACTTCTATACACTAAAACACTACAACCCTTAAAAGTTCCCCTGTGGTGAAAATACAGCTTTTAATATTGTTAATATGTCTATGTGGTGTTTTTAATATGCTTTAAGACAAACCATGTGCAAATTCATAAGTCAACACCATTGCTGAGTATTTTCTCCTTAAAATTTCAGTGAACCAAAGACAGTCTCAAAAACGAGTTTGAAATCGCAGCTGTTCTCTACGTCACAATAGTACCTTGTAACCAATCACGTCAACGTGCGGGCGGGCTTTAGCATTTAATTAACTATGACCGCTCTGAAGGTGGGGAGTTTCAAGAGAAGCCAGGTTATCCCGGTATATTTTTCTGTTGATATGAAAAATAGTGTCCATTTGGCAATATAGTGAATTATGTATATTACGATGTTTTGATGAACTATATGCGTTTGAGTTGTTCAGAGTGTTTCTGATGATTTTTAGAAGGCAGTCGTCTGACTCTGAGATGGTGAACAGGTACATGGTTTGTGTAACATTAGCAACACATTATTAGCTGTGTGATAAAGTAGTCAAGCAAAAGGCTAATCATATTAATTACCTTTATGTAAAGAGCGATACATAAATCAGATTACCATTCTGATACATCGACTTGTAGACGAGCCTGTATACTTCACTCTTCCACTTCTGAATCAGTTTCTGGTTCAAACATATATGGGCTGAATTAAACCAGTATTTCCACTTGCCATTGTACAACGTTTACTAGAGTAAAGTTGAGCGAATGGATCAGGTATCCTGAGCTGGTGTGAGCGAGTGGAGGCGGGGCTAATTTGCATATTCATTGATCCACGTATACTAAATGAAGCAAGGGTGTAGAGATACATTTTAAGGCATGAGGAAAGTTTTTTTTCACTGGAAAATACATAAATATGTTATTTTGATGATCAAAGATGAGTTTAAAGGGATAAAATGATTGACTACAAGTGGACTTTAAGAATATTAAGTACACATAATATACAGTTCAGTGTTATTTCTAACTGAAGGATACGGCCCTGCTCGATGAAGGTTGTGGCCGTCTTTAGGCTTGGAGCCATACGCAGTTTCAGCATGATTGTGGGAAGCCGTCTCCTAAAGAAAACAACAGCAAACAGGGAAAAATAACACATTTGAACTGGCAGAAGGAACAAACCTATAAAACTATTATATAAACTCGAATTTGACCTGTTTCCTTTTGTGTTGTTTTTTTCCCCCTCATTGGTTTAGATATGCTGTACACACTGTTGCACTTGTTTTATATACTGCTGTAATTTCTATGATCAAATGTTGCAGGGCATCTTACCTGCAGAATGCAGATGCAGACACTTCATTTGCAAGGGAGAGATTCTGTTTGGTGGGAATCAAACCGATACTGTAACTGCGAAAGAGAAACACACACACACACACACGATCATCAGGTACGATGACTGCAGCTCAATTACAATGAGGCACCCCCTAAACATTCAGAAGTTCACAAACTTACAGTTTTTCCAAGAAAGTGCTTGTACTTTGAGCTCTGAAGCCATCTTTTTCGTCCAAGTCCCGTATTTTCTGTGCCAGTTCTCTGATATTTCGACTAAGTTTGTTGTATCTACAGAGAAATCATAACCGTATTAGATTCATAAGTCATGTTTTGACTGAAGACAGACACTATCATCTGTCTCTAAAATACGAATGACAATGAACATGTGCTTTAAATACATATTTACTATATGTACTGTTAACAATGCTTACTCACTTGGTGTAATCTTCCCTCTTTTCAATACGATATCTCCTCAATATTTTAACCTCGTGTAAATTGTTGTCAACCTCCCAGTTAATAAAATCAACTTTCTTCAAGAGTTTCTGCTCGTGAAATTTCAATTTACGAACCATTTTGCGAATAAAACCGGCCTATATTTATCACTAAGCGTATTATTTTTCTCTGGTTATCATTCACACGCGTGCTTTTCCTTCGCGGTTGTTTTCTGTAAAGAATGTACAGTAGTTGAGCTCCACACTGGCGCCCAATGGTCAGGAGGAGAAAGACAACAACATTTAAAAAAAAAAAAAAAAATTTCACAGTAATAAAATTAAAGTTTAGTGAATAATAATATATGCATAATATAATGAATTCGTTTCACTTTATATCGTTGGTTGTTTCTATACTTCTCTGTTCTAATTCATATGTTCAATCTTAATTATTGTTCAACATCAAATCATGTCTATTTTTTTCAAAACTCCACACAATCACATTTTCAACCTAAAATCCTAATGCAGAATAACAAAAAAGTAAAATTTCTTTTGACAACCCTTGTATTTATTAAATTAAGCAACAAACAACAACGGACATTATAAAAAAATGTAAGTAATTTTTAGTCACGTAAGTTAATTTATACATAGCACATTTCCTACAGAATTTTAATTCAAAGTGCTTTAAATAAAAATACATACAAATAATAAAATAATCTATATATATTATCTATACAAAACAAGTTGCATGTAGGCTATATAATTTAGGCCTATATAATATAACATTTTTATTTCTGCTTACAGATGTCTCATCCGAAGTAAAATTACTCAACAATATTAGCCTACAACGATATATATATATATATATATATATATATATACACATTTATTTATTTATTTATTTTTACAGATACCTGTTTTTTTGGAAAGATCGTGCTATTTTGTTTAAACAAAAGTGCCGATTACAGAAACTAAGATCTTTCTTTCAGATATTAATTCAAATTATGATATTTTTTATTATAGTCTATTGTTGTTTTGTCTTCTGGTTCTGGGTAAAATTCATCTTCACCAAACCAACAAAACCTAATTTCAGAATTTATTCTGCTGATGTGAAATCACTTTGTCGCTCATTTAAGAATATATCAAAACCTCTCAACATCAATTTCATTTTGAAAAATAAAACGTTTGCTCCAGAAAAAAAAAAAAAAAGTTGCATACAAGGGAGCACACCCATCGTTAGATGTCACTGCAAGCAAATTTCCATCTTCATTTGAAAAGTTTTAGGGAAACTGACACGAGTCACGTGTCACGACAGAAACATGAGTGTCAAACATCGTTTTACGTTGGCTGAGAGGTTGAGGAAGTTATCGTTTTTATTTCAAATGAATCAGATGCATCATTCAGGGCTTCACTGCACACCTGCGCCTCTTGGACTCTGCGTTCGTTCAATCACACATCCGAGCTGCACTTGTGTGAGACCAGGTATAGTACAAAGTAACTAAATACATCCTTACACCTTTTTACTTATCTAATTTTTAATATTTTAAAATGCAATCACGGGAGGATCGGAACCATTTAATGCCTATTTTTAGACAGCATTCGGAAGTCATGACGTCAAAGAGTATAGTTTTGGTTTGGATATTGCTGGGTTGAGGTGTCCCTGCGGTCAACCTTTTTTGCGGGGTTCCAGGGCACGCTACGTCGTGAGATTATTCATTTGATTGTTTATTTTTTCAAAATGGTCTTTTGTGGTATCATCCACACATGCAGGTTGGTTCATAACAGCAATGAAGTAACGTTAATAACCATAACTTGTTTATATTTTATATTATTTAAGTACCTGGAACCTTATCAGTTTGACACAATATGGCAAGCCGTTTTACTCATCGTAATTGCATTTTTACTAGTAATAATTGAATTAGAGAGCTCTACAATTCAATTCTTACTAGTAACAATTAAAATTAAAAGAGCTCTCTAAATCAATTCTTACTAGTAAAAATACAATTGGAGAGCTCTACAAATGAATTTTTACTAGTCATATGTCTTCATTGACTTCCATTCATTTTTAATTACAGAGCTTTACAATTGAATTCTTACTAGTAACAATTCCAATTAGAGAGCTCTTTAATTCAGTTCTTACTAGTAAGAATGCAATTGCAGAGCTCTTTAATTCAATTACTGAGCTCTGCAATTATACATATCTTTAATTTGTTTTTTTACTAGTAAAAATTAAATTAGAGAGCTCTGTAATTGTAATTGTTACTAGTAATAATTGGATTAGAGGGCTCTCTAATTGTAATTCTTACAAGGAACAATAATTCTCTTCTTCCAAGTGCCATGGGAAGTCAATCAAACTTCACTTGACATTTTTTGCCCTAAAAGTGATCGGGCAGACCAAAGAAGTCTTAGGCTGCATCCGAAAATTTAGGGTGGCCGCACACTTGAAGATTTTAAGTCCGATTTGCAACTGTGTAACTGACTTTTTGTCCAAAAAAATCCTCAATTATGTGGTGTCATTACGATTATCTGACTGCTCCCGAGCCCGCGCGATCCCAAATTGTAGGCTAAATATCAAACATGTTTGATGTTTACGTCTCTTGATCTGGCTGCTTCTGACATGACACCCGCGACTGCCAATGAGAGCGAGCAATCTTCACAAACCAGATGTTGTGTGCTTCTAAAGCTGAAACTTGGCAGCCACAAACATGCCACAAAAATTGGAGTATTGAGAAAGAAGATCATCCATATTCTTTGTTTTTCTTCCCGTAAAACAAAACTCACGCCAGAAGAACCAGCTGACGACGTCAGTCGTCCTCCATTTCTTTTTCTTTTCAAGTCATGTTTGATCTTGCCAGTCTCCGTGAGAGCTGTTTCTATAATCGACAGGTGTGTGGTCTCGCAGTCCGGACGAATCTTCTTGTGTGTGCATCCGGAGGATTGTAATGCTAAAATGCTGTTGAAACTGCCCATGTCTGTGGTCTCCCACAGTTTCAAAATCAGTTAAGATTTGAAAATTGTCTGTGTCCCAGGCATAGGCAGCTCTGACTTGTTGCCTTTGCAGGCAGCATTTGGACACGAAGGTACCTCCCGAAACTGATTTCGGACCGACTTCTGAGGCAGCGTAACAGTTTAATGACCCACACACATGATCTAACACACAGGATTGTGGGATATCAAAGGCAGCGAAGAACATCTATGCTGCCTTCAGAAATCTAACATTGGATTCAGACTTGCCTTGATGCCTTCCTACCTTGAAATGCTACCTCCGAAGGCAGCATTTTTATGTTTTCGGATGCAGCCGTAGAGACTTGAAACTTTGAGGGATGGTAGGACCCACCCCGTCTACAACGTCACTAAGGCTTGCCCCAATCGGGCTGCCGGTGGCGCATGGGCGCGGATCAAAGCGAGTGTTTTCAGTTAATTCCTATAAAAGTTGAGCTTCACACTTGCGCAGTGATGGGTCGATCATAAACGATTAGTTCATTTTGAATGAATCTTTAATATGACTCTGGAGCGAGTTGTCTCAGAGAGTGATTTGTTCATTTTGTGTTGAACGCACATGCGCAACATCCCATAGGTTCTGTACAGGAAACAGAAATGGACTACGTCCAAAAACTTAGGGCAGCTGATTTGTTGCCGCGCTGCCATATCAGGCGATGGCGATTGGACACGACAGTACCTCACAAAACTGATTTCAGACCGATTTCTGAGGCAGCTGAACGGATTAATGATCTACAGCAGAACAGAGAGAACTTTGGTGAGAACTAAACATATTTAATTGCTACAGTAGTCATTTCTTGCTGGAAATGACATCAAATGGGATAAACGTTGGTCATAAACGCACATTTACACACAAACTGACAACCAACCGCAACTTTCAGATGCCATCTACCTTTTTTAAGCTTAACTTTCACGGAATGGATTGCACAGGATTGTGGGATATCAAAGGCAGCGAAGGATGCATCTATGCTGCCTTCAAAAACCAATCAGATGAAGGCATCTCAGGAGACAGGAAGTGAAGCTAACATTGGATTCAGACGTGCCCTGATGCCCTCCTACCTTGAAATGCAGCCTCCGAAGGCAGCATCTTTAAGATTCCGGAAACAGAAATGATTAGTTCACCTCCCTACTCGAGTCTTCGGGTCTGAGTCTTTCGTTCTTTTGTCACGTGACGTGATAGCCGTATTGGATACAGAAATTATTTAATAATTCCCAACCTTCCTTACAATCAAGCGTAACTGCTTTACTCTTACAGTTTACGTGATGCGTTTCTGGTCTTAAATTTCATGCAATGTATGAGTTTGTAAATTTCTGTCATGATGGTTCTTTTCCATAACTCGTGATGAACGAACAACTCCGATCCAAAGACTCGGGAGGTGAACTAAAAATGTCTGTTTCCAGTACAGACTGCATAGCTTCAGCCTATGGGGCTGTTACGTGACAAAAGAGAGTACTTCCCATCACCACTGCGCAGTGCATTGTGGGATTGACAGCAGACCGGGGGAAAGTGTGGAGATCGGCCGACAGCATCAAAAGGTTGGCCAGTTCTCAACTTAACGGTGCGTGTCCACTTCAGCACTTCAACTCCACTCACACAGTTAAAACAGCTTGTCTGTGAATCTCCTGCTACTGTGTATCTATAGCACGAGTTCATGCTTTCATTTTGCGTGCTCTTTATACGAAGAAATGACCTTTAATGTGCATCCGATATGCACTTTGTTTAAGCGTATATATGATACTATTTCAAATAAATGAAATATAACTAATCATTAAAAAATTGTACATAACTGTTTTCAACTTTGGTAATAAACGTTTCTTGAGCAGCAAATCATCATATTAGAATGATTTCTGAAGGATCATGTGACACTGAAGACTGGAGTAATGATGCTGAAAATTCAGCTTTGCATCACAGGAATAAATTACTTTTAAAAATATATTAAAATAGAAAACAGTTATTTTAAATTGTAATAATATTTCACAAATTTTACTGTTTTTTAAATCAAATAAATGCAGCCTAGGTGAGCATAAGCGACTTCTTTTAAAAACATTAAAAATCTTACCGATCCCAAACTTTTGAATGGCAGTGAATGTCTTTCACCAGAAAATAAATGATCAAAATTAAATTTTTTTGGTTGAGTTGACACGGGATGACCCAGTATGCTTTATAGGGTAATTTCTGAAAAAGTGTTTACTTTAAAGTCCTGCCTACAAAAAGCTATTGGAAATTTTCAGTCATTATTGAAAACGAATAAATCAGACTAACCCACATTTAATTTTGTGACGACATGCCCCAGTAGTCGCATTCAAAATATGATCTTTGGAATTTGATTTTGGATAATAACCAAACAAAAAAAAAGTCCTTGTGACAACTTATCAGGACTTTCTAATTACACTATCATCATATCTACTTTGTTTGAGCATGTTTGCCAAATTTGCTTAGAGATAATTAAGATCATGCATTAAGAAAGTTGTCGTTAAACAGGTAAATCAGGTAAAATACTGATTTACAGTTAACATGCCCGCCATCGTTTTGCTGATGTGGCGAAATCAACTCATCATTTGTACATTTAATTAACTCCTGGTTAAACAGAAAGGAGGTTGTTACGTGAACTCTCAAAGTGAGGTAAAACTTCCCACTGTCAAAAGCAGGTACTCAGACTGCACTTTTTTTAGGTTCCAATGGTGCCGTTGCTGGAGCCGTGTCGCCCTGCACACAGAGCCGAATTGTGTGTTTGACCCCCCCCTCTGCACAGCCTCATCTCTGAATAAGGCAGCTTGTGTGTGTGTGTGTGTGTGTGTACGCACTGGCCAGCCTAACTCACCTCAGCTTTCTCAATCACACCCAAACCTTCTGTTTGCCAAGTCTTATTTGCGTTAGTGGGAAGCGATCAATTTAAAACTTTCACCTCTTTTTTTTATCAATGACCTTGAGACTCCATTTGTCACAACCATAGTGCTTGTAAAAGCTAGCCTTGCGTAAATAGTCTTTTGCTTTGTGGAAAAATAGGATTGCAACACCATATGACATCCTCCTTCCATCCGGCTGTGTGTCAGTGGGAGTGGCTCACGTTGGCTTCTTTGCTGTCTGTGAAAGGATACTGTCTCTTCTGAAATATAGCTGCTTGAAATGACAGGACAATTCTCATCTCAGCAATGACGCCGCTATGATGATTTTGACTGGGGTGAGTGAGGATTATTGATCTGTGAAACTGTCAGAGTTGGTGTATTGTAAAGACATGTGGGCTATCAAAGCATGATGTATGAGTGCTTATTTAATTCAGTAGTGCATGAATGTGCATGAGCACTGAAGGTTTATCTCATGGTGAAAGCTAGATTTCAGTTTAATGTCTCACATTGACATGGATCAGAGGATGAATGAAACAGTTACATGATTTTTGTGTGGTGTCCCTAGAGATGTTAATAATCAAACGTGGCCATTTTCTTTTAGTAATGTCTAATGCTTTAATGGTTTGGAGGCATGTGAACACTTAGAAGTGCATTAGTAATGCTTTATGGGTTTATACCGATGGGTTGTGGTCTCAATTCTTTACTTTGTATTAGGGCTGTCAAAAGATTAATCGCGATTAATCGCATCCAAAATAAAAGTTTGTGTTTACATAATATATGTGTGTGCACTTTGTATAATTATTTTGTATATATAAATACACACACATGCATGTATACATTTAAAAAAAAATTTTATTTATATATAAAATATTTATATATAATATAAATTATATATAAATATATACAACATGCAAATATTTCTTAAATATATACATGCATGTGTGTGTATTTATATATATACAAAATAATTATACACAGTGCACACACATATATTATGTAAACACAAACTTTTATTTTGGATGCGATTAATCGCGATTAATCTTTTGACAGCCCTACTTTGTATTAATGCATTTGTCTAAAATAATGTCAGAAATGTGCTTTATATATTTTTATACATCATGTGCATTTTAAAAATAATCTTTTTACTGTCTTCATATTAATCTTAATATTGTCATTGTTATTTGGCAGCTACCCAATTGCCTCTATATTTTGATAAAGATTTATATATGTCATATATTCTGTACACTACTGTTCAAAAGTTTAGGGTGAGAAAGATTTAATTTGTAAGAAATGAATGCTTTTATTCAGGGAGGATGCATTAAATTGATCAAAAGCAACAGACAGTAACAGAGTTCTAGTTCAAATAAATTCAGTTCTTTTAAACTTTCTATTTATCAGAGCATCCTAAAAAAAGTGCATCACAGAAATATTAAGCAGCACAACTGTTTTCAACGTTAATAATAAACAGAAAAATGTTACTTGAGCAGCAAATCAGCATATTAGAATGATTTCTGAAGGATCATGTGACACTGAAGACTGGATAATGATTCAGGAAATTCAGCTTTGCATCACATGAACAGAAACCTGAACCGTTATTTTAAATAATAATAATTATATTTAATGTAATAATACTTTACAATATTACTGGTTTTGAAACTTTTGAATTTGTGTGTGTGCTTGTCACGGTGTAGGTTTTGTCTTGTCTGTCATGTGATTCCCTGTTTGTCATGTGATCCTGCCATGTGTCTTGTCATTTTGTTATTTGAAGGTGTTTGCTGTTCTTGTCCCTGTCCTGAGTTCCATTGGATTACCTGTTTGTTTTATTAAAGTGCTTGCATTTGGATTCTCTCTCCGCTTCTTCCTTGCTGCATCGTTACAGTGCTCTTGTTTTTGTGATTTGTGAGGACACAAATGTGTATAATGACATGGGTATTACACTGGTATTACAACTTGAACGTGATTTATGAGGACATTTCCTGAGTCCTCATATTTCAAATGGCTTCAAAAACATACTAAGCAGTGTTTTATTAAAAATGTAAAAATGCAGAATGTCTCCTGTGATGGGTAGGTTTAGGGATAGGGGCAGTGTAAGGGGATAGAATATACAGTTTGTCCAGTATAAAAACCATTATGCCTATGGAATGTCCTCACAAATCACAAAAACAAAGCTGTGTGTGTGTGTGTGTGTGTGTGTGTGTGTGTGTGTGTGTGTGTGTGTGTGTGTGTGTGTGTGTGTGTGTGTGTGTGTGAGATAGCTTCACATTCAAAAGTTTGGGATCGGTAAGATTTTTAATGTTTTTAAAATAAGTCTCTTCTGCTCACCAAGGCTGCATTTATTTAATTAAAAATACAAAAAAAGGATAATATTGTGAAATATATTGAATGTATTTTAAAATATAATTTATTCCTGTGATGCAAAGCTGAATTTCCAGCATAATTACTCCAGTCTTCAGTGTCACATGATCCCTCAGAAATCATTCTAATATGCCGATTTGCTACTCAAGAAACATTTCTTGTTATAATCAATGTAGAAAAATCTTTTCTTTTCAGGATTCTTTAATGAAATTAAAAAAACAGCATTTATCTGAAATAGAAAGCTTTTGTTACATTATACACTACCGTTCAAAAGTTTGGAGTCAGTAAGAATCTTTTTTTGGGAAAGAAATTAACAAAATTAATACATTTATTCAACAAGGATGCATTAAATTGATCAGAAGTGACAGTAAAGACATTTATATAATGTTGCAAAAGATTCTATTTTAAAATCAGCTTTGATGTCTCTCTCTCTCTCTCTCTCTCTCTCTCTCTCTCTCTCTCTCTCTCTGTTAGACTAAACAGGGACACTCATCCCTGTTCCCCGTCTCTGCATCAGCGAATGCTTCCAGTATGCTCATGTCGCCCCCCTCATCGCGACTGAAGTATGTATCTCTGGGGGTGCTGGTACTGCAGACCACCTCCTTGGTGCTGACAATGCGTTATTCCCGAACGCTGCATTCTGAAGATCCGCGCTACCTGGCATCGTCTGCCGTAGTGTGTGCTGAAGTTCTTAAGATTGTTGCATGCTTGCTGCTCGTCTTCAGAGATCAAAGTGAGTTCTCTGATCTGTCTGTAGTGATGTTTCATTTCAGTAAGCTCAAAACTTGAATTTTGTGTGAAAACCAATGTAATTATTTACTTAATCATGCAGTCTTGTCTGTAATGCATTAGATCTCTAGATTCAATTCGATTCAAACAGAATTCTCATTCTTGTCAGAAGCTCAGAGCAGTGGAGGAGAGTTTTGCCTCCCTGTCTAATGTGCAGAGCTGTATGTGACTCTTAGGTTTCAGTGTTCGTGCTCTGAATGGGGTGTTGAAGGAGGAAATAATCAACAAGCCTCTGCTGACGTTGAAGTTGGCCGTTCCCTCGGGCATCTACACCCTGCAGAACAACCTGCTCTATGTGGCTCTGTCTAATCTAGATGCAGCGACCTACCAGGTGAGAAAGCTTCTATCCTGAAGAAGGCCAGATCATAAGTTTAGTTTGGGTTTTTAGATACATTTTTACGGTCACTTTACTTTAGGGTCCAATTCTCACTATTAACTAACTATTAACTATGACTTTTGCCTCAATAAACTCCTAATTACTGCTTATTAATAGTTAGTAAGGTGGTTAAGTTTAGGTTTTGGGTAAGAATATTAAGGAGGTAGAATATGGTCATGAAGAATAAGGCATTAATATGTGATTTATAAGTACAAATAAACCGCCAAATATCCTAGTTATATGCATGTTAATAAGCAACTAGTCAATAGTGAGAATTGGACCCTAAACTAAAGTGTTACCGTTTTTATTTTAGTTTTATTAAAAGTACATTGTGAAAAAAAAAAAAAACTGCATGCATTTTGCGGAATAACATTGTTTTGGTTGTACTTTGGCTCTGCGTGACTGTGCAGATGAATATCACAAAAGTGAAGGGTCAATAAAATACCTTACTCACCTGTTGAGGAATAAAAACGCCATCTCTACGTCACTTTTACAACATTTCAAATCCCTCAGTTCTCACCATCTCCGAAAAGCCAAGGTAATGTTGATTCTTGTTTTATTACGAGCCTATTCCACTCCTACACTAAACACACGTCAAAGTAGCCGGAGAAACGGTTCTCTATTTACAGATATGATAAGACGTGAACGGGCGAGTGACGAATGTAAACAATTTCCCACGAAAACCTTCCCGACAGATCTAAAATATAACCACTTATTAAAGTCTTACCCTAGTGAACCAGGGTAAAACAAAAACACGTTTTGGAAGAAGGATTGATGTTTTGACTCATTTAAATTGAGTTATTTTTTTAGCTAATAAAGTTTCATAGTGGACATTTAATATATTTAATTGGATTTTATTTGTATATTTATCATGTTCATTTTAGTTAGTAATTTTATTATGTGCTCTTGTCATTTTATTATTATTTAAAATATTGCTATTTAGGTTTAATTTATTTTTATTTCAGTTTTAGTTTTACTTATTTATTTTTTATTTATTTATAGTTAATCATTTTAGTACTTCAACTTATTTTAGTTTATTGCCAAGGCAATGTTTCTCATTTTCGTTTATTTTTTCAACTAATATCTATATTTTATTTTATTCCAGCTTTATTTCAATTAACAGAAATGTTTTTACTAGTTTTAGTTCTAGATTGTTAGTTCTATATGGCACTTTAAAAAATATATATTTTTGTTCTGATAAGAGTTGTGTGCCATTTAGAATTGAACTGAGTAGAAATAAAATTAGTTAATAATACATTTCATTACCCACAAATGTGTTATCACATAATAATATACATGCTTTTTCCAGAAATCTTATTTGATCTTACTAATTAACATTGAAAATGACAGATATATTGTATTGTATTTTCCAGAATCCTCTAATTTACATTTTTAAAAGACAGTCAAACATCAATATATAATCAGTAGTCAAATATAATAGCTGCTGATGTTTCTGTGGAGGAGAATTTTGTGTATGTACACTGATGTTCAAAATTTAGTCTAACTAAAGTCTAACACATGAAAGAAGTTTAACCTATGAGCAAAGATAAAGTAAAAACACTAATATTTCTTTGATCAAACAGTAATATCACTTTGATCGAATTTAATGCATCATTGCTGAATAAAAGTACTAATTTCTTAGAAAAAAGACTTACTGACCCCAAACTTTTGTGATCTGTCTTTATATCTCATTTACATTCCTGTTGATTTTCCAGGTTACATATCAGCTGAAAATTCTCACTACAGCCCTGTTCTCCGTGTCCATGTTGGGCAAAAGACTCGGCATTTACCAGTGGCTCTCACTAGTCATTCTGATGGCTGGCATTGCACTTGTCCAGGTAAGGGTATAGGGTCACACTTTAGTTTAGGGTCCAATTCTCATTATTAACTAGTTGCTTATTAGCATGCATATTGCTAGGATATTGGCTGTTTTTTAATACTTATAAAGCAAATATTAATGCCTTATTCTGCATGAACTTATTCTACATTCCAAATCCTACCCAATACCCAAACTTAACAACTACCTTACTAACTATTAATAAGCAGTAATTAGCAGTTTATTGAGGCAAAAGTCGTAGTTAATAGTTAGTTAAAAGTGAGAATAGGACCCTAATCTAAAGTGTGACCGGATATAGTAGTCTTGTGATTTGTTTCTCAGGTCACCTTTCTCCGAAACTTGCAGCAATGGAACAGCCAGTCTGCTTTTGTGACTGTTAAAACAGAGCATGACTTCATTATTTGCTTTCATTAACAAGTAGGACTCCTCAAACAAGCACACACTAGACTCGACTCTGAGTTTGTTTTCAGCATGTTGCTAAGCTAATCCTGCTATACTCTAATAATCATAAAAACAGAGAGCACACACAAATATTGGGTAACATTAAATCTTAATTAGACTGAATTAGTTTTATTGAAACTTTGTATATTTATAATCAACATTCCTCTTGCTTCATCCGCCATCTTTGATTTTTTTTCCACTAAACTTGCTGCAGTGAATTGTGCGATTGTGTTCTCTACGAAAGATACATGAAGCTGCCATAGAATATGTCCAAAAGAAGGCATTTTAGAAGTGTTGCACTTGTCCCAAAAGTCCCAAAATATATATTTGGGCTGTCAAAATTAACACGTTAACGCATGGAATTTTTTCAAATATATTTAAAAGCACAGGCTTTAATGTTTTAAATGAAGTCTTAAATGTGCGTTAAGAGTTTTTAAAAAAAAGGGTTTTGTATCAGATACACGTCATGTGCGGCAGGTCTTAAAGTGACAGCAGCTTAAATAAACCTGTTGCCGTTTGTCATTAATGTTAATCAAAGAACAAATGAAAAAGAGAAAATCATTCACTGGTCTTGACTGAATAACTTTTGTAGCTTTAATAAAGATTAATCTATATTTAAATGTATCATTTATGCAGTGAAGGTTGTGAAGTGTTTGATAACTTTATTCAATTTCTGTATATATCCTACCTGTTAGACCTACCTGCAAATCTTGAAGCATTGTTTACAAGGGTACATGGGTCAAAAAAAAATATATATATATATTTTTATTTTTATTTTGACAGGGCAAGTAAAATTCTTAACTGGTCTGACTGGGGCAATAGAAAAAATTTAGCCCTGATATATTGAAGGGCACGGGTAAATGTGACATTTATTATATTGGATTTATGTGAAGATTGTTTTAAGTTAAAGTTTATTTTTTAAAGCCTAATGAATGTTATAATTTATATCTTTCAGTTACATTATAATGCTGAATTGTTAATCAATCTATTTCATAGAGACATAGAGTAGCAGTATTGTTATCGGTGATATATTGGATATATTTTTAAAATATAGGCTACTGTCTTTATGATGTTTCTCTATTAATTTGGAGTTTAAATATGAAATTGGCAATTAATTAGGTGTGTGTGTGTGTACATACATGTATATAAATATAATTTTATATTCATTTATTTATAAGTTGGTTTTCTTAACTTTTAAAACAGATTCCATTTTAATCAATTGTTTTGATAATTTAATTATAATTTAATTTGTATTTTGAATTAAATTGTATTATTTATTTTTCATTTTAATTAATTAATTAATTTTAATCTTATTTCTATTATTTGTTTTTTAATTTGTTTTTCTAAAACTGTTTTACTCTGAACTGGGAAGCCCTAGAGCTCCCTTTATCCCCCTATATACAGTATAATATACAGTATATAAACAACTCTTTCTTTGTTTCTGTTTGACCTGAACCAGCAGTGGCCGACTGAAGTCACATCGATCGCCCCGCAGAAGGATCTGACGGCCAGCTCTCAGCTGATGGGACTGCTGGCGGTGCTTGTGGCCTGCTTCTCCAGTGGATTTGCTGGCGTGTATTTTGAAAAGATCCTCAAAGAGAGCAAGCAGAGTGTCTGGGTCCGTAATATTCAGCTAGGTCAGCGGAAATATATGTACATAGAAACCACCCAACAATCCATTTAATTCCTTAAAAGAAGCAGAAACAGTTTCAGTTTTGGTATCCATTGTTTACGAGTTTCTGCTTCAGGTTTCAGGAAGTGTGTGTGTTTGTGAGCCACCATCCCTGTTTCTTTCATCACACTTATTCCCTCCCGTCTCAGGTTTATTTGGACTGATTTTTGGACTTGTGGGAGTGTTTGTGTACGACGGAGAGAGAGTGCGTGAGAATGGACTCTTTCAAGGGTACAATAATGTGACGTGGACTGTGGTGGCTCTTCAGGTACATTTTCACAAAAGCGCTGTATAAATGAAGGTGACTTGACTTGACATTGTTATTTGTGTTTTTCATTTGCTCCACATATTTCTGTAGGCTTTGGGTGGTTTGGTCATTGCAGCTGTGATTAAGTTTGCAGATAACATCCTGAAGGGCTTTGCCACATCCATCTCAATCATTCTGTCCACCCTCATCTCTTATTTCTTTTTGGAGGATTTTGACCCTACTAGGTAACACAGTTGTTTCAAAACTCATTGATTGTATTTGGGTCTTTCTCAGGAAACTGTGCCATGTGTGTCCCGGGAATTCACAAGTTCACAAATATTCCTGTGAATTACCAAACTGTGTGTACAAGACTTTATTAACTTTAGTGTGAATGTGGCTAAAGATCATGCCACCCTAAACACACACATGGGTGTGTCAGTGTTGTTGTGTTGAACTGCTGTGTAGATCAACACATAAGTGTTTATTTTATACTGTTTTACTACAGCTGTTTGTTAAATGCATGTCCTGACTAGAGTGACATATTTGTCAATTTACATTTGTGCTATTTTACATGTTCAAATTATGCCAGAACACATTAACATTTCCTTTGAACAAGCCATCAAACAGTCCTTTTATACCAGGGGTGTCAAAGACCCATGAATCCGCAGGAAAACAAATCAAACATTTGTGCGCATTCAGTATATTGGTAAGATGTATTCATAATGTCCCTTTTTTTTTAGCTGCAACAGCACAGATAAACTCCACTTTCCAGAAAGTTGTTTCCTGTTGTAGCTTGCCGCGATATAATTTTCTTTTTAATTACACACAATATTTGCTCTTCTCGCCTGAAACAGGATCTGTGGGTGATACAACTGTTACAGAGAAACACTACACTACACCACAGTTTCCCACTTTGAATGTGTGAGTTAATCACCGTAATACTGACAAGATGGAGAAGTTCAAGGGAGAAGTATTACCAGTAGAAAAGTAAATTTCACAGTTTACACAGTTACATTTGTACAGCAGTTTCTACACCTTTGATTTTACATTTACATTACATTTACATTTATTCATTTAGCTGACGCTTTTATCCAAAGCGACTTACAATTGCTATGTATGTCAGAGGTCGCACGTCTCTGGAGCAATTAGGGGTTAAGTGTCTTGCTCAGGGACACATTGGCGTCTCACAGTGGATTCGAACCCGGGTCTCTCACACCAAAGGCATGTGTCTTATCCACTGCGCCATCACCACCCCGTAATTTTTTTTGTGATACTGCAAAAAAAGAGCAAGTTTTAGAAACAAAGAGTTTTTTAAAAGTTGAACTGATACACTGAAAAGAGTGTATCCGAACCTTGCATTTTTTTAATTCCACCTACTTTGCATCTTAAGTTTTTAACACCCTATGGAGCCGTTCACAATGGAACGGATTTTTCCATTCTTCAGCTTTTCCATTGCCTTCATGTAGATATGCGCTAGAATGATGTGTTTGACCGTTGCATTCACTTCTTGTGTGTCGTGCATAACAGTTAAAAGCAGTTCAATTGTTAGGGGCCAGTTGCACAGAACATGCTTTTGCATTTAAAAATGAGATGCGGGGCAGTGGAATGAAAAAAAAAGTTCAGAGATGTTTTTTATTTAAAAGATTAACTTTTTAACTTGAGCACTGTATTTTTTTAATGCTGTATCGAAGATTCAAAACCTGAGCGTAATGGTCAAACATATCTATTCTAAAATAATACAGTTCATGTAGTTTGCAAATACCATGTATAGATTTAAGCAGAAACAATGATTTCATTAAAGCAGTTATTACAAATTGTGATTACAATACATAGAAAATGTGGCGGTGGTGCATGTTGATTCAGAGTTGACGCCATCTGAAGTCCTGGCAGGGGTTGGCGCTCTTTCTTCACAGGTGTTGGGCCATCTAAACTATCTAAATCTTCGTAAGAGGCTGGATCCAAGCTGGAGCTGGCGTAATCTCTAGTTACCTCAGGATGGCCATCCCGAGGTAGAAAAGAGAAAAACAAATGCATAATAATTAGCGTAGCTGCTTTTCACAACATTCAAGCAAAATAGAATCATGTGCATTTCATTTGATTTATCTGAAGTACAAGATGTGTCTTTAGGTTTAAACTGGGAGAGTGAGTCTGAGCCCCAAACATTATTAGGAAGGCTGTTCCAGAGTTTAAAAGTCCTGGATAGTGGTGCGATAGAAGATCAGTTAAATACACAGGAGCTGAACCCTTTAGGGCCTTTTTCAGTAGCAACACTTTGTAATCGATACGGAACTTAATAGGTTAACAGTGGAGAGATGATCAAATTTAGGTTATATTTTCTTGACCTGGTAAGAACTCTAGCAACTGCATTTTGGAATAACTGTAGCTTGTTTATTGAGGATGCAGGACAACCACCTAGTAATGCATTACAATAATCCAGTCTAGAGGACATGAATGCATGAATTAGCTTTTCAGAAACGGGTAACATGTTCTGTAGCTAGGCGATGCTGTTGAGGTGAAAGAAGGCTGTGTTTGTAACATGAAATCTGACTTTTTTCAAATATGAGTTTTAACTTGAGCGCATCTGCCTAGTACAGGTTTATATAGAAAAACAATGGAAAAGCATCACAAAGGAATGCAAAAATTCTGCTGGTCATTTATGCGTCTTCCGTTTGTTTGCTGAGCCTTTATCAGTATTTCTATTTCTAGATATTTACATTTACTTCAGTTCTAATATATGATTTGTTAGGCAATTTATTTAGTTATCTATTCAAGTTTTAGGTTATGAATTCGAAACGTACTGTGACAGGGTTGAAATAATCTGAATATTGTGGTGATAACCTAATGTCTGTGGCGGTTTTGGCCTGAGATGTGAAAATATGATTTCTTGAAAGTTCAGCTGTAACCTTTTCAAATGAAAATCATTTTTTATTATTATTATTCTTTGAATTTTCTGGCATAAATGGCACTATTTCTTGGGAATGACCAACTGTGTTGAACTTCAGGAACTTCAAAAATAAAGCTTCTTTCTTTTGTAGTGTGTTCTTCCTGGGTGCGATGCTGGTTATCGTTGCTACGTTTCTCTACGGGAATGAGAGCACCCCCAAACCGGGGCAACCCCAGTAAAGTGTAGAAGACTGGACAGGAAGTGATAAATGACATCCGGAGCGTCTGCTAAGATGCTCGGCTTCAGATGAAGTTCAGGACAAGAGAACCAGTGATGTTTTAAGGATGCTATTACAAGGTAGCACAAAAAAAAAAAAAGAAAGAAGTGAACCTAAGATTACAACCATCCAGAACTTGAATTGTCCTTTATGCCCCATGTTATTTTGTCATAACAATACACAGAACCAAAAATGGAGAGCTATGATGAGATATTGTTACACTCAGCTGAGGATGTTTAAGGACTTCATTTAAAATGTGTTTTACATATAATGAGATATCTGTGACAGAGCTTCACAAATTCCACATGTTACAGTTTGCATATTTATTTTGTGTGCCATACACTGGTATATTGAAAACGGGATTGTTTTACTTGAATGTATCCGTCAAGAAATATCACTTTCAATAAAAAGGTGTTTCTTAAAATGTCTTCCTGCCATATTCTAGAAATAAATCATGTTCAGTCACAATACTTTAACCATCGGTAGCACTGACCGCATTTTGATTGGTGGAATAATCCGGCATTGTGGGAAATGCTGAGCTGGTGCTTAAGAGATCAGACTCTTGTGAGATGCTCAGTGCACTTTTATTAGTCCTTGAATGAACAATGTGAACTGTCAGACCTTGTTGCTCTTAGCTGGGGGTTTCAATGGAAATATATATGTTGCATCACAGTTTTTGTGTTATGCAAAAACGACTTGCATGCAAGAAGAGAGGTGAAAAATCACTTCCCTCACCCCAAGTGGGACTTTCTTGCCCATAATGCAATGCTATGAAACGTTTCCACAGTAAACTTAGTCTCGTCCATTGCATAGACTCGTTTTGCAGTGGGAAAGCATGTGAATATCAAGTGGTTTTAACAACCACTTTTGTTATTCCTCATTTCGGCACATCTTGTTTTGTGAAACGCTGAAAACTTGAAGTTAAACCACTTATTTGCTGCTGGTGTTCATGCATTTTCAGATACTAGGTTCATACGTTTTAATGTCTCTTTATTTAGATGATTATCTTGAGGAGGAATATGGCTTTGACAGAGATACAGAAGATGTAACTGAGAAATGATAGAGGGAGATGAGGTGAGGTATTTATCATATTACAGAGAAGGAACCCCATATGATCTGTTTGACCTTCATCTAGATCAGTGCTCCAAGCTTCAGACGTACTGCATGCATCTCCACTTCCAACGAAAGACTATCGTTTCCTATGAAAGTGATTTAGGCGAAGAATAAATGCTCTGTTAGATTCAAGAGTTAGTCAGTATTTTCTGTTATATGTCCAGACTGGATATCACCTCTTCATATCAAATTCAGTGGATAATAAAACAATGCCATTCATTAAATTAAAAGCATGCAAATAATGAATAAATCTATCGAGTAATTTATATGTAGTAAATTTAGCAAACAGTCTCTCATGAAAGCAACAGCCACACACTTATACTGTCTTTATGTTGGTTGGTTGGTCCCTCAACTGAGCAATTTGCTTAAGAGAAGGATGACTAAACTCACGGTTCAAAAAATATTTCCTTACTCTGTAAACATCCGACTATATCAACTGCTAGCTTTATATAAATCTTTACTTAAATATTAATTTACATTGCGTGCCAAGACCGCAATGTATTTATTTTGGTTATTGTATCATTACTGGTATTTAAACAGCCCTGTGTATAATTTTTGTGACACATGCTACTTTATTAGCAAAAGCATGACATTGGAAATCTAAAAACTATAGCAAGGAGGGAATTATTTTTCATAAAAATTAAGTGATTGTGCCACCTTAATCAAAAGCAACCTATTTCACCATTTTGTTTGTTATATTGACTATATGCCGCATTTAAAAGGGATAGTTCAGCCAAAAATTAAAATTGGACATTGTTATTCACTCAACCTCATGTTTCAAACTTCTATGACTTTCGTGTTTTATTTTTATTTTTTCTGTAGGACACAAAAGAAAATATTTCAAAGAGTGTATGTGGTTTCTTTTTGTACATAAAATGAAAGCCAAGGGGGTCCAATGTTGTTTTGAACCCTGTTGACTTTCATTGTACGGACAAAAACAGCTTTTGAAATATCTTTATTTTGTGCTCTACAGAAAAATGAAAGTCATACAGGATTGGAATGACATAAGGGTCAGTAAATAACGAAGGAATTTCTTTTATCCTTTGACATTTGTAATGGAAACTCCGTTTCATCTGTGTCATAATTACCCAAGGAGTGTCAGTGGGAGAGGACGGAGTGAGACAGCTTGAGAATAGAGAGAGGGAGACAGGGGACATGGAATGGCACAGATGGAGTGTGTATGACATGTGACTAATCTGGTGAATGCCTATGGGGCAGCACCCACTGCGTAAACTCAAACGGACTGATAAACAAACTCCTATCGATGTGTCACTGACTGTATCTGAGTGTATCCTTGACATTACTAGATACACTCCACCTCAACTGGTGTATGTCTTCATGCACTCTGCTGTCTATTTTGTCTTACAGCATGTAAAAGATATTTGCTAGCATTTGAAATGAAGTCACGAGTCTCAATCAACTGATAGAAGTTTCAAAGAGTTTTGCTGGTTGTCCTACAAAGAAAAAGTGTTTCCTGCAATGACCTCCCTTGGTTCTTGTGATGCCACTTTGTGTGGTATGGGACCAAACATTCAATCTCTTTCATGCATTATATTCCATCCATCCTGAAAGTTTAGGGCCCTTTTGCAAAAACCCCTTAACTAAAGACGCTTAGTAATAATTGTAAAGATATTATAACTAAGGGTTTTCCTAAAGGGATGGTTCACTGAAAAATGAAAATTCTGTCATCCTTTTCTCACCTTCATGTCGTTACAAACCTGTTTGACTTTCCTCCTTGGAACACAGAGATATTTTCAAGAATGTGTTCAGCTGTTTTTGCCCAAATTTCGATTTCAAGTCATTAAATTTGGTCACATGGCATGCAAGAACCAATGAGGTTTGACGTTGGTTGATGTATGAGGTTTGCCTTGCCTTATTTGATGTAGTCTATGTGTAACCCTTCAGGTTCTAATCACACCGCTCCAAGCGGGATTCGAACTGGCATTAGAGGCGGGCATGCTAACAAGGATGCTAAAGACTATAGCCTCTAGCATCAGTCGCTAGTGCACCTCTTGAGGCCAGGGGAGTGAGGTTTACACGCACAGCTCCTACTAGCTGGCCTCCATTACATATGTATGCATGTGTTGATCAATGATTCGCTTTAAGAGTGAATAAAGGCTTTTATTTTAATTGAAAGTGATCATGTTGCTCCAAAAAACTTGAAATATATAATTTCATATAATTGTATGGTACATTTAGGTCTTATTTTGAGAGGTCCTACATTTTGGAGCCCATTGACTTTCATTGTATGGACAAAAACAGCTGAAACGTTTTTCAAAACATCTTCTTTTGTGTTGCACAGAAGAAAGAAAAGTTTGTAACGACATGAGGGTTGGTACATTTTGGGGTGAACTATTCCTTAAACTTAAGGGATTTGTTCCAACTGGCTGCTCATTTAGTACTAGTTACTTCCAGTCATTTGAAAACCGACCAAGTACTTTGAAGTTGAAAGGAAGTCAAACTTTTCCTTTCTCAACATTCTAGTTCAGCGGAATTGAGAAACCCTACAAAGCTGGCAATCCACAGAGCAGCTTGCGATTTCCCAAAATCCAGTGTCCAAACAGTGCATGCAGTCTTCAGTGTTCTTTAGGCTCTGTTAAGACAACTCTATTTGGGTGGTATAACCACCAGAGGTTGTCCCCTCCTAGGCCTCCACATCAGCACCTGGGCATCGTTGGCATTGGGCCTGCCTAGCGCGTTGGGTGGGATAGGCTCATTGTTACTGAGAATGTGCGGCTGTTCCTGGTGTGGTCGTCCCATCAGTTTGGCACGAGAACCAAGCGGCATGGAAGGATCCACCTCAATGTCTACCCGCATACGCCAGCGTACTGTCTGAAGAACAATCCGCTCTTTGGTGTCTGCGTTTAGCGCCACCAGCCAGGTGATGAAGCTCTGGTCTCGGGTGATGTGTGTGAGCATGGGCGTGTTGCTGTTGCTGATTGGCACCGCCCAAGTCACACTGGGGTAGAAGTTGTCATTCATGCTCACCGTTAGCCGGGACGGCTTGGACGTGGGGCCTGAGAGGGTCACTGTTTCGGTAGTGTTACCATACCAGGGATAACTGACGCCGTCAGAATCGCTTATGGCCTTTACCCGTCCTTCCCGAAGCTCAGGTAATTCCCAGCTGGACCTGTGGAAGGAAAAGAAGATGAGCGGTCAGAAAGGACAAAAGAGCGGCAGTTCCTTAATACATCAAACGGGCGAAGAGGGTAAGTAAATAGAGATGGTGAAGGTGGGTGAGAGGACCTGCTCAGTACAAAGTGCCTCATACAAATATGGAAAAACAGTGATTAAAAGACAAGGCTGTGAACGAAATATTCATGAATTTAGACACCCCACTTATTTTAATTATCTCTTCTCAGCTTCTATCCTATTCTGATGGTCTCCTTTTGTTGCCCTGGATTTTAGGGTTAGGTTTGGGGCTTGAAAACCATAACTTCTCTCAGATTTTTTGGGTTGTTAATTGTCATGGTTAGATACAGTGTTAGGACAATGTTAGGACCAACAAACTATCGATGGACACATCCTACTTGGCAAAATCATGTACAATACAGCGAAAATTCTGAGTTGAAGAATTGGAAGTGGAAGTTGTGAGTGGAATGACAGGAAGAGCAACGTCCTCAATTGCAAATCAAAGAAATTCAATTTAGGTAATACGTTATGGGTTATGAATGATCAGTAAGACCTAAATATTCATACTTCAAAGCTTTAAAAACTTGTTCAAAACTTCGAAACAAGGCTTTCTCAAGCATTTAAAGTTTATCGTTCAGTCTAAAAATACAGTGGCAATTTCTTTCAATTGCAGTTCATTTGACTTCTTTGCATTTAAATTCGAATTGCAACTGCATCCTGTTTGCTAGCTACTTCAATTCAAATTCAGGAATTGAATTGGAGTTTTGAAAGCATTCTCAGTTCAATTCTACAATAGAATTGAACACACAACACTACAATAAATATTACATACTAAGAAAATATTCTATAAAGTTATTTAGAGATGTCAAATTGCACAACATGATACTCACTTATTTGTCGACCACTGATGACCACAAACTCAACAGAACGACCAATAAAACATACTGACACTTGAGCAGCTTGTCGTTGTTTGTTTGGATTATTGATTACTCACATGCCAATATCACCATATGTATTGAAGAACTCCATTTGGGTGCACGCCTGAATCCAGCCCACAGTCCATGTTTCGTTTCTAGGAACCGGGGGCATCACGATCCCAGCCGATGCTCTGAAGTATGGGGTCTTGTATCGCAGGACAATGGGCGAATTCTCTTCAATGATGGTCGGGCATTGGTCAATGGAGGCTGAGACCTCATAGACCACTATGTTCTCCCGTCGGATGCGGGGCTTGCAGGCGATGCTTTGAATGCAACCCATGGTCCTGCTTATTAGGGGTGTCAATGTGGCCAATGACGAAAAAAAGAGGATATGTTTAAGCAATATATTCATTGGCACTTTTTGCAACCCTTGAAACGCTGACAGGTCCTCGTCTTCATTTCCAACTCAATATATCCTCGATAAATCCTCATGGTGAAAGCAATAAAAAGCATGTCTGCTATGAAAAAGACATGTTTTGTTTCATTCCAGAGTCCCCGTGTGTTGTTCTAGCACATCTTTGAGACAGATGGAGATGTGTAACGGGAACACAGCGGTGTTGTGGAACTAGGGGTGTGTGGATGATCCGTGTCGCCTGTTTCTGAGGCGCTGGAGTGCCGCACTGCCCTTGATGCTCGTCCCCAGCAGATGTGATCCGGCCTCCACCGAATCGGACACCCGGTGTGCGCCTGTTTCTCGTCCTCCTTCCAATTCACGCGTCCGGCTGTATCTCTGAGCCCTTTGATCCTGGTTTTCCTGCTAGGCGCTGGCATGTCAGTGCTGAAGAGGGAGCCGGTGCTGCATAGAGAGTGTATGTTTGTTATTTTCCCTCCAGGTGAACGACCTCCCCAACATTTCGTTGCTGCGGATCCTTTTGAAAAGGGAGAAGCGACACACAGACGGATCCAACCAAGGCAGGATTCAGTGCATCTGATTTAGGCTACAATGCAAACTTGGGTCACCTTTACAAATGCAGTGTCTGTCATGGGCATCACTGGACTAATTTAGATTTTTTCCTTTGTGTGTTTCCATCCCTTACATCCATAGCGAAGACACCCTGTGCAAATCTTTGGAGAACACAAAGATAATGATAATAATAATAATGATAAAAAACACAGCGAATGCAATCGCCTTGCAACATTATATAGTGCAAGGATTTTTAAATATATTCATCCAATGGAAAACTGCAGAGCATCTTATAACGCAGACATGTGCTTATATGGTCGCTGTTCAGTTGCAGTGAGGTGCTGATCAGTGTTGCCAGATTGCGCAAGAAAAACGCTCAAAAACCTGCCCTGGTTGTTTACATAAAACCTAGAATAAGCATGGCTATATTGCAAATTATTATCTTGTAATAATAATAATAACAAATAAACAAATACAAATACAAATACCTTAAAGTCCCCATGAAATCAAAATTTAAGTTTTTTTTTGGCTTTTAGTATGTATATGCTAGTCTTTCTGTTATCTATAAGCTAGTGTGCTCCAAAACAATGAAGATTCGCATTTAGAAGATATAAGCATTCAAAACTTACAGTCTCTCACTTCCGCAAATATGGATCAATGATTTGAATGACCTCATTCTGGACTTTAGCTTCTCATCTTTCTGTCCAATCAAATGCTCTCTGAAATCTAAAGTGTCCCGCCCCCTACACTATATGGATAGGGAACAATTAAGGTGTATATATGCATTCCACCGGAGTGAATTAAGTCTGGTTTTATGTTAGTCACAAACCGCTGCAGGGGACACACAGTCTGCTCCGGTCCAGAGACACGACAGCACAGAGCGGATCATATGCGCGAGTTGGCACAGACAAGAAAACGTATCAGACCCATTTGAATTCTACACAGAATGCTATATTTTAAAGCGATATAGAGAAGATTAGGAAGATAAACGGTTAGAGATTAAGAGGAAACTGCATCTTTGCCGAGCTGTGACATAAAAAAAAACACTATTGGTAAATTTTTTAAAAGGGGAGGAGCTGTTTGATATGCCCCGCCCTGTCTTCCTGTTTCAGTGGAAATTAAATCAACATTGAATAATGCTCTGCGTTTCATCAAGGCACTTCAGTGGGCCTTTAACACAGGCTAAACAATACTAAAGAAATTTTTTTTTTGTTATGTAGCCAACAAACAAGTTTAACTGGTTAAATGATGTAAATAGTAAAATAATAAGTCGGCAGAGTAGGCTAATAAAACATTTTTTTTAAATGTTGCTTCACACGTGTGTACTAACAGGCCTATATTTTATATTTTAATTAGATTTAATAAAATTACACTCTAGTGACCGAATTCTCTCTCTAGTGACTTTTTTCTTATAAAAAAGGTGGAGACAGTGGATGACCAAGTGTAGGCTAGTTGGTCTCTCTTTATTGTGCTATAATGAGGATTAACCATCAGCAAACCTAAAGTACTGGAGTATATTCTAGGGGAAAAAGCCAAACCAAGTGAATTGTTATTACATTTATATAAGCAACTTTAAAAGAAAACAAACACGGTGTTGCTCATGCTATAATAGGCAGACATGGCAACCCTGGTGCTGATGCTGGTGCGCGAACCCCGGGCGAAGGAGGGGTGCGCGCTCTGGAGAGCTTTCAGAGCTATGGGCGTCGCTTCAGTGACGTCAGTGACTAGTCTGCTCTCCGATTGGTCGGACACGTGTACGGCGGAAGTGGAATCTGCCCGGCGCACTTCCTTGACACGCATCAACCGGTCATTCAACCAGCTCTGTACCCGAATCCCAGGGGTCGATGGTCATTCATTGAGTGCAACTATCGCTTATCAGGACGGTTTATGATTGTGGGCTTGCTGCACAGGCTATCGGGGAAGCTTCCACGCGTTGTGCACAGGATTAGTGTGATGATGAAGCCGCAGGTTGTGTTTGTTTTGGGCGGGCCTGGCGCAGGGAAAGGGACACAATGCGCGAGAATTGTGGAGGTAAGAGAGATGCAGCGCATTACGGCATTTATCATATTAGCTGAGAAGAATTATTCACGAGCTGTATATAAGGCAACGAGGCTTTATTGGGCTTGTAGTGTGTTTATGTGTTCAGGTTTGCTGCGTCCTTACACGGATTGTTTATTTCCGCATGTCCTCTAAGATATTTCATATATGAAATGCAATTTTTCAATGTCATTTGGTCCCATTTACATTATTACTACAGTCCATCTGACATGATAGCATAATTACTTTGATGGAACGATAATTCTCTCTCTATATATGAATGTATGTGAGTTGTAATTATTCCCTGGAGTGTATCCAGATACATATGTGTATATTATATCCTGGTTATGAACAGGACCTCTGTTCAAACAGGCCCCACACCCTGCTGTATGTGCAGAACTGAAGCAGTGCAGTGTTGTCATGATTTGGGACCAGCACTGGGTAGAAGGGCACATGTGGCTCACTTCAATAAAAACGTAAATCTACCATGACTCAATTATTTATTATATTGTGACACACACACACATATAGGCCTATATATATATATATATATATATGTATGTATGTATGTGTGTGTGTGTGTGTGTGTATAATGCACACCCTCACATGCATACATATATTCATGACCTTAATTAAAGCTCAAAGTGTGACAAACCACTCATAGCAGTTTCGTCCAGTGTTTCTGCCATTATCTAAAAAATATGTTATGTTATGTAAATGTAAAATATATTGACACAAGTGAAGCAAGATTTAAAAGCAATGTTTTATTATAGCCTGCTCTGGCAACCTTTTTTTATTTTACTACTAATTTAACCAGTTACACTTTGAAAACATTGTTTTATAAATGTCTAGGGTAGTGGATGTATAATAAGTCCATGAACTACATTCAATATATATATATATATATATATATATATATATATATATATATATATAAATAAGAAAGTGTATATTGTATTTACAGTAACTGGAATTTTTTAATCACCTTTTTTTTTAAATAATTAACCTCTACCAAGTTTCGTAAAAAAATGTTTTGAAAAAACAAAACAAAACATACAGTTTTCCGGTCAGAAATGGCCGAAGAGCACCTTAAGGTTAAAAAGGCTTCAGAGATAGAGAATAACACATCATACATAACACAGCATTTCATGTCAACTATTCAAACTAC
Organism: Gila orcuttii; assembly: GCA_026230005.1. Classification (NCBI taxonomy): domain Eukaryota; kingdom Metazoa; phylum Chordata; class Actinopteri; order Cypriniformes; family Leuciscidae; genus Gila; species Gila orcuttii. The sequence goes on from JAPDVR010000008.1 coordinate 33,195,531, forward strand.
ATTGTGTAGGCTGCTGTTCTTGCAAAGCAGATATTGAAAAATCCGACCTCTGTTCTCATTTTTAAAGACATTGAGTGCTATTAAAAACCCTCTCTGTGAGCCATATGGCATCTAAACCAGGTTCTTAAATGAGTCTTTTGTATGCTTATGATGTCTACACATACAGCAACCAAACGTTTGGACACACTTTGTGTCTCATGATTGAAGTTTTGGAATATCAAGACTGCTTTTGCTACAAAGCCTGCCTGTTCACTTACCAAGCCCACGTTTTCTCTCTATTTATATAGATGACAAGCTGTCATTATCCATGATCAAAAGCTTATATAATCTTATGGGTTGCATTAACTATAATGTGCTCCATTGAAGTTCCTAACGTGTGATGTTTTTGTGTAACCCGCTGCTCTCAGAACTACAGCTACACTCACCTGTCTGCCGGAGACCTCCTGAGAGAGGAGCGCAGCCGCACGGGCTCAGAGTTCGGTCAGCTCATTGACAGCTACATCAAAGAGGGCAAGATCGTTCCTGTTGAAATCACCATCAACTTATTGAAAAAGGTGGTTACTCGTTACACCTGTCTGTCCTGTTTTACAAGCCTATGCAGTCCAGTCAGGGTGATTGTAGAAGGGAGCTGGAAAATTAGCAGTTGACATTTTCATTACTGAGAGTGAACTTGATAACAAATGTGTGCAGTTTCATTATCAGTGGAGGAGAGTTCAAAGAGCGGTTCATTATAGGTCCCATAAGAGGCATAAATCATAACTCTGACCATACCATTTCAAAACGGCCAAGCGTCTTTATAACAAAGTTCTAATTCTGATTTTTGTGAGTTGAGTTGCTGATTAGATATTTGTCTTCTCTGAAAATCTTTTTTGCGGTTTTTGGTTACACTTTATTTTAAGGTGTCCTTGTTACAGTGTAATTATACATTTAAGTACTGAGTAATATTAATTAACGTACTTACTATAGGATTAATGTTAGGTATAGGGTTTGGGGTTGCACTTTATTTTACAGTACGTGTACTTACAGTTTACTTACCCAAGAAAGTACTGGTAATATAATGTAAAGGTTTAGGGGCAGGTTCAGGGTTAGTACCTAGTTATTACCCAGTTATTTTAATTGCTATAATAAGTACTAGGTGTGTACATGCAGAACAGGACTGTAAAATAAAGTGCTACCGGGTTTGGTTTAAGGTTAGGTGCATGTGATTATGTGTAATTTACTGCTATTACTTTAGTAAGTACATGTAACAAGGACACAAATAAAGTGTTTCCCTTTTTTTGTAAATATCTGTATTTGGCAGGCAATGGAAAAGACTATGAAAGTTGATGAAATGAAGTTTCGCTTTCTTATCGACGGTTTTCCACGTAACCAAGACAACCTACTGGGGTGGACCACCGTCATGGACGGGAAAGCAGATGTCAAGTTTGTTCTTTTCTTTGACTGTGGTAATGAGGTGAGGAGTAACACATGTTTTCAGGGTGTGTTTGATTTATTTATTGTCAGTTGGCATCTAATTAAGATCATGTGTAATTTTGAATGAACTTTGATATGGTTAACTAACTTAACTTACGGAAAAACTTCTAAAATAAAATGTAGTAACTTTATTTATTGATTTTTTTTTTATGAACGTCATCTAAACAAAAACATGGAATGTAATTTCAGCTGGTTGTGTATTTCAGGTGTGCATTGATAGATGTTTAGAGCGGGGGAAGAGCAGCGGACGCACTGATGATAACAGAGAAAGTCTAGAGAAGAGGTACTTCCTCTCTATAATAACAATAATAAAAATCAAATATATTGACATGCATAAATTAGCATTGTGTTTGTAAAATGTGGCTCTCACCATAGTTATATTGGCATTATATGGGAATGGAAGGACTAATGTTGCTCTGTTTACATCGACTTTGGGTTACGTTTTTCATTTGAATTCACTTTTTCTAAGAATTCTTGTTTAATTGTCAGGATCCAGACGTACCTCCAGTCCACACGGCCCATTATAGATCAGTACGAGAAGCAAGGGAAGGTGCGCACGATTGATGCCTCCCGGTCAGTGGATGAGGTATGACTGATCTTTTTTTTTCTTTCTTGAATATTCCCTTTCATGAGTGTGTAATATAGCTCTTTGTGAATTTAAACTTTCTGCAAAGTTGTAAAGTCGAAAGTGCAAGATAAATAAAGTTATTGTCTCCCAAAAGAAAGAATCGACTCTAAACCACCTTAACGAGTCATTTTTTTAATTCGAATCTCACTGCGTGACAGTTATACGTCACTATAAAAGATATTTGCATAATGCCCGCTATGTTGAACGTTGTCCGCCCGTGAACAAGCCCACAAACGCACAGTTCAACGCAGGATTCGCAAAACACTTGCTCTTGAAATGGGTCAGTATTAGACTAATTTGCCCCTTGAGAATCACAACCTGTAAGTATGAATAATGAATACTGATGTATTTTCTGCCGGGTATTCAAAATACGAAGTTCTGTGTTTTACATTGTGTAGGTCTTCGACTAACCGGCTAAGTCACATTATTACTGTCTAACTGAAATACTTCTGCAAATCAGCTCTGGGCCACAATTACCTAAAACTGTGTCAATTAATGCAGATCGTCTATCGTTCTTACTACTTTGAGTAAAGATAAAGGATGGAAGATTTCTTACTTTTGGAGAGCTTACTCTGCTCTGATTGGTCAGATGGGCCAGTCTGTTGTGATTGGTCTACCACGTACAGCACTTTCGAAAAACAAAACACCTATTACCATCTCTGAATATCAGCTCCAGACGCTTCCCCAGCACTTGGGATGCGAACAGATGCGGGCAGCCAATGAAGACCATAGGTCGGCAATATGCAAATGTCTTACACTGTTACGTAGGTGTGATACAGGAAGAGAGACTGGAATTACTGATGACTCGTTTCAGCAGTTCAGCAGTCGATTCTTTCTTTTAGGAGACAATAGCTTTATTTGTCATGCATTTTGATCTTCAAAACTTTGCAGACCTTTTACATTCACAAAAAGCTATATTACACAGTGCATGAAAGGGAATATTTGAAAAACCATAACGGGGGCACTTTAGTAAGGAAGCCAATGATTACAAAGAGGGATACAGCACCTTAGACGCTTGGTCCCTAAATAATACTGGTTTTACTTTGTCATAGCGCTGTAGAGGTAAATGTGGAAATGATACACATCCTTAAATTTTTTGGGGTTTCATTTTGCTTTCTTTCATTTTGCTTTCTTTCAGGTGTTTGCAGATGTGAAGAACATTCTGGATAAAGAAGGCTAAGCATGTTCACAGCAAAAATCCACATTCTTGAAAATTAAGGTGTCTGTTTATTGATGTCGGCAGTGCTATGCCTTCTCCATGTATCGATATATACATTTTTACTCATTCTACAGTAAAATAGGGGTATTTTTTAGACGTGAGAGAGTGTGCTTATATCTGTGTTTGTAAGTCTGAAAGAAAAACACTTGTGTACTTGCTCAATATTACACTGAAGAGGAACAATATTTCAGCAGAGAATCAAGCAAGCTTGAGCAATAACGCTCAGGGCACTTCTATAGGAACAAAACATGCACGCATCTGCTCTTAACTTGAAGATTATCTCATATGTAAGAGATATGCTTAGAAATGTCTACCATTCAGTGTATAAAACACATTTAGAAATAAGCCAAGAATAGGTTGGAAAATGCTTCTGCACTTAACCATTTAATTGTCCAAACAAATGAGTGATTATAAATGACCAACAGGAAGTAAGTGTATTTTAGTAGATTTCCAGACCTGTTTTTGTTATATTTAGTGAATTTTTTTCATTATTTTGCATAGTAATCCACAGCAGGTTCTGAGGACCTATTGCTGGCTACCCAAAAATTGAGAATTCAGTTTTAGCTGTACTTTTTTTAAATTTTATTTTTTAATCCTATTGTGGCTGCTGTATTCCAAACACGTGCCATCTTTGCTCAGGCAGTAGATTTTAAGATGTGGGGAATGGGGGCTCATGTTTTTATTTGATTGTCTCAGCGCCTTTGGGGTTGTTCGTGAACAAACTGAATTTGTCATATTGATGTGACGGTTCAATCCGTGTTCAGATTGAGTCCGTAAATAATATAAAACAGTAGGATGACAGAACCCGCTGAAGAAAAATAAATGTTCATGTCTTCTGACTCTTCCAGTCGAATGCTTAATTTGAAATTTTTAAGATGCTTACCTCAATATTTTAAAGTTCTGCACTAGGAGACGGACAAAAGCCTTCCTGAGGTAAATGCTAGCTTATGGCAGGCGATTATAGGCTATGCATCATTAAAATTTTTGTTCACATGAAATAAATTGAAAATGTAAAAAAAAGTTACAGTGTAAGAATCAGTCATTACAAAATACACAAATAACAGTTTCCTGAAAAAAATGTGTTTTGAAAGAGACTAATGCTGGTTCTTTTCTTTTTATTTTGTTAAAAATTAACGGAATTCTAAATATTGAGTACATCGTCGATTCTTTCAAAACGTGTTTTTGCTTTACCCTTATTCACTAGGGTAAGTGGTTCTATTTTAGATCTGTCGGGATGGTTTTCGTGGGAAATTGTGTAGGCTACATACTCGCCCGTTTGTGTCTCGTTATATCTGTAAATAGAGAACAGTTTCTCCTGCTACTTTGAGGTGTGTTTAATGTAGAAGTGTCATAGGTTGTCACAACGAACGAGAAAGGTTGACATGGAACTGCAGTTATATACCTCCAACCTCTAGAAACAGAGCTTGTAAAAATGGCTTGGCTGTTCGGATATGGCGAGAACATGGATTTGAAATGTTGTAAAAACGCGGAGATGGCACTTCTATTACACAACAGGTGAGTAAGGTATTTGAACCGATAAATTGCCATATGTAACTTAGCTCTCTAACAGAGTTCATGGTAAAACATTATAATATCTACAGTGATGGGTCATTTTCATCCGCACAGTCACCCAGAGCCGAAGCACAACTAAAATAATGTTCTTCCGCAAAATATACAGGCTAGTTTTATTTTATGATAGAGGGACGTTAGTGTACCTTTAAACTATTGATTTTAAGTTTGTTTATTGCTAGTAACTAAATAAGCTCTATATTATTTCTACAATGTCACAATACATTTGTAGTCATAACTTTAATAATTGTAGTAAACGTCAGTGTTGTGTTGTGTACTCGGACTCGGTCTTTTCATTTTAATGGTCTCGGTCTTGTCATGGACTCGTGTGCATTCTGACTCGGAATTGACTCGTACTCGAACATATTAGGACTCGAACATATTAGGACTCGGACTTATTCCCGAGTCCACTCGAGACCCATTCAAAATATGTCATGATTATTACTGTATGTTAATATTTCTTTAAATTGTTGTTTGATTGAAACGTCTTGCTGACTTTCTTGTGCGCAACTGCCCATGACTTGAGACTAATGGTGTGTTCATTATTTGCGCGAGTAGATTACATACAGTCAATGCAAAGACGCGAATGGGCGCATCATTCGCGCCGGGCGTTGCGAATGACGCGAATTGGGCGACGCGTTTGCCGCGAATGTCTTCCGCTCAAGTTGAAAAATTTGAACTCGACCGAATGTTCAAGCGTCTAACTCTGGGGTGTCCAAAGTCTAACTCGGTCCTGGAGGGCCACTGTCCTGCAGAGTTTAGTTCCAACTTGCCTCAACACACCTGCTTGTAAGTTTTTAGCATGCCTAATGACCTTCAACAACTAATCAAGACCTTGATTAGCTGTTTCAGGTGTGTTTAATTGGGGTTGGAGCTAAACTCTGCAGGACAGTTGCCCTCCAGGACCGAGTTTGGACACCCCTGGTCTAACTAGACACGATAGACGCGTATTTGACGCTCTATTCGCGTTCGGTGTGAACACACCGTAACGTTCGCGGCGCGCAAATGCAGCAGGACCCAGGTCAGATGTGATGTGGCCTCTAGCTCAACTATGTATTGAAAATGTCTGCCTTATCATCCATAATTCAGTTTGCATATAAGAGCCACACAGAATTCGTGTGCAGTATGTTATGTGTAATAGCACTAACTGATTGTAATAATTAGTCATAATTTTAATAAAATTACCTTTACACTGCTATGTGGCCTTTTTACCATTACAGTGTATGATTCCATGGTATATTTGATTTACTGTTTGAGTATGGTGCCAATTTTATTGTTACCACCAAATATTTTACATATTCTTGAAGATATCTTTAGGTCTGGTTTCAGACCCAACCTAGGTTATCCAACCTCTCTGGTCTCGGTCTCGGTCTCGACTCGGACTCGACTCTCTTTAGTCTCGGTCTCGACTCGGACTCGACCCTCTATGGTCTCGGTCTCGACTCGGACTCGACCCTCAATGGTCTCGGTCTCGACTCGGACTCGAGAGAGCTGGTCTCGACTACAACACTGGTAAACGCACTACCGTTAAAAAGTCGGGAGTCAGTGTTTTTGAAAGAAATTCATTGATTGAATCCTAAAAAAAATTCCAAGTAGTAAGCAGTTTTTAATATTGATAATAATAATGAATGTTTCTTGAGCATCAAATCATCATATTAGAATGATTTCTGAAGGATAATGAGGCTGAAAATTCCCATCACAGCAAAAAAAAAAAACAAAAAAAAACAATTGAAAAACTTCTGTTAACTTGATATCACAATGATGAAACCATTAATTTTAAAGTGGGAAATATCACAGCATCATATGGTTGAAAAGAGAGTGAGGTGCAAAGAAGTTCTGCATTTTCTCAGAAATATACCAGGGCTCTCAAGTTTTTATTAAAAGTTTAGAGTGAGATTTAGGGGAGGAGCCACCCAAATATTTGCAGCAGCGGTCCCTCGACCCAACCAAATTCGCTTCAATTTTCGCTAGCAGTTCAATTTTGCCTATTGTTCATAATTGACCAGCACAAATGGAAATTATAACAATTGTTAAATCTGAGGAAAAGACAAATTCATCCAAGTAAAATAAATAGTTATATTTAAAAAATACAAATTTATTGAAAAATAAAAATAAATTTGACCCCAAACAAGCCAACTGAACATCAGTACTCAATGTACATAACATTGTGTCATAACAACTTGCCCTGAGCATGTATGTCAAGACCCAAACCGGTCACCTTTACAGGGGTCATCGGATGCCCATTTTCCACAAGTTGGTATGATTCTTTTGGGTCTTCATGTAAAGTTTGTAACATACTTTGGTTAAAATTTCTCAATGGTTGTGTAAAACAACACCCTTTTTACCTCTTCAAAAACAGCTCTGTTCACAGTGACCCGTTTCGGTGCATGTCTCTTTAAATCAGCCTTTCTCAAACTTTTTTCAGTCAGGGCACCTTTCAAAAGTGTATAAAATCTCAAGGCACCCCAGTGTAAAATATAATTTAAAAACACTGCATAACCCAAATGTAAATGCAAATGTCCTGTTTATTTAGACAGAACAGTAATGAACAGAGCATAATACGAACTGTAAATAACAATAATAATAACAACTTTATAGCACCTTTAAAAACACAGGTTTGCAAAGTAATTCCCAAAATAATTAATCAGAGACACAAATGCCATAAAACCGTAAGAGGTGGACCGCCCAATACAAGAACCCAACAACAAATCCAGACCAGGAGAACTAAAATGAAGTGCAGGATGCAGTTAAAATAAAATAAAAAGGGGCAGACATGAAAAAAAAATATATACAATACGATAAGAAAAAGATGCATGTTAAATGCACCAGATATAAGCAGGAATGTTTTTCCATATAGTGCTTGTTTTCATCCGTGCCATGCGCATGCACACACACCCACATACACATACACCCACACACACAAACAATAATCCACAACGAGAGAGGGAGAACGATCTACATGAGCGCATGCAGCGCGCATACGCGCTCACACGAGCCGGGGGTGGGGGTGACCACAATCAATGAGAGACTTGAGCCTGGTGCGACGCACACAGCCGCCCTATCCTGGCAGGGATGGATGAGAGGCAGACACGGAGCTCCTGGTCCACAGTCCTCAGTCGCTCCCTGTACTTGTTCTTGATGTAGCCTACGTCAGGCTTGAAAAGCTCAGTTCGCACAGATAAGTTGTGGAGAAGGGTAGCAAAATGGGTGCTTTGGGTGCTCGAGCCCCTGCCCTATTTCAAAATTAATCAAAAGTGCCCTTCTCAAACATATATCAATGATAATATTGTGGTCAATACATTTTTTTTTATTTGCTTATAATTAACATGACAATGTGTACAAAACTAAAGTGGCCTAAATTCACGTTTATTTTTACGTTTCTGTCAGTCTGAGGTGTTGTTGCTATAACGCGTTGCTATGGGTTGCGTCACTTGCGTCAAGTTGTGTGTGTGTCTTCGGTCTTGTGAGACGGATTTTTATGGTTAATTTTATATATATATATATATATATTTATCTAAAATGAATTTACAATTTTATTAATACGTTCATATGTTTAAAAAGAAGAAGAATGTATTTATGTAAATTCAAATATATTTATATATGAAATGTCAGATTTGTTTTTTATTTAATTTTTTTTAGCCTACGTAATTTTTTGGCGGCACCCCTGACGCAGCGGGAACACATAATTTACCCGGAAACAACTAATTCTAATTTCTGATTGGCTGGTAGCTAGCATTTAACTCTGTATAACTCGAGACAGATGCTATGAACTCGGGAGAGAACTTCCCTCCGTTTGCCTGCGCCTCGTCCATTAATTGTATGGCGGGACAAGTTCCCTTACTCCTCAGCGTGTATGGCAAGCCGTTTTAGCTTAAATTGTACCCAGCCTTACTCATCGTAATTGCATTTTTACTGGTAAGAATTCAATTAGAGAGCTTTACAATTCAATTCTTATTAGTAGCAATTACAGTTAGAGAGCTCTTTAATGCAATTATTACTAGTAAAAACTGATTTAGAGAGCTCTCTAATTCAGTTCTTACTAGTAAGAATGCAATTGCAGATCTCTTTAATTCAATTAGAGAGCTCTTTAATGCAATTATTACTAGTAGGAATTCAATTAGAGAGCTCTACAATTCAATTCTTACTAGTAGCAATTACAATTAGAGAGCTCTAATTCAATTCTTACTAGTAAATATACAATTAGAGAGCTCTCTAATTAAATTATTACTAGTAAGAATTACAATTGCAGAGCTCTCTAATTCAATTCTTACTAGTAACAATTCCAATTAGAGAGCTCTACAAATGAATTTTTACTAGTCATATGTCTCCATTGACTTCCATTCATTTTTAATTACGGAGCTCTCTAATTTAACTCTTACTAGTAAGAATTACAATTAGAGAGCTCTCAAATTGAATTGTTACTAGTAAGAATTAAATTAGAGAGCTCTCTAATTCAATTATGAGTAGTAACAATTACAATTAGAGAGCTCTCGAATTGAATTAAAGAGCTCTGCAATTGCATTCTTACTAGTAAGAATTGAATTAGAGAGCTCTCTAATCCAATTCTTACTAGTAACAATTACAATTAGAGAGCTCTCTAATTCAATTATTACTAGTAAGAATTACAATTGCAGAGCTCTCTAATTCAATTCTTACTAGTAACAATTACAATTAGAGAGCTCTCTAATGCAATTATTACTAGTAAAAACTCATAATCATTAGATGCAAAACGGATTACACCCATTTCCTACTTTTCAAAATAAAAGTCATATTAGGTGTGGTTAGACATTTTATACGTACATATAGGCATTTGCATTCATATATATATATTTGCATTCGGCTACTGTTACATTATGAAGACTGTAACTAGGGTGACCAGACATCACGAAAAATTCGGGACAAACCTGAAATCTATGCTTTTGCCCAGTCCGGCCCTAATTATCCCGCAAATTATATGGGATAAGCAGTGGCGTAACTTTGCTTTGAAAAGTGGTGGGGACACCGCACAACTCGTTTTGCTATTTGTTTATTTAATAACCGAATTTACTTGGACTGAGTTCAGAGTTGGAAATACACTTAATTTTCACTTTGATGTAGGCCTACACACATGCATGTCACATTCACAAATGTCTATAAGCAAAACGTAACATTCACAACACATCTTCGGTAACATTAGTCTAATAAATATATCAAAATACGCAAGATCATTATGAATGCCAGATGAATAAACATGAGGCACGATTATCATAATGAGATGGCACTGAATAGTGAGCTCTCTTTTCCAATTATTACTAGTAACAATTACAATTAGAGAGCTCTCTAATTCAATTCTTACTAGTAACAATTCAATTGTAGAGCTCTCTAATTGAATTAAAGAGCTCTGCAATCGCATTCTTACTAGTAAGAAATGAATTAGAGAGCTCTCTAATTCAATTGTTACTAGTAAGAATGCAATTGCAGAGCTCTCTAATTCAATTACAGAGCTCTGCAATTATACATATCTTTAATTTTTTTTTTACTAGTATGAATTGAATTAGAGAGCTCTGTAATTGCATTCTTACTAGTAACAATTGAATTAGAGAGCTCTCTAATTGGAATTCTTACTAGTAAGAATTGGATTAGAGAGCTCTAATTTAATTCTTACTAGTAAAAATGCAATTACGACGAGTAAGGCTGAGTACAATTTAAGCTAAAACGGCTTGCCATACATAGCTTTAATTCGTTTTTTTACTAGTAAGAATTGAATTAGAGAGCTCTCTAATTGGAATTGTTACTAGTAAGAATTGAATTAGAGAGCTCTCCAATTGTAATTCTTACTAGTAACAATTCAATTGTAGAGCTCTCCAATTCAATTCTTACTAGTACAAATGCAATTACGACGAGTAAGGCTGAGTACAATTTAAGCTAAAACGGCTTGCCATACAGCGTGAGAAACACAAGGTGTGGCGTGTGAACGGGTTGAAATGCGTGTGTCTCACGCCCAATGCGTGAGACTTGAGAGCCCTGTATACACTGAAAAACATAATGGAAATTATTAAAATATTCATTTTAATTAAAGGTACATTTTGTTCTCTGTACACACCTTTAAACTGTGATGTATAGCTATAAATAAGGCTGATATTCTGAAAAATATATTTAAAAATGGAATTGAAGTTGGATTACACACAAAATAGAGTCAGACCTCTGGAGTACACACTGTCAGCCTGTGTCACTGTCACTGACACCATTTTCTGAGAATGATCTTAGAGCTATAATGTTATCACAGGTTATTTTCAGTAATCAGCCATCAATAAAGACTTTAAACAGGATACTATCAATTTGTGAATTCCTATTTTCATACAATTATATTAGAAAAGAGGAAAACAGATACTTAACTAGAAAAGCATGTAACCCATTGTTTGACTATTGTTCACGTTCAGTAGAGGAAAATATTGGAATAAAGTCTCTTTATATGAACTGAACCCTTTATATGAACTGAAAGTATAAAGTTCTAAAAACTGAAGCAAATAAAGCCTTTCTAAATGAATCTGTGCCTGTGAACGAATCTCTCATGTTCCAGCACAACAATAGTGGTCCTTTGAACAAAGCTACGTTCATACACAAATTGTTTTTCATTTGTGGAATGTCTAGGTGAGCTTGATAAGAGCCTTGTATATAATAGTGACCTCAGTACTTTTGTTGAATGAATCAGCCTGACAATGCCACCATCTAGTGTTAAACAATGTGGAAATACTATAACTAATGGAACCCAGTAATCCAAAGTTGGTTAATGCATTAACTAAAATAATGCAATAGATGTATTACAGTATTTAGTAATCTTTGTTAGCATTAGTTGATAAAATATTAGTTGATGCAACTGTTCATTTTTTAGTTAATGTTAGCTTAAGTCCATTAAATAATATTAACAGAAATAACTTTTGTTTTAATAATGTATTAGCAAATATTAAAATGAACCATTTCATTGTTAGTTCATACTAATGCCAACAAATAAAATTGTAAAGTGTTACAGCATTTTTAAGAGTCCAAATCATCCATGTTGTCTTCCAATTATCTCATAAAAGTAAAACCCATGTATAATAATAATAAAAGAACTGGAAAATGTAGTTAAAAAAAGAGTTTTAGATTAAATATAGCATTTCACACCACACTGTCATAACTAAAATATATATAGTGGCTACACAAATGAACTCTTGAAAAGTATGGATTTTGCAGCATGAAATACATGGAATGTAATTTATGCAAAGCATTTAAAGCTGCATCTGTAGTATTCAGGTTTTGCTGAATCCATTTAGCTGGACATAATTATTAACATTTAGACATAAAAAAAATGTGTCTATATTCATGCAAGATTCTTAAATATGTGTGTGTGTGTGGGGGGGGGGGATACAAATCGAACTTTGCACTCATTTGTTTGGTATCAAATATTTAATTGCAAGGACATTTTGCCCTCTAGTACCAAAACAACTGTACAAACACATGTAAATACAACATAATTAGACAAACAGAGCTTCTTTAAATGTACCACATTGATAAAACGGTTTTTGTACCAATAATATTTTATATACAGTGCATAGTTTGCCAGGAGAGGGAGTGAAATAGCATTCTTAAAAAAATAAATAGAGATAAAATTATGTTCTTACACTAAGAATTTGCAGTGTGTATTGACAAGAACTAAAGTACAATGCTTGGAAGTCAGTATTTACATAATTATTAAAATCTTAAACCATCATGAGACCCTGCTGAAATCATGAAGTGTGAACCAGAACGTGCATGTGCACTAGTCCTTCATATTTCAGAAATAATATGTAACTTCACCATATGAGTAAACACGGACATTGGCATCACAAAGATCCATGCAGGCATCTGTATTTTCTGATAGCTTTTCTTGTGGCAGTACCAGTAAAGGATCCGGTCTCCTTCAGCATAGCTTTACTTGAAAAGGTTTTTGTTGAGTCTCTGAACAGTGTGAGGTTTTTTCAAGAGGTCACAAGGGAGCCGACGGGCAGGTCTGTTCTGCTTCTGCGGTGCTGGACCTTGGTGTTGGTGACGGCACCGTGCTTCTGCCGCAGATGCAGACGCAGCTGACTCTTGTGACGGAAGTGCAGGTCACAGTTCTCACACTGAAATCAGAAGCCAGGACCATTTCATTAGGACATTAAATGCTTCTTCGGTTTTAAGTTGACATTCAATGAGGACGTGAAGAAACTAGTGGTCAACCGATATATCGCCTCGGCCAATATTTGGCATGTTTTAATTATCGGCATCAGCCATTAACATTGGAAGCCCATTTCCACCACATAATAATAATAATAATAAATAAAAAAATCACGCTTTGGGAAATTATGACATAAGTTATAATGGTAACATTTTACAATAAGGTCTCATTTGTTAAAATGAGTTAATGTATTAACTACCACGAGCAATACATTTGTTACAGTATTTATTCATCTTTTTTAATGTTAGTTAATAAAAATGTTAATTCCATTAACTAATGTTAACAAACTTTTGATATTAATAATGTATAAGTAAATGTTTCAATTAACATTAACTAAGATTAATAAATGCTGTAGAAGTAGTTCATTCTTAGTTCATGTTAACTAAAGTAGTTAACTAATGAAACCTTATTGTAAAATGTCACCATTATAATTGATAAAAAGTTTTGAAATACTAAGGCATATTTGAGATGAAAAAATCGAAATTCTGACTCTCAGAAAATTTAAAAACTATGACATACTAAATGTAATCATGAGTTAATCATAACTGACATAAAAAGTTATAAAAAGAAATTATGACATACTAAGTATGACATGCTTTATATGAAAAGTCATGATTAAGACAGAAAGTCATAATTTTGACTATTGCATCATTACAACTAAATATAATAATAGTTAGTAAGCTAAGATTAACTATTTATTAACTAACGCTAGTAAGACTTTATACTTAGTATGTCATAATTATGACTTTTGAAGTCAGATTTTCTGTATTACCAAAGCATGATTTTTTTCTTATGTGGCAGAAATGGTCTTGTGTTGATTGGCTGCTAAGTGTCAGACTTTTATTTTGACAGCGTTGAGAATGCAACACCTGAAGTCAGATGCACAGGAACCCTCATTCTTCGTCTTCAATAGTTTTACAGTTATGTCTAAAATATTAGACACTGCAACATCTACTAACGGTTTCACACTATACTATAAAACGCGACATTTCAAACTGTACTGCTAATACTCAGTTGGCAGCTACTCTGCACTGTTTATCAACTTTGAAGTGTTTGTTGATGATGAGAAAGTGCTCACATGATAAGGCTTCTCGCCCGTGTGTATCCGTAAGTGGCTCTTCAGCGTCTGCAGGTGGCGGAAGCGTGTGCCGCAGATGTCACATGGGTACGGTTTCTCTCCAGTGTGGATCAGTACGTGAGCCCTCAGATGAGCCACCTGGGAAACCAGAGAGAAGGAGTTAAAGCGCCTCAGATTGACACGAAGGCTTCTCTACAGAAATGGTCTGGGAGTCCGTTTATACCTGGACAAAGCGAGAGCCGCAGGTTTCACATTTGTATGGTTTTTCCCCTGAGTGAATCCGTGAGTGTGTCTTCAGATTGGCAGGTCTGTTGAACTGAGCTCCACATACGTTGCAGCGGTACGGTTTCTCTCCTGTAATCATAAACCATTTGGAGAATGTTCAAACGGCAACACACGGGTTTTAGAGAGCGTCGCTGAAGAATATTCTTTGTTTGTTTACCTGTGTGGAAGGACTTGTGGCTAGCTAGGTTTGCTTTATAGCGAAACATGGCTTGGCAGCGGTCACACTTGTATGGCTTCCCGTCCTGCAGCCACGGTGGCTTCTCTGCGTCAGATTCGCTCTTGGACTCGCACTCGCTACAGTAGAGTCTGTCCCTCTCTGCCAAGACAAGCAAAACAGTTATCAGCCTTTGTCCACACTGCACACATTTCAGGTTTTTAGTGATGGAATCAGATCTGTGTGTTCAGACTGTGACTTCAGTATCTCATATATTACTACATCTGTTATGATACTAATGATCTAGGCAACAATAAGATGCCAAAAGGCTTTTATCCACAACATTTAAGAATAGCAGACGTTGTGGGAAAAAGAAGTTGGCTGTAGTAATGGCAGTACTGCTGCATCTTTCACATTCATGCATATGCTGCTAAATATGATTATGATCATTTAAACATTTTAATATTGAAATAGGTATTAAATCACAAATATATATAACAAACATAAAATGTAATGCCTAAATATTAATGCATATTATTATTATTATTAACTATTGTAATGTTTAAATAGACATTGCATATACATCACTAATATATCAAATACATAACTATTAATAAATTAGTGCTGTCACATCCTATCTAACATAAAAGCTTTTGTTTATATAATATATGTGCATATATTATATATTATGACATTTATAT